>CM076406.1:15175754-15876707 GCA_038363315.1 Mugilogobius chulae | reverse complement strand
CACTCTTGATTAATTTCTTTCTTTGCTATAGTCAATATATTGTCAGTTATCAAAGCTCACTAATTTTTACAAATATAATTTATGTAGTTACATTAAACAAATTGAAAATTAAGATCCAGTACAAAATGAGAAAGTGGATTTCATATTTATAATAACAAATGTATTTGTGTATTTTTAAAGCAGTAAAATCAGTATGGAAAAAACAAAAAAAAACAAAAAGACAAACTTAAAAACAACTCCACAACACAATTCCACAATGCATTTCCCCATCTTTAGTTGAAATGTCCCTGATCTTTAAAGTAGTGGAGGTTGTAACGTGAAAAAGCACAGATTGTGGGGTAAAATCCATTGGAGTTTTGCTTAGTGCACTCTGAGTTCTCTCACTATATCACTACAGGTAAGCGACACCCATCTTTACAGTCTTTACAGTGTGTTCATCTCTCTCCTCCAATCTTTCTTCATGTGTTTATTTGTGTATTTGTGTATGTGTGTGTAGTTTGGCCCTGGGGTTACACGGGCAGCTTGGTGA
Source organism: Mugilogobius chulae (assembly GCA_038363315.1). Classification (NCBI taxonomy): domain Eukaryota; kingdom Metazoa; phylum Chordata; class Actinopteri; order Gobiiformes; family Gobiidae; genus Mugilogobius; species Mugilogobius chulae. The sequence goes on along the minus strand of CM076406.1, from coordinate 15,876,178 downwards.
TGCTGCAGATGGACAACATATGACATGTGACTGTCTGAGGGAGAGTGTGTGTGTGTCAGTCCATCTGGGCCCCCCTCCGATCGGCCGGGGCTCCCTCTGCTCTCCAAGGCCCCACTGGAGAGAGGCGGGACAGTGAGCATACTCCTTCTTTACACAACACAGTCATTTAGTGGATCATCAAATAGTAATGAATGAAAAATAGTACATTACACTAGAAAGTAAAATGAAGTTCTAAACCATAATGTTCTGCTTATCCTGTAACCCTATTTTTGATCTATTATAAATACAGAACAATTTAGAAGAGAGACTAGATTTCTTATTTTCCAGCGGTTGGACCAAGTCATTGTCAAGTCTCAAATCTTTGACCTCAAGTTGGATCAAGCCCTAAATCAGTGCACCATGTTCAAGTTGAATTCAATACTCTGCTTTTTATTTCAAGTCTTTATATCTAATTACTGATTGTATATTGTATTTGTACAATATTCATTCATTAATTTTATATTTTAAAAGCAGATTTCTCATCACAATTACAAAAATTTCAGAACAAGCATCAAGTCATGTAAAGTCACAGAACTCCACCTTCGTGTCAATTCCAAGTCACAACACATATTTAAGGCCTATGTGTCCCTTTAAGACTATTAACTACAACTACAAATATGAATCTTTCAGTCTTTCAAAAGCACACACGATGCACTACCTTCTCCTTAGATGCATCTTCCATACTGTAGATAATTAGAGGCATGTCTTTGAGTCTACTTCACATGTGATTGCATGTTGTGCATACTGTAGCAGTGTTTGAAGTTTAATTGGGTTATTTTTGTGTGGGGTCCAAAAAATTCCCTTTTTGTTGGCTCTGTCTGCTCTGAGTCGGGCCAAAAGCATGGGTTTAAGCAGCACAAAGGCTCGACCCTGCATGTACGCCGGACGCTGTGTGCCTCTGACATTGTCCATTGTTTCCTCGTGAGGTTTGTCATTTTCTCTCGGTCAGGAGATCCAGGTCCATGGCTATTTTGCACGCTTGGCCAGAAACGTGCCGCGACGAGGGGAAAGGCTTTGGGATTTAAGGAACAGAGCGAGGGAGGAATGGTGTGTGTAGTTGGGATGCCACTCGAAGTGAGTTAGAGCTTCCATCTGCTGGCTGCAAAGAAATGCACAGTAGAAATAATCTAATTGATCTAGCTGTTATGGTAATGCTGCAGAAATGCTTGAACATCTCAGAGATCTACTATGACATCAAACATACCAGCTTGTCATAGTCAGATCTCAGAAGCTAAGCAAGTTAGGGCTCGGTTAGTAGTACTTGGATGGGAGACTGCTGGAACACCAGGTGCCACAGGGATGACAAGAGTAGATTGTCGTTGTGTCTTTGGGCAAGACACTTAACCCACATTGCCTCAGTGTCTGTGTCACTGGGTGAGTGGATACTAGATTGTAAAGCGCTTTGAGTGCCTGGAAAGGTAGAAAAGAGCTATATAAATAGACCATTTACCAATATACAGTATCTAACTGACCATACTTCTGCGGTGTTTTTGATGAGGAAGCAATGTCAGAACATGATTAAACATTCAAAAAAGTGAATTTGCATAATATATATATTTGCCCTGCAACTGTTCTGCTCAAACAGTTGTACTTTACCCCATTCATCGGCAAAGTTTGAGAGAGAGACAGAGACAGTATGAACCGTAATAACATCTAACCCATGATCTGTCTCTAAAGAAATCATGTTTGTGTTACTAATTGATAAAACTGGTATTGAAACTAGCTTTTAATGAAGCTCAACTGTGAAAGATCATCCTGGTTCCATAAGTACAGCTCCCTGTAATAAACGTGCACAGGGATTTCAAAATGTTAAATATTAAGAATTTAAAGACACAGGCTAGCTAGCTAGCTCAGATCCACAGCGCAGTTGTTTTCAGTCTTTAAAGCACAGCTGTAACTTAAAATTCAGTGAAACATTTTTATAACTTTATAGTTTATAAAGCTGCAGAAACAAGGGTCTTATACTCATGACTTACCACAGAGCCGATTAGCCCCAAGAATGTTTCCAAACTTTTAATATAATGTTTTTTCAAAATCCCTATGGATGTTTATAATGAGAACCTGTACCTCTTAAAACAAGGAGTGGATGGTCACTGTTGAGCTTCCTTTCAGCAAGAATATGTACTTAAAATTTTAACAGGACATATATTGAGTTTTATCAGATCATATGGTTACTGTTTATCAGTATTGAGAGTCTATTAGTATCAGAATAATTACTAGTCCATTATCTGTAGTCAGTACAGGCAAACGACATGCATGATCCCATTAAATGTTCATTATCTCTTCAACTATAAAAATAACAAGCTGTGACAGAAACTGTTGAGCAGACAGTGACAGTAATAGGAACTTCCTTCTTCCTCTGTGAAGTCATTCATACAAACTGCTGCTGCTGCATCTCAGACTTGTGTTTGTGGTTTGGTTTGGGGTTTAGCTCAGTCTGTCTGCCGACAATCGCACTTTTCTACCATATTAGGAGCTCATTTACACACAGTCATTCTTCTGTAGCTCTGTTGTCGATTGTTGACGGACAAATAGTAGCTCATTGATTAGAAATGTGGGCTTGTTTTGTGGGCACTTTTAATGAACAAGCAGGAGCATATTTTTTATAATGTCCGTAATTTGAAATCAGCACTTTCACCTATGTTACTAGTTTACACTCTGGTACTTACTGTGGTACTTACACTGGTTTGGTACTTTGAGTGGTACTTGTACCAGCAGTTAACTGGTACATACCAGTGGTAGTTACTATGGTACTTACTGTGGTACTTACACTGGTACCTACAGTGGTACTTTGAGTGGTACTTGTACCAGCAGTTACTGGTACATACCACTGGTAGTAACTGGTACTTACTGTGGTACTTACTGTGGTACTTACACTGGTACCTACAGTGGAACTTTTACCACCAGTATTGGCATGCTGATATGGTCGTAGCCATACCTGCATGGCCAAAGCCTGATCCAGTCAGATCTCAGAAGCTAAGCAGGGTTGGGCCTCGGCAGTACTCGGATGGGAGACCACAGAAGAACCTCAGGTGCCACAGTGGGGGCAACTTCAGTGGTACTTACTACAGTAGTTGACAGTCAACTACTGTAGTAAGTACACTGAAGTACCAGCATGTGTCCTTTAGAACAGGTCCCGTTGTTACTAGTACTTAACTGTCAACTACTGTAGTAAGTACCACTGAAGTACCAGTATGTGTCACTTTAGAACAGGTCCCATTGTTACTAGTATTTGACGGTCAACTACTGTAGTAAGTACCACTCAGTACCAGTATGTGTCACTTTAGAACAGGTCCCATTGTTACTTGTAGTTGACTGTCAACTACTGTAGTAAGTACCACTCAAGTACCAGTATGTGTCACTTTAGAACAGGTCCCGTTGTTACCAGTAGTTAACTGTCAACTACTGTAATAAGTACCATTGTAGTACCACTATTTACCATTATGTATCATGGTATTTATCAATAAATGTTGGAATTAAGCTAAGATTGTTGTAAATTGTTTTCTGTTGTTTTGTTTACTGAAACAAATAATTACTTTGGTATTTGTCAATACCCAATATTGTTGTGACATAAATAAAGACAGTGGTGCTTTTTTAACATTTTGCATTTTATTGTTATTCATAATTTATAAGCTCTACTTTTTTAATTTAGTACCAATAATACCACCACTGAAACATATGTGTGTGCCACAAATTATTAAAAGTGGTAAGTGTACTAATAGTTACCACTGTAAGTACCAGTCACTGATGACACAAGTACCACCTTAAGTACCAGTGTAAGTACTATAGTAAGTACCACAGTAAGTACCAGTAACTATCAGTGTTATGTACAGTAACTGCTGGTACAAGTACCACTATAGGTACCAGTGTAAGTACCAGTGTAAGTACCGCAGTAAGTACCACAGTAACTACCATGGTATGACCAGTAACTGCTGGTACAAGTACCACTCAAAGTACCACTGTAGGTACCAGTGTATGTACCACAGTAAGTACCAGTAACTACCAGTGGTATGTGCCAGTAACTGCTGGTACAAGTACCACTCAAAGTACCACTGTAGGTACCAGTGTAAGTACCAGTGTATGTACCACAGTAAGTACCAGTAACTACCAGTGGTATGTACCAGTAACTGCTGTTGCAAGTACCACTGTAGGTACCAGTGTAAGTACCAGTGTAAATACCACAGTAAGTACCAGTGGTATGTACCAGTAACTGCTGGTACAAGTACCACTCAAAGTACCACTCTAGGTACCAGTGTTAAGTACCACAGTAAGTACCAGAGTAAGTACTAGTAAGTGTCACTGTTAGTTACTAGTAACTGACATGGTACTTAACTGGTAGGTACCGTGGAGGTCTTTTAAAGTGCTACCCATTTTTTTTATGTAGGACGTTCAGCTAAATGAAAGTGTTACTAGATACAGTATTATTGTTTGTCAAATTTTAACGTCTGTGTCATTTAAAATGTGCACTCGTAACGGTGGTATATACTTTTGTATTTTGTTTTTCCACACAAACCTAAAGTAGCTGTAGTTATTTTGTAATGTTACAACAGATTTATTGTTGGGGTTTTTTGTGTGACCCCAAATTGTGTTAGAAGGCTGAACTTTCTGTTTATACTGAATTGTGTAGTTGACTTTTCACCTCCAGAAAGTTACACAGTGCACCTTTAAGTAAATTTTGGCTCAAATTTACATTGTGGTTGCTAGGTAACAGTACCTCTACATGTTATGTTTGCTGGACAAAAAGATATTATAGTTATTATTATCATCAAAATTGCCAACTTGTTTATTGAAATCCTAAATATAATCATGTTTTACTGAAAAATGTGGTCTAACTTGTCATAGGCTACACACCTTAAGTTTGAAAAACTTGTTCTAACCTATGCTAGTGACTGCAACTAACTTTTCTTTTGGTATTCAATTAGTTAGTTATTCTTTTGATTAATCAGTTAGTGGTTTAAAACACAATTAAATACAAATGATCAGAAGATTTCTGCGCATTTTGAGCTGCAGTAATGTAATTTAAGGATGCTCTGGAGGTGTATGTACAATCAAACTAGTGTTTACCTCGAAAATTTCACATTGCTTTCTGAGGTTTTTCTCAACTCATGACATGTTTTGAAATATTTATATAAAATTATATTCGCAGAGAAAAACTTTCCCAGAACAATATTCTGTCTAAACACCTAAACTCCACCCACAACCACATTTCAAATGGAGCTGGTAAACTAGGCAGTGCTAAAGAGTAAAGAGGTGCAGAGAGGAGCAGTGTGATTGTTGACTGATTACTGATAAGCTCCGCCTCTTCATAGTAAATCTTCACTTTTACAAGTTGCCTTACTTGTTTACAATGATGGAAAGTGACTACATGACACTTGGAATGATTTACAAGTAACCTGATTTTACTGCATAATCATCACAAGTAGGGCTGCAACAAATCATTATTTTGGTAATCTATTAGTTAACAGATTATTCTTTCCATTAGTTGTTTAGAATAGAAAAGTCTCTATACAAGATTTTTGCTCATTTTGAGTGGGGAGAATGTCACTTAGGAACGCTCAAGGGCAGATTTACAGACAAAACTAGTGTTTAAGTCGAAAAACACTCAAATTACACAATTGTCATCGCTCATTATCATCATTGCAGTTTAGCTTTTGAAACCCATATAAAGTAGGATTGTTTCAAAAATCGAAAACTAATCAATACTAAAGCTGTTACCAAATATACATTCTATAAATTACTTTAGGAGAACACAGTGGCCTTTGCTGAACAATTTTAAAATATTCAACTACATATAACAACTAGAACAAACAAAGCATACATTATAAACAACTAAAAAACTATGACTTTTTGTTGTAAATGTCAATGTCAAATAGCATTTCTGAATTGTAGTAATGACATTGGGAAGAAGAATTGAGTGCATTCCTCGGTATCGAAATTGTGTCTGAAATAGTTGAATAGTTTAGAATTGTGACAACACTAGTATAAAGACCAGTAAACAATTATTTGATTATTAAATTAGTTGTAAAACTCAGTAAAGAGGATTTTTCATATTAGTTCCTGTTTAACATTATATCAACAAAATCAAATGCATGTTGTGGAGCATGGTTGTTGACATTATCTTACATAAGAGTTAATTTCCTTTCATCTAATCACAGTAAGCTGTATTTGAAATCTGTGATAATCGTCTCCATGCCTCACTCTCTCCTGAAGCACTTCTCTTTGCCTCTTTCCTTCCTCATTCATTCGTAAAACCACGAGCGAGACTTGACTCGTCAGCCTGCACTTTCCTCATTCAATTTCTGCTCACAAATCCTGTTCATATGATTCTTTTCGCTCGGCTCATCGACAAACCAACTTATCTGGGTCTGTACAATGCTTTGTGTTTTGTTATTATTGCTTTGTTGTTTGGTGAAAGCTGTATTTAGGTGCTGGTTTTCAGTGAGAGGTTGCACAAGTTGAGATAAAGGAGAAGTAAGCTGCTTTCTATGACTTTAGCTTTTGGCTTTTGCATTGTGACTTACTTTAGATCAATTGTTCTTGTAAATAGTGAGTGTTTAGTTTAGTTGTCGTACCCTTGAGCTACGGCTGTTCAAACATTTGGCTATACTACTGTTCGTGATTCTTGCAGTTCTTGTTTTGGACTGGTTGAAAGCGAAAGAGAAAAAACAATTAGATCTTAGAGCAGTTGTCTCAAATGTCTTTGGAAATGCATCAGCCAAAACAATGTTAAGATTGTAAACAAAAGCACGTGTAGTATCCAGAGATTACAAGTAACAAAGTATTTTTACTCAAGTATTGTCGGATTTTTGAGTATTAAAAAATCTGGTGACTTTTTACTTTTACTTCTTACATTTTTCAAGAAATATCTGCACTTTCTACTTCAGATTAGTTACTGTTTTAAGCCCACAAACAGTTTTTACCTTCTTAAGGTCAGTGCAGTCTTGCTGTGTTGTTGAAAATCAATACTTTTTCCTGTTAAAAACCATCAAAACTTTCTGATTTAACAGTAACCTATTTGCCACAAGATTAATACAAAGCGTAATTATGATTATGTCAACATAAAGCTCATTTCACACTTCAAAGCAGCAAACACAAACTTTGTGTATTTACTTTTTTACTCAAGTAAATTAATATTGTTTTACTTTTGTACTTCAGCAGAGCTTTGACTTTTACCAGTCATTTTTCGAACAAGTATCTGTACTTTTACCTGAGTAGTGCTGCTGTTTGACTATTGGATCCTTTTATTGCAATAGAGAGTAAGCATAGTAACTTAGATTTTAGAATTGAGGATGTGACTTTAGCAAATTTTTGTGTTACTTATAGGATCATTGTGAGAATATTTTTTGATGATGCAGCAATGTTGGTTAAATCTGGTCATTTTCAAGCAGGGACAAGAACAAAGAGTCATATAAGGCGTTTAGACTAAGTCCCCATAATCTTTTAGCCTCTGTTTAGTCAATGGAAGTTTTATTTTGGGAGCTACTGCTTTTAAGTATTTTTTCTCAAGGAGAAAGAAAGTCTGTCTTAAAGGTTGTATGGAGGATTTTCAAAAATTATTTGTTGTCAGTCTTGGTCAAAACCAGTTGTATAGATTTGTAACAGCCTTGCACTTATGCTAAACAAAAAAATAATTATAAAAATATATAAACTATGGACATAATGAGGCCAGTAAAACGTTGGCCAATAGAAAACGAGGTACCTCGTTATCTATTGGCCTGTTAACCTGTCAAACAAACCCTCTGTATTCTTGGGGGTAACTCATTGGTCCAGTTGCAGTGAAGGGCGTGGCTCTGGGAGGGAAAACACATGTGCATCGTTTGAAAAACAGCAAACAGTTGTTGGATTTGAAAAATCCTTTATACAACCTTTAATGTCAGAATATATAAAACATGTTTCCGAACAAAGCTAGTTGTAAATGTGCTTGTGTCCCAAAAAAGTTACTGGTCTGACTGCTACTTGCACCAGAGCAGGAGGTAAGGTAAGGTAAGGTATACTTTATTGTCCCCGTAGGGAAATTTGTTCTCTGCATTTGACCCATACTTCAATGCCTCTGGGGCATCTCCTCAGGAGCAGTGATCGCCACAGTGCAGCGCTCGGGGACCCATCTCCAGTTGTTCTTGCTAGGCTTGGTCAGGACTACCGTAGCTGGAGGATATTACCCTAACATGCATGTTATTGGCTAAAAAGTCCCTATTGTGTGGCCTCAGTCCATAGTTCCTGCTCTGTATGAACATGCCTAAAATAGGGACTGGAACTAAGAAAAGTACTAGGAGCTGATTAAAGTTCCTACAGTGGGAAAAGAGCTATAGAGACTCATATGGCTTTTTGTTGCAAGTTTAAAAAGAAAAAAATATATAATAATGTTTTGACTATCAAGAAGCTTCATTTTCACAACAAACGTTTTGGAGAGAAACAGAATTTAAAAAAGGGAAAAGAAAGTACCCCCCCGCCTTAAAGTAAAGTTTCAGGACAATGATGTTGTGCTATAATATCAGTTATAGAGTTGTATACTAATTGTGTTGTACAGCAAAGACACAAAATACAAAAAAGATGTAACATTTTAAAGAACAATAACAACTAATAGAGTTTATTTAAATCACATGAGATTCATTCATCTTGCCAAACAGCAGCAGTTTCCATCGTGAGAACTGAGAACTGAAAAGGTCTTTGGGTCAACGGACAAGCTACAGTGAACCACTAACTTATTTACCTTACATTGCTCATAACTTGTTTTGTCTGTGTCCATACAGGGTGCGCTGTGTGTAGATGTGTGACAGTGGAGTGTGTGAGGACAAGCCCCCCGCCCCCCCTGTCAGGATGAGCAGCCAAGGAGGAGGAGCCAAAGACCCGCAGTCAGCCAATCACAACTCGCGCCCGCTGCCCTCAGTGCCCGAGGAGAGGAAGTCCAGGAACAAAATCATCTCCATGTTTGCGTCTGAAAAAGGTGGGACATGAAAAGAATACAGTGACCTATTTTCATAATGAACAGTTTTGGCAATTTAAGGCAAAATTGTGAACAGAGATTTAATTAATGACTTCTACTAATAATAAAATGTGTACAATATTTTTTCCAATGTCTATTCTACTCTCCCTTTCTCTCCGGTTCTAACGAAAACTGTGTAATAAACTAGGAATGTTAGAAAGAATATTGTAAAAATCAGTTATGGATTTTTTACTTCTTGTTCCTGTTTTGGGTCATGGGTGACTGAAGTTTGTCCCAGTGATTTTGGGCCTTAGGCGGAGGAACACCCTGGACAGTGGCCAGCTTATTGCAGGAATTTTCACAATAACGTGATGTTGATTTTTGCAGAATGTGTAAAGATACAGTTATTGTAGGGGGAATACAATTTATATATAATATACAAATATGAGCAGAAATTGTGAATTGGCATTTGATTTTTTATTGTTGGTTATTAACTTTCTTAATGTTTTTAGGCTAAGTTTAATGTAGATGTGGTAAATGAATAATATCAAGATTAATTTTTTTTTTTTTTTTTTTTTGTCCCGACGAAATTTTGTCTTGAACATACAGGCCATACCGACGAAAAGACAGAGTGCATGTACAGAATCTACCCCATCACCATCTGCGCTCTGAGTTTAGGAGTTTCACTGCTATTGAGAGGAGTTTTATACTTGTTCAGGTTTCATTTTTTTGTTTCTTGTTGGAATTCTATTGCGGCGTCTGGATGTGAGCAGAAGAATAAGTCATGAGAGGGGTCAGAGATGATTAGAATTGTTGTACTGGAGAAATAGAATAATGTATTACCTATGATTCAAATGATTAAGAATGTTAAAATGTACAGAAATGACATTTACAGACCCATTTTAGCACATTCATATGAAAATATATATTGAATACTGTTATGCCAAAACATTTTATTATGTGAGATGTTCATTTTTTACATTATTGTTGAGTGCTCACAGGGAATACCTTAATATATTTAGACTTTCCTTGGTGCACTGTCACAACTTCCAAATCTTAATGCTTGAATGAACTGCTGTAGCTACTTAGTGTCAAATTTAGCAACATGTCAGCTTCTGTAACTCTCCAAGACTGCTACTACTACTACTACTGTGACAAAATCACTGTAGCGCTCATCATAAACTGTTGTGGAATTCTGACAATCTTACAATGATATATGTCTTTGTGTTTTGTGTCAAAGGAGCCAAGAAGAAGGACCGTGACAAGGACAGACCTGAAATCTCTTCACCGTCAGACTTTGAACACACCATCCATGTGGGCTTCGACTCTGTTACTGGAGAATTCACGGTAAGTTAAACTGCTTTATGACATAATGAATGACAACTCGTTACTGTAGCTGTATCTGATGTTATGTCATTCTACATAGATGTTAGTGTGAGCAAAAACGCATTAAAGCTGATGTACCTGATTTTCACGGTGCACAACAGGAAGTAGGTCTTTAAACTTGTCTAACTACTTCCTCACTCTCACAAATCCTACAGCACAACCCACATACACATACATTCTTTTTTCGTTGAAATGACAAGCCTAAGAACAGTTTTTACTGGCGGTAAGTGAAACTAGAGTTGACCACCCAAAGCAGCCAATCAGAGTGTTGCTTTTTGCTGCTGATGAAAACTAAAATATTGTATTATTTGATTCAAACAGAATACAAAGGTCTGATTTTCTCACAAGAAAGGTCTACTGCTATACTTTTTGGCAGAAAAGACTAGTTTACCAATTTACAAAGAAAACAGGTACTGCAGCTTTAAGTAGTAAACAATACATATACTGTATAAAATACTAAGGATTTGTTGACTTATTTGCCTAATTGCACACAACAAAATTAAGACCATTGGCTCCATAAAAACTCCCGGCCGATATATCTGTCTATGTCAACAAACAATGCTTTTGTTTAAGACTATTTAATGGCCATAAAGTAACCATTTAGGCATCCAAGATTGCTCATTTGAAATTACAATCAGGTACATATATTGTTAACTTGAAACATAATTCAAACTGACATCTTTCTGTATTATTTTATACAAACACTGTAATTTCCAAGCTATTGAAACTCATTAAAAAACCTGAAGTCTGGAGAGCTGGAGAGAAAACCCAAATGTATTTTATTTCATTGTTCATTTGATAGGGACAGGTACAACAAACATAGATTAACACAAGGGATGGGCGATGCCTAGCCTGATGTATCAGCCGGTTTCATTTCACACGTGGAATCCTAGTTGCTGGAGTGAAATGAAATGGAGTGGAGGCACTAGGTGGCGTTAGCCTGGCTAGGCAACACCATGATAAAAATTGAATTGTAAGCTCATCTCTGTGACAATTAGTTTTTTTTTTGTGAAATTGTCGTATCGTGATTTCCCATTTCTCTGTTTATCGCATCTGTTCAAATACAGGCTATTTTTTCCAACCTACTTCTCTTCTCTCCTCAGAGCTGCCTAGTCCACTTCTTTATAGCGACATTGGTCTCTTTATTTTGAGCTGCACATTGAAGTCATAACAGAGATTAACTTTTCCATTTACATGGACCTTTGACAGCTGGCCAATGATTGTGAAGCAGCCAGAAACTTTTGAAAGTGCAATAAGAAAATAGATCGTAATAAAATCAAAATTGTGGTATGACTCCAAAAAAATCGTGAGAATATTTTTTGCCATCTCACCCAGCCATATTTAACATGTAGCCATCTGATTTAGGTATCACAGTGTTTATAACTGAATCACAACTAGTCTCCAGGAGGGATTTTAAACGAACATGCAATGCAGAAATACAAATCTGAAATTATAAATACAGTGAATGTGCCAAGACCAAATGTAACACAATATGCATTCACTCATAAACTCCACTTTGGCGTTTACAGGGTTAATAAAATAAAGTCAAACCTAATCGTAAACTGTCACCATCAAATCAATTCTTGCTTAATTTTTCAATCCACAGCCTTGAGTAAACATTGCACAGATGAATAGATCTGATAGCACTTTCTCTTCGATTGTATCTCTGGACAGACATCAAGAATTCCTCGGAGCCCAAACCGAGCTGCTTTCACTTAAACTGTGGTCACTGGCTGCATTATTCATGGCTTTTGTGGCTTACTGAGCTTTAGCCATCTCTCTACTGCATTTTTCACTTTGCCTGCCTGCTTTTCTGTCTGTACGTCTTAGTCACAGTGTCTGTGTTTGCGCAGGGCATGCCAGAGCAGTGGGCCCGGCTCCTTCAAACCTCCAACATCAGCAAGTCGGAGCAAAAACAAAATCCCCAGGCCGTTCTGGACATTCTCAAGTTCTACGACTCCAGCACCGGAAAGCAGAAGTATCTGAGCTTCTCCGCCTCTGGTCAGTTCAAACTAATAAATCGAATGAATTACACTTTGATGAAAAATTGTGCTCTTGTTTTTAGTCCTGACACAACTTTCTTTTCTTTTTGTTTTCAGATAAGGATTCGCAGTCGGTAAGCAGCACTGTAACATCTCAGACTATGGAGGTTACTCTATGTCATACAAGAATTTTATTTAAAAATTATTCTTACTGAGTGCAATCTTATGATTAGAACACCTGACAAAATATGTTTCTTGGATTTTTTTTATTAGCCTAATCTTTGCCTGATGAGCATTTGTTTTGCAGGCATTAAACTAAAGTGACTTTCCTGTTACTACTTTAATCATGATGTTCAAACTTGAGTGCAAAATTAATAAATTAGACTTTTTTTTTAGCCTGGCAAACCCGGCGGCGGTAAAACAGGAGGTAAAGATGGAGAAGAGGATGATGACGACGACACTCCTCCTCCGACTGTGGCTCCCAGGCCAGAACACACCAAATCTGTGAGTCACTAAGAAATACTGACAGAGTCTCGGTAATGCACAAACACAAATGTATTACATAACTTTTTTCTTTCCCAAACAGCAATTTTGTAGATTTACAAGTGAATAGATGAAGCTATTCTAATACATATGTAGCGCAAATCCTTGTAGCGCAAATGCTTCTAAAGAATTAATTTAAAAAGAAATTACTTAAAAAAAAAAAAAAAGAAAGAAAATCAGACATTAAGCATATGGGTCATTCTCTGAAAGTGGGACTATAAAGTGTGACATCCAGGCTGAAAATTCAAACTGCAGCAATTGTTTTATTTTTAGGTTAATTTCCATCTTTGAGAAGTGTACTGACAGGATCTATAATGGTCAAGAAAGATGCAGAACTATTTTTTGCAATCTAGCCATTTCAATTTCATTTTCAATTGCTCTAAATGCAGCATAATTCCGCATGTAGCATGGACACCAATTGGAACACATTTTTAGCTGAGAGAGTTGCTATATACTAAATAAAATGTTGATTTTGAGATATTATCTCTGAATACACTCATTAGTGGCGTTTATCCGCTGCAAGGTTCCTGAGCGTTGAAAAGTCTTCACTTGCTGATAAAACTGATCAGGTCCGTGTGTAACTTATATGGACACCAACAGTTACATTCGGATACCCAGGAATTCAGCTGTCATTTTCGCAAAACCCAGTACAAAAAGTAGAAAAACGAAATGCAAACATATTTTCCAACATTATTCTTCATTTTATTGTGTTTCAATGCAGTATTTTATCGAGTTTACATGAGGAAATTACATCATGTTTATTGCTGGATAAAAATGTCACACTTTTGGTCATGATTTGAGCTATTGTTTTGAAAAAACGGTTGTAAAAAAAAAAAGTTCCATCTTATCTTGGGCTGCAATTTTTTAAAATCTTTTAGAGGCACATTAGTAGTATATATTACATAAAAAATTTAAACAAAATGATTATTATTTACTTAATGAAAACCTGTCAAATAACCAATGGTCAAAATGGTCCCACTTTCAGAGAATGACCCATTTATATTTTTCTTAGTAAGTGATTTGAAATGTGTTACTAAGCACTCAGTCATTTGTTTTAAGCAGTTAACTATTGAAAACAGTTTGTCGAGCAGCTTAGGAACGTCTAAATTTTTTCCATTTATACACTTCTTACCCAAATATTCTTCTACTACCTGCAAAGCGAAGATTTATGATACTATTTCTTATATTTCTTTTTTTGATTGGCTTTGCTAGGGAGAGTAAATATTACAATAAATGCACAAATATTTAGCCTGAACTTTACAGAAACATGCATGTAATGATGAAAATTTGTCACACTAATGATCGAATATGGCCCACCCCTTATTAAGACATTATTTTAGTTTCAAGCATTCCTGGGGACTGCCTAAAAATGTTTGGATGTCCGAATCCCAGGTTGGGAAAGACTATATTAAAAACTGTTTTTTTCTCAATGGCTTTTTAACATGTGTAACATATTATTTGCCACAACTGCTAATGTCCTATAACTACTGCATATTATTGCCTATACTGCATAGTTTACTCAGGATTGTTATTTTAAAGTATTTACTTGCCTATTCAGTCAGTAATGTGTTATTTACCGTGTTGCTGCATCTGTATGTGTTGTAGATGTACACAAGGTCAGTAATAGACCCGATCCCGGTTTCTGAGACAGATGGACCGTTAAAGGCAGCAGACAGAAAGAAGAACAAGGGAGGAAAGATGACTGACGAGGAGATCATGGAAAAACTAAGTACGTGATAAATGTGCAAACTTTTTCATGCTGCGGCTAGGCTAGTTCCGGTTTACCTCATTCTTGTGGATAGCTCCTTCTTGCTGCACTCATTCTTTATAGGGAATTTGTTGAGATGCGCAATATATAATCAATATTTTTAAATCACAAAGCAGAGAGCGGATTTCATCTTGATAATCACTGGCAGCGAGTTCAGACCTTCACATACGAGGTAAATCCTTCACCAGGGAAAGACTGTGTTTTATTTTGGCGCAAAGTTAAAGGGGCTATACTTGATTTTTGCTTCCTTAAAAAACAGAAATTATTCATTTTTTTAACTTTCTACATCAATCCACTTGTTTTGCTCACTCACTTTAGACACAATGCTAACAACAACAGACAAACTTAATGGCGCTTGGTGAACAAATAGAACATTACTAGACGTAATCAGGACATTGTGGACTCAATCTTCACCTGAATAGATACTTTAACAAGATATCTGTGCTTGGGGGGAGGTTAATTTTAACTTATTTCATTGTAAAAAATCAGGTATAGTTCCTTTAAAAGCACACACACAAATCAACCTAAAAATAGACAATTGTTGTAGCAGATTTTTTTAAAGGCTAGCTCATTTTGTAGAGTTGTTTTAACAGTAATAATTAAATTAAATGTAGGTTAGCATTAGCTTAAAGACACAAACCACATATTTCATCAACACATTGGTTTTCCCTGGAGAAATATTTATCTCGTATAGGTGAAGGTCTTAACATGTGAAAAATAAATAACTTGTTGTCTGCTTTGTGTTGATTATAATTTATTTTTTTGAATGGGACGAGAGGGACTATCCATGGGTATTTTCAGACCAGAACA
Source organism: Mugilogobius chulae (assembly GCA_038363315.1). NCBI lineage: Eukaryota > Metazoa > Chordata > Actinopteri > Gobiiformes > Gobiidae > Mugilogobius > Mugilogobius chulae. The sequence goes on along the minus strand of CM076406.1, from coordinate 15,860,727 downwards.
AGCCTAGCGACAGCGTGAAAAGAGCCCATTGTGAGTTAGATGCAAATACTATATTATGTTTTGTTTTTAGGAACAATTGTTAGCATTGGTGATCCTAAGAAGAAATACACCAGATATGAGAAGATTGGGCAGGGGTAAGCGTGGTTTTATTCTATGAAAATGGCAAAAACATATGACCTTGTTGTAACCTCTCAATGGTGACTTTTAAAGAGGCTAAATTAACCAGAATGAAATGCTTGAATAGTTTTGTTTTCTTGCAGGGCGTCTGGCACAGTTTTCACAGCTATAGATGTTGCCACAGGACAAGAAGTAAGTCTGCATAAGATTGTTTTTGTAAAGTAATTAACTTTGTAGCTATTAAACTTCTATTTTTGCTGCACAGGTGGCTATCAAACAAATCAACCTACAGAAACAGCCAAAGAAAGAGTTAATTATCAATGAGATTTTGGTGATGAAGGAGATGAAGAATCCTAATATTGTCAACTTCTTAGACAGGTAACACAATTCAATTTACCCGGTAAATTAAATTCTACAGTATATTTTTTTTTGTTGTAGATCTGTATTCCTGTTTTATATTCTGATTGCAGGTTTAATTTGTATTTGTTGTTATAACATAACAACATATAATATATATTCTTTGTCAGAATATGATCTCAGATTTTGTACTCTTTGATTATATTTACCAAGTTTTACAAATTAACACATCAGTTACTATTATTACTTACTCAAATTAGCAAAACTTACACATTATCTAATCCAATCTATCTGTGTGTGTATTTTCTACTTACAATCTATTTTGTTCCTTGTAATCAGATTCTTTTTCAAATCACCACTCTTCTTTTTTATTTAATTGTTTTATTACTATATTAATTTTGATTAGTATCCCACAATCCTACATACAATCCATATTGTCCAGTCCATATTGTGTTCATGCAAGCCTGATCATTTTTATTATTTTTTTAGTGTAACAAAAAACAAAAATGTGCTTTTATTCAAGTCTATTTATGGCCAAAAAAGTTACACAGTGTACCTTACAATGTTTTATATCTTGCTTAACTAAACCTGGAGCTGCTCTGAATATTATTTTAGTGTTTCACGTGAAGACATTCATAATGAACAAAATAAAGTATATATCTTGTTTTAGAAAATATTAGCATCTATAATATAATATTCAAGTACCGAAATAAGCACAAATGAACATGAGGTATTTCTCTTTTATAGACAATTAACTTTCTGTTCTTGTTTCCATTGACTTCCACTTTTCTGTTTTGACAATTGTAAGACAGAAACTAAAACTGATTATATGAAGAGCTATTAGTGTTGTCACTATACTGACATATCAAGACTATTTTAAAACCAATAAAAAATTATCAAAATTGTGTATATTTTGATGTGCTTCTTGATACAGTATGATCGTTTTAATATTTACTCAATTTACTCCCATAACTATCAAAATAATAATCATAAAAATAACAATAAATAGTGACTAAACTAAGCAAAAATTACATTGTGTTAGACTACATTTTTCTCCTTTTTTGTCTTGCTATATTGTACAGAAAAAGTCACATTTTCTTCAGCTTTAGATTTTTTAAAGTATGGATTAATGTCTGATTTTTTCGATACTTGTGGCAACCCTAAAAGCTATAACTTATGGGATAATGCATATGTATTCTGTGTGTCTAGTTTCCTTGTAGGGGACGAGCTGTTTGTGGTGATGGAGTATTTGGCGGGAGGATCGCTGACTGATGTTGTGACTGAAACGTGCATGGACGAAGCACAGATAGCAGCCGTCTGTCGAGAGGTAAGTTAGACTCAAAGTAAGTCACATTGTTTGGGTATAACTTGGAAACATTTTAATCTTTTGCTGCGTTTTTTATAGGTTCTTCAAGCTTTAGAGTTTCTTCATGCAAACCAAGTCATTCACAGAGACATCAAGAGTGACAATGTGCTGCTAGGAATGGACGGATCTGTCAAACTGAGTAAGAAATCTACTGCTATAAAAAAAACTCATGTTGTTATATCCTATGTTACTTGAAGTAGCATTTTCTTTCACTCAGAAATCTTTAATAGCTGTAATTTGTTATGTTTCTGGGGTTCTCATTTAGATCCTGTTGTGTAAACAATTAAAAATAGGATGTGCTGGAAAAGATGGGCCAATATGGACTTTTTTTGAGACTACCGCTGTGGTCGATAACTGTTGCTAATACCGATAGTGTAAAATTCATAATACAACTCAAAAGATCACAAATATGCCGCCGCATTTTAAACTTTAGTTTTTAGTACAGAGATGGGGAAACTTCATCAAGGGCCACATGTTAAAACACAAACAAGGTGGAGGGCCAATTGGATCTATAGAAAAGTGGTAAAACAGTAAAAAATTCAATTGAGTGAACTTATTTCAGGTTCCATAGAGTCAAAAGACCTTATTCAGCCTTAGAATCTCAACATGACAGTAATATAATTGATATCAACTTTGTAAAAGGTACATTTATTTAAAGTAGTTAAGTAAAATGCACAACTATTGCGTTCAATATTGCGGGTCAATTCTTACAATTTGAGGTCCAAGATTTGGAGTTTGGACATATCTGCTTTAGTAGATAGGCTTTCTGTTGAATACAAGCAGTTTGTATTTGCATTGCATTCTATGGAAAAAACTCCAGATTGTTCACTCAAAATAACGAATTTGATGCTTTGAGGACAAATTGGGACTGACACATCACACAGAATTTAGAGAACTTCCTCTAAAAATATCGGCGCAGCCGCGCAGATACAGATTTAGTCAAATAAATTGTACAGCCAATACTGATACCAATATATTGTACATCCATAACTGGAAATTTTATAATATCAATTATGAACTTGATTTTGTCTGAGTTCTTAATAAAGAATGAATTGAATTGAATTGAATAACGAAAAAAAAAAAAAAAAGCCATACTAAAGCATTATGTTTTTCAATCCACAGCCTTGATGGGATCAGGGACTAGATCAATAAAGTTGATATCAGAGTAAAAGTTGATTCAATTTAGAACCACTCATCATCCCTTAGATTAGAAATTACTTTCTCAAGAGAGTTTTGTTCAGTTGGCTGCTTTTAAAACATGTCTACAATCATCACTTTTGCATAAATTACCAATAAACTACAAATTTATCTCATTTATCGTATCTTTTTTCCTCTCCGCAGCTGATTTTGGCTTCTGCGCTCAGATCACTCCAGAGCAGAGTAAACGCAGCACGATGGTGGGGACTCCGTACTGGATGGCCCCTGAGGTGGTCACCAGAAAAGCCTATGGACCCAAAGTGGACATCTGGTCTCTGGGGATCATGGCCATAGAGATGGTGGAAGGAGAGCCGCCATATCTCAACGAAAACCCTCTCAGAGTAAGTAGGACAGTACAATATACCTTTTTGAGCTTTAATTATGTTAAAACTCTCAAAACACTGTCTTCAATTCAATATAAAAAGATGCATGTTTTTTCATATAGCTGAATGCAACGTCAAAGCAAAAGTACTTAAGAACATTTTAAAAGCCCTAACATCACAAATACTACAGACAGAACAGGATGTCTCCTTTACAAATGGATAATGTAGTGACATCTGGTGGTGATGCTATAAAAACTGCAGCCACACCAATAAATTTTTTTTCCAAATCAAATCGCACCTCATGAAATAACTGGTTTCAAAGTTCAGTATTCAGCAAAATAATGAGCGAGTACAAGCCAAAACTTCTTGATGAGTTCTTTTTGTTCATAGAAATATGTTGATTTCTGAAGTTTTATATTCTAAACACTATTCAGGTTCCCACTTATAGTCCAAAAATTTTTTCAGGACATTTTCAGAACATGTACAAAGAGGATTTGGGGTAATTACTACATATACCTTAGCATTTTATAATTGTTTTGCAAAGTCTATGGCAGCCCAAAGTATCACACACTCAGTAACATAGCCATACCAATGTGAACACCAAAAATTGGGGGGTCCCTTAGGAAAATCTGTCCCAAATAATGGTGTTTCCTGCATTCCGATGAATTATGGCAGTCTGACATAATTTGGTGGATTAAGCCATGATATATAAGATTTTAGTTCAGGTAGTATTACAGTTAATATAGGTCTATAAGTTTGTGTAGAACATCATATATTGCTCACCTTACACTAGAAAGGGTACTAAAATATACTTTGCACATTATTTTATGATAACAAAATCATATCCAGAACAACATTTTATTTTTTATGACATTTAGCGTTTTTGGGTTTTTTTCTTCCATTTTTCATGACTGGAAAATGGACTAATTATTTTTCAGCTTTTCCAGGACACGAGGGAACCCTGTTATTTTTGGATTTGTGTTCAAACACAGCGCTTTATCCACTTATTTCAAAAATACACCCTGCATTTTTGCTCTAAGGATTCTTTTGCTACATTCACACTGTTTCTTTTCAGGCTTTGTATCTAATTGCCACCAACGGGACCCCGGAGCTTCAGAGTCCAGAGAAGCTATCGCCTGTTTTCAGATCATTTCTGTCGCGCTGCCTGGAGATGGACGTGGACAAACGAGGGTCCGGACGGGAACTACTGCAGGTATAAAAACATGATTTTTTTTATACAGCTCTAATGTACGAATACCAATCTACATCCACTTTTGTTTAGTTGATGCTGCTCTATAGACTGTACAACTTTTTTAAATTGGCATTAATTTGATAATTTTCCATGTGTTTTTTTTGTCTGTGCAGCATCCATTTCTGAAGCTAGCCAAGCCTTTGTCCAGCCTCACTCCTCTCATTTTGGCCGCTAAAGAAGCCTCGAAGGGCAACTACTAAACACAAGCCAAAAGGACTTAACAATTTCACTCCAATCGGATGTTTTTTCTTTAATTTTTGCTCTTTGGACAATTGTTGCACACATTTCTTACTGTTAACTTAAAAATCCAACCCAGATGACTACTTTTTCAACTTTTTCTTACTCAGTTTTGCCTGGAGGATCGTCATCTCAAAGCTTGACGCAACAGATTTAGGTTTTGTAAATCTACATATACAGTTAGGGCTGGGCATTATTGTGATAAGTTAATTGTGAGATCATACCATACTATCGTGATTTATCATTTCTCTTTTTGACGTGGCTGTCTGTTTAAAGACAGACTTGACCTACTTTTCTTCTATGTCAGTTTTTGTTATGCTGAATCATCTCAAAGTCAATAGGAAAGTAGAGTACGCATAATTCGTGATAAAATCTGGTATTCTTGTTTTAAGATCAGACAATACTCGTGTCCTGATAAGACTGCAATCAACATGGAAAGTTTCTGACTTTACAATGGTGCTATCATAGTCTTTTAAAAGGTGTACTATTATTATTACTTTTTATATCAAGGTAGAAAAAATAGAAAATGTGCTACATAACAGTTCTGGTACACTGGAATATTCCACATCTTCTATATAGTATCTAACATTAGCAAGCAGATGACACCACTAGAGACATGACTAGGGTGACCAGACGTCCTATCTACTGGGGACAGTCCCAATTTTGAGCATTGTGTCCCCTGTCAGTGTACATTTATCCAAAACTACTGATAAAAACAAGACATGTCCTTGTTTTTACCATTCTGACAAACGTTAACAATAAACGCAGAAAATATTGTAATTTCTTTAGTCAAAAATGAGGGACGCAGATTTAAAAATTATCCTAACACAATTTTACTAGTTAAGTGAATTAGGGATGAGACGATATTAGAATTTGCACGCACGATTATTGTGACCAAAATAATTGCGATTAACGATATTATCACGATAGTTTACTAAACGTTTACTAAAGTTTAAAAGTCTCTACAACAGTGCTTACTGCACAATATGCATGTGTTTGTACAACTATCTATTTGTATTTTGGTCTAAGTGGAATCAACAATGATTCAAAGTGAACACAATGTTAAGCAAAATCATTTAACTTTTTCTCAGAGTCTGTAATTTACTCTGAATACAGTCATAATTGCAATTATCATCATGTGCAATTATCACGATTATGAAAAACTTCACGATTATTTAATTGCAGCCCTTTATTGCAATTAACGATAATACTGTATCGTCCCATCCCTAGAGTGAATTGTTAGACACGAACAAGAGTGCGTAACAGTACACGTTTTGACCCTCTTTTTTCATTATATTATTGTTAGCTTGCCTCCAACCCAAGTTTGTATTTTTATTTTCTAAAATCTGTGAATACTGTGGAACAAACCTTTCAGCAGAAAAGTAATAATGCCACTGGAAATGACGTACAATGATCTCCGTTTTGACCATCACAAAATTATGTTGTACAGTCCAGTTTTATACAAGTATTGCAAATTACATATCCTCAAACTGACGGCAGCCTCATGAGTTACTATGAGTTAATCAATACTGCCACCTTCAGGCTCCTTCCGACTATGCATGTTCATTTACTTTTTTGTGGGTAAAAAATGTCTTCCACTGAGAATTTCCTTTTAAAGTGCTGCATCTCTTTGTCGCGTTGCCTTATCAGTACTATTGTATTTTAGGGAGATTTTATGTATGTTTATCATTATTTTATATTTGTAAGTAGCAGAAACAGCTCTCTGTCCACATTTTGGATCTTCTGTTGATTTATAGTGCAATTTTAGACTAAGAACAGCATTTCTGAAAACCCAAGACACTCCTGTAGTATTTTTTTAAGCCAACAGTAATGTGTTTTCAGTTAAAACATCGCGTTACTGCATCTGTCTTCGGCTGCTAAAACAACATTCCAGTTATTTGTCTGTGAATACTGAGTTTGTACAGCAACTAGTGCAATTTTACAAATAAACAGTTTTTTTCCACTCCTCAAATTAAGCATTGTGACTGGTTTACTACATGTTTCAATAAGACGAAGAAAATGTAGTTATTTATTTGTACTGAACATTTCTTTACTTGGCTACAGCAGTATTTCCATAACGGTTACCTAGCAACCATAATGTAAGCAAGGGACAAAATCTATGTAAATTAGCTTTGATTTGGCCAAAAATAATAAATTATAACATCTTTGTTTCATTAAATGATTGCTTAAATTCTCAGTAAACTGTCTCTGAATATATTATTTGTTAGTTTTAATGCCGTTTCTATTAGGCTATTTAGTGATACAGATATTCCATTGTAGCACCAATTCCTGTACTTTTCAACTTTTATTTTTGTAATTTTCTTCACAGCGTAGCAAACTCTGATAAATATGTTTTAAATGGTTCATAATTAGAAAAACGTGAGATATTAAAAGGCTAAAGTTGGATTTTTAAAAAGTGTCTTATGAGCCACAGAAAGACATTAAACTCTATCTCCATGGTGACAAGCAGTTCACACTTGTCGTATGTACAGTATATGGTAAATATTTATCTTAGTTTCCTCGATCAATTAGTTTGTAAGAAGAAAAAAAATAATGAAAGTAGGATTTTTACTGGAAGTAGAGTGGAGTTGTAAAAGAAAAAAAATTATCTGTTATTGTCTAGATAAGTCTATATTCATTTTATGTTTGTGGTTTGCAATATGTTGAGCAATTACAACTGATACTATCGTAAGTCTAAAGCAAGATTAAATCTAGTTTCAGTTTCCTTCACATTTGTTTGAGGGTGGTCTTCTGTGTCTGTTCTGCTTCACTAAACTCAGAACATTAAAAACATTCACAGCAGCAGTTCATGCACTCTGAGCTTGTCATAATGAAGACTGTGGGGACTTTGCTGTTTGCTGCAATGACCATGATTTTTATAGGTGAGATTTTGTGCTTTTTTTACTCTGAAAATAGTCATGCTTTGGACTAACCAGCAATATTTACACAGAAATGATAAATACATCAACAAGTTTATATGGAATCAAACTAGGACATTAGAAAGGGTAAACCATAACAATAGAGGGAGAAACCGGGGCTAAACAACTAGGACTGCATTTAAAATAAGTAGACTCAAACTGGACTTATTGCATGGACTACACCAGGACTAATCCAGGTCAATATACACCACAATAAAATATATTCTGTCTTTATTTTTCAGGCTTTGTTTCCAGTAGAACAGCTACACAGTCTCCTCGACTCACTCTGTTCATCTGAGAGAAACTGTTTCCATGTCGTGTACAACGGCCAGCAGTGGAGTTGGCAGCGACTTGAGCTGGTATCTTCAGAAACCTGGACAAGCTCCTAAACTCCTATTTTATGAAATAAGTTCTCGTGCTCTGATACTCCGAGTCGTTACAGCGGCAGTGGATCTCAACCAGATTTCACTCTGACCATCAACGGAGTGGAAGCAGAGGATGCAGGGAGTACTTTTGTCTTGCTGTGTATGGGGCCAGTGTTCACACAATGAAAAAGCGCCGTACAAAAACCTCCTGCACAAGTTTATCTGTAAGTTCCTCATTTTATCGGCTTGAACACAAACGCACATTGTCATTCTTTTCTGAAATTAAGCTAAAACTTTTAATTCTGAATGCATTCATTTTTTAATTTCTTTTACAGATTGCATATGTATCATAATTTTCTATTGTAAGCAGCTGAAACAGTTGTCTGTAAACATCTTGTTGGATTTTTTGACCAAGAACTGTATGTAAAAATCTAAAACACTTGTATAGTATTGTTAAGCCTTGGATTGTTCTTCAATAAAAATATTTTGCTACTGTAGACTGTATTGTCTTTGCTTGTATTGTTTATAAAGCAATTTTAAAATAAACTGTTTTTCCGCTCCACAAAGTTGGACATTCAAATTAATTTCAATTTTAGGCAAGACCATGTATTTAACAAAATGAAGAAAACATTAGTTAATTTAATTTCTGTAGTTTTCAACCTTTTTGCCTCTGATTTTCTTTTCCTTCTTAATTGATATTTAATATGATAAGTATTTTCCACATGGTTAAGTAATTTTAACAACATGACACAGGGCTAAAGTAGTATTATTAAATGTGTGCTATGATTCACATTTGATCACTCAAAATAAAATGCATGTTTTTCTGAATATTTTTCAAGCCCTGGGTTTGACTCTTGCCTGTGTTGTTTTCTCTGGGTGCTCTGGTTTTTTCTACCACTAAAACATCCTACAATAGGTTCTACTCCTCCTGATCTGAAAAAAAATTTATGACCAAACTAGCTTTACTGGGTTTACCCCATTTGTAAAGCATTGTTACATTTTTATAAAGTGAAAAGTACTATATAAATAAAGATCACTTACTTCTTCATAACAAGTGTTTTTCTATTATTATGAGGATATTTCCTTTTGCAAACATACACAGAGAAAAAAGTAATTCCAGCCAAAATCCAGGGACAGTTTTGCTTAAAACAGACAAGTTATTCTGACTAACACATTGATATATTGAGTGGGGTACTTGTTTACCATAGATAAATAATTTAATATCTATGCTTGTTAACTGCTGTGGAACTATTGCTGGCCATGTCTAACAAGAAGTAGGCCTACATTAAAAATGTCATAAAAATGGTTAAACTGGGGGAAAAACAGGCAAAACAATTTGGTAAAATCTTAAATATTATCATGTTCATGTATACAGTATGTTCTATTGAAAAGTGTAGTCTAAATGAGACTCATCATTATGCACTTTAACCAGTTCCACCTTATATCCAAACAAGGACTAAAATAGAGCTTGTTTTTACATTACAGGTCTAATTATTTGCTTATTTGTTTCAGTTTCCTTCACATTTGTTTGAGGGTGGTCTTCTGTGTCTGTTCTGCTTCACTAAACTCAGAACAGTTAAAAACATTCACAGGAGGCCGGGTTTGTGCAGTTCATTCACTCTGAGCTCGTCATAATGAAGACTGTGGGGACTTTGCTGTTTGCTGCAACGACCATGATTTTTATAGGTTAGTCATTGTATTTTTTGACTCTGAAAACTGCAGGACATAGAAGAAAATAAGTTCTAGATCAAGACTTAACTTTGAATTAAACTAGGACTAAACGAGAGCTATTGGACTGAAGCGGTGTTTATTGCTACTAAAATTGCTAAACCGAGATTAAACAAAGACTAAAATAGCATCACATGGACTTTATCAGACAAACTAGTTGCAAATTTGGGCTATTTTAGCTTTTTAGCAGGACAACATGAACTTAATGAGTAAAATAGGTCACTGCGGACTATACTAAGACTAAACAGGGACTATTTTTGAACCAAGGAAAGACAAAAAAGTAAATAAACAAGATTTACCTAGGAGTGCACACAATCTATGGAACTTAACAAGGTCTGTACCAGGACTGTATTATTAGTGTTATTAAAAGACAATATGTATTTGCATTTTCAGGTTCTGTTTCAGTAGAACAGCTACACAGTCTCCTCGGACTCGCTCGGTTCGTCTGAGAGAAACTGTTTCTATGTCGTGTACGACGGCCAGCAGTGGAGTTGGCAAGGACTTGAGCTGGTATCTTCAGAAACCTGGGCAGCCTCCTAAACTCTTAATTTATAGAATAAGTAATCGTGCATCTGATACTCCGAGTCGTTACAGCGGCAGTGGATCTCAACCAGACTTTACTCTGACCATCAACGGAGTGGAAGCAGAGGACGCAGGGGAGTACTTTTGTCTTGCGTACTATAGTGCCCTGGTCACACAATGAAAAAGCGCCGTACAAAAACCTCCTGCACAAGTTTAAAGTAAGTTCCTCATTTTCCCGGCTTGAACAAACACGCATATTGTCATTCTTTTTTGAAATTCAGCTGATTTATTATAAAACTATGATATCAAGGCATTTCAGACTAATGCTTTTATACAAGTTTAATATTCTGATGGGGAAAAATACATTGTTTACATAAAATACATACATTTTAAAAAGTTAATCAGTACATTGTCTATTATGATTCTAATCTAAACCATCAATTATTACAACAACAAAAAACATAATTTATGTATATTACCTATTTATTTGTTTACAGTATTTGTTGGATAAACATTAGTCTTTACAAAAGTTTTGATTATTCTTCCTGAGGTCTAAGTAGTGTATATTACTTACAAACTGAAAAGGAAATTCACAAAAAATATACTTGCATTTTTACCTAAAATAAGCACTAATATTAATCAGCTGTTCTATGATTCAATAGTCATTTTTAAAACCTCCAACTAATGTAAAGAATTTTCACTGCTAAGTTTATGCCACTAAAAGTATCTTGAAAAAAAAATATTTAAATAAAACAATCTTATATTTATATTGCAAAGTAGAAGTCTTCAAAGTTGTCATCTGGACAGTGTTTCCGAAGATTAAGACGTTTCGACTCTCATCCGAAAGTCATTTTCAATCTGAGTTGAAGATTGAAATGACTTCGGATGAGAGTCGAAACGTCTTGATCTTCGGAACACTGTCCAGATGACAACTCTGAAGACTTCTACTATGGATCACTCCTGGATGAATGAGGACTACACCGTCTTATTATATTGCAACTAACAATTATTTAGCTAATCGATTAGTTGGCCATTATTCTTTCGATAAGCGATTAGTTGTTTAGAACACAAAAGTCATGTGATTACAAGATTTTACAGACAAATTTAGTTAAATTACATCATGGGTTCATAACTGATTGGATTGAGTAACATTTATTTTAATCTGAGTTTTGTTTTACTGCCTTAAAAAAAGATTTGCCACTGGAACTGCTAAAAATAGAGAAGGACAGACATAAATATCTAATTCTATTGGCAAATTTAATTTTTAAAATTTTAAGAATCATTCGGCTCCAATTACATTTACTCAAATCAAGATCAAACTTTTTCACACATCTTTTATCTCATTACTGCCCAATTAGAGTCACAAAACTTTTTTTTTTCAGTTCATGCATGTTTGGGAACCTATATGGACCACTTAACGATTATTCGATTACTACATTAGTTGATAATTAATTCAATAAGGTTGATTTTTTTATTTTTTTTTTTTAATAAGTTCCTTTTTTATCTCTGCCAATTACTGATATTATGTGACAATTCTTTGCATTTACCATTGTTTGAGTTGCTTCTCAGGCAAATAACACAACATAACTGTTAGAGCCATTATTTAATTTAATGAAGAATATTGTATTTACAATCATTTCATTATTTATACTTATTTATTCTTACATTTTTATTCTATAATTATTAATATGAATCTAAGTTTCCAAATTATCTAAATCTAAGCTTATTTATTTATTTATTTAATGACATGTTGACTAGCCAGCGGATGGGTTGGGTCAAAATGTAGGTTAATTGTAGGTTAACTACAAAAACAACATTTAAAAAAATATCCAGCTGCAGATGTGGGTGAATGATTCTCAGTGTTAACAACTTCCCTTATTAAACTTGACATAAATACAGTTGTCTATAAAAGTTCACCAAAGGGGCATATTGTACTAAATGAACATTCTAAACTAAAGTAAGCGTTCCTGATTTTTTTAAGGAAGTCCATGTTCTACTGATATGAGACGTCACATGACTTAATGTTTAAGAGGTTATTATGCTGAACGTGTTTAACAGGTTACACAGACAATCGCTGTGCTGTGAAGAAGAGGAAGACAATTTCAATGTGAACTCAAGAAAAGACAAAATGAACGAACAGAGACGGAAAACTTTGAAAACAACTGTACAAACCACGAGTCAGCTTCTGTGGGTGAGTGAGCACTTGTTTTTCTTAAACTGTCGTGTTTGTAAAGCTTAACTAGGAGAATGTTTACAGTCAGAAATGTCAAAAAGTCAAAACACTTAATTACAAAAAAAAGACTTACTAATACGACATTGTCTCTTTGATCTTAAGCTAATGGTAGATGAAATAACTGACAAATGTTGGTATTTGTACAACACTACGATCATGTGTTCTGACGATAAGGGAAATGAGAAATTCCAGTTTTGCAATGCACAGTTCAACAACAGGAGAAACAGAAACAGAAACATGTAATAATAACACTATAATAACTGAAGAAATAGACATATATTTAATGCACAATTGGTAGAGTAAAAATATAAGGGTACAAAAGCAAAAATGTACCATGTTATCAGAATGTTCAAGGGTTAATTGATCGATTAAGTAAGTCATTCATTAAAATATTGTATTTATTAAAGCAACAAAAGCAGTGGAATTTTGTATCCATGTGAAAAATCAAGATCCCTAGAGAAGTTATCTGAGCTTAAATGTATGATACTGACAGTCCTAAAGTCCTAGTCCATCCTCCAGTTCCAAGAGTCCATGTCTGCGCTGTGTCCTCTAAAGCAGTCCCAAAAGTTCCAAAGTCATAAGGCGTTTTCGCACATGAAAGTACCAAGAACTAAGTTCCCACATCCTTTAGCTCCTATTTAGTCCAAGGAACTACCCTGGCCCCATGTTTGTATTCACACAGCAACAGTTCCTGAAAGTGAGTCTAAAAAACCTTAACATTAGCATTGTTTATTCTAGTCATTTGCTGGTGTTAGGAAAACAAAAGTTTTTTTTTTTCCTTCAGCATAAAATTATGTACAAACTATGATGTACAAAAGCTAAAACATCACTGAAATGTATAATAATACACAATTATTCACTGTTAGTCGTAATAATAGTTACTATTTACAAAATTAAACATTTATTCTGGGAGTTACTGCTTTTAAGTATTAAGTATTTCCTATTTTAAAAAAGGGAAGTTTATCTAAATGTGAGAATGTATAAAACATGTTTCCAAACAAAGTTATGTGTGTAAATGTGTTTGTGTCACCAAAAGGTTCCTGGTCTGAATGGAAAGTACCTGCCCCAGAGCAGGTGCTAAAAAAGTCCCTAAGTGTGGCCCCAGTCCATAGTTCCTGCTCTGTATGAACATGCCTAAAATGGGGACTAGAACTAAACAAAAGTACTAGGAATTGAAAAAAGTTCCTACAGTGGGAAAAGGCCTATAGACTTTCAATATATAAAGGCCACTCTTGATTAACACTTACAGGGACGACCACAGCAGGGCACTGGCTCGTATGAATTAAAACAATGCTCCCTGACCCACAGGCAGACGCTCCTCCTGGCTTCAAAGGAGGGGTAAAGCAGAAAGTCACACTTTCACTGCACAGCCCCCAATCAACATCATCATAGAAAAGACAAGCCTGCTCGTTTCTTGTTCTTCAAACAGATATTGTATTGTTTAATGCCATAACAAAGCAAAAAGTTGTTGTTTTGTTGTTGTTTTTTAACAGTAACTCCTTCTTATGACAGGCAAGCCATAATTAAGTTTAAAAGGCATTCTTTAGTAGAGTTAAATTTACTGAAAGGTTCTTTGTCCAAAGGTCAGAAAGATATTGGTTTATGAGAGTATTTTTGAAATTGTTGTTTTGAAATTATCCAGGATATGAGTGTTAATTGTTACGTTTTAAACTTTATTTTTTCCCACAAAGCTTTTTTGGCTATTAATAATTAATTTCACATTTAATTACTTTTTATAATTTGCTATAAAACTGAAAAGTGAAAACATGACAGTAAATATGAACTGCTGTTTTCTCATGTTTAGTATACTTACTTACACGGTTGTTTTGTTGTTGTCAGCTGGCGGGTGTGGGTGTGGCCCTGACGGGAGGTTACCTGCTGGTGAGGTTCAAACACAACAGTGTGTTCATCTCACCCTCTTCATACATGATGCTGCCCCTCATCGTCACCTTCGCCACTGCTGTGTTACTAATGGTTGGCGGCTTCATGGGGTCATTTGTCCCCACCAAGGATTCAATATTTCTGCAAGGACTGGTAACTAAAAGAAAAAAAGTTACAGTACTTAAAGATGGATTATATATATTTTTCATGTGTCTCCAATTACTATGCCACCCATGACTGGTTTGATATCGAAAACTATTTAGCCTATCTTCATTTATCTAAACCTCAAAAATTAAAATAGTTCATATTTCTGTTAAAAAATTCTATTGGCATCACCATGTTGGTTTTGGGCTGAATCTTAGACTTCTGCTTATGCTGCGCTGTGATTGGTTTTAACCACTGATGGTTCAGAGTCCCTAAGTTTCAAACCTTATTTTACAAACAGTTCCAGATGGATTTTCAAGAGTTTGTGAATTGAAAAAATTATGATGAAAATAATAATCACAATTATTTAAATCATAATTGAAATCACAATAGAGTGAAAAGATAAAATAAAAGGTCTCTCTAAACTGCTGTAAATGTATTCTACAATTGAACAGAAACCACCTATTTTTTCAAATAAAGGAACTAAATGAGGGCTCATGAACACACTTACAAGTTACGGTCAATAATCATGATTGCTCGATTACACATTTTGTAAACGATTACAGCAATAATCTAATTGAAATTGAAATTAAATTAATTGTACAGCCCTAAGAACTCATCTTGCAATCTTAAAAAAAAATCATAACGTTAAAGGTGTCTGCTCTATTTAGTCTCCGTGGATATGCTTTTCAATTGTTTCCTTTTCAAGGCTACAATCATGGCATTAGACATTACAGCATTTATTTAAGGGTGGGGTACATAACTTTTTTTTGTTGAAAATTAGTAAACTTTCTTTTTTCCAATAAAAACTATATTGTAATCACAGCACACTGTGACAAATCGGATTACTGTTTCACAGTCAAAATATAGAGAATTTAATTAGCAATGACAGCCTAAAAGCAGCGCTCTGATTGGCTGTGCTTGGAAAGTCCCTCTAATTTTACCTTGCTGTTTGTAGAATAAAAAAAACATATTTACAAAGAAATTATTAGAAATGTTAATCTGGTGCACTATTAAAATGTATTTTAAGAAAAACTGTTAGATATACAAAGTAAAATACATGTAAATTATATTGTAAAGTTAACTATTCATGATGATGGATATATATTTTGCTATTTCTTGTTTGCAGTTCGTTTATCACCTTTTTGTGATTTTCTGCGTGGCATGTACAGCCTCAGCTCTGGCCTTGCACCACTCAGTAGAGGTATAAACCACTATCTATGGTAATTACAGGAGTGTTTTGGACATTAACTTGAAATGTGATGATTTGTCCTCAGCTCGATTCAGAGTTACGTCCTCTCAGTGAAGTGTTCATGAACTACACAGGAAGCAGCCAAGATGAGCATTCACGCGCTGTCGACGACTTACAAGAATCGGTATATTTTACTTTGGCACCACTAAAAGACAACTTCTATAAAAACATCCAGGCTGAAAGTCAGTAAAGCTGAAATTGCTGAAATCTTTTTGTTGCTTATATAGAAACAAAGCATTTTTGTCTCCAAAGCTTATTTCTAATATGAAAAGTCTATAGCAATTTTATATACATATTGCTTCATCTTTGACACTTTTGACACTGATCCATTAAAGAAATCATACTTGAACAACAAAACATTCTAAATATAATAATTGATGAGTAATTTAAAGTAGATATATTGTAAAACTGTAAAATTGTTCTCTCGTTAATAGCTTTCATAATCAAAGACAAAGTTGTATTTTGATTAATTCAAGCATGTTTGAGAGGTCCTGCATTCAAAATGTATCTTCTCTTTCCCCGCCTACTTTTACGTACTTACTTGGGATTTATTTAGTTAAAGGTGCACTGTGTGACTTAAACCCCAAAAACTTGAATAAAAGCATGTTTTTGTCATTTAGCTGTCTTTGTTACACTGAACAAATAATAAAAATCTGCGCTTTTACTTTGAACAGGTTTGCATGGCTACATAATAGACTATTATTTGGCCTCATGTTTGTTTCCATACAAAAGCAGTCCCTTTAGCTTTCATATTGTAGTATAAATTGTACTTATTCCCATTCAGAATGTCCCAAAGAATGGTTTTAGTTTACTAATTCTACTGGATTGTGAAGTTGACTTTTCACCTCCAGAAAGTTGCCCAGTGCACCTTTAATTACTGAATAACCTTGCTGGAATTGAGAGAAAAAAAAAGTATGTCTTATACGTGCTAAAGTTTGCAAAACTGTTAATCAATACTACAGCAATGAACAAAAAAACTCAAGATAGAAAAGTTCTTCATGATTGTAAAGTATATTTGTTTGTGTTTTAGATGGAGTGCTGTGGAGTTCAAAACTTCACTGACTGGGAAAAAAATCCCTGGTTTATCCACAGCGGGGGTTTAGAGCTCCCTCTCAGCTGCTGCAATCAAACCTACACCACTTGCAATGGCACTGTGTTTCTGCCTTATCAGTTTTACCAAACGGTATGCCCCAAATTAAACCTGCATGTAGTCAAACATCAGCCATATCAGCTAAGCAATCCATCATAAAAGTTATAAATTGCTCATTTATGATCATTTAAAACTAGCCTATTTTGTATTTAGAAAAAAATACTTAATAGGCTTAATATGTATTTACTAACAAAACAATTTCTGTTTTTAGAGCTGCAAAGAGAGGCTACAAATGTCCTTTCACTTTCTTCTGGCTATTGTTATGTGGATGTTTGCAATTGTTTTTCTAGTGCTGGTAAGTTTCTGAAATCTTCATCTATACTTCTCTTGTCTTTGGCACATCTAAATTCATTTACTTGATCTGATATTTTGTTGACATATTTTCAAGTAAATGTAGCATTGACAATGGTTCACTTATCTGTTTGTTCTACACAGGTGATTTTGCTTGTACCTCTTGTTTTACTGATGAGGGATCCACTTATTTCTTATCGATCTTTGGACAAAAGCTGATCCTACACTTGTGACTGTGGACTTTCTGTAAAAAATACAACACAAAAAGACAGTGCTGGTTTACTGTCTGCTCCCAGTGTTTACATAAGAGTCGCTCTGATTTGGTCAAATAAAGTTTAGGCTACTACACTATGACTGTTTCTGTGTTCATCTGATGTGACGATTTTATATGTCACATTTAGAAGGGCGGTGACCCAGTAATGTCTCCAGTATGAAATCTGTAAGGCTACATAGGAATAACAGTCGTCCATGAATTGTGACTATTAAAATAATTTTGATAGTCAAAATTGTAGGCACTAAATCACTAAGTTTTAAGAAAGAGCACAACAACAAAGGCAGTTAAATTAACACATTTTAGACAATTTTAGGTGTGTAGTATAACCAGTTAATTGAGCCTGAGTTTTTGAAAAATTGTACTTTACAGAGTAGTCTTCTAGCGGGATAACTTTACTAACAACTTGAGTAAAATTAAATGTAGGTTGCTACACAAATATGTTGAAAATAATACATTTTTGTGGTTTTGCTTTGCTCTCTCAAACATACTTTAGTTTTTTGCATTTTAGAGTGCAAAAAAATAAAAAAATAGGCAAAATAAATAATAATAATCAAAATAATTAAAAAATGCGCATCTTAAAATATGTTTTGTGCACTGTTGGCTTGTTTATATTTAAAATAGCTCATTTCTGTAGCTACATAAAAAACAAACAAAAACAAAGTACAAATTTTGAAATAAAGATAACCTCGTGCACAGGGCCTGTTTCATAAATCACTAACGTTACTGTAGTAAGTAACTTTTCTCTTACTTGAGTGGATTTTTTATCTGTGAAGTGAAGAGGAGCAGAATCAGCAGCGTGTTCACAGCAGCAGCGCGGTGCAGAGGCGTGGCTCGGGGGCAGTACAGCGTCTGCTCTGCGCTCCTCACGTCGCATTTTCGTGTTTCCTCCTCTCGTCTCGATCCTTCTGTAGCAGAGCCCCTGACGACGATTCAACTGGATTAAATAGAGGCGAGGAACGAGTCTCTACAAAACTGGTGAGATCATAGTTATACATTATTGCATGTAAAGTCTTCAGTAGCTTCACATTTCGTCTAAATGTGGAAATGCGACTTGTGTGGCCTGTTTGTTAGCATGGGTTTAGCTAGTTTGTGCTAACATTAGCTTAGCTTCAGGCCGCTCTTGTTTCGTTTTGTTGACGTTGTCTTCCACATGTCAGTCTAATTTACTAAATACGCTTTCCAAAGTCTGCCTCTCAGCGAACCACAATTGGTTCTCATCTAAAAGGTTTTGTTTTACGCGAATTATTCATTCATCGACTTGAACAAAGCCGTTAGCATTAGCTCCTGCGTTACCTTGGTGATGATAGGCCTGCGCGCATCACATGCGCGTAACAAACGATGTTTTCAAGAAACTCATCTAAACACCATTTAATTTACGTACTGATTAATAAAAACACGCGTTAAATAGAGAACCTGAAAGAGCTGTTTTTCCTATGCACCAAAATATTTTTTCGTGGGGGCGTGTGTCACTACTGTAACTAAAGAATGAATGAGTTCACGTTGTACAGAGAAGGAAAGCGAATTTTTTATAAAAAATGTTCAAATAAAAGATTACAAATTCTTTTTTTGAAACGTTGTACTTTGCTATAAACATAATATAAATATTTGATAATAAATAAATAAGTTCTACTTGTTTTTGTCACACTAACAATGTAACATGCTCTTCTCCCAGCTTTCAGAGCAGTTTGGTGTCTTCATGGCAATTAGAGGACATTCAAAGTACACAAAAGTAAGTGTTGTTGATAAATCTTGTCTTAAGTCAACATAGAATAAGAGACAAACACACTACTATGTTTCATTTTAACTGCATCAGAATTATCAGTGTGTTGCAAGTGTACTGAGCTCACAAACAGTGGCTCTATACATACCCCGGTCAGAGCTCAGTCGAGTACAAACCTTTCATTCATTGCTGGTGTTTCCGAAACTCCAAACTACACAATCGCATCACTCTTTTTCTGCATGAATGGATGTTTGCCAGGTCACAGTCACAACACTATCTCGTAAATAGCAGAGGATCAGTAGTTCACTCTGCCACCTTCTTCATGGCTCTAAAACTGGTCTGGTAGGGTCACTCTATACCATTCAAATGAGGAGAAACTTAATCGTCAAAATATTTTTCACCACATCACAAAGTAGCAAATGAATTGTACAACTGCGTAGCTTTTAATTTCTTTAGGATTCTAGATACACAAAATGTATGTTAAGAATATCTATGCATACACAAATAACTAGAAAGCTTTTTTTTGTTTTTTTTACATAGAAACATTGACTTTTCAATTAATTTGTTGATGCCCTGGTATCAGTCAAATTAAAAAGTATATATTAATTGATACAGAAAGTGTGGTTTTGGAATAGAGACTGAAATTTTACTGTGACCCCTCATGACATGCTAGTCTTCTAAAAATTTTTTTTTCAATTTATTAACAGGAGGTATTTGACATGTCGAACGGTTACGAGGACCACATGGGCGGAGATGCCGACAAGGACGCCAAGACCAACCTGATCATAAACTACCTGCCTCAGAGCATGTCCCAAGACGAGCTGCACAGTCTCTTCAGCAGCATCGGGGAGGTGGACTCTGCCAAACTCATACGGGACAAAGTGCAAGGTAGGCTCCCGGCTTAGAGGGATACTGGCACGGAAATCCAAAAACACGAATAAGACAGACTTAACAAGGAGGAGCACAAAAAAGAAAATAGCTGAAATAGTTAAACTTTGGCTAGTGTTATTTTTATTTAACGTTTCTTATTATAGCAGCAAGTTCTGAATTTTCAGATTTATTTTAAATATTCAAATTTGTTTCTTGCTTAAATTGGACATGTTTTCCAAATTATTTTACCCTAATTCTAGAGCTGTTTTATTTGTTTCTAATCTATTTCAATAGTTTTTCAATTTGTTTGCTTCCAGTAGTTTGCAATGTTTGGATTTGTTTTTTGCTTTTAATGATTTGTTTGTTTTTTCACAGATTTTTTTGAACTTTTTTTGTTTTTATTTTGTTGTTTTCTTTTTTTTTCCTCTAGGCCACAGTTTAGGGTACGGATTTGTTAACTATGTAAACCCTAGTGATGCAGACAGAGCTATCAGTACTCTGAATGGACTAAGACTCCAGTCCAAAACTATCAAGGTAACGTGCAAACAGGTGTTCTACAACTCTCAAAGTAAACTTGTTCATGTCATAACTCTATTGTGGCTCTTGTTTTGTCGCTAACTAGCTCTAGTCCCTGTACATGTCAGCTGCTGAGGCTTCTCCAGCTCACTGACCACCCCCTGACATTGTTTTTCAGTCTACCTTTTTATTTGACCTGTTTTACTTTAATTTATATTTTCTGTTGGTTTCTATGTACATCCATCTAGAGCTGGGCAATAAATTCAGTTGAATATTTAATACTTTTTCATAGGTGTCATCAAAAATTGTTAATGCTTATCATAATAAGTCACTGAAATTAACTCACAGTAGTTCGCAATTTTAGCATAAACTGTAAAAATACAGTATACGAGAGCATGGTGAAAGTGCTTAAAGCTCTGGCTTCCCAACAAGGAGATCATGGGTGTTAGGATCTCTGGGTGGACTTTTCATGTTCTCCCTGTGTCAACATGGGTTTCTTCCTGACTCCATAAACATGCATGTTTAGGTTAATTAGGCATGAAATGAGTTGGCCATTGTCCAGGTTGTCAACCCGCCTAAGGCCCAAAGTCATTGAAATAGGCTCCAGTCACCCATGACCCCTAACAACAACAACAAGTGGTAGAAAATGAAGAAATTAATGATAAAAAATATGTTGAGGCGATGAGTTTTTTACTTGATTTCTTAAATAATTGTTCGACAACCACAATACAGTCTGTGTCAACATATTACAATGTTGAATATATTTGACCATTGGATAATTTGTTGACTTTTAGTTCATATTCTCTTCATAGTTCTACATGCTGCTGCTTATTTTTTTAATGCCATCCCATTTCAACATTCAGAGCAACAGGGTACATTTAACAAAGACAAAATAACCCAGCGTTTTACTAAGAACGTGGCTATCTTTATGTATTAAGTCTGTTGGTTTTATGCTTAATGCCCAGCCCATATTCATATTTGATTTATCCCGTTCAGATGTTCATTTGTTAATATTATTTTTGCTGTGATGTTTTTAATGCTTCCGCATCCATACATCAGACAAAGTATTTTGTCAGATTGTTCGCACAGTCACTGCTAACTTTGTGAATTAGAAAATTAATTCCCAGTATATAAATACTAAAGTACATTAATGTAGAGAAACTTGTCAACTGCTGTAAGCTGATGACGCATTTATTCAATAACAGCTAGCGAAGCCATCCTTGCACAATAATCCACTTTTAATAGTCATTGTCAAACTTGTCTTATGCTTTTGCTGCCTGTTCTCTGTAGGTGTCTTATGCGCGGCCCAGCTCTGACATTATTAAAGATGCCAACCTGTACATCAGCGGCCTGCCCCGGGGTCTGAACCAGAAGGACGTAGAGGACATGTTCTCCCGATACGGACAGATCATTAACTCTCGTCTGCTTATAGAACAGGGCACAGGTATGAAAGGTGATTGACTTCCTTGCTATTATGTAATTTTAGATATTCACGTAAGAGCTATCTTTGGTAATTTAAAAGAAATGTGTCGAATGTTGTGAAATGTGAATGTATTGTTGAAGGTTTTTGATAAAATTGATTTGTTTGAGCTTTTAATCATGTTTGAACATTGCTCTCACATCCAAAACATAAATGAGTTTGTTTTACCTTTGATCGTACTAGTTAGAAAAAGCATCTTTCCTCTGAGTAACAAAAATACTTAATACTTTATTTTAAATTCCCCAGACATGTAGTTGAGCTTTGAGATCATCTGTGTTTTTAAAGAAATTATGATTGTTCCTAGCAGTTTTACCTTCGAAATACGTCCCTAAAACCACAATAGTACAATGTTTGATTGACTTTAAAAATGTAGAATTTAAAACTTGGCGTAAAATGCATTACTAGAAATCTGAGTTTATTTTTCAGTAGGTCTAAGCGTCTAGAAAATGGCTCGGAGACCACATTTGGTTGTCGAGCCACAGTTTAGACATGTCTGACTTTTATTTATAAAAAAAGTCCAGAGCTAAGATGGGCAACCAGCTAGCAGCTATGTAATTCTCTCTGCAGCCAGTAGATGGGAGCCAAACCCTATTAACGAATACTATACATCCCAGGTAATTGAATATAAATGTTTAATTTATTAACTTCTAAGACAATAAGCCAATCTAAATCTATTTTAGAATGTTTAAATTAAAATAAAAATACAAATGTCGAATTATAATATTTTTCTTTTATATAAAAATATTTAAACCTAGCTCCTGACGCTCACTATAGGACATAAGGAAGGCATTTTATCTTTTATAATTGACTAATGTATTTCTACATCCAGGTGCGTCTCGTGGAGTTGCGTTTATTCGATACGACAAGCGCGCTGAGGCAGAGGAGGCCATCAAAAACCTGAACGGCCAAAAACCTCCCGGAGCCACGGAGCCGATCATTGTGAAGTTTGCAGCAAATCCAAACCAGATGAAGAACGCTCAGCTGGTCCCGCCACAAGTCTTCCCCAATCCCTCGAGACGATTCGGAGGCCCACTGCACCACCAGGCCCAGCGCTTCAGGTAAGAACTTGTGTGGGATTCAATGAAGATTTTACCAAACTGGCAAGCAAAGTGTCTATGATACTGTAATAATTAACAATTTTTAATGCTTCCGCTGGCATAAGTTGAGGCTGTTTTTCCAGTTCATTCTGATTCTTATTTGCACTGTTTCAAACATTTGTTCATAGTTGCATAAGCTGACCATGTTTGTTTTGTGACACTGGACATACCTTGCATATTCTTTCGCTGTACATTTTTGCCTCACCCATTGAGTGCCTGAGAGAACAGTACAGTTTCTTTCATTGGTCTGATGGCTGGTCTGAAATAACCATAAAAAGATTTTTTTTTTTTTATGGAAAAGCCATAATAGATACTGGTTGTGCCAGTAGCAGGAGACATATCACACATTTTCTTGGTGCCAATTTTAGAAATTATTTCAAATGACACCTTAAATGTGTAAAATGTGTTTTTGTAAATTGGCTCTGTGCACAGAACATTAGTTGGCTTGTTTATTTTTTTTTTAAAGCGCTAACATCTTACCGGCATGTTCATCTCCTGTTTAGTTAATTTATGAGGTTTTCAGTTCTGCAGTCTAAAATGAAAAAAAAATATATATATAATATATATGTGTTTATAAAAGGTTTTTGTGTCTAAATGATAATGCTAAGCCTTGACAAAAAAAAAACACCATAGGCGCATATAGTCAATTGATTAAACGAAAAAAAAAAAAAAAAATAGTAGTCAAATTAATCTATTATTAAAATAGTCTTTAGCTGCAACCTTAACTGGAATTGTTCATCTTTTAGTTTATTGTGTCAGTAGAATATTGTAGCTGTTTATTGTGTTATTTTAGCAGTGGAGCTTAACAGCCTCTTGTTGGTTCTGAAAGTATTGACTCCCACACTCTCATAGGGATTCCGAAAAAAATCAATATTCCCATAAAAAGTTTGAAGACATCCTCTGGGCTAAACAGTGATGAGTAATGAGCACAAGATCTACATTTTTATTCAAAATCTGTTTCTGCAACTTTATAAACTATGAAGTTAATCAAACTTTTAGTTGAATATTAAGATTTGCATGTGTTTTTTGGACTGAAAACAACCGCTTTATGGATCTTAGTTGGCACATAATATTTTAACTGTAATAATAGGACATTATAGAGTTTGTACTTCTGAAACCACAGTGATCTTGTTGTTGAGCTCCATATATTTCTCTCTTTAAAACTTGAGTTTGTGAAAGTTCTGTCTGCTGCATTGTTAAAAGAAGCTTTTTAAATGTTTCCCAGGTTCTCCCCGATGGGCGTGGACCACATGAGCGGGATGGGCGGAGTGGGCGTCCCCGGCAACAGCAACAACGGCTGGTGCATCTTCATTTACAACCTGACGCAGGACGCGGACGAGAGCGTGCTGTGGCAAATGTTCGGCCCGTTCGGCGCGGTCACAAACGTCAAAGTCATTCGTGACTTCAACACCAACAAGTGCAAGGGCTTCGGCTTCGTTACCATGCCGAACTACGAGGAGGCGTCCATGGCGATCGCGAGCCTCCACGGTTATCGGCTAGGAGACAAGCAGCTGCAAGTGTCCTTCAAGACAAACAAAGGACACAAGTAGGAAGAAGAGCTGGACAATCGAGTGAGCTTAAGTGGTGAGAAGGCGACATTCACAAGGCTTTTATTTTAAAAGGTTTGTAAAATCACTATCCTGCACCTTTTTGTATTGTGTTTAATAGTATTTGCGTTATTTTAAAATGGCTTCTGCAGCTTTTGAGCCGCGTCGCTATTTCAAAAACATCGATTCAACAACTCAAATGCAAAAGTGTATAAATACAACAAGGTTTTGTGTAAAATATGTCAAAAAAGTGATTTGTTCTTAAGGTTTTTAATGGTAATTTATAGTCTAAAGAAGATGGGCGATGTTCTGGATCCTTCTTGTTTAGAAATAGTTGCCTTAAACGATCATCTTAAAAGACAATTTAAAGATGCTGCCTCCAAGTCTAAGAGCAAAGCGCTTTTAACGAATAATATAATATCACCACTGACTACATATATCAAACTATGTAATTATACGAAAATATGGTTTATGTTCTCTAAAGTTATTTTAGTTTGTCGAAATAAGCAAAAAGGCCCAGTTTGGAGCAGAGGGACTGGACGGACCAAAGGGAGGTGATCAGCCTGGACTAGAAACGGCATTTTTGGAAGTTTTTGAAGAGGAATTTGAGTTTGAAAACTGACTCTGGAGCAAAACCAGTAAAGGCGCGTTATGTGGCTTTTCTGGGTCTGACGCCTGCTTGTTTCCATGGAGATATTGATCTATTAGGAATGTTTGAATCTATGGTCGTAGAAGTTAAGCAGATAACATAACTGTCTGAAGTGGCAAAAATGTGTCAGAGATCATTTTTACAGTACAGTTAGTCATAATTTGTTGTACTACATATGCTAACAACTCAACGACTACAAGAACAAACAACATTGAACATGGTGATTGTTTTTTTAGGTGAGCTTGTGAAAACTGCTAATAAACTAGATGAAACAGCTCAGAGCAGAAAAGCATTGAGGTCAACTGACACTAGTATAAAAATTGTAACTGTAAAATACGACATTTCACTCGTCTTATCAAAAATAAACTTAAAAAATTGTAAGAAACATTCCTAGCAGACTTTAGTTAGCGTATACACTTGGCGATCTAACTGAGGGAGAACATTGTAGCTATTTCTGGCAGTTAAAAATTATGAAAATACGAAGCTAACAACTACTATGATTGACTCAAATTTGTGAAATGACAATAGGCTTAAGTAAACAGTAGTAGAAAAGTAGATAAACAACAGGAACACTGAAGGCTTTCTCACATTTACCACTCATTTTAGCATCACGTGCAATTGAATTTGTCACCTTTCTCTTATTAAATACAATGTTTTTAAATCTGTGTTGAAGATGGTTAAAGTATTCTAAATCTCAAACTGCCGTTCCAAGCTAGCTAAACTCAACACAGTCGGCGCAACAACAAAAAAACTACTTTCCTAAAACTTCACATGAATAAAACAGAAGCTCCATTATACAATAAGAGCAAAGAAATACGTGTTATTGACAATTTCCACCATGTCAAGTCACATTGTTGAATATAATTCAGTCTGGTTACGTTTAATGCCATAGTGTGAAACTTTCCGGGCATAGGAAACACTTCTCCTCGGAGTCAAGCAGGTATTGGACCCTCCTCAAGAAAAGTCTCATAATGTATCTTTAGTTTGCAGTTTTTCTTTTGATTTATTTCATTTTTTCTGAATTATTTTGATTGTTTTTTTTGAGTTCTTTTAAATTTTGTTTTGTTTCTAGCGTTCATAGGCTTCACTAAGTGTTAATGAGTGCTTTCAAAACCAGCTGCATTCTGTTAACCATTTAGTTTTGATTACTTTTCCTTATTTTGTTTTGATGTTTGTTTTTTGTTTAATTTTCAGCATAAACCATTAAATTTTATTTCATTTTCATCCACTGTTTTGTTTGGTTTGTTTATTTTTTGTTTGTTTTTAAATTTTTAGCACATTTGCACACAGTGTACATCATAAACACAAGTCGAGACTTATCTAGTTAGTTTTGGCCCTTGCTACATGTATAAGCATAAGTGTTAAACTTTATCTTAGTTTTTAGTTGATTTAACAATGAAGCAAGTGTCTGCAGCTGCATTCCTAATGAGAATCACTATAAAATACCCAAGCCATTTATTAAATGGCTGTTTTGTACAGAAACATTGCAAAAATTATTTCAAGATATGCTGAAATTGCTTTATTTGTGTTTGTTTTAAGCCAGATTTTCCTTTTAATCAGTTAGAAATTATTACAATCAAGTGAAAATTCTACAAAATGAAACCAGTAAAGTAAAAAGACTTCAAATAAAAAATCTGAAACAAAGCCTTTTTCAGCAGTTCAAGATTTTGAACTTGTTACACCAATGATCGTGCTCTGCCCCTTGTCTGGATTTGATTATGGGCCTCAAGAAAAAATGGTTTCCCATCCCTATCTAATTATATAACGATCTTATTTTCTTACTATAACAATGGAGCTCGTTTAGAAAGTGGCATCAAAGCGTATTCTTCAGACTTTGCTCAATATTCTTAATCTGAGTTTAAAAGTATGCATTACCAAACCCAAAGACCAAAGAATAATTGATGCATTACGATTGAACATAATTTGAATTTGGGATTAAAGCTGACTCGGAAACACAATTTAAAGCAGTGGAAAAAGGAATAGTTAGCTCATCTCTCTTTCACCTGCATGGATTATGTGGTAGCACAGCCTTAGAACAGGTTTGTCGACACAAAAGTGAAGCAGGCTTATCACTCCGCACAACCAATCAACTCTAATCCTTAAGAGAGACTCACATGACTCTTTCTTACAAGTTTGAAAAGATCAAATTTTGCTTAACCTTCTGGGACTTAAAGTGAAGCTAAACCCAAATGTGTAAATGATGTTTAAATAGCGCTGACTACTGTTCTGAGTCATTTTTTCCTCTCAATTTTAGTGCAAATTAGCAAGTTTCAGGTCCAACCTAGTCACAAACTGTCTCACAGCAAAGGCCAATGTCATTTGTTCACTTAAAACTCTCAACCCCTCTTTCGCCTTCTCCTCATGTTTTTCCAGCACAAAGTTTTGTTTGAAATGTGTTTGTGGGAGGCGTTCATGGGGTTAGCTTCTTGCCTGGGATCCAGAGCCCACACTTCAGCAAATTGGGAATAGGGTCTGGTCACCACGCCCCCGCCTGTGTTTCAGATCAATTCCACATCGTACCAGCAAATCAGTTTATTTGCCTAAAACAGATTTAAAAAATGGTTATCTGTCATTTAGAACAAAATCTAACTTTGCTCAACTCACATTAAAATGATGAAGATTTTTGCTTCGCTAATTAATTGACCTTTCGCCGAGCCCCGCCCAAAACGACTATTGTCCAATCAAACATCGTAGCAACCGTTACTATGTAAATAGGGCCTGTCAGATCTTTAGCTCCAAGCAAGATGGTGAAGCATGTGCCTACGGTTTATGTAAACGGGACCACAGATGCCCCTAAGTATTGACCGGACTGCAGAAATCAGCAATGCTTTTCAGTTCCACGTGATATTTTTTTCGGTGTAAGCGGCTGTGTTGGCTTTTACACGGCAGACGATGCGTGTCTCTGATCGGCTAATTAATCTGTCATTCACGGCCACTGAAAGAGGGACACTGTGGCCAGACAATATACTGTATTTCCAGGCAAGTTAGCTTCACTTAAAAGGTGCGCTTTGTAACTTCTCTAGTAGAAATGTTTAATATATATACAAATTTTAATATATACTGTGCTGCGTCATCACAAACGTTACACAGTGCAACTAAGCAGAATTACAAATTATAAGAAAAAAGTTAAGTGTCCAGAGTTATTTCACACAATAGTACACTTAAGACTTTAAATTCCAAGCTAATTCAGATATCTAAATCCAAATTAATAAATATATAATCACCTGGTGCTTTGGCTTTTACTAGCAGCCAACATAGATTAATTTACCCTTTTATAGATTTTAAGCTGATCAAATCTTCATTTTAGCAAATAATTTTATCTTTTTTTTAATGAACCTTAACTGCCCTGTTGGTTTGCAAAGTTGACAAATTCATCAGTTTGTCAACAAATAATAATTGGACTAAATTAGGCACCTCACCACAGTATTTGGCCTGTATTTTCACTGAGGCTTGTAAAACATTCTTGAAACTATAATTAATTTCGACGTCTTGTTTGACTTTGTGACTGACATTTTGTGCATATCCGTGTTGTGTTTGTGGCGTGATCTTTTGATATTTGCATTTTGACACATTTTAACAAGAAGTAAAACACTATTTAACTTAAAATAGTCAGCAATAAGTCCACGCACCACAACTGTAGCTGATTTTACTCACATTTAGAAAAACACATCCTGGTTTTGGAGTTTGGCTACAGTTGTTCATTGGCAAAAAGAAATGTACCCAATTTAAAATGAGCAGAATTCAGAAAGTTATGTAGAGAATCAAATGTACATTGTCATAGAAGTCCACTATTACGGTTACGTTCAATAACTCGTGGTCTTTTTGTTTGAAACATAGAAAATAGGTTGCGTTCATGTTCAACGTTTAATAAATTATAGTTTAAAGTGGAGAGTTTATGTGACTGTCTGTTTTTATTTATCCCAAAATAGAAATTCTTTGCATTAAAGGCAAGCACCTAAAGTCATCAAAGAATAAGAATGGACATAATAAACTTATTAAATTTCAATATAAGTGTTACAATAAAACATCAGAGCAATAGTTTTACGTAGCAATGTCATGATACATATAAAAGTAAGATTATTGTGAGAAGAAACAAAACAAATTCAAACATTTTTCAAAAATGTTTTGTCATTAATCACAACTTTTATCAAAATCAATCTTATATTTTGGCACATATTGGTACATTATACAAATTAAGTCAGTGTTGCAACCTATATTTCTCACAATTCTTATTTATTCATTTATTTTTTTAATTCTTGCAAGCTAAACTGCTCTGCGTCAAGTTTTCGTTGCAAAAGCCAGTTTTTTTTTTGCCATTTGGCCGGACAATTTAGCTTTTTTTTTTTTTTAACAAAATACTGGATTGTGGTCATTGATTGAAACACAAGATAAAAAACTATCAATCCTTTCACAAACCGTATAGTTGAGAGTTTTGTGACATTACATGAACACAGCTTTTTGTAAAATTTAATTTGAAACAAGTCATTTTAGAACAAATAAGACCATGATTAAGTAATCTAATATGGTTACTTTGACTCTAAACTATTCTAAATTCATGACATTTTAGCTTGTGTATGTTTCTTTTTGCAGCTGTTAAATGATGTGTAAAATGTGTATTTGATGTTATTTAATATTGAGTGGAGTATCAGTGTCTTTGATACATTTTGGGAGGGACTTCATTTAAAAGTGCAGCTAAAAATAGCAGTAGAAACATTATTTTGCCTTAATTAAGTGTTTGTTGTTTACATTAAAGAATATTTATCTGATCATGTCATTGCTTTTTATCACTCAAGTTTATTTTGTAGCTGTACATTGGATTAGTATTGTAATTGTCTTTTATTGCTACACAAAAGATACATCATGTGACCATTTGTAGTAAAAAGTTTTCACAACAAGTGCAAGTTTTCATTTTGGGGTTTTCAGAAATTAAACATTGCATTCGTAAATGTTGAAAAAAAGATTTTGCTTTTAATAAATCTACACACGTTTAATCACAATTGTTTTGTTGTTATTTATGACTTCTTTGTTTTTCATCCTGACAGTAAAAAATAATGAAGAGAAACTCTGCTTGGAAACAAGTAGCCTTTAATTCTAAAACTTGTAAGGCGCTTTTTAACGTAGCTGTCTTTGAGGTAAAATATTGAAAAATCTGATTTAAAAAAGAGGCACTCTGTCAGTTTTTATTTATTTTTTTTAATAAAAGGAAGAGTTTATTTTAATATGGTTAATACACAGGCTATTAAAATTACATGACCATAAGGACCTTGCATTATTACAATTAAAATCAGAGGAAAGCAATATGGCCTGGCCTGATAAGGTAAAAGACCATACTGCTTTTTAACAACTGAACCTGATGCTGTAATGCCAAATATATTTTAGATTTTCTTGAACTTATTGAATCCTGAATGATTATTTCGACTTGCTCAGGTTAGTCGAAATATTTTAGCCCAGCATGCTTAAAAAAAGCTAAATGAAGTGTTTTTTTTACAACCAAAATTAATACATGTCAATATTAACCATGTGTCACAAGATTTAGAGAGAAGAGAGCAAGTTGTCACATTTAAAACCTAAATTGTGTTTGCAGTGTAAAAAACAGCTACCCCACCTTTAATAAAAACAAGTTATTTTAACAGTGATTTTTGAATAATTTAAAAAAAATAAATAAATAAAATTAACAGATAAAGTGTAAACTTAAAAATTTAAGTGGTAGTAAATGGTAAATCTTAATGTAACTTAAATCACTTCAACTGCCTTAATAAACATTTGGATTTAAAATATTAAAAGACATGATGCAAAAAATCACAGCAACTTACTACCTAAGACATTTCGAGTTTTGTAAACATGGTGTTACAATACAGAGCCGATCAGTCACAAGGAAAATACATAACGTTATTTATTTTACATGTATTAGATGGGTTTCCCTTTTACAAAATTACTAGTAAACTAAGAGGTATACACACTGACCCACACCAATACACTGCAATCAGGTAGGATGAACACACTACAAAAACACCTCAGGTTACACTGCACTTCACACAACCAGGTCGTAATGTAGGCCAAATTGGTCGTAGTATTTGTAGGGAAGTGACCAAATCAAAAGCTTACCAACAACTTTGGCCAAACGCACCTACACGTGGGCCCAGCAAACAACCTGGCCTCCCACAGAAACTGACACCTCCCATGCAAACAGTCAACTTCCATTTTAACCCCTGTCAAGCTGAGAAGATACAGCGCCGCTCCAAAGTTCAACCCGTTACAAAGGTGTGATAGTTCTGTTTCTTGTTTTAAAGCAGTTGAATTGCAAATTATGAAGAAATTGACAACTAAAAGTAGAAAATTACAGGAAGTAATTTCAATTTTAAAACGTTTTGTGAAATCTTAATCATAATCATGTTTCAGTCTAACCTGTCATGGCACTTGGTTTGTCTTTGCTTACTCTTGCTTTATTCCTGTTTTTGTTTATTGTTTATTTACTTCAGTGAGAACAGTAGTTTTGTGTTGAAAAATACCACTGCGAGTTGTTGTGAATGTTGAAGATAAACATAAAACTAGGAAGCAGATTTGTAGTCCGCTTCTTAGAGTATAGCCCTTTGAAAAATCAATATACTTGAACATCCCTGTTACAGATTGTCGCGTAGCCAGTTTATGTAGTCTCTCTGTGCTCTTTTATTAACTTCAAACTGCATTTTTACTTCTATAGTGAAGCATCCGTGAAAGCCGTTTTCATAGTGGACACTCGTGACCTGGACTCCGGCGTCCTGTAAGCGCTGTGCGTACATCAAACCATCATCTCTCAACACGTCAATCTCACAAGTCATAATGTAAGCTTTCGGACATTTGGACAACACCTCCGAATCGGCCAAAAGAGGAGAAGCGCGGACATCTAACAGAGCTGGCACTTTTTCCAAAATACCTTCCAAGCCTCTGTCCGCTATCAGTGGCTTGTAATTCTTTTTGTGTTTGGCGAGAGGAGCTGTGTCCAGTTGTATCGAGCTCTTAATTCAGGGGTGAGGAGAGGCTGCTGTAAGGAACTGTGCTGGTTTAGTAACATTTTATCTATCAAAGAAAGGTCTACACCCAGATACAGCATCCAGTAGCCCACCAGGCCCCTCAGAGGAAGAATGGGCGCGACGCGGTTCTGGATGTCCGATGGAGTGTTGAAGTCCAGAGCCTGAAGAGCAGGGTATATCAAAGCCTGCGCGCTGAATTTGACTCTGACGCTGGAGTCTTGGGAGATCTGCGAAAAAGCAGAACAAACAAGTTAATAATAGCGTCAGGGGGGTTCGTGGGGTTAGAGGTGGGAAATATATACAATTTTAGCTTGTATCATGAATGTTGATTTGAAAATATGCAAAAATTATTTAATTTGTATGGATCCTTTGCACGTGTCGTCGCGCTCTTCGAGGGAACGCCCACTTCTCCACGATGGAGGGCAAAAGTGCCGCCTGCATGATTACAACTATGGAAACTTTGCAGAAAACCTGCCTTTCTAAGTTACTTTTATTGATTTCAGTGGTTGTATCCTGTACGACACGCTGCACTAACAGGCTGGAGATTTTAAGCCTAATTTGTAGCTTTTTCCTTTACATTTGATGATAGAAGAGGCCAGTGGGTGGCAGCAAAAAATCGAAAGAACTGGAATCCCTCTAAGTTGGAGACTAAATAAGGAAAAGTAGGAGAAAATGTACCTTGTCTCCATTGAATCTCATTCATTTTTGCCATTTTGTCACCTGCATAACCTCTATAGTAAGTTATGTGTGCACCTCCTGAGCCACTGCTGCTGCCAGGTTCCCTCCGGCGCTGTCTCCAGACACAGCCACTCGTCCCGGGTCCACAGAGTATTTGGACAAAACCTCCGCAGACAGGAAGTGCTTCGCCGCATTGAGACAATCTAAATACGGCTCCGGGAACTGCACCTCAGGGTAAAGACCGTATCTACAACATCAAAGAAATACAGCTGTGAGCCCACTCTACATTATTATTATAATGTGTATTATTGACCAAAAATATCTCCTTTGTTTTTGGATTGATTTTTTTTTCTTTTTTTCCATATGCATATCAGTACATTTTTCTTATGGACAATAAACTACACTCTACACAATTCAAATTTAATTTAGGGTATAGGGTAAGCTGTAGAACAATTATCCATTTGCTTGTTTACTGTTGAACTATCTGCGTCTGTAAGACCCTTGATTGTTTCTGATTTTCTAATGTTTCTGCTTGCTCTTGACCAAGTTTTATTGTTTGATTTTCTCACATTTCTGCTTGAAAATCAACAATCTTGGAAAGTCCTCAGAGGCGACTGTTGTTGTGCACTCTATTTATAAAAATACATTGATTTGATGATTTAAATATATTAGTTTACATGCACATTATATCGTGCACTGTAATAGTAATAAATACATTCAAAACAGTTACTGTACTTACTCCACAGAAACCACGACAGCGTTGAGTTCATCCGCCCAGACTCGAGCCACTTTGTCATAAATTCCTTTCTCTGGAAAATGGCAACAGTTAGTATGTTATTGTTTGGAGTGAAACAGAATAGATTTTAAATTATAAAGTTGCGTTCCAGGCAACTGGGAGGTTTGATATTTCCCAACTGAACATTACCACTCCCAGTTCAAAGTGTTCCAACTGAATCAACTTGTATGTGGCCTCCCAGACTCACTTTTTGTGGTGATTTGTGATTGTTTGTAAAAGTGGGAGTTCTTCAAGCAGCTCCCAGCACACAATGTTATTTACCAGCACGACTGGTGTTTCAATGCATTTTTACAAGGCGGAGGTGGGAAGTATCCTAGTTTCCAGCTGGAACACACCATGAGCTCGGGATCGTGACATGACACAATAATAAAATGTTCTTTAGGCCTAATGTTAAACCAAAAGAGATTTTAAATAGCTAAGAAACAAAAATAGCGTTAATAAACCATTTTCTGACACTAAATTTAGCAGTACTGACCCAGCAGTTTATTGGGTTGGTACAAGCATGTTCTGTTTCTTTTTCATATAGTTTTGGCTAATGTTTTCCTAGGAAAGTTCTGCAAACCTGACAAGAAACATGACGGATTTGACATTGTTTCTATGGTTACTGTTATTATTATTATTATTATTATTATTCTATGACAGCGCCACATCATATTGCTCATAATGTTTTGTCATTTGTTTTTGGGACATTATGAAAATTTGAATACAATTGTACTTTTGCCTCAAAGTGATTCAGACAAAGATTATGCACAAACATTTTTTTGTCTGAAAAATGTTCCTCAACATTCTGACTCTGTAAACTAGATTTTACATCAGTTCACATGTTTTGCTACATGTAGTGTATTTTGGGTATGTGTTCTACACTTTCACAACTTTTAGAGGTTCTGCTGAGGGGTCGATCGTATAGCCTAGCTAACAATAAAAGGCTGATTTCCTGGCTTTTAGTGAACAAACATCATTAGAAATAGAAAGGACACTGCAAAGTTTTCACCTCAATACTTCAACCTAGATAGTGTGCTGGGGAAACTGATTAAGTTATGTTACTTCTTTATTCATCCTGTATAACCGAATGAACATTGTTAAAGCAATCAATCTTAAAATACAAACTAATCAACCCAATGCTTTGGAGGCTCATTAAAAACAACAGCCAAGTGCCTAACACGAACATGAGCTTAAAACAATGTAAAATAAGTAAATAAATACAAAAATATATATCGTTTTTCCTCTCATGTGCAGACTCACTTGCACTGCCGAAAGCCCATCCTCCCCATGGATAAACACCAGTCCTCTCTTCAGACTTCCATCTCCCCCAGACGCTTCGTAAACTCGCACCGGGACGCCGGAGAAAGTCTCATCAGTCACTGTAACTCCAGGGAGAAAGTCTGGCCCGGGCTGCCCCTCCGCAAATCGGAAAGTTTTCGAAGTAAGTGGACGTAGTGACCAAAGCCGAGCCATTGCAACCAAACACACTGGGACAAGACGACAAGAATTAGAAATGTGAGTAACTAATGAACATTTTAACAGTTTATTCTTTTTCAACAAACAAAACAATTACTTCTTTTCAGCTGTTTTCAAGCTGATTTTCAGAACATTGTGAACTAAATTAAAGGTGCTGCTAACCGTGCTATAACCCAGTGGTTCCCAACCTTTTTTCCTCGAAGCCCCCCCTGACGGAATGGGAGACTTGTCGAGCCCCCCCCCGTTTAAACCGATGGCCTCTAAATTGTTATTGTATGATGAAACTTAGAATTAAAAACATTTATTTCAGCCAAACAAACAACTATTGTGGTGTTTTGGTGCTTAGATTTGTCTTTTTTACTAATAAAGTTTCACTTATAACCACTTTTAGAACTTGACCCTCTGACCAGACAAAGCTCTGGGGACCCCCTGGAATCTCAGGCGCGTTGGGAACCACTGCTATAACCAATATGTGTCTCCTTGAGATTGTAAACAAACAAAATAATTAATTTTAAACTTCCTACATCAGTCTACATGTTTTGTTGACTTGCCTAATGCATTTTAAGCCTCTGTATTGTCCAGCATGATGTGTTTTAAGCTTTTATCACAGCAGTTAGGAGCGAGACGTGCCAGTATGCTAACAGCAGCTAGTCACAATGCTAACAACTGCAACAAACGAATTTTGTAGATTTTGGTTAACAAACAGGACATTATTAGACACAAATTCTTATAATTATTAGACCTGAATAGATGCATCAACAAGATATCTGTGCTGAGGGAAATTGTTTTTGAGTTATTTCATGTAAAAATGTGGGTATAGCGCCTTTAAGATAAAAATATACTGACTGAAGGCTTCTTGCTAGGGATGTTTTACTGAATCGCAACAAGAGTACCGTAATTTCTGGACTACAAGCTGCTACTTTTTTCCACAAGCTATGACCTCTGCAGCTTATACAGCGATACAGCAAAATTACAGATTCTCATATATTTAGGCCTACTATAAAAAGTAGAGTATATTGACCCTATTTTGTCCCGCCCACTTTTCTAGGATTTGCACTTCCTGTTTAGCACTGTTAAGGTAGTATATGTTTGTCTGTCTGTCTTGTGGGGCAATTTCAAACATGTAATGACTAAAATAAACCCATTGTCTGAAGTCTACAGGCTAAATGCAGCTTAACAGGAAGTGCACTTCCTAGAAAAGTGGGCGGGACAAAATAGGGGCAATAGAGGGATTTTTGTTTATCAACACGGGCGATGCGCGCGCTCCCCGCCTGTAGAAAGAGTCTCCGCACATAGACACAGTGGAAACAAGTCCAAAAAGCTTCATTGTCAGCTAACCACAAGAGTTTATCACTTGCAAAAACAAAGTTATGCTGCTAAGTTAACATTTATGGATGAAATTCGATCCTACGACCCTTAGAAGTCACATTCAGGTAAGTGAGAAAAACACTGTCTCAAGCTTCAAGGGACAGATGTCTGTCAGACTGGTTCATACCTGATCCAAACAGCACGCTGTTGTCCCGTTTAGTCGTTTCCCCATGTAAACAGATGGAGATTAGCCTTTTCTGCATAATGCATGCGCAGTAGTGCAGAAAGTGACCTCAACCGAAAATCCTTCTATATGTATACTTTTTAAAATTCTTTCTTAAATCTAGCCGGTGCGGCTTATAATTAGGTGCGCTCTATAGTGTGAAATCTACGGTAAACAGCTTCAACATGTTTGTCAGTGTTTTCTCACATGGTTGAGTCTGTGCAGCTCTGAAACTGTTGCCTGTGAAATGTGCTAAATAAATAACATGGATTTGAATAAGGGGCAGTTATAAACGATCCTTTAATTAGTTTGTTTAATAGTAGACAGTTACATGTCAAGTTAGTTCTGAGAACTGACTGCCTTTATTAACAAATGGAAAGGACAATGTGTACAAAGCAAACACAAAGTAATCTAACAATGTATCACAGATTCTAAAAACTGTCGAAGAACTTTTTGAAAATATAAAATGTGTTTGAATGTTTTGTGCTGCTTGTTTCAGTAAAAACAGAACATATTGTCCTATGATGACTATGTTTAAGGAAGAAGATAATCTGCGTGTACACAGATCTATGTTTTGTATTGTGTTCTAGGTATTTCATCTACATATACTGTACAAATATTGACTGAAGGTGAACAGACATGTGAATGGAGGGCACCTTGGGCAGCTTCTGTTGTAATAAATGTGTTATAATATACTTTCAAAACAGTTGAAATCATTGTTGATTATTTGTCTTAATAATCGACAAAATAAACAATAATCAACTGTGTGTTATCGTCTATCAAATATGAGCTGGAGTTAGAAAGTGGAATTAACAAAACTAAACAATGGAGCTCAGGGTGGAATGTCAAAAACTGTTACCATGGAGATAAGTCACTTTTATAGTGTGCTATACTTCTATGGAGGTGTGCTAAACTGCCATAGAAATACCTGTAGTCAAAACAATTAAAAAACAAGTCATGTAACAATCTAATAAACTGCTAGGTCACAAAATACATTGTATGTTTAAATAAACACTAATTTCACTATTTAAAATCTTCATTATTATTAGGTCTCCTGGAAAAGATACTGATATGTGATGCCACAGTATCTGTATTCATAAACCTTCATTTTGATCTGTATTTGGTAATATGTGTATTACAACTAAGGATGGGACGATTCACTTAAGTCAAGATTCGATTCAGTTTTCGATTTTGCAGCCACAATTTCGATTTTGTTCGTTTGTCTAGATTCACCTTTTTTGTCTTAAGAAAATAAACCAAAATAAACCATGACATTTAAAACAAAGCCACTGTTGTTAGAGCTTAAAACTAGGGGTGTCCAAAAATATCGATTCAGCAATATATCGTGATACCCGATCCCGCGATACTCAAACCGATACTAAAATTCCTATATCGATATTTGATTACGTCATGCATATTAATGAGGATGCTTTGTATCCTTGATTTCAACTGAATTCAATGTCGATAGTGGTTCAAAATGTGCATATTCAGCCAGGACAGTAGAGGGCAGCACTGTGTCTTTAAGAACACAATCTAATGTTAACCCTTGGCACACAAATTATTTCATAACATTTTGTTTTTTAAGTGTACTTTAATAGTATAGATCTATAAAAACAGAAATAATTATCAATTAATTGCAATATATAATCGTTTGTGTCAGTATCGGGATTAATCGGGATTAATCGAATCGTGAGGTGTGTATCGTGATACGAATCGGATCGCCAGATTCATGGCAATTCATGGCGGCACGGTGGCAGAGCGGTTAGCGCTCTGGCCTCACAGCAAGAAGGTTGCGGGTTCGATTCCCGCTCAGGCCCGGACCTTTCTGTGTGGAGTTTGCATGAGTTTGCACCTGTGTCTGGGTGGTTTCCTCCGGGCACTCCGGTTTCCCCACCAACCAATAACATGTGTGGGAGTGGGGAGTGGGGAGTGGGGAGGGGAGGGGTTCATCTCACTGTGAAGCGCTTTGTGACTCTGTGTCTGTGAAATGCGCTATACAAATAAAGATTACTTACTTACTTACAATTCACACCCCTACTTAAAACTAGTAGTTTTGTCAACATTCAAACAGTAAACAGGTCCTTTCACACATCAGTTGTTAACCCTACATAATAATGCACATTCAGTCAGGTCTTGCACAAGTTCAGGCTTTGTTTCTTCAAACATTGTGACTATTCTTGTATTATTGTGTGTGTGTGAGTCAGTGGCTGCATGAGCGATTGATCGATTCTTGCCTTTCGATTTGATTTCTGCACATTTCAATCGATTTTCGAAGTTTTCGATCAATTTTCCATCCCTAAATACATTAATCATTCTTTACTAAAATAAGTTTTTCAGTTTTATGAAAAAAGTGTCGTTCCCAACCTTTTTGTCTTGAGTGCCCACTAAAATTTGTCTCAGACTCCGAGGACTCTCATGCATGAATATTATGTAAATAAGTCTGTTTACTATAGAAAGGAATGGTCAATTATTACTTTTATAGTGTCTAGTTTTAATGATATTGAAATCCAAGTGCTCCAAATCATACTTAACTATGAATACTATAAAGAACACACTGTTACTTATCTGTACACAAACTGTTTCATACAACTGAACTTGCTTTGTGTCAAATATAGGCCGACTGCAACTTATTATTCCTTTATATTGGGCTTTTTTTTTTGCTTTGTGCTTTTATCTCTATTTTCAACTACTAAAGTAGTACTTGCAGTATCTGTATCTGTGCCTTATTTTAGTATAAAAATGTATTACTTTTTACATTTACTTCTTACATTTTTCAAGAAAAATGACAGTAAAAAACAAATGTGGATAAACTTACAACCCGAATGACACCCCGAGAATTTGCGTCCATCAGCATAAGTGACCATTTTTCCTCTATGGCATCAGATACAGGCGTGTAGACGAAATAAGCCAACGCTACTGTCAATAATAAAGTCAAAACTAATGCAAACATTTTCACAGAATGACTTTGCTTCACTGCGGTTACATGATCGGGGAAATCAGACTAGGCTAGAAAACCGGACTCTACTTGGTTTTCCCCTCAAACCGGTTGGACCAGTTTTTAATTTATTAATGGAATGTGCAGTGTGCAGGGGTTGTGAGCATGCTCAGTTGCATTTATCCAGCTGCAGACCGATTGTCTGTTTACATGAGTCTGAAATCCGACTACAATCGGTCGGGACCACGTGCGCCAACTGGTTTTCCGAAAACCGGTTTACAGCTCCTCAATAGGTCTGCCCGGATTACATGCGCTTTGGAAAACCAGTTTAAATCGGACTAGGCTAGTTATCCAGTTTTCCTGGCCTCCATGTAAACGCCCTGACTGACAAGCAGCGAGTGACTGACGCATCCTCACCTGTGCTGCAGAGTAAAGTCAAAGGTCACTGTCAAGCTGGAGGAGCTAAAGTGTACTTCTAGTGACTTTCAAAATAAAACCGGAAACTACAATATAATCTTTTTTTCTACATCGTTCTCCGTCCACAAGAGGTCAACGTTGCTCTATGTAAAGGAAAGTTTCTCTTGTAAATATAAATGCTAGTTTTACATGACTCGAGCTGTAGTTTAAGAAGAAAACGTGATATATTTGCTAAGATTAGAAAATACATTTATGTCACCAGTATTTTGATTCTCACTGAATATTTACGAGAAGGAGATCTCATTTCTTTCAGGATTTGCACAAAGAAAAAAAAAAACGATTTATTATTAGTTGTTGTTTTTTTTTCTTCTCGATGACAGATGAGTTTGGGTTCTGTGTTAACATTTTCTAGCAGGACGTAAAATTTTAAACTTGAAAATTGTATTTGTGTTTGTTTAGGTAGCTGAGCATTGTATTTATTCTACCCATTCACTATGTCATCTTTGGCCTCTAACTCTAATTTATTTATTTATTTTACTGTAAGAAATGCAGCCTTCAATTGTTATTTTACTGTAATATTTAAGTCATACACATTTGATGATGGTTGAAATAAATTCCAAAACAGTGTTCAAACAGTGCAAAACAAAATGACAGTGAATTTTCTGAAAGCACAGTTAGACATTAAAACCTATTCTGCAGAGAGACAGAAAGAGAGAGAGGAGAGAGAGAGAGAGAGAGAGAGAAAGGGAGAGTGCGATAAGGAGAGAGAAAGAAAGAAAGAAAGAAAGAAAGAAAGATAAGAAGAGAGAGAGAGAGAGGGGTAGACAGAAAAAACAGACAAGGACAGAGAGCAGGAGAAAGACACACACACACAGAGAAGGAGGCAGAGAGAAAGAGATGGAGACTGTCACTGCTGTATGACCCAAACTCATCTCTATCACTTGACACAAATCTCCCTGCAGTTTTACTCTCAGGTTCAACACAGAAACACGTCTGGTTTCTGTGACACAGCTCCAGGTCACTTTTATTGATCAGAGTTACAGACAAAGAGCCTTTATTCTACTGAGTGTGTTCAGGAAACCGTCCTCAGTCAATAATGACACCACTTTTGGACCTTGGACTAAATAAACTCCCAGATAATGTGTAGTAAAGCACTCAGACTGAACACTGCTCACGTACTGAAGTCATTTGAGTTTTTATTGTTATGTCACAGTTGGAGTATTATCAGACACTTTTGTTTCAGGATTCCTATTAATAATCAAATGTATTCGAGTGGAGACTATGCATATTTTGTGTTTTCTTTAGATGCCTATTATTTATTCATTTTTATATTTATTATCCAGCTGTCAGAGGTTTTGTAAAATTCTGGGTCTCATCAACATATTCTGACTCTCTCACTTTTCTTGGCAGCGGACTTCAGGCTTAGCTGCAGTTAACCTAAATTATTAACATAGACATTTATTTTATTTGGAAACTATATCAATTTGAAAGACAGACAAGTTAACATGTTAGTTATACCGTAACAGAGCTAAACAGGAAGTGTGATTCCAAGAAAGGCAGAATAATGTTATGTTAACTATATTTCTTTTCTTTTTTTCGTGTTCTTTTTTTTTTCATTCACTTAAGCTACAATAATTTAATTCAATGCTTTCTACAGTGTTCGTAAAAATGTCACACAATTATTTGCATGCACATTTGTCATCCACAATCAGTGCATTTTATAAAAGTTCATTATTTTTTAGAGGCCCCCATGGTAACTTTTAGCTAACAATTTTAGACTAAAATGAAAGTCTGCTTTTTAATTGTATTTTTTATTGTAGTTAAAAGATAATATTAACAGCAATGAAAACCTGTATCTTGATCGTGCTTGTATCTCCATCAAATTTCATTGTTTCATTCCACTCGTTTCCATAGAAATGTTGTTATAGCTGTATTTCTTCACAGTACTGCATACATTTGACCTATTTTATCTCTATTGTTAACTTTTATCATACAGATGACTTTTAACTACGGTGGCAAAGTCGCAGGTTCGACTCCCGCCCGGACATGTGTGTGTGGAGTTTGCATGTTTCTCCCCGTGTCTGGGTGGTTTCCTCCGGGCACTCCAGTTTCCCCACCAACCAATAACATACAGGTTAGGGAACGCTTGGTGGTGGTTGGAGGTTGAGGCGCCAGGTGTTCAGGCAAATCGCCTCTGCTGAGCTGCTCCAGGGCTGCTTAGTGTCACTAAGTGAGGGGCGGTTACTGTGTGAAGCACTTTGGAAGACATCTGTCTTCCAAAGACAGATGTCTTCCAAAGTGTAAATGTGCTGTATAAATACAATCATTCATTCATTCATTCTAGAAAGTTACATAGTGTCACTTTACATGATGCTGAGAAAGAGAGAGATGTTAAAACTCTTTGCAAAAAATTAATAATAAACAAAATAAAAGAGTGACACAAGTGTATTGACCCAGTAATGCACATTAATGTTGACCCACAGAGAAACACCCTGGTATATTTTAGGCATGATCAACAATCAACACTAATATTATCTTATGTGTGCACATGTCTTTATTTTTCAAAACATGGAGCCTATTTTATTACTTTGCATTTCAGCTTTTTATGTTGATCCTATTTTTGTTCACTATTATTCATTCATTTATTTGTGGACATTTGATTGGAATCCATGTTGCCAGAAAACAGACAGACAATATTGCCTATTCACATAATTGACCCATAAAACAAAACCGTTCCCACATCAGACTAAAGGAATTATGAAACACATATTAAATTAAACTGACAAGCTGTTTTGCATTGGCTTTGTATCCATTTCCTTTTGATGCTATTTATTGCCTGTCTCTTCTCACGAGTTTAAGGACCAGTGTGTCCCCGAGGTGGCTTCGAGTGAAAAACGTAAACAAGCACTCCAGCTTTGGACCAGTTTTCCAAAACAGAGGCACCAGACCGAGCCGAACGAGACCCGGATAGAGAGGCAGAGATGTGGAGAGGATAGAGAGACAAGTCAGCACGTGAGTGACAGGAAACTACTTTTACAGCGAGTTTAACTGTGTTTGTTGTTTGATGGAGGATTTTCCAATGCTGTGACTGTCGTTTTTCAAATGATGCATTGTTTTTACCCAGAGAATTTGATTGACAAGCTATTACAGACCAATAAAAAAGAGACACCCTTGTTTCTCTATTGGCCAACATCTAATTGGGCCATGCAGCACCAAGAAGCTAACAGGTTTGACCCGACCTTTCTGTGTGGTTTGCCTGTTCCGCACTTGTTGTTCAGAAAACTGCACATTTTTTTCCAACTCAGTGTCACAGTAAAGCTTACATTACCACAACACAAAAAAAGCTTAATCAGAATGATTTCGTGCTTTTTCCGTATATGTTTCGCGTAAACATTGACGATATGAAAAAGTGTAAAAATGACAGATATTTAAATGTGGGGGACATTTCTTTGGTTAAAGGGTAAGTTTAGGCTTCAAGTTACTAAAAGGGTAAGTTTAGGGCTGGAGCTTAAGATTTGCATAACGATTTTGTTAATATTCGTAAATAATAACACATCTTTACAACCATCAAAGAAATGAACTGGGGCTGCAAAGTGTGTCATATTTACGCAAAGAAAGGCGTGAAATCGTGCTAATCATACACTATTGACATGTTATGTTGTGGTATATGTACGCTTTCTAGAGCGAGTTGCATTTTGACCTGAATATATACTTTGACAATATATTTCCCCTTGAATATGCAAAAACAAACTAAAATATAATAAAAATAAAAATGCTCCAGGGTTTCAAATAAAAAAAGTATCGGTCTCCCTTTCTATCTCTCTCTCTCTTTCTCTCTCTCCCTCCCCTCTTCTCTCTCTCTTGCTGATTCTCTCTCTCCCTCTCTTTCTCTCTCTTTCCCACTCCCTCCCTCTCTTTTCTCTCTTTCTCTTGCTGTTTCTCTCTCCCTCTCTTTCTCTCTCTTTCCCCTTCTCATTCCTCTCTCTCTCTCCTCTCTTCTTTCCCACTCTCCCTCCCTCTCTTTTCTCTCGCTCTTTCCCCTCTTTCTTTCCCCCTCTCTCTTTTCCCTCTCTCCCTTTCTTTCCCTCTTTCTTCTCTTTTTCATTCCCTCTCTCTTTTCTCTTTGTCGCTCCCTCTCTCTCCCCCTCTTCTCTCTCCCTTTTTTTTACCCCCCCCCCCCCCCCCTCTCTCTCTCTCCCCTCTCTCTTTCTCTCTCTCTTTCTCTCTCTCTCTCTCTCTGCTGTTGGACTCATAAACACTTTATAAAACACTGGACTCATCACATGGTCACTTTACACCTGTCACTTTATTTCTCATGCTAGTATTATCTTTACTACTTGCACTGACAGATTGCTGTATATATTTTTATTGTCTTATTTTATTACTTAGTTACACAATGCACTTGTTGTCGAACATTAGAAGCAATAACAACCCGAAAGATTCAATTAGCCGG
Source organism: Mugilogobius chulae (assembly GCA_038363315.1). Taxonomy (NCBI): domain Eukaryota; kingdom Metazoa; phylum Chordata; class Actinopteri; order Gobiiformes; family Gobiidae; genus Mugilogobius; species Mugilogobius chulae. The sequence continues at coordinate 15,815,963 of CM076406.1, read as the reverse complement.
TGGATCCTCCTCTTTAAATTTTAAAATCAAGTGAACAGCTTCTTTTCCACAGAAACCTGTCATGTCTGCCTCATTTCTGCTGCACTAATCTTTCTTTGTGGACTGGGATGCCTGATTTGGTGCGTCTGTTAGTCACATTCAGATAATGGCTTTCACAGAGGTGTTACTGCACAACAAGAAGAACGTCTGCGGCCTGTGAGACAAACTGAGAAAACAGGCAGATTTTACATTTTACAGCGACACACGCATCTGTTCATTTATCAAAGCTGATTTTAGGAAATTAATGAGTAAAACTGACATGTAACGTCTAAAATTATACGTTTTTGAAAAGTATTTAAAGAGTTTGAATCAATTATTTAAACTGCTACTGACAGGTTAGACTACATTTTTCAATTAAACATAGTGAATATGTTTATATTTAAAGGAGCATTACCAGATTTTTTACATAAAATTATTTAAATTAAGTTCCACCAAGCACAGACCTCTTGTTAATATAGATATTCAGGTGAAAATTAGTCTACACTGTCCTGTCTTCAATCAATCAACCTTTACTTATAAATTTAATGTAATTACCTTTATTTAACCAGGGAAGTCTTTTGCAGGGGAGCCCTGGGGAAGGGTCATCGGAGGCATTAATGAACCTGTTTTTAGTTGTAGGAGGAAACCGGAGTACCCGGAGGAAACCTACGCAGACACGGGGAGAACATGCAAACTCCACATAGAAAGACCCCGGGCGGCCGGGAGTCGAACCCAGGACCTTCTTGCTATGAGGCCAGAGCGCTAACCACTGTGGCACTGTGTCGCCTTTACAACACTCAAGTGACCAAAATGCTTTCCAAATACAAAAAAAATAAAATAAAAGCATAAAAACAATCCATGTAAGACAGCATTTATGTCACGACATTACAGTGTTAAAAGCTATGTCTGAATAAATGTGATTTAAGTCTGGATTTAAAAAGGTCCAGATCTGTGATCATGCACATGCGTAAGTCCTCATCCTATAATGTCCTGTTTGTTCACCAAACTCCACTAAGTTTGTCTGTTGTCACTACTCCATGATTCAGATTGCATTATGCTGATTTACCTAAACATTGTTTATTATTAATAAGTGTTTGTAATATTGTTTGAAAAATCACACATTGGTCTTTCTGGGACATGTAGGACTATTTAAACATGTAAGACTGGGTTAAACATTAAATGTCTGGTTGCATTTGCCACTTGTGCAGGGCGTTTTTCTGTTGTAAAAATGTTAACTTTATTGTTGAAATGTGGAGCGCCAATGGTTTTCCGAAAACCGGTTTGCAGCTCCTGAACAGGTCTGCCCGGGTTTGCATGCACTTTGGAAAACTGGTTTAAATCAGACTAGGCTAGTTATCTGGTTTTCTTGGCCTCCGTGTAAACGTCTTGTGTTGAACAATTCAAAGACTCAGAATGCGATAGATTAATGAGCAAAATTGTCTTCGCATTTGTCAGTTTTTGATGACATATGTGGAAAGATTCCTGTAGTTTTCAACTTTCATTTGTCAATTTGGTCTTAATTGTAACTTAATACTATAATAAAAAATTCACCACAAAGACTATTACCCCAAACTAAGTCAAAATAATAAAAATGTGACAATCACCGGCTCACAAACTCTAACATCCCTGAAGTCTGTAATGAGCACACGTGTAGTTTCTGTTCTGTGCGTCTTGTTGAATGAATGACCATAAGTGCATTTCCAGTCAGCGGCTCCAGACCCCCCTCTCGGCCCTCTGAAGACTCAGACTGGAGCCAGACCCTCCGTCCCGGGACCAGGGGGAATTTTAATGCCCCTTCTCCCTTTGCCCTGCCCTGCTCTGCCCCGCGCACTCAGGGAACACTGTAGATCACATTAACGTTTACAATTCAGGGCATTCTGCTGACACACGGGTTTGGAGGGATTTTTGGAAGGAGAGAGAGGGAGGGGGGATGGGGAGAGAGAGGCAGGAGAAAGAGAGAGACAGAGCGGGAGAGAGAGAAATAGGGGGTGAAGAGAAAGAGTGGAGAGAAGGGAATGAAGGAAAAGAAAGAGAAAAGTAAGAAAGAAAAACAGTTAGGGTAGGAAATAAGATGAATAGAGAGAGAAGAGAGAGGAAAAAGGAAATATGAAAGAGGGGGAAGGAAGGAGAGGAAGAAATGTTGAAGAAGAGAGAGGAAAGAGAAGAGAGAGGAAGAAATTTGAGGGAGAGAGAGAGGAGAGGGGAAAGAAGGGGAAGGAGGTGGAGAGAGGAAAGAGGAGAGAAAGAAATGATGAGAAATAGAGAGAAAGAGAGCAATATGAAGAAAGAAAGAATGAAAAGGCAGGGGTATAGAGAGGAGAGAAAGTGAGGAAAAAGAGAATCAAAGGGGTAAGTGGAGATGAATGAAACAGAGAAAGGAACGAAGACAGAGGAAGGAGAGATAATTGGGAGAGGAAGATGATGGAGGAGAGAGTGAGAAAGGAGGGAAAAGGAAGTAGCACTAATAGAGATAAAGCTAGAGAAAGAAAGGAAAGAGGGAGAAGGAGAGGGAAGAGATATAGTGAAGAGAGAAAAGAAGAGAGGAAGGAAGGAAAGAAGAGAGGGAAAGAGAGGAGAGAGGAAAAAGGAGAAACAGAAAGGGGAGGAAGGAAAGGGATAGAGGGAAAAGAGAGGAGAGGGAGGAGAAAGCAGGGGAAGAGAAGAGAATGAAAGAAAGAAAGAAAGAAGAGGAGAGATAGGGAAAGGAAAAATGATTAGGAGAGGAGGTGAGAATAGAGGAGAGAAAGATGATAAGAAAGAGCAAACAGAGAGAGAGAGAGAGAGAGAGAGAGAGAGCGATGGGACTAAACAGCGACAGGAAAAGGGAGTTGTAGGAGAGAGAGAGAGGAAGCAGAGGTTGCGTGAGGGAGAAAGAGATCATTTGAGCGTATAAGTTTGCCCTCTGAAGGATTTAGTGAATTGAAATGACTGTAAGACGTTTATGTTCCTCTGCATCAGGAGGAAACAGCAGCAGGTTAATGAGGCCTGCAGAGAGAGAGTGTTAGTGACAAGGGCGATCAAATCTAATGGGTCTGACTTACCGTAGAAAAACAACAAGACTCAAAAAAGAGAAAGTCTGTGTGTGTTAGTGAAGATTTTCTAAATATTTGTTAATTCAGACTTATGCATACTGTTCACTCTTATCTTTTTATGCATGATTACAACACAAACCAGTTTAGTGTTGCTGTCATTCACTTCTGAAAGGAGATTGTGTTAGTTTTTCATGTAGGAGAAAAACTATGACTTAAGCAGATCACTTATTCATATGTGATCATGAAACTTCTAAAACAGCATAGAAATAAAAACAGGTCCAGCTACTTCCTGTTCAAAATGACAGAGCTGATATTGCAAAAATATTACATTTAAAAGTAATTAGGCTACCACAATGGGTTTTTTTTTATCAGAGGAACATCTGATAAAAAACAACGAAAAGTGAGCGAGGATAGAAGGTAGATAAAAACAAGAATTTATAACTGTACAATGAAATGTCAAAAACGTACAATTAAAAGCAGGTTTTAAAACATAAAATAGCCACAAATTTTGGACACATTTTCTTTGGGTTTAGTTACTAAGTTACTAAAATGTTAAATTTTTTGACTGGGGCTTGGGGCAATATAGTGGTTATTTTACATTTTAGCTTTACGTAACATATTGACGTAAAAAAGGCGTGAAAACATACTTAATATCCTACATTTTTGACATTTTGTTGTATGTATATATAAATGTTTTTCCGGAGACTGGGCTGCGTTTTACCTAACATGATTTGTCCCATAGTGGTGACGTTTTGTTACAGCAAAGTACTGGAAGAAAAAAAAAACAATTTGCCCACCTGTTTTTGTCTCATACAGAGGAGGAAAAAACAGACTCAAAATGTCACTGTTGGAGTCCATAGATACAATTGTGCAGCCTTAGTCATAGTCGTTTTACCACTGTCTGTAATGAAACATGTTGTGCGGTGACTCAGAACAGCCATCAGATAAATGCATTTGTTCCTATGAAGCAGTGATGTAATGACAGGCTTGAATATAATGGAAGCAGATTTAGAGAGCTTAAAGTGGTTTTAATTGACTGTAATTTGGATATTTCCTTCTTGTCCTTTTGGAAAATTCTCACTTTGAGGACAGGAACCAGCAGAAAATGCTTCAGAAGTTCTGTTCTGAGGGCATTGGTACAGTTTGTATCGTTTTAGCTGCCTGATTGTGGAAGATTACGATGTCACATGAACAGATCCTTTTACCTGCATTTTTATGCTTTAAAGACCTAAATTATACATTATTCCTGCAGTGAGCATGATCGCTCTCCACAGATCTTACCAGTGATCAGGCTTGAAGTCATCAGCTTTTTACCAGCTTGGGGGATGGAAGAGAGGGGTTTATATAATTATTCCAGTTGCAGTGACATTTCATTAGAGCTTATTATTTTTGTCCCAGTTTAGTATTCAAACAGAGAACAATAATCTAAAACAATCTTCCGTTCACTCTAACTCTAACACAAAATCTCTAAAATGTTTCCTCCAGAAAAATTGCACTTTTCATATGGTTTGTTCTGTTCAACCTGATCTGTGCGCTGGAATAATTTAAATCTTATGTATTAATTGATATTTGTATCAATCAATACATCCAAATCACTTGGTAACCATCAGACACATAAAAAAGAAAAGGACAAATGTTTGCAAGTGTCAAGTAAGGAAGGTAATGGTAATGTTTTTAAGGACAATTACAATTACATTTAGCACAATGGCAGAGATACTTGTACCAGATTCTAGCTTGACATGTTTTTAGCGGTAGGCGAAACTGGAGTATTCGAAGAAAACCTATATGAACATGAACTCCACATGAAAAGCCTCAGGCCACCCGGGAGGACCTTCTTGCTGTGAGGCCAGAGCGCTAACTGCTGCGCCACCATGTCGGAGTGAGTAAGTCTTAAGTATTTAGGCTCAAGTCTCGAGTCAGTGCCTTACAAGTCCAAGTCAAGTCTAAGTCATCTGGTTTTAGTTTCAAATTCTTTCAAGTCTTTATATCAAATTACTAAATACGGCTTGTATTTATAATTTCAGAATTTTTATTGTTATGTCATTACTCCTATTAACTAAACCTAAATGTTTGGTCACAAATGTATAAATGACGAGGAATGTGTTTTAGTTTGTTCATGTAAAATTACATAATTTTTTCGTGAGAAGCTTCAAGTCGTCTCAAGTCCAGATTCAATGACCTTTACGTCCAAGACTTGAACATAAAGGTCATTGAATCTGGACTGATAAAATGGTTTAAGACTTGGAACTCAACTTGGACTGCAAGTTGAGTTCCAAGTCTTAAACCCTTTTGTCACATCAAGTCTCAACTCATCAAAATAGTGACTTGAGTCCACACCTTTGGAGGAGGAGTCTATTGTACATGTTTTTAGTAGTACTGGAAACTGGAAAGCAACAGGAAACCTACACAGACAAACAAAGACAAGCCTCTTGACGCATTGGGGCTAAACTCAGAAGCTTCTTGTTATGAAATGCTTTTCTACAGATGTTCTGAAGTTGCAAAGTCTCACTGAAATGCGTATCTATACAACATGTTATAAGCAATCTTGAGCACTTCTGTTGTTCTTTTTTGTGTGTCTGTTATAGGGGATTTTCACTTTCCGCCCCACTGTGTATGCGTTATGCAAAAAGACCCATTCTCCATCTGTTTACATAGGGAAACTTCTTTGAATTAAACAACAAAATGGGAAGACAGCTAGCTGTGTCGATCAGGTTTGAACAGGTCTGTCAAATGTACAGTATGTCTCCTGAAGCTTGAGACAGCGTTTTTTTCGCACCTGAATGTAACTTTTAAAGGTCGTATCGAATTTCATTCACAAATGTTGACTTAGCAGCAGCATAATATTTGTTTTCGCAAAGTGCTAAACTCTTGTAGTTAGCTGACAACGGAGCTTTTTTGACTTGTTTCCACTGTTTGTGTCTATTTTCTTTCTACAGGCGGGTCGGTGCGTGCACATCGCCCGTGTTGATAAACAAAAAATCCCTCTATACGCTATTTTCTTAGCGTCTTATATACTGTAAGTGTTTTGGTTAAAGTCATCAAACATTTTGTGTGGGTTTAACAGCTAAGTTTAGGTCTGAAGTTACAAAAAGGGATATGTTTACGTCTGGTGCTTGAAGTTAGTTAATTTTAGGATTAGGATTTCGTTAATATTCATAAATAATCTACCATATGAAACAAACTGGAGCTGGAAACTGGAAAAACTGGAACTGGAAAACTCTTTTTACAAACAAAAAAGTGGAACTGGAAAGGACCACCAAGGCTCAGCCAATCAGAACGCTGCTTTTGGCTCCTGATGAGAACTAAAATTCTTTATTGTTCAATTCAGAGAGTGCACAATGAATGGCCTAATATTTTCACAGTGTGCTGCATTTTTCTTATACATTTTAGTGGAAAGTCTAATCAAATCTTTCTAAATTGTAACGTAGAAAGGGCTTTTTCAAATCAGCCCTTCACATTTTCAGCTCCAGATCAGGTGGACACATTGATTTAGCTGCGCAGGTGGGCAAAAGTTTCCCTACTTTCACTCACCACTCCCTAAATTCATAAATTCTCTTTTCTTCTTGCCCTCCCTCGAACTTTCCCACTTCAATCTTTTCCATTACCACCAATAGCTCATCCTCTGTGCTGCTCAAGTTTTCCACCGCATCCCACAATACGAAGGGGAAAAAAAGCAGGAATTTGTTTGGCTGGATGGTTGTGGGCCTGGGTAGAGGGGTCAAAAGGTCAACAGTTAAATCAGGACTGATGTGGAAACGCTGCATGCCTCAGCCGTGACCTCTGGACTTCGGGACAGAGGCGCAGTGTTTGAATGAGATGATATAAAGTAATTGGCACGTACACAACAGCAGGAGGAGGAGCGGAGGTTAGCTGTGGTGCAGAGTTTTAAGTTGTGTCTAAAGATGATGTGTTAGCTGAGTTAATTAGCTTGTTGACATGTTTTGACTGGAGCTGCAGTGAGACTTTTCTTAGATGTAAGGATAATAGGAAGAGGAAGATTGCAGCAACAGCAGCAGCAGCAGAGACAAAGACAACAAGGTTTCTCAAGCAGTGGTGAGTGTACTAGAAGTTGTTTCAGTCAATACAGTTTTGCAGTTGGTGTAGTTTATGTAATTCTTTTGTTGATTCATTATTTGATTGATATGTGTATAACTCCGAATTGCAGAGATGGCAAGTATTTTAAATCAAGTTCTGTACTTAAGTAGGTTTTTTAAGTATCTTTACTTGAGTATTAAAAAATCTGGTGACTTTTTACTTTTGATTCTCGCATTTTTCAATAAATATCTGTATTTGCCACTTCCAGATTTTAAAAAACAAGCTACTTACTTTCACTTACAGTTTTTACCTCTTAAGACCATGCAGACCTGCTGTGATGTCGCATATCTAACCCTTCCAGCCGCTTGATTGGTTTGAGTGCCTGAAATGGCGGTGGTTCGGCCCACTCACATCACAGCAGCGTGATTTTGAGGCCCAATCACATTGTAGCAGGGCGGGCTAACATGGGCTGTTAACGCTCCAGCGCCACCGCCGAGTCTGATTCAAGCTAAACAAAGATGGTGGCTTCTGTGGATGTATGTGTTGTTTGCTGCTTTTGATGCGGTTTTAGCAGGAATATGGAGTAATTTCTTTGGAAAGAAGAGCGGTATGTGTGACACTTGTTCTATCCCCACATTGGATACACCATTACGAGTTGTTGCTGTGATTGGCTAAGCACAAATAAGGTAGGCCCCCACACCCAAGTATTTCACTAAGCACCCCACCTTTCCTGAACGCCTTCAGCGAGTCAAGTCCCAGATGGATATAGTGGACACATTAATAAATACAATTGTATGAAAATTGTGCCATTGTAAAACTGATTTTACATTATGATGCACCCTAGACCAATTTTGCAATTTTACTTTTGTTAAAACAAAACAAGCTCCAAAGTCAATTTTCAAACAACACTGCAAAAAATCTGTATCTAGCCTTGCTTAAAATGACTTGAATTCAAAAAATTTAATCTGGATTTTAGTACTTTTAACTGAATAAGGTTTTAATTGCTTACGTAATGTACAATATTTTACTGGTTTCAATGAGCTTCTGGCCAGTTCGAAGAGAATTTGACTTAAATAGATTTTTTTTTTACCAAGCTCAAAAGACAAATGAGCTGATATTCATCCGTCTCAACACAGCAGGTGACGTCAGGTGTTGAGCTTGGACAGTAGTGTTTGACCTGAGCAGTTATTCTGACCGGTGCAAAGGTTCATGTGCATTTTTCACCTCGAGAAACATTTTTTCCGAGAATGATGCGCTGTGATTGGTCCACTGCTGCTCTGTGATGAATCTAGCTCATAGTGTTCTTCTTTGACCGCACAGCAAGAGTCTCTACACATGGATTCTCAAAACTTAGTGAAACTATTGAGAGAATCCATCTGGTAGAGCCAGGTTAGTTTGTTTGATTTTGATTAGCTGTGCTGTTCTTCTTGCAGTGATTACACATTCGATGGTCTCGACTTCCTCTTCCCTTTTACAAGTATTGTGTGGAAAAAGTTTATAATGCAGCAATTTTGGCCAGTGTAGTTTAAATGTGATTTAGTCCAGCCTTTATCATGTTTTTCTATGTTTAAAGATTTGTGATTTTTGATTTTAGGAAAAATGCATTGCTGATCATTTCAATTTGTTTTTGCAAAACAAAATTAGTTAAACAGCTTAGAAATGAAATGTCATTACTCCTGTTACTGAACTGATGACCCCCTTTCATTGTAAATTAATTTAATAAAAATTAAAAATATTTTTTTTTTTGGTCTACATATTTTGACTTATTTTTACTTCAGTCTATTTTGAGTAATGAAGTAACACGACAAGTGGGTGGATGTGGTGATGCTGTTTCTAGCTGGACATATTTTTTTAAGAAGTTGCACCTGTCTGACTTTTCACCCTACATGTTTGTCACTTTCAAATGTCGTTAGAATTGGAACATTCTGTTTTCGTCATTTGCGACGCCTAAAATATTACAAGTTCAGAGGTCACAGGTGCTACTTAGGCAATGCCAGTGACGTGTCTTGCCTAAGGACACTACAAAAGTAAACACAAATCTTCTGTTTGGACAACCACTCTGCAACAACCATCACTGTTTTTTTCAATAATATGTCTTTTAACCACAATTTCTTTTGACAATCTTCAACAAGGGACAATCTATTTCTAAAGTCATTGTACATAAGTTATCCTACTAAAAGTTTAATTAAAGATATACTTGCTTTGTAAATAAAACACAAACAACTTAAACCAAACAACACAATGAGAATTTACTTGTGACATTCCATAAAAACACAACCAACGCCCTTTCTTGAGTCGCGGGACCTTCTGCGTTCCTAATGCGATCCTGATGTTCTCCCCAAAAGCCTGCTACCCCAACCCCCTTTTTGGACGGGATATACCTCGACCCATGGCCAGGACGAGCTAAGCCTGGCGTTTTTTAAAAGTCCCCCACCCATTTTCCTCCTTGTTCAGCTGCTGTGGAAGTCGACAAGACACAGCTGTCGTGGAGCAGACTGGTGTGTGTGAGGTGAGGTAAGCAGAGACTGAAGAAGCACAAATACTGACATTATGTAAAGGGGTTGTCAATGGGAAATGATGTTCTTTTGGCAACTTGGATCAATTTTCTCCAAATTTTCTCTTCTTAAAGACATCTCTGGTGTTATTTGTCTTGTCAATAACATACAGTATATGACCTGATTTATTAAGCCAGATGCTAAAAATATGTATGTTATTTGTGAGCATTTTGCACTCAATTTAATATTGGAACATGCATATAATATTGCACAAACTGCACAATCTGAAATTTTGCATCTTTAGCAAAATGAGAGAGAAACATGTCTCAGATTTTTTCTCACCCGAACTTCTTTTGCACATGAGCAAATGCTAAAATCTGGCCCTTACATTTCCGTCTATGAGATACTTTTGTTCTTCCTCTGAGCCTCAGAAAACACTAAGATTTGTGATCTCATAACAGACCTCTGAGATCTACACAGTCTGTATTTGGAGCATTTCTGCATTATCATATCAGGCAAGATCACTTTGCCTATTTTCTGTGTTTCTTTGCAGCTCAGTAAATGTTCTTAGTTAATTCTTGTATGGGAAATGCATTACGATTGTTTATATACACAGTTTGTTTAAGATGCCAAAGTACACTTTCTCAAGAGCACCTTAAAAAAACAAGACTAATGCAAACAATGCATAATGTTTGTCTTTTAACAGTTCTACTGTGAAGCTTTTCTACTGTTTAGAGGCGAGGCCACTTACATAAAGGATGTGTTTTGTCAAGGTACTGCAATTTCTTTGCAATAAAAACATGTAATTGAAGAGATTAAAGAAGAGGTAGCTGATTTTTACACTGCAGACATGGTTTGGGTTTTAGGTCTGATAACATCCTCTCCCAATCCTTCGTCACATGGTTAATATTGACATGTATTTATTTTGGTTGCAATTATAGCTTAAAAACACTTTTTACTAACAACAAAGTGAAACTGGAGAAAACCACCTAAGCTCAGCCAATCAGAGCGCTGCAATAGGCTCCTGATGAGAACAAAAATTCTTAATTACTCAATTCAGACAGTACTCAGTGGTCTCATTTTTTCACAAGTGTTGCATTTATCATATAGTGGGAAACACAAAGATTACGAATTTATAACTAACGTGTTTTCTTAGGTCATTAGCAAAACAACTAAAAGCAATATTTTTGATTCATGTTATGTACTATAGTGTTTCCCAAACAGGGGTATAAGGATCCCTAGGGCATCGAGTAAATAGATTCAGTTTTTGAAACGTAAGTACATGGATTTAAAGATGTTAATTGTGGTATAATTTGATCATTTTCACCATACATTAAGATGGTAATATTCCACGAAGAAAATCATTTACTTACCTAAAACCCTAAGATGCAATACTCTGGACAAAAAAGTGAACTCCCGGTATAAACTGTGAAAGCCCTAAGTGAGTTGAACTCAATACCTTCTTGCTGTTAGGGATGAGCTACTCTGCCACTGCATTTAAAGATGCACTTTGTAACTTTTTGGAGGTGAAAAATCAACTACACAATTCTGAAAAAACAGTTAGTTTATTTGAAAAGAACAGAACTTCTGTTGTTTCAGTCCGTGATAACGCCATCAACTCAAATTATTCTTCTGCAAACGCTTCGACTGCAGCAGATGTAAAAGTTCTGTAGCATTTCAGAGGTTCAAAGCTAACTTCTCCATGGTTACAAGACAAACAAACAACTCCATTCACAAAATCCTAACTTGTGTCTGTTGAACATCACAAGCTGGATGAAACTATTTTCACTGCAACATCCTCTGCTGCATCAGGTGTGAAAGTCTGACATTTCAGGGGTCCAAAGCTAGCACAAAATAGAAATTTAAAACCATGAGGATAAATGTTTTATGCAATATTGTAAAAAAAAAATACAGCTAAAGGAACAGGCAGGAGGAGGCCCAAAAAAACAATCCAAAAAGGCCCAAAAACAACAACATATTTTTATAATTGTTTTTATGCAATAAAGAAATCCAAATTATTAGTTTATTTTTGGTCAGAAAGTTGCACCTTTAAGAGCCAATAGAACATCTCTGACCAGAACCCTCCAGTCACACTGAAAGTTTGGTTAAATACAATGTCAATGTGAATGTTTCTATGAGGAAAAGAAGCATAAGGAAATCATCGTACACGGTTTTTGAGACGTGCCATATTCGTCTCACTCGCACTTGTGTTCTGTAATTAGCCGCTTGTTCGTTCACAGCATCTGCATCTGTGTGTGTCTGTGTGTGTAGTAGTATGTGTGTGTGTAGTGTGTAGTGTTTAGTGTGTGTGCGAGCCTGGATGTGTTAGACAGACTTTTATTGGAGCGTTACATGACACCAGCTGTCCAAACCAGCCTTCTCTTCACCGCCGCTGCTGCTGCCTCTTCCTGTCTCCAAACCACTGACTGCTGCACATCTCAATGTCCTCCTCCTTCTGCTTTCATTTTTCCCTCTCTATTCTGCCTTTCCCCTCCATCTTCCTCCTGCCTCTCTTCTTTCTTGCCATTTCTCTCTCTTTTTTTCTCTTTATCCGTCTAACCCTTTTCTTAACCTATTTTTGCTTCTCATATCCATTTTCTCTCTTTTTGTCCATTACCCTGTTTCATTTCTTTACCCTCCCTTTCTCACTCCCTTTTCTCCCACTTGCCAGCATCATTAACTCTCCTCTCTTTCTCCTCCCTCTCTCTCTTTCACTCGATTATTTTTCTCTCTCCTTCTCTTCCTTTCTACCTTCTTCCTTTTCTCCCACCCTCCCGCTCTCTCCTGCTCTTGTTCTCTCCTCCTTTTCTTCCCTCTTTTCTCTCCTTCCCTCTTTTCTTTCCTCCTGCTCTCTCCCTCTCTTGTGTCTCTCCCTCCCTCCTTTCTTTCCTCTCTTTTTCTTCATCTCTGTCTCCTTCCCTCCCTCCACATTTTCCCTTCCCTTTTCTCTCCTTCTCTCTTTCTCCTCTGTCTCTCTTCTCCCTCTCTCCTTCCCATTGCCTTGTTTCCCATCTCTCTCTTTCTATTAGTCACTCTCTGCATCCCTCTTTTTTTAATCTCTCTCTCCTTCTATCTCCATGTTTTCTTCCTTCCTTCTCTCTCTCTCCCCTGTCCCCCTTTGTCTCCCCTCTCCTTTTCCCACCCTACCTTCTCTCTCTCTCTCCTTTCTCCTTCTCACTGTCTCATTCCTTCTTTCTCCTCCCTCTCCCTCACTGTCTCTCTCCTTCTCTTTTGCCCTCCTCCTGTCTCTCTCCTTCTCTCTCTCCCTCTAACTGTCTCTCTCCCTCTCTCTCCTTCTCTCTCCCTCCCACTCTCTCTCCTCTCTCTCTTTCCCTCTCCCTGCCTTTTCTCTCCTTCTCTCTCTCCCTCACACTGTCTCTCTTCTTCTCTCTCCCTCTCCCCCTCTCTCTCTCCCTCTCACTGTCTCTCTCCTTTTCTCTCTTCTCCTAAGTTCTCTCCCCCTCTCGCTCTCCTCTCTCCTGTCTCTCTCCTTCTCTTTCTCTCTCTGTTCTCTCTCCTCTCTCTCTCCTTCTCTTTCCTCTCCCTGTCTCTCTCCCTTTCTCACTCTCCCTCTCCTGTCTCTCTCCTTCTCTCTTTCCTTCCTTTCTCTCCCTGTCTCTCCTCCTTCTCTCCCCTCTCTCCTGTCTCGTCCAGATGATCTTTACATCTCGGAGGAGCTGAGGCTACAAATTGAACTCAGAGGATTTCCCGCAGACCGCAGCCACAGACTGTCGCTGATCAAATTGCATCTGTCCATATTTTTAGTTACAGCGTATGCAAATGTACCAAACCACTGGCCTGGAGCTTCCATTGTGGTTTCCATTCAACTCACTGAACAGTCAGACGCACACGGCAGCACGGCGGAGTTTAGGAAACGCAGGCAGACCGAGTGAGGGGAGTTTTTCCTTTGAGGCTGAATAAGAAGTCATTCTGTGGAGATGTAATGGATAGCTGTTTGAATGGATAAACTGGTTACTGCAATAAAGCACATTCAAGATTTCTTACCCAGCATTTTGTGCACACTGGCTTTAATGATAATAGTCAAGATGAGGAGAGATGTAGCCCTTGTGTCATATACAGTATCAGTATTATTTGATTATTGTTCAGAAATGATCAAGAGAAGAAAAAGGCTTATTTACAATCAGTTTCTTAGGTCACTTCCATCAGATTGAAAATTACTTTTGGATGCAGCCCAGTCTCCAAAGAAAATTTAGATATAGAGGGATTTTTGGTCGACGTCACTTTCCACCCTTCTGCACGTGCATTATGCAGAAAGAGCCGCTGTCCGTCTGGTTACATGGGGAAACTTCTTTGAATAAAACAACGAAACGTGACGAGAGCCACTGTTTTAAACAGGTATGAACCGGTCTGACAGACGTCTGTCTCCTGAAGCTTGAGATCGTGTTTTTTTCACAGTTTTTTCACTCACCTGAATGTAACTTTTAAAGGTCGTAGGGTCAAATTTCATTCACAAATGTTAATTTAGCAGCATAACTTTTGTTTTGTTGTGATAAACTCTTGTAGTTAGACAAGGGTGCTTTTTCGACTTGTTTCCACTGTTTCTGGAGACGGGGTGCGCGTGCATCACCCGTGTTGATAAACAAAAAATCCTTCTATACAGCGAAATTTAAAAAACGTACAATAAGCACGTTTTAACGCCTTTTTAAGACAAGCTTTATTTGTCTCACAGTGGTGGTGTTGCGACGAAAAGTTCAAGAACAGCAGGAGATTAGAACTAGATTAATGACAGTAAAAATATAACCTTCACTGTAAGACAAAACTGTGCAAGTGGGTTTAAGGCCACATGAATATACAGTAGGTACAATAAGTGTCTATTATTATATACAGTGAGATATGAAGATACAGTATTTCTATGATTTTCTATCTTTATCATATCGATAGAAATATTTATCATATATCGATCTATCATCTATCTATCTATCTATCTATCTATCTATCTATCTATCTATACTACTACTATCTATCTACCTCTTTCCTACCACCCTCTCTCTATCTACCTATTTGTATTTATCTTTCTTCCTCTTCTCCTCTCTCTCTCTAACTCACTATATATTCCACATCATCTATCTTCTTTCTTTCTTTCTTCTTTCTTTCTTTCTTTCTTTCTTCTTTCTTTCTTCTTCTTCTTCTTTCTTCTTTCTTTCTTTCTTTCTCTCTTTCTCTTTTGTTTTTTTTCTTTTTTCTTCTCTTTATTATATTCCCTTTTTTTCTTTTTGTTTGTTTGTTTCTTTTATTTCTTTTTTCTTTTTCTCTTTAACTAGCTACCTTCTCTGTCTCTCCCTCCTCTTTCTTTCTCTCTTTTTTGTTTGTTTCGTTCTCTCCTCTCTCTTTCTCTCCTTTTCTCTCTCCTTTTCTTTAGTTCTTCTTTCCTCTCTCTTTCTTTCTTTCTCTCGTCTTTTCTTCTCCCTTTCTCTCTATTTTTCTCTTCCCTTTTTTCTTTCTTTTTTCTCTTTCTTTTTTCTTTCTTTTTCTTTCTCTCTTTCTTTCTTTCTTCTTTCTTTCTTTCCTTTCTTTCTTTCTTCCTGCTTACTGTCTTTTTTGTCTTTTTTCTCCGTATTGCTCTATATATCTCACTGTCTCTCTCCATCTACCTGTATTCTCTCTCTCTCCATCTCTCTCTATTTTACATAACAAAAGCATGTCTCTCTCTCCATCTTCTCGATCTTGAATGATAAAAACCGTCTCTCTGTGTCAGTGGAGGTCGTGGAACACCAATGATGCAGATGTTGTGAACAAGCTGCTAATTACTCGAACACAAGCTCATAATCGGCCAAGCTGGCACCTTTTTAAAAACGCATTTACAGGCCACGCTTTTATTAATCGGGGCTTTGTTTTCGCGAACGCCGGCCAGAAACATTTGCAGACAGCTGAGGCGCGGCGGCATGTCTTTGACCCGTTTGTCCTTGGACCGAAATGCGGCGGCTTTATTTCTGGCCGGCGTTGGTCTGGTTTGCCGCGGCTCAAATCCAGGTGTCTGGTTTTGGGGTTACATGTATGTGAATGTATGTGACTGCATGTGTCAGAGGTGATGACTGATGATACCTGCTCAGATCTGTCACAATATGTCAGCACCTCCTCTGCTGTTTCTCCTCTTTCCTCTCCACACGCTGCAAGAAGAAATGGAGATCTGCATTAGCTAAAGCGGCATTGTGTAGCTTTTCTTCAGAGAAACTGAATTGGTAGCATATTTAGGAGTGGTTCATATTAAAGGTGCACTATGTATAGGGTGACCAGACGTCCCTATTTACCCGGGACAGTCCCTGTTTTGAGCTCTGTGTCCCATAACCCAGCAAATGTTTCCAAAACCATTGATTTGTCCCAGTTTTACACAAGACATGTCCCAGTTGTCCCAGTTTTAGACATTTGATACCCCGCATTAGTAAAAACACAAATATGTTGTTGTTTCTTCAGTCAAATATGAGAAAAACAGAGTGTAAATGAGCCATGAATTGACCAAATATACAGTCTTTTTACAGTTGGATTATTGTTTCCAACCCTCATCTTGGTGTGTCCCAGTTTGTAATTTAGAAAGTCTGGTCACTCTGACTGTGTAGGATGTTAAAATATGTATGTAGTCATGCTTTCTGGTACATGCTTTATCAACAGAATGTTACACGGTGTGGCTTTAAAGTTATAAGTATCTCCATGGAGATGAGATCTGTGGAGAGGCACAACCCCTCACTGTAATAAAGCATGTGATCAAAGTATTTTTGAGCGTGGCTTGCCTGGAAAATGCAAACTACATACAGTATCTCTAATATATTGGCCACAATGTTCTTCTGTTGAGTTTCAGTGGGCGTGATTGACAGATGAATTAGCCAATCATGGACAGGCATCATCTACTATTGTATCAAAACAGCATAAAATACATGAAGAAACTCTCATGGGGAACCAAAAGACAAAGCAGATTTCTAAGCAAAGCAAAAAACTATTTTAATGTGGTGAGAGAAATTACATTTTGTTCTGAATGTCAAATGATCAATGAATTGCATCACACAAATAAACTAATTGCTGCAGAGTGATAATGCAGGAGGGAGTTCTGTATTCCAAACAAACATTGCAAAATAAATATTCTGTATGGACTTTACAAAAAGATTCTACAACTATGTTTTAGTGACACTTTGAAAAAGGAATAATCAAAACTCTATTGCTGAAGCTGTGTCATGCAGGCCTTACACAACATACCAGTTATACTAATCTAGGATTTGACATATGATTTTCTTTTGTGCAGAGCTTGTTTCCACTTACATTTAAAGTAAAACAAACATCTAAGGTCAAAAGATATGTTTATTCTCCACTAGCGTAGAAATAGCTTCAGTTTGAGGTGGAGATTTTAGTCAATCAGAAAATACACTTCATACTAGAGATGTAACGATACGCAAACCTCATGATACGCTATTTTTTTCATAATACGGTATTTATGACAATATCACGACAGAGTTCACCCACAATATTGAGATTATGCTAGCAATAATACATATTAAAGCTTTATTTTCCAATCATTCTTTTGTTTTTATCATTTAGTGATTCTTTTTCTTGGTGCAAATTGGATTCAGACTAAATTGTGCTCTCACCACATCAGCTATAAGGTCTTGTTTTTGTTTGTTTATTAAAATGTTTAGACTTAACGCCTGACTAAATTCATCTCAAATTAAAACTGAAACTGTTTCTGAACCCTTTGGAGCACAAACAATTGGCAGGACTCTTTGTGAAGCTGAGGTTTTGTAGTTTTAGCCTCTGGTGTCTGATTAACTCTAGTCTTAAGTGAGGAGAAGCTCTGAACAAAATAACATCAGGTTTTTAAGTCCGCCTAAAATGTATTTGGGAAATGTAAGAATCAGTGTAGCTGGTGTCACTAGCCTTGGACAGAATGACACTTTGGTAAATTTTGGGTTTTGACAATTCCTTTTCAAAAGCTGAAGCTATTTTTATCAAAAAATAGTTTTAGGGACCTGTATTAACTTAAAAAAGTTTAGGCGGAGCATTTTTGAGGTACGTTTAGAGTAAAAACTGATTCTGATCCATCCCAGAATGGTTGATTTGACTGTATTTAAGAGGGTTTCAAAGTGTGACAATTTTGGTATCGCGATATAACAATATCATCAACACTGTTACATCCCTACTACATACAATACTTCACACATGTGTGTTAAACTCGAGGGCAGACTGAGAGATACAAACACTTTGCAACACATTTTGAGTAAATCATTTTTATTGTGTCTTCACAGCTTCAGATCAGGATGCCTGCACTTTCTGAGTCAAGACGTGTTTCTCATTTCTGAGCCAAAGCCTCAGACAAAGTCCACAGTTTGCACTGAAACTAAACCCAAAGTTACTCATTCTCTGCTAACAAAGGAAACAAAGAAGCTGTGAAAAATAAATTGATTTGAACAATCTATTTTCTCTGCTTACAAAAAGAATGTTTTGTTCATTCTCACAACATAATACAGTTTGTTTTATGGCTTTAGTTTTCAGTGGGAGTCTATTTGTACCACCAACTTTGAACAGAATTAGCAACATATTTCAAATACTTTCACATCTCAGGGATTTTGTCCAAGTTAATATTTGAGAAACTGCAGAAAACTTTTGGAAACAGAAGGACTACTGAGAGTTCACTGGCAGAATTTTAACCATGAGTTGGAAAAATACAGAATTTATGTCAGTAAAAAAACACTTACATGACTAAATCTCTCGCATTGCTTTCTTTGTGTTGTACTTTATCTTTATTTCATTGGGTTAATGTTTTAAAAGCTTTTTAACTTGCATCACACAAAACACTAAATCTATCAAAAACAGCATCCTGTTCAGAAACTGCACAACTGAAGTCCCGCATTTTCATTGTAAAAATGTAACTTTAAGGGTTATTTGCCAGATTTGTGCTTCCTTAAAAACGTAAACAAACAGAAATAATACATTTTAAACTTCCTACTTCAGTTCACATGTTTTGCTCACTTAGCTAATGCACTCTGAGCTACGGAAGTCCAGAACTGCCAGTGTGGAGTAAACATTTTTCATCAATATTCTCGTTATTACGACCTTTTATTACGCTCAAACGACTTTTTATTTACGTTAAAACAAAAATATATTCTCGTTCAAACGACTTTTTATTTACATTAAAACGACAATATAATCTCGTTAAAACGACTTTTAATGAAAAATAGACAGCCCTTCCCACAATGCTCCGTTTATTAATCATCACACAGATTAAACAGGATTCTTCCAGTGTTACTGCTACATATAAGATCTCATGGCTCCTCTTTATAAATACGTGCGCATCGCTTTGATATAAAATACGCCATGACTTTCGTCTTTCCTCATTTCTCCGCTGCCCTTTCTCATCTCTCTCTCTCCCCCGTCTCTTCGCAAAGGCCTAAATTCTCGATCGTCTCTGATTGGCCAGCGCCTCGTCTTTTTAACTTATTCAGATCCTGGTCCGGAGCAGGTTATGAGTTTGCCGCATGTTACCATAGAGATCTGCCCCGATAGGAAGTGATCCAGTTTCGTAGGACCGCCAGACCAGGTTTAACCCAGGACCTCAATAAACCCCAAATCTAGCTTCGTAGACTAGGGCTCTAAGCCATCCAGCTTGTGGCGCATCATGGGAAGAGCCGTCTGTTTATCATAAAAAAAGTCGTTCAAACGAGAATATATTTTCGTTTTAACGTAAATTTTGAAGTCGTTATAACGACATTATATTCTCGTTTGAACGTAAATAAAAAGTCGTAATAACGAGAATATTGTAATTTGAACGTAAATATAAAGTCGTTATAACGAGAAAAGCTGGAAAAAATGTTTACTCCACACTGGCAGCTCTGGACTTCCTGAGCCTCCGATTTGTTCACCACGATATGTTTTAAGGTTTTTTCACAGTTGTTAGAAGCGAGACGTGTCAGTATGCCAACGGAGATTTGGTGAAATATCGGGACATTTTAGACGAAGTCAGGACATTGGGGACTAATTTCCAACTAAATAGATACATTAACACAATATCTGTTCTAGGGAGCAATTCATTTTAAGCTTTTTTTGGGTATAATTCCTTTAACAAGCAGCAATACAAGTTTTATTGGTGCAAAGTGACTACATGACAGTTGTGTCATAGTTCAAATGCAGACAATTATTTTGTTCTTATTAGGTGCACACATGGTCCATGGCTAAGTCCATCATTTCCCAACCCTATTTGAGTAATAGCACATTTTTTGTTGAATATTTTGAGTGGCACACCAACTCCAATAAAATCAAACCTAACTTGCTTTTTAAATTGGAAAATGATGAATCATGTTTTCATTTTTGGTGAAAACGTTTTTCAGAACACTGCAAATTGGTACATTTTTTCTAATTAATTTAAAACTGATTATTTTTTCAAGGCACACCTGGAAGTATCTTAAGGCACCCTTGTGTTCCTCTGCACACTGGTTGAAAAAACATGGCTAAGTAAATCAAAAAAGAAAAGGAAATATAAAGCACCTGGCAGGATCATGGTTTACCCAGGTCTGCTACATGTTTTACTCTAAATCTAAATTTTGGGAGGTGAAAACAAGAATTTCCTAAGCATCAAAACAATCTAGTGTAATCGGTTCATTATATAGTGTTATAACTACTCAAAATTCTATACACTAATTCTGTATAGCATCCAGTCACTATGCTGCCACGTTTCTTCTTTGTGTATCGTAACTTCCTCTTCCCTTTTTGCAATATCCCGTGATGGAAAAAGTTGGTTATCCAATGTAATCCAATGGTCACTGAACAAGCTATAGCCTACTTGTGTTTGGGTCAATATTAGGCCTTTGGGTTGTTGGGATGTTTTTATTTATTGATGCAAAGAAGAAAAATACTGACATGTCATTGTCTTTGTAAATTGAGCCAACTGTTAACAGCGCATGTTGACTCTTTTCACTCTTACTATAATCCAGATTAAACAGAGACCGCCTCCATGCGTTCGGCTGTGTTCTGTGATTCACTCCTGCACCAACAATCATAAACCAGAAAACACGACGCAGAAAGAAATACACCGGTCACACTAGGATTACTCATGCAAATACAACTGTGAGTAAACTAAAGATGATAATAAACAACGAAAATAGATTTTACATAATATGTCTGTGAAATTTACGTGTTTATCTAATGCCAATAAGTCCAAACAAATCTATAAACTAACACCAGTAGCTACAGCTCTCAGAAGTCAAATCAACATGAAGTTCTATACGAGGCACAGAAGCATCACATGACGTTTGCCAGTGGCCCGTCTTTAGTTTCAATACATGTCTGCAGATCCGGCCGCTGTTCCCAGGCATGAGGCGAAATTAGACTCCCGCAGTCTGTATTTTGCCATGTGCTGCTATCAGACGCCGTTATGTAAGGGCTCTGAAATGTTTAGGCGACTCCGAGCTGCCCTCTTGCTTCTCTTCGACTTCTTGGTGATGTGTTGTGAGTGATGTTTTCATAGACTTATCAGCAATTGCAAAACTTTAAGCTGTTTCTGTGTATCTTGTTGTATCATTTATCGTCAACTTTAATGAGCAAAATGACAATATTTTATTCATTATCCTTTTTATCTTGATTCACAGATTTATATTTGAATCTTCATGCATTTTTCTGGGGCTTGAGTGTTCAAAAAGTTACTGTTTTCACCTATACCCTCTATCCTTGCCCTAAAATAGGCTGTTTCAAGTTTTACCTCATGGATTATTCTAAACTTCTTGTTCCCGCCACAGTCCAGCCTTCGTACTATGGTCGCTGCAAGTCCTCCGTCTTTGTTTTCCTCAGACCAAATAGTAGTCATTCTCCTCCAAACTTACGTCCCGTTTGAACCCGTGTAAATAACAACAATCCAATTTTCTGTACAATTTTCCTGCGCACTGATTTGCTGGTTCTCCTGTAGCCATGAGCCAATCAAATAGTTGCATTTGCGGCAACTGGTGACGCAGATTCTACAAGCAAGTCTTCATGAACCGCGTCTCCACGAACACACAAAAGCTAAATGTCGACAAAAGTTGCCAGACCGGTTCAGACGGGCGACCCTAGGCTTGGTGTGGAAGACTTAGAATGAACAAAATGTGAAATGAGATTATGCTTATGTTAAAGTTGAATAATATTATTGCATTCAGGTAACTGGTAATTGTGTTTTTTCCTACCTTCATCATGAAAAACTCGTCAAACATCACTCCTACTGGTCAATTCTACTTGTGAGCTGATCAAGAAACCTGCACTTCAAGTACAAAAATAACTCTGATAATGTTTCTGTAACAATAATAATCCAATTAAAAAGTGTAACTAAATATTCAACCACAACATAAACAAATACTCTGTTACTGACATTGTTTGAGGTTTTAGTTTAATGTTTACTTTCGCTTAGCTAAGAATTTAGCATTAGTCATGTTTTTTGCAACTAATGGGACTTTTCCTCTAAACCTGTTAGTACATACAACAGGTTTACAAGGAAAGGTTTTTACAAGAAAAAGTCAAGTCCCACATCAAAAAGATGATCTTAGACATGTACATTTAGCTCACATTTGATTATTTTATGAATTTGTCTGTTCACTAATTCACTTATTTTTCTGGATGCTTAAAATACTGGTCTGATTTTTTATTTTCCACGTATAGTGCAGTCTTATTTCTGGTCTTATTTTTGAGGAGAAACATCAAGTTTATCTCAAGTCACTGATCTTGAAGTCCCAAATCTTAATCCATTTGATCAAGTCAAGCCTCAAATCATCAAAATAGTGATTCTAGTCTAACTCAATCCAAGTTTGTGGCAAAAATACCTGGCACATGATCTCAAAAGCCACAAGACCGCTAATTCATTTTGAGACCTTTTCCTTTTGTGAGCTTGTACAGCAGCTTATCACATCATGGAAATCTTTATCTGCGTTCGAGCTATTTTTACGTCTTCTGCTTCTTGGAGACAGACCGATGACATTTCGACGCTCCTGCTGTAGACACAAGCAGCCCTGTGATGATGTGATTGGAGTCTTGTGATTGTTTATGTTGTTACAGGAGAAGCATTCCAGTTGAATTTGGAGAAGGGGCCTGCTAGGTGCAACTTACCCCCCCAAATCATCCCATCACGTACCGTCCATCATCCAGACCCGCTTTCACTCATCGAGGGGTAACTTCACACCTCGGGGCGTCACGTAGCAGCCGCTAGCTCTGTGTTTTAGTGGCTTTTGGAGCGGTTTGGTGTTAAGTGCACGGTCCGGTGGCGCCAGTGTCCCCGCGGTAAACCCTCTCAGATCATGAGGATCCAATAACAGGAGAGGATAATGCTGGATGCACACAGGAGGTCGTGTCATCGCTGTCTGTGAAGAGCGTCAGAGAACAAGTTAACTACAGAAATCAGTGGGAACTCATCTGTATAAATGTCAGACCAGTGTTGCTCAAATTGTGGTATGTGTGGTGCATAGAGCTGGGCGATATTGAAACAAAGAATGTTTTTTAGCATATCTTGATAACAGTATTTTAATAATATTCTGTCAGTCTAATAAAAATGTGTTAAACCGGTTTTCAAATTTGTTATTGCACACTGGTTTAACATTGATTAATTGACATAGTGTTCATTATAATTTGAGCTTGTTTTGACTTCCTTAAATAAAGATTTGCAAATAGAACAAGTGTGTTTGAGAAGAGAGAGAAAGAGGGAAAGAGGGAAAGAGGGAGATAGAGCAAGAAAGAAAGAGAGAGAGAAGGAGAGAAAGAAAGAGAAAAGGGGAGGAGAGAGAAGAGAGAGAAAGAGGGAGAAAGGAGAAAGAAAAAGAGAGAGTCGCAGGGAGGAGAGAGAGAGAGTGAGAAGGAGAGAGAGAGAGAAGCAGAGAGAGTGAAAGAGAGAGAGAGAAGGAGAGAAAAAGTGAGAAGGGGAGGAGAAAGAAGAGAGAGATAGGAGAAAAAAAAGAGAGGGGCAGGTAGGAGAGAGAGAGAGAGAGAGAGAGAGAGAGAGAAGAAAGAGAAAGAGGGGGAGAGAGACAGGAACAAGGTGGAGAAAGAGGGACAGAGGGAGAGAGATGAGAGAGAGAGTGAAAGAAAGTGAGAAGGGGAGGAGAGGGAGGAGAGAGAGAAAGAGGGAGATAGGAGAAAGAAAAAGAGAGAGAGAGAAAAGGAGAGAGGGCCAGGGAGGAGAGAGAGAGAAAGAGAAGAAGAGGGAGGAGAGTCAGAGAGAGTGTGAACAAGAGAGAGAGAAGAGAAATTGAGACAGAAAGAAGAGAAAGGAAAAACAGATAGAGTACGGAGAGTCAGAGAGAGATTGAACGAGAGAGACAAAGGAGAAAGAAAAAGACGGAGAGAGAGGAGAGGGAGAGCAAGAGAAAAAGAGAAAGCAGAGAGCACGGAGGAGAGAAAGACTCAACTCACACACATAAGTTTAACTGACATAAAACTTTAAGGCAGAATTTGTACTAACATTGAAACTGCCTTATTTATTAAATTTTTTTTACAGTGCATGTCACCCTGCCCTAAACTGCTTATCTGCGCCAAAAACCATAACTTCCACATAATAATTTAAACAAAGTGTGTTAAATGTCTTGCCCAAGGACACACATGAGCAAAGCAAAAGATATCGGTTCAAATAAGAAATGTCTGGGAAAAAAAAAAAAAAAAAAAATCAGATTTCTTTCAGTTTAAATACTCTCCGGTCTGTGCTTCAGAGCTGTACCTGGTCGCCATAGAAACACACAGTGAAGCCTTCTCCAAATTAGACTTGAACCGCACGAACTGTACTCACTAGTGCTGCTTTTCCCCTCCAGGATGTTATACTTTATTTATAGTTTACCATGGACTCAGGTTGGCGTGCTTATGTTATGGCCATGGGCGTTCAAATAAATCAATATTATTACTGTTTACAGAACGCTACAGGAAGCATTTTTAGCATTGATTGGCCATTGTGAAGTACAAAAGTTAGCATTAAAAAGGGTAATTGTTCTATTTAGACTGTTTTTAAAGGCCTAATAAATGTCTATTGGTTTACCTGATGAAGACAGGAAAGGACTGTTTATGAGACGATGTAATTCCTCTTTTGATCAATTCCATTCATCTTTCCATGGATCTTAAAATTAAGCATTAATAGGCGCTAATGATTATTTGAAAGAGAGAGTAGAAAGGTGTAACTTCTTTTACAGGGTACATAGAGGTGTGTGCTCCAGTTTCTTCTTTTAGGCGATATTTTCAGGACCTTTTACCATCTCCAATCATATTACAATATCATATTATCTTAAGGCTCTGATATACTGTAGACCAGGCCTATTCAACTTAAGGCTCTGGTGCCAAATCGGCCTTTCAAACATATGATCCGGCCCCCCGTCCACTTTCAAAATATTACAAAAACAAATTTGATCTTGTTTGTAGATTTAGTTCTGGGTAATGACTCAAGCAATAGTGACCAACTTTAATTTCTTAATGTGTTAATAAGTGTCTGAAAAGATTTGCCAATAAATGTAGTGTATTTTTCTTGTTTCTTTGTTTCGAGTGAGAAGATGTTGTATATTGCATATTTTAGCCAAACAATCCACTTAGAACGTGCTGTTTTGGTAAATTTAGTTTGAAGACATTTAAAATAGGCTCAAAAACAAAGATACATCTAATTTTGACAGTGTCTATTTCAGTCCTGATTTAATTCTTCTTAAGACCTGGCTTATTTCTGGTTTAAATCTGATTTAATGCGGAGATTTTTCCAGTTCAAATTTGGTTTGTAGTTTATCGCTGATTCGGACATTTTGCAGCATTAGTTTGTATCACTATAGAAAGAAATCTAGTCCTGTGAATATTTGGCACAATCTCATGTCAAAAACGATGACGTGTTGTGCAACTACCCGGCCCAGAAGCCATGGTCCTCTGGAAAATCTGGCCCTCTGGAAAATAAAGTTGAATAGCCCTGCTGTAGACAGTGTTGGGAAGTAAGAACATAGGTCTACCAAAACCACAAAGTTTTAACACCTTAAATGACAACATGTAACTTTCTGGAGGTGAAATATCAAATGCATAATCCCATTGAAATAGAAAGCTAAATTAAAGTTACAACATAAGAGTGAGGTATTCTTCATCAATATTTATCAGATTCATTCCATATTCTGGGCTGGGGTATCATTAGCCTGATACTTTAGCTGGTTTTGGTTCGCTTCGTGGAAACTGTCTGGCATCATTGGGGTTTGTTTGCTTCACAGTAGGCGGAGACTTTTTAAGATGTAACCAATCATAGTTTTTTGGTCATTTTGTCGTCCAGGAAGTAAAGCATAAACATATGTGTCGGTGATTGTTGCCATTTCTATGTGGTAAACTTGCAAATTAAAAGCTACTATATTGTATTCTAAGTTAATATTTGACACAAGGTCAAAGGAGGAGAACACATAAAGTCTGCTGTCTCAATAAAGGCCAATGTATAGTTCTGCGTTTCGTTACGTCCTCACACAGGCTGCCATTGGAGCTTCTGTCTGGAGCTAATCAGGTTCCAGGTGTGTCTAGTCAGTTGCACCAATCACAACCAGATCACAGATCAGCTGTGCGCTTTAACGCCAAGTGACTTTTCAGCGGAGGAGCACGAGAACAACACAAACACGGTGCTGCTGTTGTTGCAAGCTTTCTGATTGACTCCCAGAAGCTCTGGGGCAAAAAAAAACTAAAGACAGAAGATCCAATGGCAGCCTGTGTGACTCTTGACCTTGTGACCTGACCATAAATTGGCCCCAATGCACCGCTCCGGTTAGTACTAGATAGTCTGGTTCGTTAGGAAAGAAGTGAGCTGGTTGCCATGGTAATGAGTTTATAACTATTGCTAAATGGACCTTAATTGTTATATTCCTTATCATAACCTTTACCCAAACTTTTTTCCAAACCTTACCCACATTACCCTAACCCTTTTCCCAAACCTTTTCTCCTAAACTTGATCACCGTCCTTACGGAACCGACTATCTTGCGTTTACCCTCCGCTGATTGGACGACCGTACTTCCTGCTTTTTGGGAACTGTCTGCAGTCCTGTGATACCTGACCAAGTAGCTGGAGTGAAATGAAATTGAGTGGAGGCACTAGGTGGCGCCAGTCTGGCTGGGAAATTATAGTTACAGGAACAAGATTTCCATGGAAACCAGCAGGAGGCCCTCCTTTAGGACACAAAAGAGTCAAATTTAGAGAGACGCAAGCCTGCTTAGAGCAAAAAGATACATTTTCAAATGTGTTTGGTTCAACAAAACATCCAACAAGATAAAAAAAAAGAAAGAAAAAAGATAAAGTTTTTGTATTTATTTACTTTGGCAACAAAGTTACATGGTGTCCTTATAAATAAAAAGCTATCTAAAAAAGTAAAGGCTACTATAAATAAGTACTCTGACTTGAGCACAATTTGCAAAAAATAAAAAAAATATTCAGCACCACACAGTCTATGGATTTGCAAAACTTGTGCTGGACAAACGGACGTGATAGAAAACAGACTATATTGTGAATATCTATGGTATGTCGGCTAACTTATTTTTACACTAAATATCAGACTGAATACAAATAAAATGACAAAAATGTAAGCAATCAATAAGGGAAAGAAGTTGCACGTGCACCTTTAAATATTGTTGAATTTAGAGGTAAGAACACCACGTGATCTCGTCGTCTCGCCTATCAAAACCTCGGCCATTGCCCTATCTTCGCACTTGTAGCGTTTGTAAGCGAGCGTACCTGTTAAAATCCTGTGTTGTGTCCGCAGCCCCGGAGCCAGAGCCGTGTCGTGGCTGTCAGTCCACCGCTTCACCCCGCCCCATCGAGCCTCTGACGGGAACTCCCCCTAAGTTCCCCCGGTCTCTCTCTGCGCTCTGCTCACTCTCTCCATGAGCTGTCACACTCAAGTATTCCCACTCAGACTTACGCATCCACGCACACACGGAGCCGGAGTATAGCGAGTCGCGAGGGCAAAGAAATCAGCTCGCTTTCGCCTGGAACTGGAGCAAAAACCGCGGTTTGGTTGGCTTTGGCTTCGTCGTGACTTCAGTTTTTGGTGGGAAAGAAGAAGCGACACGAGCCCGGAGGAGTGAGAGAGGTAAGGACACTTGTGTTGTCTCGTAAAACTTTGCTGGAAAACATAAGGAATTGTCTGGTTATCAAATGGAAAAGCAGCTGCTGTTTTAAATGAAGAACAAATACAGGAGTAGGGCGTGTTGATTTTTGGTGCTTTCTTTTTTGGTGTTTACGCGTGCGTCTGGGTGCACGTACACACGCGACACTAAACATTGGGGGATCCTCTCGTGTCAATAGAAGTTTTGGAGAGGGTGAGACATGCAAATACTAGCGGAGCAGTGAGGAATAGACCTGTTAGCTGCTGTGTTTCGGTTCACAGACGGCAAGTGGCACGGGTTTGGATAGAGCGATAACTCCTGGAAAGGTGGACCTGACAGCCCCACTATAAAGTCTGTGTTTCAGAAATTGTCTGGCGGTGTGGCGGGTGGTGATATCTTGTCAGATCCTGTGGGGTGGGGGTCAGGCAGGCAGTCACTGGGTCTCCCCTTTGGTATTCTCCCAGAATAGACGAAGCGCGCGCACACAGATGCACCATGGCCACGTTATAAACCTGTAAAGTCGTCAGTGATGACCCATGCTGACCCACAGGAAGAAGCTCTGGCCCGCTTTAATGTGGGGCAAGGCAAATGGAGGGAGTATAATGACTCTGACATCATGTGCTCCACTTAGGACCTGTTTTTGGGATCATGGCAGACCAACTTATGTATATTTTATTGGATTTTTGATATGTGGCAGTCATGTGGTTGGTTATGTAGCTGATTTGTTGAATGCTATTTTTTTTCTCTGGATGCACTTAACTTACTTACTTCATAATTGGCTTAGGCCAGTAGTTCTCAAGCTTTTTACATCAAGTAACCCCAAAGAAACAAATGGCTTTCCAAGTACTACTAGATCTAAATTGGGTCTAAACAGGACTGTCTAAATTATGACTAAACCACTTTTTTGTGTGTATACATCATTGCTGCAGTAGTTTTAACTAAATTACTCTGGCAAAAGCAAAACTGTGAATGAAATGGAGTAAACCCTAAGACTGCAGTTTACAGTTTGAGAAACACTGGCCAATATTGACAAAAACCATAAGGTGCAACAAGTGAATAGAAACCAGTTAATTAATAATCAATAGAGCATCAGTGCAGCTTAGATATAGAAGTGCAAACTTTTGAAATAAAAGTAGCTGACATATCTCATAAAAATTCTCTGCTAAAAATGTATTCTATCCAGCCAATTCAGCTCTCCAAAGCCTGGTCCTGTCAGATCTCAGAAGCTAAGTATGTTGTACCTGGGCAGTGTACTGGATGGGAGACCACTGGAGGAACTTCAGGAGCCACAGTGAGGAGAACAGAGGAGAAACTCTTTTTTGTGTCCTTAGGCAAGACACTTCATCTACATTGCATCTGGATCTGGTGTGTGTGTGTATGAATGGTTGGTGATCGCTACCATCAGTCTGCCCCAGAGCAGTTGTGGCTAGTAGCTTACCACCTCCCAGTATGGAATGAATGAATAATGCATAACGTGAGGCGTCTTTGGTTGTCTTGAAAAACGCTGTATAAATCCAATGCATTATTATTATTATTAATCCAAGAGAGGGAGGTGGGGTCCAGGTTCTCCATATTAGGGGGCATCCAAGGTCCAGACTTTGACACTGGACCAGCAGCATCTGAAGCAGTTACAACAACAGTAATATGATTTCAGAAAAGTTGTCCACAAAAGCAGTGATTTTCAATCAATGTGCCGGGGAACATTTGGGTGCCTACCTTGGGATACTAAATTTCTGAAATTTTGTTAATTTTGTTTCCCGAAATAGCTTGATTTGACCATATTTGAGCAGGTCTGTGCTATAGAAAGTTTTCAACCCAAAAGTTTTTCTCGACTCAAAAACAAAATTATAGAATAAAATGAAAATCATTTGTTTCTGATTGAAGAAGCTTTATTAATTAGTTTACAATATCTAACAAAGTTCATATGTCACTCTTCAGTTATCAATTGTAACTGGAGAAGCCAGCATCAAAGCAGCCTTTCTAAGTCATAACTCAGCAATAAAGTAGCATATTACATGCACTAGTAATAAAGTCGTAGCAATTTTAGCACAACTTTCCACGTGTAGCTTTCACCGAGCTGCTGCTGTAAGTTTGTCTCACCTCAGCTCTCCTGCAAGCTGTCTCTGCAGACTATATTACCACATAGTTCATTTTTCTCATCGCCTGGCTAGTATTTCTGTGATATAGACACTGATGCATGACAAGGATGACTCATAAAAGACATAGCAACAAACCGGCCCATTTGCCTGCTCCTCGGTCTAGTCGTGGATGAAAGATGAGAGGAAGCGAGAGAAGGAGAGAGAGAGGAAAGGGAGGTTGTAGTCTGGCTGGACACGCTGACTCTTGGAAGGCCACAACGACAGCTCTGGATGAATTGAAAAGAATAAAAAAGCAGTGAGTCTTGTGTATCGCATTAATCAGGCAGACAAAGTTAAAACAGGATGACCAGGCCAGCAGCTCTGCCATATCACTCATTATTTATGATTTCCGAGGCGCAGCTGACCTTGGTTAGACTACTGAGCTGACATTTAAATGTTTTTCTGCTTTATTGTCACTAATAGGCTTCTTGTTTATTGCCTGAACGTTCTCATTTTTGTCCGTGCCTGTATTTGCTGCAACAGATACGTGTCCCATGACCATTAACTCAGACTGAAGAGACGTTTTTGTTTTTCAGTAAATGTTTGGAATGCTTAAATCAAATTTGCACATGCCCAAGGAAACTACATATACTGTACATCCACCTGTTAGTTTTGTGCCAAATACAGACACACAGATGATAAAAGTTTAGCCCGATGCATCAGTCAGTTTCATTTCACTTTGTAGAAACCGTATGTGTGTCTGGGGCCGTAAGCTGATGATGTAAAGGTACAAAATCAAGTTAATATTTGACACGAGATCAAAGGAAAAGAACATACAGTATACAGTCTGCCATCTCAACTCAAGTTCTGGCCGACACACCACTTTAATTGTTTAGTTTATTAACCGGTCAATGCATTCTTAGTCGACCAATATTTTTAATAGTTGACTGAAATATACTGTATAATCATCTTAAATTAGATAGGAATGTGCTTGAAAATAAGCAGTATTTAACAGATTTCGACTTGCTGAAAATAATACAAGACAAGTGTAAAACATGAAAAATACATATTTAATCTAATTTGAAATTAGCAAAAAAGCTTCTGTACTTGGAATAAGAAGTCTATTTACATGTTCTATAGGCAAAATATTCTCATATATCAGGAGATATACTACTTATATCAATCTCCCCTTTTTTATATAAGTTTGAGTTTTTCCAGTGAATGTTGAACAGCAACAAAAAGTAGTGAATTAACTGAAGTTTTTGGATCTAAATCATTGGTCTAAGCTGCATTTCATGAAATAAACACACTGTCGTATTCATTTTTTGCATAAATTGAACTAAAAAAAATGTTTAGTTTTTTTAAGCACAGTTTGGATAAAATACTTGGTCAGATCAAAAGATATCTTTTAGCTTCAGAGAATTGGGCCACACACCCTTTTAGTTGATTAATCAGTCGATGGGACAAGACTGCAGCCCTCCTGCTCACTGATTGGTCAATTGTACTTCCTGGTTTTCGGGAACAGTTGTACAATATCTGACCGAGTAGCTGGAGCGAAATTAAATTGAGTGGAGCCTATAGGTGATGCCAGCCTAATAAAAACTAGCAGGCACTAATATTATACCCACTACGCTTTTTTTTATCATAGGCAACAAATGTATCTTATTTATGTGTTGTGGGTATAATATAACAGCAGAAACATGCAACCACACAAGGTAATAATAATTAAATAGACTTTGCAAAAATATATATAAAGTAAAAAAATTCTTATAGGTTGCTGTTATGGCTGAGCACAGTGCAGAAAATGGCAGAATACATAGATAAAGTTGTATCAGTATACAGTATTATAGTATTATGTACAATATGTGATTATGATTAAGAACAACTGCAGCATATAGACAGAATAAATAACCAGTGAATAAATATAAAGTATTACACTCACCTATTTATCTTAAAAGCAATTGCTAATCTGCGCTTTTGTGTGGATTTGAAGTGTTATTATCAACAAGAGGTGGAGTATTATTGCATGTCACTGTTAGACACTGGTGCTCAGTGGAAGAACTCGATGATTTGTTTTTACCCACTTTACCATTGTTCATTGATACGACATGAGAAATTAGGAAATTATCTCAACCCCAAAGTATGTAGCATTGACTTGTTCATTCACACATGTGCTGTCATTTCTCTCTCTCTCTCTCTCTCTCTCTCTCTCTTTCCCTCTTCAGACTATTTTCGCCTTCCTTGTCACAGGAGGTCATGCTGTTTTCAGATCTATTATAACTTAGCCTTGTGAAATGACGAATATGATAAAATATCCAAATTTCATAAAACGCACTTTTAAGATAGAAATCTTTATTTGGCAGAAAGTTAATGAGCAAAGGGTCAGTTGTAACCAAATGTATTTTTGGTTTAAAAGTCTTGTGGAGGAGGACACAGCAGCAGTAAACTTGTATTTTTTGCAGATTAAGACCAAACGTATAAAATCTCGCTCAACACAGAGTTATGTTTTTGTTTGTTAAATAAATGTGAAGAAAACGTGTGAAAAGCCAATAAAATAGTTCTCTTTGAGCATAAAGGGGCAGACAGAGCACAAGTTTCTTCAAACTGACAATTAAGCTTTGGCTGTAAATTATGAGTTGTTAAGTTATTTAATTGGTTAATGAGATATTGTATGTGTTTAGTAATAAAAACATGTCTACATGTAGGCCTAATTTATTAATTGTAAAACACAAATTTGAGCTGAAGCTGCTTAGAAATAAACAGATATATTGAGTTCCTGTTCAAAACTGCAGAAGCTCTGTCTCTTTTCATGCTTTTTCCACCGCTTGTTCTCCTTAGAAGTCAAGGGTGACTGGAACCTATGCTGCTGACTTTGGGCCTTAGGCGGAGAACACCATGGACAGTGATCCAGTCATTGCAGAGTGAACACATAAAGACCAAGCCTTGGTGATCAAACATGGCGGGCGCTGTGTGTCAATGGCTTTTGCTCACTGGTGTTAGTTGCCTTATGGCTGTTAGCTTTAGCCTTTTGCTAGATGCTCTACCCATGAGTCTTTGCTCGAGGAGCATGACGTTCTGACCGTTCAGACCAATCAGAGTGAGAGTTACAAAGCGAGCAGCGTTTTTGAAGCTAAAGCTTAAACAGAACAAGGTATATAATGTGAATATCTGAACATTCTTAAAGCTGTAGACGCTGTTTCTACAGCAGTTTGTGTTTACTTTGCTCTCTATGGAAAAAATACTGTCTGCTTGTAGAGAGATTTTTCTGCTGCAGTACCAATGGAGCGGCCACTGAGGCTGATTTACAGCAGCTACAAGCTAGCAATGTCATATCTAGATAATGTAGTACACAAAGATCCATGGTACCAAACACAGACAGACAACCATTCACTCTCTCATTCATTCATTCACTCACTAGGGAAATTTTACAGTGTTGCCAGTTGACCTTTGCATGTTTTTACCAGAATGTAATCCACGCAAGCTCCACCCAGGGAGATCGTGGAGCGTTGAATTGACTCGACCCGGCAGTCGAATACACAGTCTCCTTAGCCAGCAGTCTACCTACTCTACTTCAGTGCACCCTGCCTCTTCATTGTATAATTTGATAATTGGACTGTAACCAGTAACAGACTAGTTTTTTTCTATAGATTTTGTGAAAATCTATTAGAGCCAAATCATTGAACTTGTAACGTAACTGAAAAAGCTGGATCAGTGCATCTCTTCTAACATTGTCATGAGTTGATTAACTGGTGAACCATTTCAAAATGAATACAGTCACACTTCCATCCATCTCATTATAAGATCATTACACAAACTTTGAGCAGCTCACAAGCTGTCTAATAGTTGATTCTCATTAAGTCCGTTCTTACTCTCAGAAGGTTTTATGAGGCGTTTTGTGTTTGTTCATTTTTTATTTCCCCAAATCATAGAGGGTCGTGTATCTTCAAACAAACTGAATGATAATTTCCTGTTGCTTCTTGGACAAATAGATGCTGTGTGGGTGGATTTGTGGGCGGCTGAGTTGTGTCTAAGCAGCTATGGTTTTCTTAACACTCTATAGACTTTTCACAGGTGCATGCTTTTGGCATTCGTAAAAATTAGAAAAAATCTCATCATTTTAATTAGGTTGAAATAGTAAGTCAGATAGCATATGAAATTGTGCTTAACCAAGACCACACAGTAGGTAATAAGGTAAGGATACTTATCCCCGCAGGAAATTGTCCTCGCATTGACCATCCAATGCCTCTGAGCATCTCCTCAGGACATGATTCCACAGTCACGTCGGACCCATCTCCAGATGTTTCTACTTGTCAGATACCGTACTTCAAAGACCATTGTCGAGATTTTTGATTTGCTTGAATGAGTTGTAATTGTAAAAATGTGTGTGAACCTTTAAACTGGTTTTACCCCAAAAATGACTCTATGAAGACATTATATTTGGTCGTTTATTGATGACATCTTGACCAATTATAATTATTCTTGCAGCCATTATTGTTAGGAAACTCGCATTAAAAAATTACTTTCACAATTAAAACATCAAGATTTAAAGGTGCGCTAGTAACTTTTGACCAAAATAGACTTGAACAAAAGCTTTTGTCATGTATATATCTTTGTTGCACTAAATAACAAAAACAATTTTTTGAGTAGGCTTGCAAGGTCACAAAAAAGTGTTATTTAGACTGTATGAGAACTTCTTCTTGTTTTTTTTTTCTATTTAAAAGCTGCTCCGTTAGATGTAATTTTTTATATTATGGCATAAAACTTATAAATTCCTTTTGAAAATGTCCCAAAATATGTTTTTTTTTTTACTGAATTGTGTAGTAGACTTTCACCTCCAGAAAGTTACACATATTATTTAAACGTTTTTGAGTTTTTGTTCTGTTCTGCTGTCTTTATCAAAAACGCAGCTGAAGTTTTGCCTGTGAGATAATTTTTGTTTCCCTCTGAGCCTCAGAAAACACTGAATTCACTGAATGTCCCTGATTTGTGATGTCATAAGAGATCTTTGCACTGTTTTCTATCCACAAATCATCCCAGACTCATTTTGAGCATTTTTGATGCATAAGCATGGCGGCAAGATTGATTTGATCATTTCCATAGTGTAATTTTCTTTCCAACCAGTCAATGAGCTCTTATTCAATTTCTGCTGTGAGAAACACACTGTTATACTGTTTTTACTGGTTCTGGTGCATGAGAATCCAAAGCTCAGGAGCAGGTTTAAAAGATGGAAACAAAGCAAAAAGTGCATCATACTTTGTCCTTCCACAAATATCTATAATTATTGAAACTGCCTAGTCGCCGAAGAAAACGTAGACATACAATGAAATGTCAAGTTTGGTTGAAACCACATGGGCAACATTTTCTTTGTCCTACCCCAACCCTAGAGGTGGGCAATATATCAAATTTTAAATAATATTGTGATTATTGTTTTGAAGATATCCAAAAATTTTATATCAAATTTATCTTTAATTGTAAAAAAATCTCCAAAAGTGAGCTGTTTTACAATGCAAATAAAGAAAGTTACATTGTGAACTTCCAGATAAGGGTAGAAATGGAATATTTTAGTCAGTTATTCATTCATTTGGGCCTTTGTTGACCAAATTTTTCTATTAGTCTAACTTTTATAAATGACAATCTTGCTTAGCTACAGTTTTTTCTTTACAAATAAAAACCTGTGGTATTCTGAGTGTAGTTTAAAGACATGTTTGAACATTTCCTGTTGTTTTTACATAACATCGTCAGAATATCGTAATCGAAAATATGCCCAAAATTTATCGGATATCTACTTTATCAATGTCGCCCAGCCCACACAACCCCCGGCCCTAAATATGCCAAACATTTTATTTTATTTATTATTTATTTATACACGTTTTCTTCCTTGCAGAGGAAATTTTCATACTGGTTGTAAATGGTTGTATTGCGATTTGCTGCATCCATTTAGACTGTAATTTGTGAATAATCTTGCAATTGGCCTAAAATAGTTACATTTGCTTCTTAAATTGTTGCTTCTCTACTCGCTGAACTCAATTCAAACTGATTCTAAATGATAATTAATTACTCTCTTACTAACCTGACATTTCTATTCATTAGTAAACAAAGCTGTATTGGTCACAGGTTATCGCTGAACTTGTTTTGACTGAGTTCTTTTCTGTTTCACTCTCGTATAAAGCCCTTGGGTGTGCATGACTTGTAATGATAGTAATCTGGCTTTCATTCATTCACACAGAGGTGAAAAGAGACAGTGCCGGTAACAATATCCCAGGGGAACGCGTTATTTGGGAGTGTCCCGTTGTAAAGGAGTCATCGTTGTGGTGTTGGAGCTGCGTTTGGGAAGATGCTTGTCAAATAGTTCACTGAGCTGAGTCACAATTCACAGCAGTATTTTGGGATTTAAATGGAAAACAAGTCACTGTCTATATTTGACTTTTAAGCTTTTAGTCACATACTGCTGATAGATTAAGAGAGCATCAAATCGAAATAGTAGATTAAATAGACAAAATTAGCAAATTGTAAACAGAATACATTACATTTAGTCACAAAAATCTAAATAATTATTTAGCTAGGTCTAATCATCTGGCTAAAAGGCTTATCACAGTCTGCACAGCCAATCAGCTCTCATCTCAAAGAGTCATATACGGACTCAAATGGCTCTTTCTTACAAACTTGTCCTGCTCTATTCGGTGGACTTAATGTTTTAGTCACGATGCACACCTCTTTCTCTAAATTTTTGTTCTAAATGCTTGTCCAATCCTTCTGACACGCACATATGGACCAGTAATTCTCATACACGTTTATTTAACACGGATCTCACGTTAAACATCAAACGGACTAGGTTATTACAGTTTTTTTTATTTGCCTGTGATGGCGATCTTTTATAGAAACGACTAATGCAGCTAATGTTAACATCTGTACAGTTAACTTTTTATTTACAAGTGTTTTGTTGGTAAGAACTGCTCAGAAGTGCTTTGTTTAAATTGAAGCTAAGTCTTTAAACTAGACCCACAAACACATTTGAAACAAAGCAGGCTGCTGGAAAAGCATTAGGAGAAGGTAAAAAGAGGGGCTGTATTCATTTAACAGCAGGTGTTTGTAACCAGATAGTTTTGAGTAGACACAAGCTAATGTCAAATAAAGTCTAGAACTAACACTGGCCTTTGCAGTGAGACAGTCAGTTTGTGACTATTTGACCTGAAAGTTGCTAATTTACCCAGTTTGCACTAAAATGTTCTCCCAAAAATATTCAGAATAGTAGGCATTGCTATTTAAACACCATATACTGTACATAGTTTAACAGCCAAAAATAGTCAGTTATAGTGTTTAGCATTACTTTAAACAGCTTATTTTTCCAACTTTTGCAATGCATTGTGGTCTAATCTAGTGACCACCAATGCTCTACACTTGCATTATGTAAACTTTGTGCACTACTGTTTCACCTGCTGGATATTTGGACGCCACTACATAATTATGTGTGCCTTAAAAAATGCCCTAAGTAGGGACTATGTGAAATGGCAAAATGCAAATCCAAGTTGATTATTAAGAAGAGACAGCTCTGATTTTTTTAAAAAAAGAAAATCCCATGTGACTAGTATCTTGCAGCTTTCATAAATCTGTCCATTAGCCAGCCAATTACTCATCGCTACTACAAGAGGAACATTGTATTTAGTGACTTCATGGCACTTTTAGGGACCTAGTCATTCACATTTCCCAGCATCCTTTGAGTGTGTGTGGGTGGGTGGGCATCGTATTGCATGTAACGAGGCCGGCTGCTAAAAATGAAGACGTGACAGGGAAAGTGTGAGTGTGATAGTGAGAAGTGTGTTCAGGAGGGGATTCATGGAGCTCGGGGCTAAAGTTACTGCTTCTGCTGCTGCTTTGACCAATAGCTTTTTGAGTCTGATGAGTGGGAGAGGTTTGTACAGTTTGGCTGGGAATAGGACAAAGAAATTAAGTCAATGATAGAACAAGAAGAAATTAGGGATTAGCATGTTGTAAAGCAAGACTAAATTTGGGAGAACCATAACGTGATCCAAGTAGAATTCATAACTATGCATGGACCTCTGAAATACATATGTTTATTGGCACCACACTAGCCTGATGAATCAGCCAGTTTTATTTCACTTCATGGAAACGGTCTTACATCGTATCGTTGTCCCCGTTCACTTTACAGTAGGTGGGGACATGTTCTATTTAACCAATTTTAGTTGTTTTGTCGTCCATTATGTAGAGAATATATGTCAGTGATTGTCGTTTCAGTGATAAACTTACAAATTAAAAAAGTTACAATATCATATTCTAAACCACATATGTCAAACTCAAGGCCCGGGGGCCAGATGCAGCCCTCCACCTCATTTCATGCGGCCCTCAAGGTCTTGGTTGTCTTAATGAAACGATTTGTGTAAAACTTTTTCCAAACTAATGCAGATGTATATTCAGTAATAGTCACTTCAAATAATTATATAATAATCAAATACAACTATTATTTGTAGTATGTCCAAGGTTAGTAAGGTTAATTTTAGTTACAATTGGCCCTTTGAGGACAACCAAGATGCCAATGTACCCTTTGTCAAAATGAGTTTGACACCCCTGTTCTAAACTAAATATTTTGACACAAGGATAAGACTGCATGCGGTCTGTTATTTCAATTCGAGTTTGTTTCTGGTCAACACACTGCTCTGCTCTTGTTCACTGATTGGACGACCGTACATGCTGCTTTTGGGGAACAGTTTGATGCTGAGGTATACCTGACCTAGTAACTAGAGTGATATGAAATTATGCACAAGCCTAGTTAGCACTAGTCTGCCAAACACACTACAAGTTAGATGAAAGTTTTATCGTTAAATAGGGATTTATTGATTTCAGTTTGTGTCATTAAGTAACTATCAATACCTGATATTAGCAATACCATTTTCATATTTCATTTTTCATAACTCCGCCGTAACACAAACTACTCAGAGTTGCGCCCCCACATTGGCCCAAAGATTGCCCAAGGCCCTGCGTTAATATTTCATGCTCTGTTAAAAATAATGTAGACTGTACCTGCTATGTAACTGTACCTTATTGCAGAAGAAACAACACATATGAATTAATGAGATTCATTATTAGAGCCAATAATAGTCTGATTCAGGTTGAACTGATATCTCCAAACTCAGTCTTGCAAAAAAAAAAAATTGCGTATCGACGTCAATATTCAATCACAGTGTGGGATTGTGCATCACTAAAGTTAATGCTATCAATGTTCCTCTGTTTGCTCTTACAAATGCATTAGACAGTATTTACAATCATGTTGTTTGTATACAGAAACTTGTGTGAAAAAGGTGCCAAAATTAATTTAGTTATTTTAGTTGACATACTGTTAGTTACAAAAAAATTACAATAGACTAACCTACTTGCATTTAGTTTGAGTGTAAATAATTCTGGATAAAAAGACTATTTGGCGCACCTTAATATAGCAAAGCACATTTAAATTAGATTTCAGAAAGGTCTTCAATTAAAACTTTCCAAATCTTACTCAGACAGTAAAAATTGGTGTGTGCAGGAGCTACTCTCAGGGTCTACTTACTCTCTTCCTCGGTATAAAACAGAGTTTGACACTATGTTCCCAAAACTCTATGAACTAAAGCAGAACTACACTTGTTCTAATCCAGCAATAAATCTCCTTTGAACCCAAACTAAACTATAGGACTAAAACCTTGTCCAAACAGTGTAACTTAAGTCTTTTTTAGGAAGACAGAGTTCACCTGTTGCCTTTGTAAGTTGTGGTTTTGTGGTCAGACTTTAAGTAGGTTTATGAGAATAGAAATATTGCCTCGAGTGAGTCAAATATAGTTTAAAAGTGCCTCATAAATTTGAGTGTAACATTACTTATCACGTTCTGTTATTTCATCTTGGTCGATATTTAGCTTTGGGGTTTGGATTCGTAAATTCAAACCAGACACTAATGACTTCGGGCCATAAAGTCGCAAAAGCAGTGGATAATAAATGGTGCGTTCGCTGACGACAGTTGTGGTGTATTTTGGCTGGAAGGATATTAACGGAGTGTTTAAGTTTATAAATTCCTCTGTGTTTGATTTGTCGTCACTGACAGCAGGCCAAGGTGACATTTTTCTGTCTTAACTATTTTTCAAGGACACACAACATGGTGAAATGATCAATGGAGGACAACTTTGATCATAGGGAACAAAAATGTGTATTGTAGCCTAAAAAATGCATAATCTACCTGATTTTTGCTTTCTTGAGAATGTAAACAAATAGAAACAATTATTTTTAAACTTCCCACACCAGTCTCATGTTTTGCTTATTTACTCATTGCATCCTCCAAATTGTTGCTTTTTTCACAGCCGTTAGGAGCGGGACATGCAGGTATGCTAATGGAAGTTAGCTGCAATGCCAACAACAACAACAACAACGAATGAACTTTGTAGATTTTGGTGAACAAACAGGAAATTATTTTCTGTAGACAGGGCACTGCCGACACATTTTCACAAGAATGGATATACTGTATTTACAAGATATCTGTGCTAGTGGGAATATGAATTTAAGGTATTTTATTGTTAATATTTGGTTGTATCGTCTTTAACTATCAGTGTACGAAATTAGATGTCAATGTATTTTCAGTTTACAGCCATATTAATGCGTTCTTCCCAGGTAAATTAAATGGAATTGTCGTGTTTCAACTACTTTGCCGTGATAACATTTATTGATAATATTAAAGAATTACATGTTTGCATCATTTACCATTAATATTCAAAGTTGAATCATTTTTCATAACTTTCAGAAGCCAGTGGGAGTTGAGCTTTGTCAGTATGCTAATGGATTTTAGCACCATGCTGAAGACAGAAGCAACGTTACTTTATTTGATGTAGATGGAGTTCTGCAAAGTTACAAATTTCACCTTTAATCAATCATTTATCAATTATTGCAGTCAGATAGAAGTATCAAGTGCAAACTGTATGTAAAAATGTTTGGTACAACTTAATGATACATCTTAATTTGTCTTAGTAAAGCATGAATAAAGTCTTATTATTGATGAACAAATTGTCAATTAATGAATGAAGACGTTTATTAAGGCTTAGTAACTACTTAATTAAGGAGCTAATGTTAGGATTTAGAGTTGTGGGAAAAAGTAATTAAACAGTTACTAAGCCATATTATTTTTTATAGTTATGTTTTAAGTCACAGTTTAGTCAATAATGAAAAAGTAATTGTGGCATATTTCTTTTAACAACATTAAGTCATCTCAGTTGAAGCATCACTCTAAAAGTATTTTTATTCAGAAAGTTAGATTTCATTAAGCCAGTCACACACTGGTGATCTATTTGACAAGGTGAATGAATAAAAATGTGGGATTTCAAATGTGAACAGAATTGGTTCAAATCACAATTGCAAATATCAAAGTTATATTCCTACATAGTGTTAGTATTTCTAAGTTAAACGCCAGATACAGTGTTGTTAGCCACAGTTGCCAAAATACGGCCGTGTCAGAGCGGTGGACCTGAAGGCCACAGTGTTGGGCTGCTCTCGGGTCACAATGGGCCGATTCATACATTTGAGTGTGGGAGGTACTGTGCCCCCCCAAAGAGCCCCTCTGATCTGATCCAGCCTGGGAACAAGGAGGAAGACCTGCAAGATTAGGGCTGAAGAGTCACTTTGATTCACAGATCTCCCATCATGCTTAGCTGCTCTCTGACAGGGCCCTTTGTGGTTGTGGTTAGGGTTGAATAACATTAGAAAAACATGAGATAATGTGGCCGTGATGCAACTGGTGATACAGCAAAGCAAAGAAAGCAAGCAAGGGTAGTTTGGTTTAAATGATAGAAAAAACAAATTTAAAAATTTTATTTATAGGACTAAAGTAAGATAAAGCCATAACAGACCCCGATTTGGGATTATATCAGATGTAATGGCAGGTTAAACCAGAAGTGACCATAGACCAAAATATGAGCTTAAAATAAAGAAAGTTAAAACTAGGTCTGTCGATTATTATGAAATTATTAATCACAAATGTTTAAATCGTAATTAAAATTATGATTATTTGCTTAACAAGAGCGCAGAGCATTAATGCTCCTTTAATGCAAAAAGTGAAGAGATGTGTCCTCAACTATTATTTATAGTACAAATCACAACTAAACACCTTAATATGAATAAAATCAAACATTATGAGACATTCTGAAACAACATCAGCCAGTAAAAAAGTCTCATTAGGCCTTGTTAAAGGGACAACTACAATACTGGCTGAAAGGATTTTGGAGACGATACTCGATCCAGCAAAGTTTTCTGGATTGGCACCAATATCCGATCCTAGTATCGTATTGGTGCATCCCTAGATAAAATGATAATAAATCTCACAGAAGTAGACTGTTTTACAGTCGGAAAGAAAGGAGATTGGGATCTACTTTTCTAACTCAAGGAAATATATGGGGACTTCTGAACACACTTGTGAGTTACAGTTGATAATGAAATTGGAATTTGATTAATTGCACAGCTCTACTTCAAACATGTTTCCATAGACACAGTTTCGGTCGGTACGGTACAGTCTGCTGTTTACAACGCGCAAAGAGACCTGTAGCTCCACTTAATGGGGCCTCAAACGCTGACTTGACAGACATGGAATTATTACATGTGTTTTTGTGATTCACTCAGATTGACGCCAGGAAGAAAGAGTATAATTCAGGCACATTTGAGATTAGCGACCTGAACTCTGCAGTAGAAACGTCAACCATCAGCGGCCCAAACCACTCCAAAGTGAACCAGTCTGGTGGATCGAGACTAATGGAAACAGGCTCAGAGAATCCCGTCCCTGATCTTTACAATAAAATCAACTCCAGAATTGAATTGAAACATCTCTAACTAATTCAGTACTACTTTGAGATTGTCCCATCCATAATATTCACACTGTAATTCCCAACATTACCTCAGCTGACTGTGCTGGATCTCTCTGATTTCTGTTGACAAAAGCCTGACTTCATGAAGCGAATCTCTGTGAAAAGTGCGTTTGTGAGCGATGAGTTAATAGGCTCCATTCTGTGCTTTATTGTGTTGTGTTGTCCACAGTGGAAGCCTTTGTCCTTTTGCTACACACACATACACACCTACACACATACACATCAATGAAGCAGGCATTCCTCCAGTTAGCCCAGCCTGATGGACAGAAAGAGCGTAGGAAAAAGGCCCTGGTATTAGCTAACACCACCATTCATAGGCATTGCAGTGGTGCTAAAAATACATTTATAGCCGCGGTTTTATGTTGCTTTGGTCTGCTGCTCTTTTCATTATTGTCGGCCTTGTTATGTTGTGAGTCTGGGAGAGATGTCTGTATTGCATTACCAGAAAAGAAAAAGAAAAAATGTTCTCACTTTTCCACATACGGATTGTGGTTTTGGTTATTTGTCGGCTTAAGCTTCCAGTTTAAAGTGTCTCCCACTTCTTTGTTGCCATGGAAATGTTGTTGTTTCACCTGTAGCTTCATGGACATAAACAGGTGACGCTAAGGTACAGGTCAAATCTATGGAGAGATGGTTTTCAAAATTATTAAAACATTTGTAATTGAGTTAGACTGCATTCACAATACAAACTGATCCGGACTCTGCTCGATTGGGAACCAAAGCGGCAAAATTTTCTCTTTCTCTAAACTGGCACGGTTCGCAATCGCAATATACTTTTTGACAATCGAACCAGTGCCGTACTAGAGATACATCCACTTGTGGGACAGAAACACATTATGCAAATAGCAAAGAAGACCCCAGCTTCTCTTCTACATCTGCAACTACGGCTACATCAGAAAGAAACACGCTGCTGGACTTTATATTTTTGTTTGTATGGACCTAATCCACAACTTCTCTCACATTAACAACAAATATTTTTAGCAGAAGTGGAAGAGGTACTAGATATTGTTGCTCAAGCAATATTTTCAGAGCAAAAATTTACTTGAAAAATAAAAGTATCACAAAAAAAGCTTAGTATAGAATTGCATTGCATGTGCAGTTTTATAGTGGCACGAATGCGAACCAGACGAGCTATTACAACAGAAGTGCCAAAAATTTGGATCAGAATAAAGTGAATTTGGTTGATAAATTTCTGCCTGGCCCAGTTTGAGTGATGAAGTGTCGGAGAATGGTGGACATTCACTTCTGAAGACGAGAGAGGAAGACTCACTCAGATTATAGATGCAAATGTAACAAACGTTCATCTGTTTGAGTAAATCTAGCTCTGAAAGGTTTGTCATCTACTCATTTAGTTTTATAACTATTTATTGGATTATAGGCCATTTTCACCCTATGTGAGCTGTGGTAGTACTTTCTGTTTGGTTCTATCTAAGATTTATAATTGTTATTTATATAGCGTTCACAACACAAACAAATCGCTTCAGGGCTCGATTTAACAGAGTCAAGACTGACCTCCACAACAGGACCAAATTTTTACATTTTGCACCGGATCAGAGTTCATTCACGCGTTCACAACTACGCAATCGAATCGAACTATCCTCGCAAACAAATCCTGATTGAATCATAAGTGTATTGTGCAACCTTAAAACAGTCTGTTATTGGAAATGTGTTAAATGTGTCTCAAAGCGTATATACACTTGGTTAGCATCCATTTTGCACGAATTTCCAATATTGGGCAGAGCTGCAATCTATATTTCTTAATTTCACCAAAGTTAGCTTGATACTTAGTAATTAAGAAGTTGAGGGTTCAAGTCCTGTAATTTCCTCTTCATGTTGTCTTCATGTTTCTGCAGTTTTCTTTCTCACTCAGTAAAAGTTTCTTCACAGTTTTAGTCCTGTTTTTCATGTAGTGTAAGTTTCAGCCCTGCGCTAATTGTCCATTGTTCACTGTCCAAGCAGAAAGGTCAAAGCCTGTAACACTGTATAGGCAGAATTGGAGGATGTGTTCAATTCAATGGACAATTTTCCCTCTGGGGACAATAAAACCTTCATTAACTACAAAGTCACAGAGTCAGACAAAGCAGCAGGTGCTAAAAACAACCTTATTATTTTAAAGCTAAACTGTGTGAGTCACTGAGCTGCACAGTAATAACGTCAGGCAGTTTCACTTCAGCAAATACAGGTGTGAGAAGCCACATTCAAGGCTACACGTTTTAGAATAGACAAAGTTACAGGATGACTAAGTTACAACTT
This sequence comes from Mugilogobius chulae, assembly GCA_038363315.1. NCBI lineage: Eukaryota > Metazoa > Chordata > Actinopteri > Gobiiformes > Gobiidae > Mugilogobius > Mugilogobius chulae. The sequence continues at coordinate 15,771,135 of CM076406.1, read as the reverse complement.
GAAATCCTGGAATTGAACATTACTGCATAAAGCATAGGTATGTGTACGTATGTGTATGTTTTTAGAGACAAGGAAATGGGAAACAAATAGAAAGAAAGTTGTATTTAATTTTTCAGATACAAGTCCTTCCTTCATGACCTCTTTAGAACATTATTATTCATCATTATTAATTTGTGTGTGATTGTCTCCTGCTCTTTGTGACTTTTAAAAGCAGAAGACAATAAATTGTTTGTTTGATTACTCAGCCAATCAGAAAGCTGCTTTATGCTTTTGCCTCCTGGTTTTATTAGGTACTGGCAATGCCACAACGTGAATCTGTTACAAAATGTTATATGGGTAAAAAAACATAAGTCAGATACCCCAACTTTAATTTGTCGGTATAAGTTTTGCATTAAGTTTGCAAAAATGTACTTCAGAAATAATATACATATATATTCACATATAATATTTGGCTCTCCAAGAACCATCAGATCAAAACAGAAACTATCTAAAATGGTTTAAAATGAGGCTGAATCATGTTTAAAACAATGGTAATCCATATTGACAACAAATATTCAAATAGATGGCTTTAGGTCTCACCAGACGCAGCGCATGTACCACAGTTTGATAAACTCTAGACCATTAAATTGCCCACAAAAGATCAGAAAAGTCCATGTTTGCAAAATTACACTTGGCACGCCATGACTCTTTCAGAGGAACTGTAACTTAATAATTGATAACATCCTTAATATTCTGATTTTATATATTCAAAACAGCAAATATTTTCCGCAGAGGTGAAAGAACTACTGGATGATGTTACTTAAGCTAAATTTTCAGAGCAAAAATTTACTTGAGCAGTAAAAGAATTTGAAAAATCAAAGTTAGGAAGTATGTGTACATGGTAAACCCTTTTTCTATAAGAGTAACAAAAGTATTTTTGCAGAATTTTGAAAAATAGTGAAATCTTGCATTTTATACTGTTTTTGAGTCAATCAGAGAATCGGTCCACTGTTGAATTGTTAAACTTTTTACTGTAGACTTTATGCAATATTATAGTGGCAAGAATTTGTTTTTATAATTCGTCATCAGCTGAGTTTATGCTCAAGCGTACAAGCCATTACAATCAAAGTGCCAAATGCAGGTGGGAAGAAGATGAATTTGTTTCATAAATTTCTGAGAATTATTGAATTGTATGAGTTATTTGTATTCCCAGTCCTCCAAAAGTTTACAGTAGATGTCTTTACAAACTGTTCTTGTACCTGGATTGTAGGACAGCACTATTGAATTGAAAAAGTCCCAAAGCTTTCTTCACAAACAACAAAATGCGACTTTCTGCTTAAAAACAGAAGACTAAATCTGTCTCAAATAGCTTACGTGTGAATATTATATTATATTATATATATATTATCAACTCATTGTTTATTCTGTTAATTCAAATGTGATCTCTGAACCAAATTTCATCATTAAAACATAAAGGCTTTGACTATTATGCTAGATGTGATGATAATATCCTAACCTGGCTCGCTTCCATTGAAAATAAACAGATCCGTTGCTTAGTTCGTGGCCTTGCTGTTGTAACAGACAGACTCGATAAGCTCCACAGGCTGAAGGCTGCTCTTAAGGGTCAGTGTGGTCGAAATGTGAGTCTCATCCACCACCACAAACTCTGGCAACACGTGAAGTCAGGCAACAAACTGAAAAAACGATGATAATTTGAACTTCTGTAGTCGAAAAACCCTCCAGTACCACATTGGGAAATAAGACAGAGATTATTTCAAGGTTGGTTATGAAGCCATCCCACGGCCTTTTCGTGGGTATGAAATGGAAAATTGACTTTTGGAGTTTGTGATGTTTCCTTATCAAAACTTACCTGTGATTTGTAATTCTGCAGTCTGTGCTTTGTTCTTCAGGCTCAGACACTTTTTATAACTCTTTCTACTTTTGGACAACCAATAGACAAGCTTATTCAGTCTTCTCATATTCATTTTAAACATTGTCATATACAGTATCAGATCAGCAGTATATTCTATTGTAATCTTATTTATATCCATCCTAAATATGTGCAAGACTTTGGCTTAATGTATAGAGAAATACTTGGTTGACGTCACTCTAGTTGGCTGGGGAAACTTCCTTGATTAAAACAACAAAACATTACCAGAGCTAGCTGTTTCGATCATGTATAAACTGGTCTGACAGACGTCTGGCTCCTGAAGCTTGAGACGGTGTTTTTCTTGTTGTTTTTTCACTCACCTAAATTTATTGTAGGGTTGTAGGGTCAAATTTCATTCACAAATGTTGAATTAGCAGCATAACTTTTGTTTTTGTAAAAAGATTTCCTCTAATTCTTCATACGTTTGCTATATAAATTTGATGCGCGACCTTGGTGGCACGGTGGCAGAGCGGTTAGCGCTCTGGCCTCACAACAATAAAGTCGCAGGTTCGATTCCCGCACGGCCCCGGACCTTTCTGTGTGGAGTTTGCATGTTCCTCCTCGTGTCTGGGTGGTTTCCTCCGGGCACTCCGGCTTCCCCACCAACCAATAACATGCATGTTAGGGAACACTTGGTGGTGGTCAGAGGTTGAGGCGCCAAGTGTTTAGACAAATCGCTGCTGAACTGCCCCAAATCTGCTGAACTGCCCCAGGGCAGTTTACTGTCACTGAGTGGGGAGGGGAGGGGTTCATCTCACTGTGAAGCGCTTTGTGACTCTGCCTCTGTGAAATGCGCTATACAAAAAAACAACAACAACAAAAAAAACATACTTTAGACCAGTTAGGCGTAAAAGATTGATGTTTATTTATTTTTGCAAAGACAAAGTAAATTTTTGAACCTATGGTACATTTCTAAATGGTCTTTTGCCCACTTCTGATTGAAAAAAAAATGCACCCTGATAAATTGTACATGATAATCATGACGCATTTGATCCAACATGATCTGTTATTGTCGCCTATGTTTGAGGCATGTGCTATTTATTTAGCCTATTTGTTTAGCCATGTTGCTTTGCTGTGTTGTAGTTTTGCTGTTTTCTCGAAGGTCGAAATTACCTCGAAGTAACGTTTTCTTAGTTTTGTTCCATGGTCAAGTTGGAAATAAGTTTACAATGTGCTAATCCTTTAACAAAAAAAGAAAGACTTAGCTAACATAAAGCCTAATTTATTAACTCGTACATTTTACAGTTTGCTTAACATCGCAACAAAGTGAATTTTTGCTTTTATTTTTATTAGCTTCATCATGTAGCTGTTAGCAACGTTAGCACTGCTGCACACAACAAATCTATAACAGCAGAAGCTAATATTCTGTGAAGAGACCACAAATTAAAATCAGCTTTCAGTCTGTTCTGTTAATTCTTGCATCATGTTTGTCTTCACTCCATTAGCATCCGCTGCACAAATCAGATCAATTAAAGCTCTCTCTACCTGTACTTTGCATCAGTGACTTGATTTGAAGCACATTTACTTTTAGCTGTGACCCAGATTAGCTTTCAAATATGAATAAACTGTATAAACAAGTAAAAAGCGGCGCACTTACTGTAACTTCTCTTGGGAATAAGGAAGTTGATCTGACCTATAAGTGTGTGCCAATTCTATCTAATCCATTCAAGGAGCTTTATTGGCATGATAGGATCTACACTGACATTGCCAAGGCTTAAGTGCATTTCTCCTTCTCCTTGTGCGGTGGAAGCAGGAAGTAGGTTGGCGTTTTGTGAGAGATAGAGAGAGAAAGAGAGCAATGACAGTCTTTATTTCGGTCAGTAAACATGGTCCAAGAGGGAGTTTGATTATACAGCGGCTTACAGACCCACAGAGGACACATAACACGAGCTCTCTGGAGAAAACAGGGTCAAACATACCAGACTAGAAAGAGTGTGTGCGTGGAAAACTATGTCTGTGTTACTATAGTGGTGCTTCTCAAAATGTGGGGCAAGTACGATTGAACAATGGCTAATCTAGTGGCAAAGTGTATTATATACCGTAATTTATTACCCTCTTTGTGTCTTATTTCTAATCTAAACCTATGCAGACACGGAAAGAACATGTAAACTTCACATAGAAAGGCCCCATCAACTGTGAATTGAACCCGGGACCTAACCGCTGTGCCACCGTGTCACCCTATACATCTAATCACTACATGGTTTCTGAATTTTAATCTGAATTTGAGTCATTTGAGTGCATACTAGAATTTCTCACTGGTTTAATTAATGGCTAATCTAGTGGCAAAGTGTATTATATAATTTATGAGCCTTTTTGTGTCTTATTTCTAATCTATATGTTCTTTATAGTATCTCCATTTTGTTGTGTTTTGAAAAAGAACACTTTCTGTATTCATTAAACAATGGGACAAAATAATAGTTTAGACTGAACTTTTTCTTTTTGGATATACTATCTCATCTCAGCTATGTTTTAAAAAAAAAAAATAAATAAAATCAGTTTCAGAACTCGTCTTTGAAAATTGGCCATTGATATCGGCATCGGCTAACATCATTTTTAAAATATAGGCAACGGTATCGACCCAAGAAAAAACCATATCAGTCGATCTCTACTTTATTTAACCACTGAGATTCAAAATCTTTCTCTGCAGGGGGACGGGAGAGAAGTGGCATTAATGGACATGTTTTTAGAGATAGGGGAAACTGGAGTGTCCGGAGGAAACCTATGCAGACACGGAAAAAAACGCTGTGCCACCGTGTCACCCTACATACATCTAATCACTACATGGTTTCTGAATTTGAATCTGAATTTGAGTCATTTGAGTGCATACTGTAGAATTTCTCACTGTTTTACTTTTTTTTTTTTTTTTTACTGATTTTTAGAAAATTTGGCTTAAAATAGGAAAATATCAGTGGAGTAAATTTTCTTTTACACATTGGCAAATTATTTTGCTGAAATTAAGAAGCATTGTCTTAAAACAAGTTTGAAACAGCTTGAAAGAAAGAAAATCATGTCCTTGTTTTTGTAGAATATAGGTTTTCTAATGTATTCTTCTGGAAATGTAAAGTGATATTAATGAAGAACACACTTGCAGACACGTGCTTCATAACTAAGTCTATCAAAAAACAGTAACAGTTATTCTCAGGGCCATAAAAACAGGCTAATATAATAATGGAGTTTACAATGCACTGTGTGACTTTTTTATACTTTACCCTGTCCCGTTTTGAACATAACTTAATTACAATGAACAGGCACTTTCTCCACAGATCTAACTTGTCCTGGTAGTGCCACTTGTTCATCTCCATGGAGATATCTAAGCATAAAGTGAACATTCTAGGAAAAGTAATGCCATGTCCATATTGTTTATTGCTAACGATTTATCTTTATTTTGATTGGACTTGTTTTAGTCTTAAGGATTAATTTTTTCTGCTCTGATACTGATTTTGATAACAACGATGCCCACTATCGACAGATGCTTGTAGTTAGATTTTTTTCAGTAATCACAAATAAATACAAATGGGCAGGGATAGGAGGTAAGTGAAAACAAGACTTTTCTGAACACTTGAGCATCAACTGCAATACAACTTTGAGCTAATGCCAAGAGAACACTGTCATAACATGGTTTAAAAAAGGACATTCTGTGGAAGCTTTATAGCAGAAGTCTATACAGTATTGACAAAAAGAATTCTGCATCTGGACTTTTTATACTTGTGTCTAACTTGGGCATATCTTAGTTCTGATTCAGACTGGTTTAATCTTACTTTTTCACCAGAACACAATATTATACAAAACCTTGTAGCCAACACAGGTCAGACTGAGTGCAAACATAAACTGGAGCGAGATGCAGTGATATTTAATGTGGTGAGAAAGAGTTGGCAGTTCAAATCTCTGCTCCATTCGCCTGCCAGTCTGACCACCACATCCTATCTGCACACGCTCATAAGAATAAAGTGAATTTGTCATAAACCAAACTTTATTCCAACCACAAACTTCCCAGTGACCATCCTGTCCATTTTGAATTTATTGGGTGAATTTAAACAGAAAGAAGAAGCATTTATGTGTCTAGTTCATTAACAATCATATAGTTTTTGTACTGGATTGTGTTTCCTTACTTGGCGTTTGGTCCTATTCATCTACCGTCTTGCAGGTCGAGAAGTATTTTTTCCTCAGTACAAGTTGTCCATATTGTGTTTCAGCCTTTAATCTGTGAAAGAAATCAAAGAAAGAAGCTTAACACTAAAGCTCTTTATAAATCGATATGTGTGTGTTCTAATCCAGACACTTTTATGAGCTCGATCAATAGACTTTGTTATCTTTGAAGTGTAATTTTAACAGTTGAGTGTGAAAATCTTGACTTGAACGAGGATTATAGTGTTTACAGAGTAGGTTTAGTATTAGACGTGTTACAATAATGCATCTTGAAGTGTGATATGAAGCTAAAATATCACAATAAAAGTAAATATTGAAAATGTATTGCACAGAAATTATACTTACATACTTAATTCCTGTAAACCTTGTAAATTTACATTTAGATGTCTCTTTAAAAGCACTAAACTTGAAGAAAAATGTATCAGAATTAACAATTACTGGGCAATATTAGGGGAAAAAATAGAGTCTATCGTATGATCAAGCTAAAATAAATAAATTTATGATCTTAAACGTTACAATCTTCAACTCTAAAACAACTTGTATTTTTTGGTCCAAACATGTTTTACTGACTGAAGATTATCTGTGGAAATGTTCATTCAAATTTGCCAACAAGTAAATGATGATTTGAAATTTGATGTTTCGTTTAATTGCCTAGATTCTCCTTATTTAACATTCTAAACAGCTTATATTATTAAATACAAAAACACTATTATTAAAAATAAATGCATGCATAAATAAAGAAATACATAATTTAAAACACAACAACAACCAAATATTCAATAGTAAACATTCAATCACTTTTTTCTTCTACCACTTAATATCGTTAGGGGTCGTGGGTGACTAGTGCCTATCCCAGTGACTTTGGGCCTTAGGCGGGGGAACACCCTGGACAGTGGCCAACTCGTCGCTGAGTTGCAATTAACCTAAACATGCATGTTTTTGGAGGTGGGAATACCTGGAGAAAACCCACAGTGACACAGTGAGAACATGCAAACTCCACTCAGAGAGACGTTGAGATGTTGATATGGTTCAACCCAGGAGTTGAACCCACAACCTCCTTATTGAGAAGCCAGAGCTCTAACCACTCTGCTATCTGCACCAATTAAACAAATTCATATTAAAACAATAGTTGTTAAAGTATTTTTGACATTTCTCACTAACAGTACACTAAAGCTGCAACAAACAGTTGTCAACTTATTAGGTTATGAAACAATCACTAAATGGTCTATGCACATTTTCGAGCAGTAAAAAGATGTAAGTTGCGTACATTTTGGGTTGCTCTGTAAACATACAGCTCCGGGACATCCTCAGATAACATCATTGTCAGCTTGAGTTTGTGTAAAAACTTTTTGTTCACTTCTGACTTCTGCCTTGTAAGCAACTAATCAGTGAATCAAAAGAATAATCGTCCAATTGATTATCAAAATAGTACTGTTAGTCCAGTCGTACATTGCACATTTTAAAAGAATCATTTCATTTGTCACTATATTTGCAAAGTCATGTTTTTGAAATGCCTGCTGCAGTTTTAATTTATCATCATTTGTAACTTACCTCAGTCATAGTACTTGATATTGCACGTACTTTTTATTTAATTCAAACTGGTTAATCCTTGAGCTCTCCTCTGACCAAGATCCACTCTGAAGTTATTGCACTGCTTCTACTGACTGACCCACTTTTATTACAAACTAATCAAATGCAGAGGAGCGTTTTGCCAAAGTAAACCTAATCTAAGTTACCTTCCCCTTCCTTTAACCTCTGCTTCTTTATTAACAGTCTCTATGAACACAGTATGTGCCGGTCTCATTTTACACCTCCAGTCTCTCTCTTTGTGCCCCGTCCATTCGTCTTGTCCCGGGACACAGACGCACTGACAGGACGTTTCATCTCGGCTCCTCTGTCCCACAAACAGGCCTGAGGAGGACAACATCCAAAACATCCATCTGTGTCTGTGATCCTGAGAACTGTCTCCAACGTATCTGACCCTGTGAAGATGATTGAGTGTGACCAAGTGCTTTATCTAGGTCATTTTACCGCCTAAATAATTGAGTTTAAATGAGTTCGTGCAACAATCTTCACAAAGCAAAAGTGCTTGGTAATGTTTTAAATTTAAATTAGTTGATCGATCATTTTTGTTTAAAGCAGCAGTTTCCAAAATGATTTTATTGACGACCAGTTTTTGAAAAATAAATGGAGCAGAAGTACACGTAAAAGAGGGAAATAAAGGGAATGAAAAATAGTGTTTGGCTTAGAGCCTAACACCTTAAATAAGGCATTGAACATTAACTTTAGGTTTGTATAATATCACACACTGGTTGTAGTTTAGATTATGAAAACAAAATTGTTCACAGTGACAGTAAAAATGCTACTAATTTGGATCAATTTAGCGGAGAGGCAAAATAAGGTCCAAGGGTTGGATTTGACCCCCGAACATGCCTATTTTAGAGAGAAAGCAAACTTTCTAGATTTTTTTTTGACGTTGTGTTCTTGGGCTAGACACCAACCCACCATGTAAGGTGGAAGTGTTATATGAAAAAAAGAACTAAAATGGTCATAAATTAGATCATCAGTTCTTTACTGATTTAATTAAATAGCAATTATTTTTCTTTCAGCATTGTTTTATTGCCATAAATTCAACTCCACGTGAAAGAATCACAAAAATATTTATATTTATGTTTATTGGCACATTTAAATTGTAGAATTTTCAGAATCACTTGACTGTTTATTAATCAAATGTGTTTTAACACTGTCTAAAGACTGTTTTTTTAGTAAAATTCTGTGTCTTGCTGCCAATTGCCCACCTTCTTTTTCAGTTCATGCATGATCTATTACAGACCAGTTAACGGTTATTTGATTACTAATTTAGCGGAAGATTAAATCAGTAATCAAATTGTTGCGATTAATCGGTTAATTTTAGCAGCCCTACTTGAAAAAACAATTTTGTCAGTGATCATATACTACACCTCCAAAACGTCCTCAAGCGACCTTTGTCAGCTTTGTCTGGATTGAAATTTGAAAAAAAAAAAAAAATTAGTAGTCATGTGATTTGCATTCTAAACAAAGTAATTGATTATCAACATAATCGTTAGTTGCAGCCCTAAAATATAGAGACCATTTACCATTTCATAAAGATAAACACAACACAGGGGTTAGTGGTTGGACTTGTGGAGTTTTAATTTTCACCTCCGTTTCTACATAGACTTTCTCCGGTGCTCTAGCTACTCCTACCACTAAAAACATGTACAATAGGCTCCTCCCCTTTTGGTTTAATAAAGATCAAACTAATGAAATAAACAAACTTGTAATCTGTGTCATTTAGCACAGAAAACAAATCCAATTTCTCTTCCCAAAGTGTGACTTCTGCTCCAAATGATATGTTACTATAGACAGGATTTGCTCTAATTAAAGAATAATAGTATTAATAGTATGTTGTGGAATTCAAAGTCATAAACTTCACTTCAGTATTGAGCATTTTAGTTGTAATTTAACTCTAGTCAATTCCTTCTAGCTGGACATCCTTTATCACTGGCCCAGTGACGTAACAGTGTTTATGAATCAGTCCTAGGTTACACGGTGGTGCGTTCGAGTGCTTGTGAAGGAGATGGGAAAGCTTGGTGTGTGATTCGGGTGATTCAGCTGCTCAGTGTTTGAACTGTTCTCAATCAAAGAGAGATTGTTGAAGCAGCTGCGGACACATCACTGCACCTGTGCCACCAGAACGTCTCTTCCACTCACTTATGTTTGTTTACTTTGGCTTCTTTGTTGTACAGACTTAATAAGATGAAGGGAATTACAATGGGATCGCCTGGAAAGAAACCTGGTTTGGGAAAACATTGTTCAGTATACAGTATTAAGTGCACAAATAGATGAAGTCAGCTAAATCAGGACTGAAACGAATTATTGTTTTGTTGTAATTTAGCCAGTAGTTCTCAAACTTCTCAGATCAGAAACCCCAAAATAACCATGTAGCCAACTTGCGACCCCCAAAGCAAAATATATGTAGATGTCTAATTATTTCAAGTTGGAAACTCAATAAGCTATTTTAGAAGTTTGTTGCTTTATATGGCCAAAACTCAGTCAAACATGATGCTGCCAGTTAAAAAACAGATTAAATGCCAAGTCAGTTACAAAATTACACTGTGTTTAGTTCAAGACATACAATTATCAAAATACATCTTCTTATGATTATACTTTGTAGTCAACTTGTTGTGGTTAGTTCCAGCATGGAAGTGAGGAGTTAAAAAGCACCTGGACATACAGTAAAATCTTTGTTCAACAAAATCAACACATTCATTTTGGAGATTTAGAATAACAAAACAGTACAAGACACGCTTTAGTCTTGCAAATAAAAACAAAATACAGTTTTAAAACAATAGAGCGAGCTAAAATGTAATTACAGAACCAGTCACTGCAGGTTGTGTTGTTGTGACTCTGAAGAAACAAAACAAGGACTTGCAAGATAGACAGATTTTGTTTAAAACTTTGTACAGAAATTTGTGAACTTTCACAAAAAACCTCCCACTGTTCCTCAACGGAACACGCACTCAAAGGTATTTATTTTCATAATGTTCAGTATGCCTTTATTTGTAGAAAATGTATGTGTTTTTGTACCTACAGTATAATATACATAGCATTCTGTATTTATAGAGGGATTTTCGGTCGACGTCACTTTCCGCCCCACTGTGCATGCTTTATGCAAAAAGAGCCGCTCTCCATCTGTTAGCTGAGGAAGCTTCTTTGAATAATACAGGATGAGAGCTAACTGTTTCGACCTGGTATGAACCGGTCTGACAGACGTCTGTCTCCTGAAGCTTGAGACAGTGTTTTTTTTGCCTTTTTTCACTCATCTGAATGTAACTTTAAGGGTCGCATGTTGTTGATTTAGCAGCATAACGTTTGTTTTCGCACAGTGATAAACTCTTGTAGTTAGCTGACAAAGGTGCTTTTTGACTCGTTTCCACTGTTTATGTCTATGAACAGAGGCTCTTTCTGGAAGCGGGGTGTGCGCGCATCGCCTGTGTTGATAAACAAAAAATCCATCTATGTGTCTTTATAATATAAAACAATATCATATTAGAGGCTGCAATGTTACTGTTGATGAGTTATATGTTTATGTTGCAAAAGGTCAGTCAATATGAGATTCATATGAAGTTTATTCAATATGAAGCTACAAAATTAAAACCACATTTTTATTGTAAAAAAATGGCTTTCTGAGATTTTTAAATGTTTCTATAGATTGTTCTAAGTCTAAATTAAGGCTAACAATGATTTGATAAAGGATCATTAATTTCTACAGAAGTCTTATCCTAGGACATTAACCAAAAGAGAACCAAAAGTTGATCAAGTTTCCTTAAAATAACCAAATATACACATTTTAGAGGACCTCACATATAGACAAGCTTTGGAGTCTGTGTATATTTAGGCAAACATTTATTGATTAAATTGATAAATTATTTTCAAAATCGATGCAGTAATGAGCCTTTTTCCAGCCCCATAGACATTAAGATGCATTATAGAATCAGAACGTACAAATGTGAAGTCATGTTTTCCGTGAGATCTGCAGTGTTTTCGACGGAGCTGGGATTTCTGACACAAATAATTCATGTCTGCTTCAGGTGCCCACAGCTCAGCGGAATAACTAACACTCTCTTTTCATTATCCGGCCAAGTTTGACCTCTCAGAATTCCTCCCCAAATCCACTGCAGGTAGCAAAAATAAACGCTCTCTCTCTCCTCAAAGTTACATCACGCAACTAACCACCAGTCACTGTTCAATCAGATCATATCTATCTTATTGTGGAAAGATGTTTCCAGTGTTTGGTTTCTTCAGATGTCTTCTCAATCCTTCCACTTAACCAGTGATGCTAAAGTGATAGTAATTTTGTGTTTTTAGTGCTTCAGATTTACCCTTTGTAGTCTGTCACTAGTTAGTATAATCAATTAATAAGTTCAATGTGCAATGTCACTTTTTTATTCCAAATTTTGGACATTCAAACTACTTTTAAGTGAAAAAATATGAGGAGATTAACAATGTTTGGTTTGTTTACACTGGAGCCGAACATTTTGTTAGTAAGCTTGCAACTTCTTGTCAGCTTTGGGGTACACTATTTCAACTTGCAGACTGTGGACTTGCAAGTCATGACTTGGACCTGAGACAGACCTAAGTCACTATTTTTGATCACTTTGACTTGACTGTAAAATGGACTAAACTTAGTTGGACTTGGAGCTCTGTGACTTGAGACGACCTGTGAGTAATTTTACATTAAAAATAAACAAAGTATCCAGAACTTTTCTTTTAAATCTGTGAAACTGTAGAAATAAGCTGTATTTGATATTTTGATATGAAGACTAAGCAGAGAACCTGGACTTGACTTGAACTTGTCTCAGAGACTTACTTGGTTTGTATGGAATGGTATGGTATGCATTTTATTTGTACAGGGGCAGTGTACAACAATACATTATCCAAGACAGAAAGTCATAGAAGAGATGCTGGTGCCAGGTTAGAGCAATGATGCTAATTAATCCACACTGTCGTCCCTGAGCAGTGTTGGTTTTAAATAATAAAAAATACAGATTAGATTGTGAGACCATAAATATAAAATTACAAAAAGCTATTTCATAGAGTCACTTCCTTCAAACACATTCTAAAAACATTCATTCTTAAAACATAAACAATTAATGTCTTTTCTTTTCACTTGTGACTTCAAACTTGTGACCAAAGACTTTCTTGATACTTGCAATAGTATAAAAATATACATAGACTTGTTGATTCTATCTGTGGCATAACATTCTAATACGGACAGTTTATAAACCTATTTAGAATGCATGAAAGTTTCACAATTTAAAGCCCATATTTTAGCATTTTTATAATTCCGATTTATTTTGGTGTGATTAGAATAGAAGATAGATAAGATAGATAGATTAGATAGATAGATAGATAATAGATAGATAGATAATAGATAGATAATAGATAATAATAATAATAGATAGATTGAAAAAGCAACCATTAATATTGCAAAGACAATTTACACATTCAGTTTCATGTGAGTTTAAACCAGCATTTACTGTAACACAATTAAAATGTTTAATGTCCTATCATTTGTCAAATCATGTCTGTGTCATTTATGTGGTTTCTGTTCATATTTACATGTGGTTGCTAAGTAACAGTTGCAGAATTACCTCTACATTATGTCATATTTGTTGGACAAAAGACAAAATAAACCAAACTGGATGAAAACAAGAAAAATGTTCAACAAAATCTTAGATATGATTATATTCATTTGTGGTCTAACTTGTCAAGCATACTTAAAAGAATGACTATGTAACTTTTCTGTTGGAGGATCTGCCAACGTTTTGTCTCCATGGAGATGCCTGGAAGATTGTATGTTTTTACTGTCCGCTGTTTATTTCATTATGTGTGTAGGTATTGATTAATAATGCTTTAAAAATCATGCATTCTCAAAATTATCCATGTTTCCAAGAAGACAGACAGACAGAAAAGTTACACAGTGAACTCCATCTTAACATAATAACACTGCAGCCCTGTCTCTCTCTTTCTGCACATTTCTTATGATTAAAGGCTTGATTTCTTCTCTCCAAAGGTGCACGATGACAGACTTCTTGACGTGGCTCTGGAGTATAATTTACTCCACAATCTCGCCGTAGTAAACTGTAATTAAGGTTTGGTTTACCAGTGCGTTTATAACCACATTGTTCTAGAGTTGTACAGTAGAAAAGCTGCCATGTTAGGTGCGTGGATCAGGCTGCAGCAAGTGCTCATGGGAAATGTGTGCTTGAAATTTGAGGGAAAAACAAACATTTGTTTAAATTAATTTCTGTTCTGTCTTTTATGATTGTGATCATAAACTGAAAAAAGAAAAAGACATATGAACACCACTTGTAGCACTGCACACATACATTTTAAACACCTGCACGTAGATCTCAGACACGAATTCTGATTGCAGCTCATAAAGTATCTGTCTTTACCATCGTCAGTTCAGTTGCACGGGGGAATATCTGTCTGTTTTGTAGTCTAGCAAAGCTTCTCTATTTCAAATCTCTTTTCCCAAAGTCAGGCTGGTTTTGCTGTCAAGATCATTTACAGTGAGTGAAAAGAGAAAGTTTCTATGTATTACGCTGTGCAAATAGATTGTTGCTAAAAATACAGAATGCGCAGAACACAGAGTCATGAAATATTCAGTATTTTATTTATTTTTTATTTCTTAACTTGTTTGGAGTCATGTAGGGCTGCAAAGATTAAGCAATAAATAAAGTTGGCATCTGAAAAACGCCCACTAACAGACCTATGTATTCTAACAGCTTTATCCCTCACTGCTCAACAACTACAACAGCGAATGTGAACTTATATTTATTGTGCCAACTTTAGATACAAAGACATGGAGAAGAATAAAATGATCCAACTGTCCAAGTTTATAAATATATCCAACAATGCGAACAGTAGCTGCGAGCTAAATGCTATGCTAGTGCGCCACACAAACAACCTCCTTTTAAATATGGTTGTGACTTGACTAGTTGTACAAAAAATATATTTATTTGCTAGAAAACATATTGAAAGAGTTTAAGTTTAGCTTCCAATTGCCTTAACATAGGACTTTCCCCCATAACTTTCCCTCACAGAAGGCCATGCCCCCAAAGATGACAGGTTGCAGACTTTATCTATTAGTAACTAGCCGTCAAAATAAATGATTATCAGAATCACGCAGGACCTGAAGCAACACAAAAGACCAGCAGTTTTCGTTAAATTAAATAAGAAATAAAGCATATTAGACGTACTGGCAATGAACATGTAATAACCAATTAAATTAGTAGTGAAGATTTACCCTGCAGAATTAGGCTGTAGTAAAAGCTTTTTGGCTAAACATATGTCTAAATGTAATTTTGTTTTTTTAAAGTTGGGGTTACAACTTTTTTAGTTGTAAATAAGTAAACTTTGTGTTTTCCACCAAAAAGTCCATGATAAATGTAGCACTTTGTGAAAAAAAAAATTAGACCCCAGAGTACTGTCTGAATAAAATAATAAAGAATTTTAGTTCTAATCAGGAGCACAATGCAGCGTTCTGATTGGCCGAGCTTGGGTGGCCCTCTCCAGTTTCACTTTAAAAGAGAAAACAGAGGGTTTTATGTCAAAAATTGCAACCAAAAGGTAATACATATTGATACTGACAATGTGTTAAAGAATTTATCAGAGAAAGTGTTTAGATTTTAAACCTAAATTGTGTTTGCAGTGTGAAAATCACCTACCCCACCTTCTTCATCTCTTTGTTTCAACAACTTTAAGTCAATTTACAAAACTATGCAAACTGTAACGTTGTGACCAAAATTGCAAATTGAACAGTAAATTATTTCAAAATCATTGTCTTGTGAAAAACCCACAGTAGACCATTTAGGTGCAATTACTTTTTCTGAATACAGTTACAATTTGAGAAAAAACATTTGAGCAAACAAACCAGACTTTGAATGCTATGTAATTAATAAGAAAAACATGCAAATATTTTTTTTGTCTCATTTGCTTTTGGAATTCAATGTACAATTATAAAATCGGGAAATATGAATCTTTACATGCATACATTTAACACAGACAACAGGCCTTTTACTTGCATAAATAGAAGCTTGTACATGTGTGTGTGTGTGTCTGTTTCTGGACTTCAGTGACGCAGTGAAGACACTTAAAAGTTGACCTTGTTTCGTCTCATTTGTCAGAGTCTTTGAACTCGACACTCCTCAGCCGTGAACACAGAATTCCTCAGATTTTAGAGTCTTCTGTTACATGATGTATGGTCTGCCATTGTCCCCGGTGGATCCAATACTGCAGAGTCAGTAGCGCTCGTCGTTAGCAAAGAGCTAATGTGATGTGGTGTATTATATTTATTAAGTACTGGTGCTGTAAAAGTAACTGATGATAGACACAGTGGTTAACACTCTCACCTCAAAGCAACAAGCACGTTTATCTCCTGAGCCAGACCAATCCTTTCTGTGTGTAGTTTATATGATTCTCAAAGTCTTCCAACACAAAACAATCCCCCAGCTACAGTCCTGACTAGGATGACTGTATTTTCAAAATTAAAAACTGGGATACACTCAGTTTTTGCAGAGCGTGATGACCATGCGTGAAAATAGCGAGTAAATAAGTTATGCACTTAGTCAATTAATGGCTCATTCACACTCACAAACATTCTCTGAAACTTCTGTCAGTGCAAATTTTCTGCAATTTTTCTTGTGTTTTTGGTCATTTCCAAGCACCGTTTTCCCTGTTTTGACAACAAAAAAACAAAAACCAAACTATTCCTTCCTTTAATATTGAAAAGTGTCACAGCGGTAAACAATCAGGACAACTGGGGCCTGTTTTGAGTAAAACTGGGACAAATAAGTGGATTTGGCAACATTTGCTGGGACATGGGACGCAGGGCTCAAAATAGGGACTGTCCCAGGTAAATAGGGACGTCTGGTCTCCCAAGTCCTGACCAAGCAAGAAGATCTAGAGATGTGTTCCTTAGCTCTGAATATTCCTTTGGAAGAAACAAATTGAAATGATCACAAGAAACCAAATTTTAATTTGATGTAAATATATCAATAGAAGGATAAGGGAGTGGCCAAGCTGTGTCGATCAACAAGTTAGGTTTGTAAAAGCTGTAAGTTAAGGCTGAAACTCACAACTGTTTTAGTAAGTTGAGTACTATAACAGTTGTGTCAAAATATATGTTCTATTGTACATAAGATTTTTTCATCATTCATTCACTGATTCATTCTTTTTCAAAATGACTGGAACCTTAAAACTTTGGGCCTTAGGTGGGAGAACACATTGGACAACTTGTCACATGGCTAGAGACAGATAACCATTCACTCTCTCATTCACAGGCGAAATTAACCTAAACATGCAAGTTTTTTTTAGGACGGAGAAAGCCGAAGAGAAAAGCCACAGTGACACAGGCAGAACATGCAAACTCCACCCAGAGAGATAATAAAATATTGATTTGGCTTGACCTGGGAGTCGAACCCACAATCTCTTTGTTGTAAAGCCAGAGCACTTACCAATCTGCACTAATAACCAGGTCATAAAAAGGTTACTGATGGATAAAGAACATTTACAAAAAGCATGTATTATTGATAAACAGAATGATTGGCTTATTCATTTCGCAAATAATCAACAATGCTGTAAATTTGCCGGAATGATTATAAAGCTTAGCAGTTACTATTCTCTTAAGCTTGACATTTATATAATATTGTTACAGACTTAGGTTCTGTGTTATCCAAATATTGATTATGATGATTAAAATCCAACCAGTTATTTGCTTTGATGACTGATGCTGTCCATTTCTAAATTTCAGTGTCTTCCCCTGTCGACATTATATTTCTTGTATCAGATGTATTTGCAGAAACTCAAGCGTTGCACTTTTGGTTTATATTCTTTTATTCCGCCTTGAGCAAACCGCTGTGTGAGCCTGTGACAGAGGAGAATGTGAAGTATCCGTGTTTTAGGCTGAATCAGGGAAATGCAGGAACTCTATAGCCTCGGGCGCTGGGCTTATATTTAGGCCGTTCACCTCATGACGCTGACACTGGCCTCTGCGTGCCCTCCTGCATCACGCTCGCCTGGACAGTACTGGATTTTACTAAATATGGAGCTAATGTTATAGATTTATAGTTATAAGTTTAGCTCAGCATCAAACCAGAAGTGAAACAAAGCAAGTACAATAACATTCTGCATAAAACTCTTAAAATATAAGGTATGTGAGAATAAAATAGATACAAAAAGTGTAGTAGTTAGTTTTATATTAATAATCCAACTATATATGTGTCCTAATGTATTTAAATAATAACTAACTAACTAACATTTTGACCTTGTTAAATGTCTTTGTAAGTCTCCGTGATGATGGTTACATACAGTATGTTTTTGGGACATTTGAAGCATGTGCCCTCTCTACACTACAGCAACTGCAACCTTCCTCCCCCTCCCCGACACATTCCCGACCCGAATTTGTGTCCTGAGAAACCTTGACTTTTTATTTAGCAGTGTAAAATGTGATTATATGTGTTTTTGCTGCTTTATTTCAATGTTAAAGTTAGGCAAAAATTTGAAAATAAATACATAATGTTAAGTTTTAACACGATAGAGCTGTAGCTGAAGTTGCTTAGTTCTGCTTTAACATCTAATCTTTAAACATTTTCCGACTTTAGTTTTATTAAGTTTTACAGTAGCATGAAGCTGAATTTTAAGTTTGGTTCAGTGTAGAGAGAGAGAGAGAGAGAGAGAGAGAGAGAAAGAAAAGAGACAGAAAGAGAGAGAGAGAAGAAAGAGTGAGAGAAGAGAAAAAAGAGAGAGAAAGAAGAGGAAGAGGGAGCGAGAGAGAAAGAGAGAGTGAGAGAGAAAGAAGAGAGAGTGAGAAAGAGAGAAAAAAAGAGTCAGAAAGAAGAAAAAGAAAGAGAGAGAGAAAGAAGAGGGAGAGAGAGCGAAAGAGAGAGAGAGAGAGAGAGAGAGCTGCAGTGAGAAATGAAACATGTTTATTCTGTTCTATTGTGCTTTGGCGCAGACCAGAGCGTCGTTCAGTCTGTTGGTCTGTTTAATCTGTTAAATGTTTCATGACTTAATCACTTTTGTGCTTTTGTCTGTTCAAATGAACTTTCTCCATGACATGACATCTGTGGCTGTGATTGTCCGCTTCACCACAGACGCCCCGTGAAGCTGCAGCTCGCTTCCTTTGGCTTAAATTTTAGGGTTTTGTTCTTTATATGTTTTCTGATCAAGATTGACATTTCCTCTTGTTTAGTGATCTGGCTTCGAACCTGTGGTCTAACCAACATCTTGTGATCTCTTTGGATTAAGTTAGCATGTTCTCCCGGTCTTGCCTTCCTCTCACCTCCTAAAACCGTAATTTAAAGCCAGCTTACAAAGACTCATCTGGTTATGCAAGCACTTACTTGGAATGGTTTGGTGAAATGTTTTTTGCAACATTATTTGTTGTTAGTCTTAGTAAGTAAGTACCGGTAATCTTTATTTGTATAGTGCATTTCACAGACACAGAGTCACAAAGCGCTTCACAGTGAGATGAACCCCTCCCCTCTCAGTGACAGTAAACTGCCCTGGGGCAGCTCAGCAGAGGTGATTCACCTAAACACCTGGCGCCTCAACCTCCGAAACCACCCAGACACGGGGAGGAACATGCAAACTCCACACAGAAAGGCCCGGCCCGTGCGGGAATCGAACCCGCGACCTTCTTGCTGTGAGGCCAGAGCGCTATCCGCTCTGCCACCGTGCCGCCACATTTACATCATTTTGGAATATTTAGAGGCACACCATTCATTAAAACAAGAAAATAGAGTGATGAAAATTGAAAAATTGATAATAAATTACTTGGAAAAGCAGTTATTTACCAGAAACGATGTACTCAATATTCCGTTTTTGCATATCTTCAATACAACAATCACAATATCTAAAACTTGATATATTGCACACCTCTAGTTGAAAGGCCGAGTTTTGTACTTGTTTTGTAGTACAGCTTTGACCTGATTTTGAGTCTGATGTGCCCCTCCACAAGTTTGATGAAGCGATGCCCTAGAAACAATCCTCGTAAAAAGTGATTTGTCACATCACTCTTCATATCTGTGGGTCACTGTGACTGTGTCATAACTTCTTTTAATATTCCACCCCAGAACTTGACGGTGTCGGCCGAGTCAAAAAATCTCAAAAGATTTAAGCTTCCTCTAGTGTACAGCTGACTTAAGTGTACCCGGGTAAGAAACACAGTGCTTTAAGTCACTATTAAATTGTAGCCTTTGTTTGTGTAATTACTTTGACAACCACTTTTTATTTCGTGGTTTATCCAAGTGTTATTCTTTATCCTTTTTCATTCATTCTTTGTTTTTGTTTAGTGACTTTATGAGTGTACTATTTATAAACCCATTAAAAATACTGTAGAAAAACGATGCAGAGCCACTGTTTGCATTGCTCTTTATCAAACACAACAAACACAGATGTTGCATATTTACACAGAAGCAGATTTCATTTGTCAGCATCAGTCACACCAAACTAAACGATCGTGGTTGGTGAGCAGCGTTGTTTACATTCTCGAGTATAACGAATCCTGTCATTTTGAAAAGAGATGATGACAGATCTCAAATTACAAGTCTCTGTAGCCCTTTTTCTAAACACTTTTCTGAAATTTGACAAACAGTTACCCAAAGTCTTTTCTCCATTTCTCCATTTCTGAGCTGCTATAATTCCAGTCCTAAATCTTTGAGGGATTTTTCTCTTCCGAACGACTCCACAATCGCTTTCTTGTCTCTCATCGTTTTGGTTTGACAGACCATTTCGTTGTGAAAAGCTAATATCTTCTTCCACCCAAATCCTTAATCCCGGGACGAGTGGAAATTATGACAATTTTCAGTGATGGTTTAAAAAAAAAGATATGCTCATTTTATCTTTCGACTTGAGGCTGGCACAAAGGCACCAGGGCTTTTTAATAGATGATTGTAACATGTCGCACTTAGAGCTGCAACGATTAGTCGACGTAATCGACTACGTCGATTAAGAAAATACGTCGACGCACGTGGAGCGCGTCGACTCGTCGCTTTATGAGCCGTGCCTCTAAATAATGTCCCAGCTTTAATTGATCCACATGCGCTACGAACATCTGTGATGTATTTCCACACAAAGCGCGTCAGTTCACGGGAGAAACACACTCTATAAACCATCAAGATAAAGTTTTCAGGCCAGGAAAGCGATCCAATGTGAACCGCAGCTGAATAGAAAGTGAAACTAGAACGCGCACATCGTGTTTAAAAGCCGCTGTGACAGCGCGGTCTCGGCGTCAGGCAGCTTTATTTTCTCTACGAAGCAACACCTGCACGTTTCGTTTGTGCGCACACACGCTCCTCAACTCGGACCATCCATGCGTTCATTGGCACGGATTGTACAGGCACTCGGGGCCACGGTCGGACTGAAGGCTATAAGCGCTCGTCACATCTCCGTGGACGCCCGCGCGCACGGGGCAATGGACTGTACACGCACTCGTTAATACACACACGGCCTTCTATCAGCTGTTCATCAAATACATGATCAGACAGGAGCTGTATATGTGACGATGGTGCTACTGTAATACAGCCTGTTGCACTGAGCTGTGTCTGTTTTAAACTGTTATAAAACCTAAAACAAAAGCCATAATTTAATGCACATCTTAGTAACATCAGTCTTTTAATATTGATTCAAGTTTGCATTTAATACTTTTTGTATATTATTTTTATTCAATATTCAAATATATTTTTGAGCAGTATTATGACATTTATGACTTGAGAACATAATTAGCAATGTTCTTAAGTCAAAATATATTTAGTTTTACACTTAACTAATAAAAATCAATTCAAATTAATTATATTATATCATATTAAGGCGAAAAAAGCCATAAAAAGTAATAATTTTACGAACCGATTAATCGAAAAATTAGTCGATAGACTAATCGATTAATCGAAAAAATAATCGATAGATTAATCGATAAGAAAATAATCGCTAGCTGCAGCCCTAGTCGCACTGACCCAGAGAAGCAGACATGAAGAGTAGCTACGACTTAGTATCAGTGAACATTTGGACCTGCCATACATACAGTCTTTTAAACTAATGACGTCACCCTGACAAAATGTTTACAAGTTAAGGTGCGTTATTTTACCTGTTTCATTTTACCCTATTTTGTCCAAGTTAAATGAATGTGCTAATGGAGTCATTCTACTTATCAATGAGTTCAAAGTTAAAATCTAGGCAGGCACCTATCCATCGTTTTAATGATTTCAAAACATTTGCATTATGTATCTACGAAACCCAATATCAAAGACGAAAATACTGAATCAACCAATGATTGAAGTAGCTTTTATTTTCTTCTTGAAACAAAAGAATTTTAGTCATAGTGTTATGTAACTGTTTTTACTGTGTAAAGTTTTCAATTCAATGTATTTGCATAGCCCAAATCACAACACCAGTAATCTCGTAGGATTTCGCGATTGTTGATTTACCAAACAAATATGTCAGAATAAGAATGAAACATTTGGTCAATACCATCAGAAGCGTTGGAAAATCAGAAACTGTCATTGTTCAGAAATAAAGAGATAGGATGTCCAACAACAAATAGGCAGATGAATACTTGTCCCAGAGCATTTTCAGTCCACTTCTTTTCGGCAACAAAAAAAACAAAACGGGCTGAAAAGAAAAACCTCAAGGAGAACCACAGTGACGGAGAGATCCACTCCAATGGACGAAGAGGCTATCAATGTAACTAAGACTGACGTGACGTGTATCTAGTGTAATTAGAACTTTAAGTCAGTGGAGCCAAAACCATTGGCAGAGGGAAACGATTTATCTAGAACCAGTACGCTCAATCCATGAGAGTGAGGTGAGGAGGAGTGAGAAGGGTCCAGGTTCTCAATATTGGAAGAATCCGAGGTCCAGGCATTGACACCGGAGCTTGATAAAACATGAATGTAAATACAATGTCAAGCATCAGGAGACATACGACGTCACATCTTCCAGTAAACAGTCTTTTTAACCTTCAATAAAAAGTACAACCAAAATATGAACCGATTACACGGAGCTGATAAAACGGTCATGGCTATTACTTATCCCAGTATCGGATTGATTCACCAAACTAAAATCTCTTTTAAGCAGCAGTCAGAAATGTTTTGTGATTAGTGTGAACAAGACTAATCCCCTAACCCTAATCCTTCAAAGAGTCCACCATGATTTGATAAAAAATTTTCATAATTTTGATACTCTTAAGTTAACTTGTGCATTGTCTTCTTTATTTTTGCCTAAATTTAGTAGCCTTTGTGTTTTTAAAAGCTTTATAGTGACGTCTTTTCCCTTTCTTTCTGCGAGAGGGCAAAAGGAGGGCTGCTTTTAGTTACAGACGAAAGGGGAGGAGACGAGCTGTGGATCCAAGCCATTTTCCCAGAGGTTTTTTTGACTCTCGATTTCAAAGGCCAACGCAGCAGTCACAGTCCCAAATCCCAGAGGAAAGACCGGGTTTTCCGCCAGAGGGAAGCTACACCTCCGTGAGCACGAGCAGCTTATGCAACATGTGGATGAAGTCTGGTTCTGATCAGGCTGATGGATCCAAATAAAGGGTCGCAGGATTTCAAACTGACAATAGAGTTTCGTCATATCGCTCAGTGTCTTATGAAATCGCATCTGGATCGAGTATGCTGCATAAAAGTCACTGTCTTATTCTTTTAATTGTTTGTTTTCAAGACGGACAAAACAAGAAGTATTGAGAATCATAATAATCATACAAATGTGGGAGACTGACTTGACTTGACTTGAGTTACACATTTCATGACTTGGACTTACTTGATCCTAAAACATTTGACTTGACTTGTGACTTGACCCTCGTGACTTGAGACTTGACTTGGTATGATTTGTATTGAAAAATGCAAGTTATGAAAATGTACAAATTGAACAGGGTGATTTACCAGATAATATTGTGAATGTTGTTTTAGAGAAATGCTAAATTTGAATGTCGAGTATATCGTGCAGAAGAATTTACTTACTGCCTTGTCTTTCTATAAGACAAGGCTAGTTTATATGAAGTTGTACATGAAGTAATTCAAAGTACTTTACAAAAGAGATACATTTAGATAACAAATGAATTTGAGCCTTGAATAAATAATAATTTACGATACGTGTTTTGAGTACATTTTCATTAGTTTAAACTAAGATTGTCAATGGAACAAGCAAGAAATGTCTGCTTTACTTGAAATTATGAGGGAGGGAAAAAAAAGAAAAAGCACTGACTTGACTTTTTTTTAAGAAAGTCAAATACTGTTCACATCGCTATAAGATTAATTCAGTAATTCAAATACATCTTGTATTTCTACAATTTCATAGATATTTTTTTATATAAATTGTTTAATTTAAAACAGAGGGACATGTTTCAGTTTGTACATGTAAAAATAAACAATTTATTTTTTAGGAGAAGCATCAAGTCATCTCATGTCACTTGACGTTCAAGTCCAAATCAAGTCTTGAGTCTCTGATATTCAAGTCCAAGTCCAGTCCCAAGTCTATTTTGTCAAGTCATCAAATTAGTGTCTTAAGTCAGACTAAAACCAAGTCATAACTTGCAAGACCACACCTCTGCTCATTGGCATATTTAAGGTTGATGTTTTTTCAGTGTCATAACAAACTTGATGCACATGGCTTTCCAAGATATCCAGAGATTAAAGAGGACAACAATGTAAATTCCTGAAAAAGTCAAATTCTGCTTGCAGTTTTTGTCATTCAGTGTTCAGTCTAATGACACACTCGTCAACAAAGAGCTAAAGGCTGTATATAATTTAGACCTCCTCAAAGCAGTTATGCATTTACAAAGTGTTCAGACCAGACTGTTCTTTGGATTTATTACATTAACAATGTTGGCCCCGCTTCACATTTTCTGGACTCGGAGATGGTTTTATTGTGATTTACAGTTTGTGGAGAAATGATGGTGCGCTGCCCGGCCTGGCACACTGACGATACTAGCTTCAGTTGTCTTTGTGGAGGAGTTTTGGCCCTTTTGTCCTGTGTGGGTGTCTATGTCTGTCTGTGCAGCTGTGTTTGACTTTGCACAAATACTACGAGAAACTTCAGTTGTGTCTCCATGGCGATAGCACAAGAAAGAGCCTGGTATTTTAGTTTTGGTGAAATTGCACGCAGGTGTTTTCACGGCATGACATTTAATTTGAGTGTATAATTGTCTTAATCACCTGTTGCTCGGTGAAGTGCAGCAAATTCACTTTCAATGCACAACCATTTCTACTGATCGATAAGGCAACAGAAGAATATAAGGTGGCTCTTCAGAGGGAGCAGAGAAGTAACATGTACTATAATGAAATTCAGCTTTACATTTGCTTTGTTATTAAAGTGCACCGTGTAACTTCTTCATCTTCCAGTATGAGATCAGGAGACACTCCTTACACAAGATGAGGGCCAAAAACTGGACATTTGTTGCTATACGTTGCAATAGCTACATCCTCTCTAGTCATTATAATATTAGACATTAAATTAGCAGAAGCGTAATGTTGTTTTCACTCGTGACATGTAAAAGACAATGTTTAGTGGTCACAAAAGTCCTAAACGATTCACTTGATCAGAAATCTCTACTTGAAGTTCGTTACTTGTTAGCAGTTTTAAACATAAACTTAGCCTATAATAAAACACTAACAAGTTTGTACACTTAACAGTAAGTTGTAGCAAGGCTCTGATCTTTGCTAAATGTGGTCGGTAGGTTTGTACCAGCTGACATCTTTCACAACTTGCATATTTTAAGGGCTTGATAATGGCTATAGGAAAACAAACAGGAGAATGCTCCGAAGTCCTTCAAAACATACCGGTCGAGCTCAGATGTTAAGTGTTCGATAGCATCAGAGTCGAACTGCGCGTCTACTAATTATATGTCTGTGTCACAGTTTGTTCTAGCTTTGACGCTTTCTTAAATGAGTAACTAGATAAAGTTTATTATTGATACGTAGAACAACCCTTTGAGCTCTAGCAAACTCTCCATCAATCGACCCAACACTGCCTGCTGTTAATATGGCAACACATAGAATCAAATGTTCACGTTGACCACAGCTCCAGCCAAAGACCCTCACGTCCTGGACCCGACACTAACGTTTTACTGCCGTCTCAGCTTTACGGTCGGACCAGTGCACTTGTGAGAGCCAGAGGTCTGAGCTAATGACACATGCGGGCATACCAAAAGCATGAGCGATTTGGGGCATTTGAGTCAACTTTTATTTCAGCCGCAGCAGCACATGAGCAATGTTTTACTGAAAGGTGCAATCATTTATTTCGTTGCATTTATTTTTGGAGTATTACTTAGTTCTGGGCAAGTGATTGCTATTGGTGATGCTGTAACTTGAGTGGGAGAATTGGACGGCTAAACTATGATGTCACATGAAGGAACAAAAAATACTGGAGGAAAGGTCAGATTGGTAATGGTAAAGTTTGCAAATGGAAGACTATTTTAAGTTTATTGTTGCATTTGTTTTCACATGCTTTCACATCCTTAAATTGACATTTTACCAAATTATTTTACAATAAATAAACCAAAACTAATAGTCTCCAGCACAGAAATGTTGTTAATTTGTCTGTCCTTGTGAAAACCAGTCCACAGTGTCATGTCTATGTCTAATAATGTCCATTTGTTCACTAAAGCCTTTAAACTTTGTCTGTTGTTGTTGTTAGCATTGTGGCTATCTGTTGTTAGCATAGCCTTTTGATGCTTCTTGCTCCTAACAGCTGGTGGAAAAAAGCTTAAAATGCATTATGGTGAACAATTTTTCACGACACATTTCTACACAATAAACTTGACATTTTCAGCACAAAATACCAAATACTTCTGTAATGAACATTTTGGCTTTAAACTAGTTTTGATTAGACTCGATTATTCACAAAACAAAATGTAAGATTTTGTCCTGTTAGCATGATTTTGGATGCTTCTTCAAATGAGGATCTAGTATGATGCCAGGTTTAGCGTTGATGAGAATCAGATTTTGATACTTTTGACAAACCTGAAATCTACATCTCCATGATGTTATGAAGCGATGATACCTCAGCTCACCTTTTGTCAAAATCTTGCATAAACAAATAGTCATTAATTGAAAATTACCAAAATAATCGTTAGTTGCAGCCCTACTTACTCACCTCACAATGAAATAGCTTTTTGCTTCGTTCATTAATCTGCAAAAATTTTTTGTGCCCCTTGTGATATTTTTTCTATATTTTCTATTCATTTCTTTCTCGTAAGCAGCCATGTTTGCTTTCACAGAGACGAAAAAGGAACACTGTGGCCAGATATATTCTTTCATCTGAATTCTCTAGGCATCCAAGTTTGGCTTGCAGGCATGACTATTATAGAGAGAAAGTGTATGAGATATACTGTAGAGCTTTTTTGTTACAGAGTTCTTTTTTTTACAATACACTTCATAAATTTGATCATTTATTTAGCTTAAGTTCAGCAGTTTGTTTAAGGTTACAGTCAGCAACACTTATAATAAAATGGTAACTCAGTCCATAGTCTTTAGTTTGATAATGCCCAGTCTTGCAGCTTGACTTTGAACTGCTTTATAATGAGACTTCTCCTCCGAGCCAAACCCAGAGCCCTGTGTGTGTGTTTAAGTGTTTTTGTGTGTAAATGTGTGAGTCATACATGCCAGCGTGCTTTTGTCTGTGGACTCATGACACACTGAACTGCAGGTGACAGGAAACAGTGTGAGTATTTGTAGCTTCGGGCTGCAAAGGTTACCATGCGTGATTGGGCTTTTTTAATTAGAAAAGTGCGCTTGTAACTTGTCTAATACAGTTCCCCGCTTGTGTTTTTCCTCCACAGATTGGCGTTAAACTCGTGCATCGCCATAGAAACAATCAGATGGCATCGCAAGGCCCAGTTACCAGTCAGATCTGCGTGAAGCGACATCACTCTGAGTAAGGATGCTGTTGTTTTTTAAGGTGTTTTAAGCAGGATTAAGAAATACTAGAGTGTTAGATTTAATGTCATACTGAACTGAATATTTTTGATAATACAATAACATCTCCATGGAAACAGACCAGTGCATTTCTAAACATGCTAAAATTACTCTGACTAAATCATTGAAAGCAAACTATTTTATCTATTACAATTAGGTTTGTGCATTTTAGTACACATTTATACACAATAACTGTCAATTTATGTGATAAAATATTCAGTGGATTACTGAATATCCCCGATAAATACATTTAGTTTTCATTTGCAGTAGCAGGTAGGGATGTCACAATGTAACACTAAAATTTTCATACAGATATAAAACCATCTCCAGTCCTGTTTCCAAAGATTAATAAGCTTCACTTACACTGACTGTAGTGGTGCCATGCCCAGATTAGAAACAGATGTTTTCTTTATCCACAGGTAAAAAACAGTCTTCGTTAAGATCACTCCAGGATTCTTCCTTATTGATGTTTGCTTTGATTTTTATGACCAAACCTGTTTGAACAGAAACAACACTTAATTGCGGTGATGTTTTATGGATTGGATCATAGTTGAGCCTCCAGTGCTATTTTTATTTCTGTTTTGTGCTGTGCATATGTTTTTATTCATTGCCTTATGCAACCTTCAAATTATTGTTTTAATCGCAAATACCACAGGAGATTTAGATTGAATGCAGAGATGTGATAAAGATAATTTCTCTGATACTCACATGAAGGACTTTCAAGATTTTCAAAATATATATTTTTTTTAAAATGAAGAAACACTTGAACACATGAGACCAAATCACTGGCATTTGAACCTGGTCAGCCATATAGATTATCTCGCAGTATTTGTGAATTCACAAACTTGAGATAATCGATCCAGCAGCCTGATTGGTTTGGGAGTTCAGCCCAGTGGGGCAGGGCAGGTTGGGAGAAGTATCGCTTGAAATAATGAAAACAAAGATGGCAGCTGTTTTAGCAGAAATACAGAGTATTTTCTTTTTGAAAGAAGAGCAGAGGTGTTTGTGGCACTTGTTTTATCCCACGCAGACATTAGATATGTCATTACTATTTGTTGTTGTGATTTATAAGGTAGGCCCCACACTTAATCAGCTTGATGTATTTCATTAAACGTCCCATCTTTTCCCAAAGCTTTCAGTGAGTAAAGTTCCAAATGGATACTATTGAAGAACTCAAATCATTCAACCCATATCTGACATGAACCAGGTTTTGTCTTTTAAATAGAGCATTTCCTACTTGTTTCCTTAAAAAATTCTTGTTTTTCATAAACCTATTGGATTTTTGGGTCAGATAAATGGTCAGAACAAAATATGCCTTTTAGCTTTGTAGCTTTTGCCACATCCTCTTTTTAGTCGACTAAAACTAAAGCAAAAACTTTACTGCAGAAAATGACCAACATGGAGTTGGTGGAAACATTTTCATTTCATATTTGCAATACGCCAATATAACTGCTAATAACTGTCCGATCTCATGTGACCGCTACAAGTCACTGTGACGGATACTATACAACATATACAAAAATAAATACATACATATACATATATACGTGTGAAAAGTATTTTTAGGATATGCAAGTAAATTGAGTTTATTGTGTGGACAGAAATGCTGCAAAAAGCTTTACAGCAGTCCATTCTAAAACAAGAAAAAATTGGTGGAAATTGCTGCACTGTGTGTGACCGATGTGACAACATTTTACTTTCATCTGTAATTAAACCTCAAGTAAGACATCTGCAGACATGTTTAATTACTTTTAGTTGGACTGACATATTGTCAAAACGTCATTACCAAACACAATCCATATCATATTTTTCAATATCGCCCAGCAAATGCAAATTCAAATCCATTATATTTTGAAGTTAGCTGTGTATTCTTAATGTATAGATACTTATTGTAGTTAATTTACTTATGCTGCAGATTAAATTGAATAGAAAGTGTGTAGTACATCTTTAAGAGTCTGTAGAAACACATCCGCTGGCCCCAGCAGCCTGTTATTTTCTTCCCAGTGTTTAGAGTCTATTCTGGGGCCTGTATTTGTACATGTGATCACAGTCGTTGGCCTCCGGATGGTCCAATGTCCCGCTCCCATGGGTGCCCTAGTTCACGCTGCAGTCAGGGTGTCTCCGAATGCGTCACACCACCGTGTTTACATCTACAATGTCCGAATCACTTTACACAGAATATGTCTTTGAACGCACCGCCAAGACATTTCTATGAGAGCTCGTTAATCACTTTAGTTGGCATCCTGTCATGTGTTTGTGTTTTTAATGTACAGTGTATCTTCTATCTAACGTCTTGCTGTGAGGCGTCACTCTGCCACCGTTTATTTATTACTGATGGAGGGCAGCTGATGTGAATGTTTAAAGAGCCTACATCTTATTTTCTTATTCTTTTAGTTGGAAAACAAGAAATGAATGAGTCTTTTTACACTTGGTTGACTGAAAACATGTTGACATGTGTAAAAAACTAAATATATAAATAGGACGACATATCTTTTGATCTAGGGATGGGCGATCTGGGAAAAAATATAATTACAAATTTTTTCTCCTCATAATTGACCGATCTTGATTTTGTTTAACCTACTTGAAACAAAAGAAACATAGTTATGAACATAAACAAAACTGTTAATATGTCAAAATGATTTGATTTTTGACATTATGGAACAATATTTTGCCTCAAAGTTTGACTTTAGTTCCAAGCCACACCTTTTTACTAACAAAGGATCGTTTTTTGATCTATTGATTCAAAACTTGCAACAAAGTCATTGACTATTCCATCTCTTGATTTTTCCAGCACTATTTTAATCTGACCCTTTATCTGGCCCAAACTGTGCTCAAAAACACTGAAATGTGATGAAGCTCACCTACAAACAACAGTTTATTAAGTATGTAGGGAACTACTGTATATATTTATATATAAAAAGACAGATTAGACCAATTATTCTCTTCCAATTGTCAGCTAATTCAAAACTGTTTTGCTGCTGCTCAATGTAAATTCTTATATCTAAATGAAAAAAATAGTTGACCAATCAAAAGTTTGGTGGAGTAAGACTCATAGACTGTTTAGATGACTAAAAAGCACCTGCTCTTTTATTCACGTATACTACATCTGCATTTTTAAAATGTGTAAATTATCAGATTGAATCTAGCTGTAATGCTAATAAATGTGCTAATTGTAATTGTACATTGTTCTACAAAACAAAACAAAAAACCTTTCATGGAAAAGTATATCATTTAAAGGAAAAAAGTGACTCTTATATGTTTTTACACCTCTTTGTTGTTGTTGTTGTTGTTGTTGTGGTGGTGGTGGTGGAGAGTGACGACTTTTCAACTGTTGCACAACAAATCATTTCCTTAAAATCAAACACATTTTATTTAAAGCTGATGAGTTTCAAAGTCTGTCAAAATGTTAGAGAAACGTCTGTGTCCCTGTTGTTGATAAAAAAGCTATTGTTGTATTTTATTTATCCCAGTGAAAATAGAAGATTTCCAGTACAGTAAATTGTACCATTTTGAGTTGTTTGTGGAGTCTATAACTTTGGATTTAACTAAGCTTATGGTAAACTCAAACCCGTATTTTGTAAAGCAGTCCCACTAAGAAGAAAGAAGAACATGAGACGCTTTTATCCACTTTCGTCCAGCCATTTTTAAGTTAGAAAACAACAAATCCTGCCTTCCTTCTGCAGCTTATCCCACCAAACTGCAGCTTACGTGATTCCTTTACAGTCTGAAGTTTTATAGACGCTCTTAAAATCTATTAATTAAGCTTGTCTAGGTTTACTGTACCACTTCAATCGTCTGTAAGATTTGCAGACGTGGAGGAGGGGAGCCAAGGGAGTCCGGTTTTATAGACTTGTTTGTAAGTGGCCTTGTAAATTTTGGCTAACTGAGTCGGGGTGACAGCTGCTCCCACGGACTGTCAGGGTTATGTTCTTTAAATACTTTGGTTTTCAAGCAGATTTCAACCCTTTATTATTAGCTTCATCACAAAAAATCAGACTGTATTTCACTGCTAATCGTATTCATCATTAACTGAGAAAGCATTATGAGAGTTTCCGACGCACAATCCGCTAATGGCTGGCTTAAATGGACTCTTTGGGTAATTTAGACCAAATCCCGCATGTTATGAATTATAATGGAAAACGTAATTGTAGGTTGCAAAAGTGGTCAGCGGTGCCTTGTTGAATAAAAGGGCTGCGATTTTTCCCACTGCCAAGTTGGATCCAAACGTAAAGCATCATTTTAAAAGAGATTATTGTGGATTATAGCTTGCTTGTGCGTAAAACTAAGGAATTAAACTTAATACTTAACCAAAAATGACTAGATATGTTGGTAATGAATGTAAGACACTGATAAAGATCGTTTTTAAGAACAGCTTGGACTAAACTGTCTCGGGTGAATTGGCACTTTTGGGATTGAATTTCAGATTGAGCAGTTGTCAAGGCAAGCTTCTGTCTTCTTTTTTTTTTTTCCTTTTTATTCATTTTGTGTTACAAGGAACGTCTCGCTGAGTCTCTGAAACTCATTTTCAAGATTCATGCTCCAGAGGAAACCTGTCACCCTTTTCTGTCACTTTTTTACAGCCAAACCTTCTTAATGAGATGCAGGAGTGTTGATTAAAATCTCACCAAAACGAGTTACTTACCGTAATTTTTGGACAGAGAGCAACTGGATATAGGGCTGCACCAACTAGATTTAGAAAAGAATCAAAAGTATACATCACCCTTATAGACTTCACTTGTAGATAGGAAGTCAATGAGAATCTATAATTTACTGCAAAGAAGTCACATACACTGTAGCTTGTGAAATATCTGCGAAGTTTTCAAAAGTTACTACTGTCTGTGGAACAGCAGAAGTCAGACTTGTGACATAAACAGAATTTACAGCTGGTCTAATATTAAATCAGTGAAGATTTTAAATGACTAAATGGCTGAAATTTGCGTAGGGCTGGGCTATATTGACAAAAATGAATATCTTGATAATTTTTTGACATATCTCGACTACGATATTCAGTAAATATTTCAGGCTAAGCATCATGCATGTCTTTAAATGTGTTTACAAGGTTAATGATCAGAAAAATGGGGCCTTGCTGAGTTGACCATAAACATTCTTGTTCGACCTGTGTAATCGATTAGTTGCCTAAAAGCAAAACTAGCAAGTGTCCAAATGATCTGACCAAATATCTGACCCAAACAACAACTTAAAACAGCTAAATGAGATTTTCATGTAAAAAGTTCAGAATAAGCTTGCAATGTGCTTTACAACTCATAAACATTTGGTCAAAGATACCAATGAGTGATCAGTTGACCAAAATATCACTGTCTAGCTTTATTGAACATTTACAATGTCATTTTCTAAATTTTTGGTTTTTTTTTAACAGCCTTTTTTGTTGCCTTTTCATTACAAACGATACTCTTAGATATTCCGTTTTTGCATATCTTCAAGACAGCAATCGCAATATTATCTAAAATTCAACATATACTTTAGTTAGCGTTCATCAAAACTATAGGGCTGGGCAATATCTCAGTATATATCGCATGTTGAGATATTTGTTGTACAAGATATGAATTTGGCCATATCATAAATTTGGAGATAATGTATTTCTGGACACAAAGAGCTCTTAAAATGGATGAAAAACAGTTGGTTACAGAGAAAAATGACAAAGAGAGAATGCAAAGATGAATTCAGTTTTCTACTTGAAGTAATATACTCTCGACTAGAATTTTGTTTTATTTAGTTTTACTCATGAAATGCGTCACCCAAATTATTTGATTCAAAGTTAATTTACATTTCTAGTTTCTAATCAACAGATATAGGTTTAGAAAAAATGTCATCACTTAAAAAATATCCTTTAAAAGATTTTGAGTTATATATCGTTTATCGAGATATACATTTTTGTCCATATCGCCAAGCCCTAATTAAAACATAGTCTGATTCCACAGTTTATCTGGTTGTTCTCTGAATATTTGTTTATTTTTTATATTTTACATTGTTGTGGCTAATGCACTTCTGTGGCATTTAAGCAAACTTGCTGCAAACAATGCAGATTTCTCTTTATTTCCATGGCAACAGTTGTCCTTTGACATTCCATCTCAAGGTCCTCTTGACGATCTAATAAAAGTTGGAACTGTGAGGTTTTTTCTCCAATCACAAGACATACATATTTTATTTTGAATTGTTAATCACTATGGCAACAGTCCTAATTTCTCATCCTTCTGAATCCCACAGATCCCCAAACTGGCTTTAACTTGTTTGTGAGACGTGTGGCGCACAAATCCTGCGGTTTGAACACTTATCCCACCGTGTTATTTCGAGATGTGAGTGTGAGCGATGTCCCAACACCTGATCCAGCCTGTTCTGTGCTTAAGTCCTGTTTTAGCTGTGGTTTTCGGCTGATGCGTCTCCCTATCCCTGGGCAGCGGAGATCCCGGCTCGGAGTTCTGGATCACTTAGCGGCGTTCCGGTACACTTTGACTCCGCTTCCTCGACGCCGGGCCTTAGCAACAGCGGGTTTGTGGTCAGAAACCCTAATCTGCTCCTCGTATGACCCGCTGACGGACAGGGACAACAGTGGACGCACACAGAGAGAGAGAGAGAAAAGAGAGAATAGAGAGAGAGGAGAGAAAAGAGAG
Organism: Mugilogobius chulae; assembly: GCA_038363315.1. NCBI lineage: Eukaryota > Metazoa > Chordata > Actinopteri > Gobiiformes > Gobiidae > Mugilogobius > Mugilogobius chulae. The sequence goes on along the minus strand of CM076406.1, from coordinate 15,736,954 downwards.
AACAGAGAGAGAGGGAGAGAAAAGAGAGAACAGAGAGAGAGAGGGAGAGAACAGAGAGAGAGGGAGAGAAACAAGGAGAGAGAGGGAGAGGAAAGAGATAGAGAGAGAGAGGAAGAGAAAAGACAGAACAGAGAGAGGGAGAGAAAGAGAGAGAGGAGGGGTCAGTAGAGAGAGAGAAGAAACAAGGATAGAGAGGGAGAAAGAACAAAGGGAGTGAGGGAGAGGACAGGGACAACAATACATGCAGAGAGAGAGAGAAAGAAAGAGAGAACAAAGAGAGAGAGAAAGACAAAAAGGAGAGAGAGAGAAAGAACAAGGAGAGAAAAAGAAGAGGAGAGAGAGAAGGAGAGAACAAAGAGAGAGAGAGAACAAGGAGAGAGAGAAGAAGGAAAGAGAGATAGAACAAGGAGAGAGAGATATAGAGAAAGAGAACAAGGAGAGAGAGAAAGAAAAGAGAGAAAACAAGGAAAGAGACAGAGAACACGGAAGGGAGAGAGAGAACAAGGACAGAGAGAGAGAGAGAGGATAAACATGGGGAGGGGGTTAGAGAAACACAGACAAATGGTGAGAGAGGAAAAGAGAAAGATCAAGGCGAGAAAGAAGGAGAGGGGAGGTAGAGAGCATAAGGAGAGAGAGGGAGCACAGAGAGATGGAGAAAGAGAGAACTGAGAGAGGAGAAGAGAGTGGACAGAGAAAGAGAGCGGGGGGACAGGAACAACAGTGGATGCACAGAGAGAGAGGGGGGAAGAGACGGAGGGATGGAGGAACGAAGATACAGTGACAGAGGACAGAGACAACAATGGAAGCACAGAATGATAGACAGGAAAAGAGAAAGGGGGCAAAGGCAGAGAGAGAAAGTGAGGAGAGGGAGAGAGAGAAAACAGCTAGGAGATGGACTGAAGAAGAGAAAGAAAGAGTGGAGAGAAAACAGAGATAGATGTAGACAGAAAAGAAGAACGTACAAAGAGAAAGAAAGAGAGAGAGGGGAGGGAAGAGCGAGTTTATGGAATAGAGAGGTAGAGAAAGAGAGAGAGAGTGTATTGAAAAAGATATTTTGAAGCAGAACAAACATCTTCAACTTGTGTAGTTTTAGACGGATTAGTTTTAGTTTATTTACCAATAAAACAAACATTTTTCTAACTTTGAGTTTCTCTTGACATAAACCTTCCCATGAGCCTTTTGTCGTGACTCTAAATTATCAAATCTCACTAAAAGCATCTATTTATACTTCATATCAGTGTTCTCAGATCTCAGAGATTTCAACCATTTTAGCTCACGCAGAGTTCTTTTTTTTTGCAGTGCAGTCGGTCTGGCCCCACTGCTCCAGCCTAAACATGCTCATATATGGGTTTTCTGGTCTAATCCCCAGACTTCTGCTTTGTCCCGTTATAAACACAGCCACATGGGCCCGAGCAGACGTCCACACATGTGCCTCTGCAGTTTAGGGAAGCCAAACGGATCATTATCGTACATATTTTGGATTTGTATATTGTTGAAAGCGGATGGTGTTGAATCTGACTTTTTCTATATTCTTTCATTCTGTCAACACAGTCTGAAATAAACCATTGAGATCCTTATTCTGGGACAAAGCAGGATCAGTTTGGAAAAGTTACAAATAAAAAATACTCACTTATATTAGAGTCAGTCAATCATCAGAAAACCAAACTGCAAACACTCAGCTTCACAAAGAGTCCTTTTTCAATGATCCAAAGGGTTCAGAAGCAGATTCAGTTTGAATTGGAGACAGTTTTAGTCAGACGTTTGATAATAAATGGCTGGATAAGATTTTCAGGTTTGATTTATAAAAATGTACTCACCAATGACAGATATATAGACTTTTAGGATATTTTCATGTTTTAAAGTCTTTATTAATGATCAAATACTATCTAAACAAGCCTAAATTATTACCAAATAATTACTTTTTTATTGATGGTCTGAAGTCGCTTGTTTTGGGCTTTTTTCAAAGGCTAGGTCGCTTGTTGTTCTCTGAAAATCTGGCAACCCTGGTGTAAGGACAGAGGATGCTCTGGGACAATTCTCCATCTGTCTGTTTGTTGTTGGACAAATAATCTTTGTGTTCCTGATAATAACAGTTTCTGATTTTCTAATGCTTCTGTTGGTACTAGCCAAATGTTTCATTATTTGATTTTCTGGCAATTTTATTTGCTAAATCAACAAATTGGGCCAAAACTCCACCAGTTTAGTAGACTTTTTAAAGTTGAGAAATAACAAATTCACTAGAACACACTCATTTTTGTTAACTTTGGGTTTGTAAGGTTATAAAAAAATATTTTTCCAAGTTAGAAGATTGAAAATGATCACAAACTTTTCAAACCAGGACCCTCAAAATAGCCCTGGAACCAACTCACAACCCTCACACCAGCATCAAATAGACTTTTGTCATAATTTCAAGCAGGAAAACCATTAAATTAGATTTAAATGCATTTATTTTAGAAGTATATTGCTTTACGTGACCAATTTCATTAAAACATGCAACTTTCAGTTGCAAAGTGGATTAAAAAAAAAGATGTAAATTTTTTTTTTTAATCTTCTCACGCTCACAGATTTTGCTTCATGACCTCCACTTTGGGAGTCACTGTCTCCACTTTACTTCTTGTTATTTTGAACATACTATTTTGAAACTTTTCTTCACAACCTTGTTGATTCAAAGCAATAAAACTATAATTTATATTTACAGCAGGAACCAAATAAGTTAATATTAGAACATAAAACCTTTTCACCAGAGTGTGTTTGTCAGTTGTGTGAAATCAGATCATATTTTATGACCAAATCATGCAGAAATCTTAGTGGTTCATTGTCTTTCTGTTGCTGTTCGTTCTACATACCTGGCACACGACTGCTGTGCTGTTTTGGTCCACCCACTTTTCCTCTTTGTGTGTTCCTGCAGTGCACTTGTGTAATTGGGGGGTCGGGACTTCCTCTTCCCTTTTGCAAAACCCTGTGATGGAGGAGGTTGGTCATCCAATATAATCCCGTGTTTTAAGTGCATTTGAATCATTCTTTCACCTTTATTTTGGTCACTGAACAAGCTATACTTGTATTTAAGTCAATACTAAGCCTTTGAGTTGTTCCAATGTTTTTATTTATTGACGCGAAGAAGTCGGGAAAAATACTGATGATGTCATTGTCTCTTTTTGTTATTTGGGCCAGCTGTTAACAGCACATGTTCACTTTTATTGTAATCCAGATTAAATGGAAACCGCCTCCAAGCGCTCGGCTGTGTCCTGTGGCACACATTTAATATTTATAGACTTTCGAATCTGTGCATTTTCTCCTATACTGCATGTGAAGAGCATTACTGATTTAAGCTGTATAGAAGGTTTACAATGCTATTATGTCACTGACTTTTAACATCCTGTTGGTTTCCTGTTGACCATTATATAAGCAATAGAACTCACTTCATCCTGCAGCTTTTGTTTGGATTGGTGCTGGCAGATTTTACTTTCTCTCTTGCATACGTGTTGGTTATTAGCTAATTATTTCAGACAAATGTTAGCTTGTACAGTCTGTGGCAGTGCAGATGCTCAGTGGGATCTTGGGAATCCATTTTTCCCTCAAAACAAATGCCTCGCTCTCACCACCGTTTGGCTACAGTCTGCTGGAGGCTCCCTGTAGTCTCGTTTTGGTCCTGCTTTTCTTCCTTTTAGGGCTTCAGCTATGTCCGTCACTCATCGCTTTGTAATATTTTTCCTGGTTATAAGGCTATTTTAACATTTTGAATATGTGATAGCTGCCTGTGAATGGTTTTCTCCTCTTTTTTAGGCCTGGACTAGACTGTGTTTAAGCCTGGAGGTACTTGTAAAACAGGTGATATTGAAAAGTTTTGCTAAAAATTGCCTGTAATTATTCTGTAAGATTCAAATTTGTCTATTCGTAGCAATAGAAATCAGCACGTTTTTGTGAGTTTCATATTCTCAGCTTGCATTGGTGCGTTGGGTATAAGATTCTGATTATTTTGGGAGTTTTTTCTAGCCTGATACATCAGATGGTTTAATTTCACTTCATGGAAACCGTCTGACATCGCATCATTGGGGCTTGTTCAATTCACAAGAGGCAGGGACTTTTTTTTATTTAACTAATGGATGCTTTTTGGTCATTTTGTCGTCCAGGAGGTAGAGCATAAACATGTGTGTCAGTGATTGTTGCCGTTTTTATGTGGTAAACCTCCAAATTAAAAGGTACAATATCATAATATAAGTGAATATTTGGCACAAGGTTGATGGAGGACACATACAGTCTGCTATTTCAACTCGGATTGGTTTTGGCCAACTCTCTGCTCCTACTTGCTGATTGGACAACCATGCTTGCTGCTTTTTGGGTTTCTCAGTCCTGTGATACTTGACTTAGTACCTGGAATGAAATTAAATTGCCTGGCTAAGTTTTTGCCATTGGTGGTCCCATTTTTGGTGACGGTAAAAGGTCTCTATTATATAATATTAGAGATGGAAAACTCAAATTATGCAGCAATAAAAAAGGCCAGAATCGATCTGCTTTGCTCATGCAGCCACTGACTTACACACACACTCTGTAGTTGTATACACACAATAATCCAATACAAACCATGATATATGAAGAAACAAAGCTTGAACTTGTACAAGATCTGACTGAATGTGCACCATTATGTTGCTTTAACAACTGATGGGCGGCTTCTAAATATGGACACTAAATATTACTTAAATATTACTGTTTACTGTTCATAGAAAATAAAAGTTCTGAGCATTGACAACAGCGACTTTGCTTTAAATGTCATCTATTATGGGTTATTTTGTTTCTTAATGTAAAAAAAGTAAGTTAATATACGGTAGATAAACTTACAAAATATAAAATTGGTGTTGCAAAATTGAAAACTGAATTGGATCGTGACTTAAGTGAATTGTCCCATCCCCACTGAATATACAGTACAGACCAAAAGTTTGGACACACTTGCTCATTCAAAGAGTCTTCTTTATTTTCATGACTATGAACATTGCAGATTCACACTGAAGATAGAAACACCAGGAGGAAGTGTGACGGTGTGTTGCGCCAGATGACCTGGCCTCCACAGTCACCAGACCTGAACCCAATCCAGATGGTTTGAAGTGAGCTAAACTGCAGGGTGAATGTAAAAGGGCCAACAAGTGCTAAGCATCTCTGGGAACTCCTTCAAGACTGTTGGAAGAGCATTTCAGGTGACTACTTGCTGAAGCTCATCAAGAGAAGGCCAAGAGTGTACAAAGCAGTAATCAAAGCAAAAGGATAAGAACCAAGAATATGACATATAGTTGTTTCACACTTTTTGGCTGTGTGCTACTTCCACGTGTGTTAATTCATAGTTTGGATGCCTTCAGTGTGAATCTTTTATGTTCATAGTCATGAAAATAAAAAAAAAAAAGTCTTTGAATGAGAAGGTGTGTCCAAACTTTTGGTCTGTACTGTATGTGGCACCTGTGGATTTCAGTTTGGATAGAATGTATGTACACATATATAGGATTTAAAAGACAAGTAATATCGTCTCTGTTTGCTTTTTCCAGGAAGTACATCAGCAAGGGTTAGTATTTATTCAGGTGAAAATGTGTTTGTAGTATCCTGTCTGCTTTTAATATTAGACAGTTTGTCCACTTAAATCCAAAAAGTATGTTTTTTATGTTTTGTTAGCATTTAGCTGTTTCATTTGCATGACGATACAGCAGAGCTCATGTTGACTTCCCATAGTAGTAAAAAGCATTTCAAAACACATCATGGTGAATAACTCATGTAAGATATGAAGCATCTGGTATAATGCTTTCAACCATGCTCAGAAGATGGGAAAACGTTTACTTGAGCAAACAGAAAGACAATTTTATTATGGGTAGAAGATCTGGTTTTTATCTCCCAGCACTCCTTTAACTACATTTGCAACCGGTTTGTTATTTTGTCATTCTTTTAACCAATCCAGTGCATTTTATATAACTGATTATAAGCATTATCCACACGTACTATATTTTCCAATGTCTTGACAAAGTTACAATGGTGAGATTATGATGCAAGAGGCAATTATAAAATGTATGACTGATGAAATTATTTATCTGAAACTTAGAGTAATTCATTTTTCAGGCTAATGCGGATGTACATATATTCAGTATTTGACACTTCAATAAATGTACAAAAATCAAATACAGAGGCTATATTATTTGTAGTATGTCAAAGATTAGTAAAGTTATTTGAGTTACAACTATAGGGCTGTGCAATTGATCAACTTTCACTTACAATTATTGCAGTAATCGTTTTCAAAAAAATGTGTATTCAAGTAATAGTGATTTCTTATCGTAACTGATAAATTTCCTTGATATGGAAAGTAGGTGGTTTCTTTACAATGGTAGAATACATTTATGTTTATTTCTGTGAGATCTGTCACATATTTCATTTGATCTTTTACTCTCAATTTAAGGCATTAACACAGTGCAGTCTCTCTAAGCAAATAATCGTTTGAATAATCATGATTTCAATTATGTTTTAAGTCATTGTAATTGTTATTTAAATCCTAATCAAGCAGCCCTAGTTACAAACCTAATGCCAATGTGGCCCTTTGTCAAAAAGAAGACACAGAATCAGAATCAGAATAGATTTTATTGCCATTGTCAGTGAATAAAAAAATTCACAAACTGGGAATTTGCTTGGATGCTTATGTGCAACATATAACATTAATAAAATAATAGTATAAAAAAAAAATAGTAGCTATGATAAAAAAGACTTTAAAAATATATATCCAATTATAGGGCATGCAAGGGAATAAGTATACCAAGTATAAAATAGACAGTAAAATATATATACAGTAATGGGAACAATAGTGCATTTTGTCAATGCAAATAGATAAGAGAATACTAGCATGAGAAATTAAGTGACAGGTGTACGTGACCATGTGATGAGAAACAAATAAACAAATAGTTGTTATACAAGTTTCATAACAAATTGTGGTGAATATTTCAGAGTTTTTGTAGGTAGGTAAACAGAACATGTGACTGCTGTAAAAAGTTTAAAATTAACTATTTCTGTTTGTTCCATTTAATTAGTTAATGAACTTTAATCATGCTCAGAAGATTAGGCTGACCACTCCAAATGTGCTGATGATTTGATTTTTCATAACCATTTGACACACACAACCCTTTTGCAGCCTGTTTTTTTCATACTAAATCTGACTTATTTCATAACCCACTGAATGTATTTTACTGAATTGTTTGTTAGCCTGTCCCCACGTGTTTTCTCTCCTCTTTGCCGTCTGAAGTGTGGAGTTAGTTGTTATTCGGAGCATGCTGCCGGCGGGGTTCACGTTGTAGGTGAGATCCAGAATAAAGTGTTGACTGGCTGATCCAGGTCAGCTGTCTTGTGCATTATCAGAGGTCTATTTGTGCGACCGACCTGCTGTCTCCTGCGGTTTTGGGGGTGTGTGTTTGGGCGTGCGAGGGTCAGATCGATTTAATTGGTCCGTATAAAGTATCTGATGGACAAAAGTATGACATCATCTCTGCTAAGAAGTCAGCAGGTCAGTGTATGCTTCAGGGTTTTTTAGGATTGTATCTAAGTAGGTGTGACATTTTTGTAAATCTTAAATCTTGATGCAAACAATATTTCATTGGATTTTACAGAAATTTAGGTTAAAGTCCATATGACAGAGTATCACATTTTCAAATTTTGACTTAGTTTGGTGTATATTCTTGTGGTAATTATAGTTTTGCAATAGTTAAGCTGCAAATTATGAGAAATTTGACTAAAGTCGAAAATTACAGAAAGTAATTTAAGTTCTAAAACAGAATATGTTGTCAAAAAGCGCCAAAATGCAAAGACAGTTTACTCATGTTGATTTGCCTCGTCATTGCCCACTTCGTATTGGAAGCACACTTCGTACCTTTAGCTTTACCTCCCTACAGTGTTTCTTCATGTTGAAGTTTAACTAAACACAGATGAAACTAAACTGTTAAACACAAAACACCCTTACAATTCAACACTAGCCTACAAGTATTGTAAAATGAGATTATTACTGTTTCAGAGTTGTAAATGTCTGATTAAGCTAGTTCCGACTGCTAGCTGTTTGCTTAAAACAGCAATAAGTAGTGTGGCCTTCAGGTTTTCTAATGGCAAACTAATAGTGAGATACATTCATAGACATCAATATAAATAATAATAATAACTGTACACTTAAAAAAAAAAATGTTTTTAAAAGATGCAATCTTGACCTGTGCATTCGTAGTTGGGCTACAAGGTACAAAGTGGGCAGAGGTACAAAGTGGACATGTTTGGCTATGCTAGACAGTCGGGTTTTTTCTAGGGACGGAAGCGAGCTGGTTGCCATGGTAATGAGCTAATTTCTGTTGCTAAACTGGCCTAAGCTATCTAACTATCTTAAACTTCACCCAACCCTTTTCCTAAACTTACCTGTTCTTTAACTTAATCTCCGCCTCTCCAAACCGACATATTAGCGTTTACCTTCATATTTACGATGCAGTTTCTATGTAACGTGGAATTACCTCTACATGCGTCATATTTGCAAGACAAAAGATAACTATAAATCTCATGTATATTTAGAAAAGAAATAAAATGGATGAAACAGGCAAAATATTTAGTCTTATATATATATTTAATCTTATATATAATCATGTTGGCTATGTTTTTCTGAAAAATGTTAACCCTAACCCTCTAAAACTGTCATGTACACTTTGAATTGTCACTTATTTAGAGACGTACCGGGCGATTTTGCCCCTGCCGGTCTTATACTTAAGCGCAAAGCGCAAAGAGTTCTCTGTGTTGGCCGCTATGAGCTCCAGAGAGCAGCTCCAGCTCGTGGCACGGCTGCTCTGCTTTGTCTGATGCCAGTTCAATCAGTGAACCTGCACAACATAACCGTGGAGCAGTGCAAGAAGTTCACTGGAAATAAGAAATAATAATAATAATCATATTTTGCCATCAATTCTAATTTTGTCAGTTATGGCTAGTTAGAAACAGCCACGTTAAATGCAGTTATTGAATTAGGCAATATATTTGTAAAATAAAATGGATTCACTTTTTAGTCAGACTTGGCTTCAATAAGTTTGTTCTATATGTTTTTAACAATACAATGTTGTGTCGACCTAAACTTATAATAAAAATGATCTGATGCTCGTGGTAAGACCTACCTGAGAATCTTGATCCGTGCGTGAAAAGTTTATGAAAAAGCAGCGGCGTGTCCTCGTTATAATCCTTTTGAATGAGACAACTGCCGGTAAGCAGGCTCCCGGTCCCGGTGTGATGCGAGCGGAGGGTCTTTCGTGTGTGACCGCGTCTGCAGCCCTGTACAGACGAGCGCAGGGTTGTGTCCACCTCGGGTCGGTTCTCTGGATGCGCGCCGTGTCCAGGTAAAGCACAGCGCGGGGCTCTGGTCCAGACTGTGCCAAACGGTTCCGCGCTCTTCCTCGTGCTCACTCACAGTGGTCACCGCCGTAAAATTGACAGCCTCTGGTCAGAAACGTCCAGCGGCCTGGTGCGTGTGGCCGCGACCCGCGCTGACCCAAAAAGCGCTGAAGGGGCCGGACCTCACGCAGCACCGTGCTCTCCTGCTTTATCTCTCTGCTCTGTCGTGGGCAGAGCTGCATTCACACTTAACACTGTCTCATGTTCACTCTATAATCTAAGTCTTTTTATATTAAGTCAACAGGCTTATGTAAAAGAAAATACGTTTTTTTAGACAAAGTTGTTAAAGTTTGTCATTTGAATAGACTTTTACCAAATACATTTCTATTATTACACTTTTTCCCAAACTGAAGCTCTTGTAGTAACTTTTGCTGTGATATTAATGCACTGCTTACGTGTCACAGACATGACACGTCTAGGCCGTTCACTGAATGAAATTGTACCCCACACATCTGGCGGGCACCACACCTGCTTCACTCACGGCGTAGCTCTTGGAGAGAGCGCACTAGAGGCCAACAGAGGAATAACTGTCTTAACCGTCTAAGCGGGAAGTCTTAAAGGGGCAAGATCGCCCTCAAAATCTAGATTAGTATATGGTTTAATAGCTAAGCTCACACTAGACTGGACAGATGTTAGTCATAATTTTTCAATATTTTATTAAATCCTGAGTGGTCTTTGTTTTGCCCAGTGGGAAAAGATTATTCTTTATACTACATTTATTTGCTCCTTTCATGAAAATGATTGATTGTCAACTAAAAATGATAGTAATAATTAACAATGAACATTTGATTGGAAAGAGCAAGAGCATTTTTATACTTATCTACTTTTTTTTATCACTTGTCTTCAGATATTAGCACACATGATTCAATAAATATATTATTTTCTGGCCTTAAAGCCTTAACTTGCACTACAAACTGTATTCAACAAAAATACAGAAAGAAACATTTAAAAATATGCTCTGTCTCTAATGTATTCTTTGTTTGGTAAGTTCTGCAATGTCTCAAAAGTGTTCAGTGTTTTGTATCATTACCAAAGGAAATGTGAAGTTTTCTCTGAGCAGAATCCTCCTGCTGCTTTGTGAAGAACGAGAAGTTATAGCTCCAGGCGGACTATTTTTGTACTACAAACTAACAACAGTATTCATGCCTGTACAAGTGGGCACTCATTTATCCAGCTCTCAAACAGCCACTTTCCCAAACCGTGGCATTACATTTACTGTGCACAATCACTGTCTTTTTAAGAACAACCGGCATTTACACTGTGTATTTATAGCATCTGATAACCACATGTTTTTACTTTGTCTCAAGAGATAGGTTTAGGTCGTATGATATTGACATGGAGTTTTTTTATTTTATTATCTGGTTAAATGTCATATTTTTGCAAGCCTGTTCATATTATCGTTATTCGGAAACAAATTTGTTCTTAATAGTTCTTGTCTTGTTATGCTTTCAACAAGATTAATTGGGGATTCTTTTAGCAAAGGTCTTGTGAATATGATTTTTTAATGCAATCTGACACGTACAAAGCTGAAGGAATGTCATTTGAAAATATCTTGGAGGTTTACTGTATATTTGCAGGCTAAAATTTATTTTTTCAGCAGGTGACATGTTGTGGAGTCTTTGTAAACAATTATTCAATTCCCAAAGTTGATTGATTTATGGGTGCATGGTAGCAGAGTGGTTAGTGCTTTGGTTTAGCGAAAAGGAGATTATGTCCTCCTGAGTTGAGTCAAATCAACATCTCTTGATCTCTTTAGGTGGAGTGTTCTTCTGATGTTACAGTGAGTTCTCTCCAGGTACTCTTCCTTCCTGGTACGCTTCCTCCCACATCCAAAAATCAGTAAGGTCACAGAAGAAAATGTAGATAGAAAACAAAATATCTAAAACGTAAATATGTTATGAAAAGCCAAAACGTTAAATAACTACAGATTTTGGTTGAAGCCATGTAGCGACATTTTCTTTGGGTTTAAATCTTAATCTACCCATGCCCCAGCCCTAAACTTACCTATTTTAGTCATTTGAAGCCTAAGCTTACTCACCTTGCTATATGTTTTGGCTTTTAGCATATTTATGTAAAACAGGAGTGAAAACGTGTCCATCATATTGACGATTCGTTTTATATCTACATTTTCTTCGGAGACTGCACTACTAAAAACATGCATAGATGTGCACAGAAGTCGTAGTCAAAGTTGTCGTATTTATTTTCAAAAATGCTAACTTCCTGTTGGCATCTTCAATTCCTGTTTAGTTCATATGGGCTTTCACTACCTCAGCCTAAAATGAAAAAATACTTTAAGATTGAGCCGTGAACAGTGAGTTGGTGGTTTTCTCTGAAAACATGTTAAATACTTTACAAATGTGTTTGTCTGTCAATGCTAACACTAAACTCTGACAGTTTGAACAGGGTCAATATTTGTTTGTCTCTGTGATACACAGCAATAAGCTGGTCACTGTTCAGGGTTTTCCCCCGCGTAAGGCCCAAAGTCACTGGGATAGACTTCAGTGACCTGCGACTCCAAATAAGAAAAAGTAATGTAAATTGATTAATTGAAATTAATCAATACATTTACAGTAACCTTAACTGTGTTAGGTGTAAATTTGATTGTCATTATGCAAACACTGCAGCTGATTTTCCTCTCAACAGATTGTGGATAATTGCTGCAAAGTTTAAGACTGACAGAAAAACTGACTAGACTCTGCAGACGCTAAACACTATTAAGGGCTATTAGAACTATTATGAAAAGGCTTGGACAACGTCTTTAACAATCAAGATCTTTCAGCATAGAAGTAGTTTTCATTTGAGTTGAAACACTGAAACTAAACCTAAATAGCCTAAAACAAGTATACAGTAGTACAAATTATATAAAAGGTTATTATTGTTGTCACAAATTAGTAATGAAAAAGCTGTAACATGAATCCGTATTATCTTAAAATGAACTGCTGCCCACCTTTTAGACCTGTTATTGTGAGTGGAAAAGCTTTTGTATTCAGGTGCTTCTTGTTTTGCAGTGTGAAGTGTTTTGAACTGTGCAGCTCAACAACAAGTATTTGATTTGTCAGTTGTGACCAGGAAACATGTGGGATAAGAGAGGAGTGAGTCAGTCGCTTCCTTCACCTGCTAAAGCTCAAAACATCCTCTTGTTCCTTGGATTTGTTCCCTTAAGGCAGATCTAGTGCCAAGTGTGTCGGACCACCACAGGAAAAGGACTGGACCCTGAACACTGTGATGGAGAAAACATATTTAGATGAATGAAAACATGAAAATGGAAAGTGACATTTTTACCTTTGGGGTAAAAAGCCCACACCAACAATAACACTGACAGAAACTGAAGTATTTTGTAAGGCTCTCCATTGGCTGAATTTATAGTCTATATTATGTTTATTTTGTCTCATTAATGCATGTTTAACTCAACTGCAGAATATTATGTCAGTTTCATCTTGTGATGTCAGTAGGTGGTAATACATTCATTATTTTACTGTCTTTTGAACTCCACACTCCTTCGCTAGATTGATTTGAACCTTTTCAGCCTTCAAGCTGCTACAGCTAATGTTTTAGCCTTGCTTAAACTGCTTGATTGATTTAGACTGCTTGATTCTTCAGACCAATACTATTTGAATCAAGCTAAAATTATTTCTTGTGTTGTATCACGAAGTTAATGATTCTAGTTTTCTGTAGACCTTACCCATTTTTAAACTACGCTGTAAAAATCCTAATTCCAAAAAATTTAAACTAACTTACAGTAAATCTTTATGTTGATATAAGTCGATAATGTGCACGTCAAAGAGATTAAACTTAGACTTTTAAGTTATAAGAGAGAAAACAAGAGAGAGAGAACAAGAAAGAAAGAGAAAGAAAAAGAAAAAAATAGAGAAAGGAAAGATAGAGAGAGAAAGAAGAGAGGAAAAAGAGAAAAAAGGAGAGAAGGAGCGAAACAGTGAGAGAAGAGAGAGAGTAGAAAGGTGAGAGAGGAAAAGAGAGAGAGGAGAGAGAGAAGATAGATGAAAGGAGAGAGAGAGAAGAAAGCAGAGAGAGAGACTGAGAGAAAGAGAAAAGGGGAGAAAGGGGTAAGAGAGAAAGTGCAAGAGAGAGGAGAGAAGAAAGTAGAGGGGGAGACAGAAAGATACAGAAAAGACATAGTGAGAGAGAGAGAGAGAAAGAGAGTGAGAGAGAATTTCAGACAACTCACAAACAAGAGTTTAATTGACACAAAACTTTAAGACAGAAATTGGCACTGCTCAAGTTTTTTTTACTATAAAATAACTTAAGAATTTCTCTCTAGCGCTGATATTTTGTAAGTGAATCTAATCAGGTGAAAATTAATCTGCAGTTTCCTATCTTCTTCTCACTGAAGTCTGTCTGTTGTTTGTTATTGTTGTTAGCATTGTCGCTAACTGTTCCGACACTTCCGACATGCCTCTCTACTAATAGCTGTGACAAAAGCTTAAAACACATCATGGATAATAATTAAAAGGCTCAAAATGTATTACCCAAGTGAGCAAAACATGTGGACTAAAGAAAAAAGTTTAAAAATTACTGGATTGTTAAAATTAAAAGAACTTAAATGTATAAAGTCTGCGTGTTGCTACCCTACACTCTCTAGTTTTGGCTAACACTTCTTTGACTATTATAGATGGGGGAGATTTTGGGGGTTTTCTAAGAATATCTGGCAACCCTCAGAGCCTGGACCAGAGCAGCAACACTTTTCACAGGCCTCAGGAGACACAGGCTCTAACACACGTGAAACAAAACATAACATGGAGCTAATGTGAGGCGTGAAGGGCCTGGGCTGCTTTTACAAGTCACAAAGTCTCTGCATCTGGACCCAGAGAGCTGCAGGTGTCCAGGGGCCTCCACCTCTGTTTACACTAACGCTTTGCCATAAAGACTGAGGAATGTTTAGTTCTTCATACCTATACGTGCTGTTAGGTTATACATTGTAGGTGAAATTGTGATATTTTTTGTTTTTGTTTTCTCATCTAAAACAATTGTATCTGGAGTCGTGTTGTTTGCATATTTAGGTTGTTCTTCTATCAAACTGAAAATACTCTGGTGCTCATGATGATGTCATTAGGTGGTGATGCAGAAAGTCTTTACAAAAATTGCTTTATCATTGTCAGTCATGTCTTTGTTTGACATTGACAGCACAGATATTGCAAAATTATATTGAAAACTTCCAGTAATCTCAAATGAAAATAAGATGAAACTTAAAGATGGAATCGTTGATTTTCTCAACACAAAATTTGAAGCAAGGTCCAACTAGATCCTATTCCTAATCTGTTGCTTATGTAGTTTACTTTTAGGTAGAAAAGACAAAGTGTATTAATTTACAACTAAAAAAGTCAAGTACCCCACACTTAAACATTCCTTAAGGTAGCATATTATCCTAGATTTATAATAGAGTTACAACACAAATATCTATGTACCTAATCCAATAGGTGCTGTTTGTAAAGCAAAGCATTAATACAAATAAATCATGTCGAAAAAATTAAGATGATAATATGATATCTTAATATCATGGCCAGAAGCTGAATAAAAAGGCAAGATGATTTCCTTTAAAATCCCTCAAAGTGTAGGAAAAAAACTCCTATTTTAAGCAAAATATTCTGGGGGAGGACCCTCAGACCTCCCTTATTAATCAGGATTGTATGGATTTGCAATAAATGTATTCAGTCAATGTGTATTGACCCACTTTATCTTAACACTTAGGCTGCCTTTTCTTGCTAAAGCCGACTAGAACTTGTGCCGGTGTTCTGTCGAGCTGTGTCTGCCCACCGAGAGTGGTAACCCCTTGTTTAAGTTACAAAATAAGTAAAACATTTTTTTATTTCAAATGACTTTTTCTAACCCTCACCAAAACCACCAATCCTACACTGAGCTGTCGAATTAACTAAACTTAGCCAAATTAATTGTTAATTATTTCCAGTTGTAAGGTTAGTACATCACAGAGTCATGGCGACACATCTCGACCAGCACTAAAGAGGCCTTAAAATATAGTCGCCGAATACATTAAACTCAAGTGGTCATAAACTGTTAAGGGTAGGTAGTAGATTGAACTGCAGTAGATAATTTGATCACCATTTTTCATATCATGAATAAGATAAGATTCCTGACTCCTCTCCTGCTGCACCCAATACACTGTAATTGCATTCACTCGCTTCCCCCCCCCCACCCTCTATCTCTTTGTCACTCTCTCTCTCTCTGTTCCTCTTTCTCTACATCTCTCCCAATTTCTCTTTCTCTCTCTCTATTTCTCTGTCACTCTCCCTCCCTCTCTTTCTCTCTCTACCCCCTCTCCCCTCCCTCTATCTCTCTCTTCCTTTCTCTCTCTCCCCTCTCCCTTTCTCCCCCTCTTTCTTTCTCCCTCTCTCCTTCCCACTGTCTTTCTCTTACATTCTCTCCCCTCTCTCTTTCCCTCTCTGCCCCCCCCCCACTCCCTGTCTTTCTCTCAATCTCTTCCCCACTCTCCCCCTCTCTCTCCCCCCTCTCGCTTTCTCCCTCTCTATCTCTCCCACCCTCTCTCTCTCTCTCTCTCTCTCTCTCTCTCTCTCTCTCTCTCTCACTCTCTCACTCTCTCTCTCCCTCTCTCTTTTCTCTGACAAGACAAGGACACATATCCGCTGGTCTTGTGTCTTGTGTAGTAGCAGGAAGCCACATCGCCGGCTGGTGAATTAGTTTGACTTTGTAGTTGAGCGCTGCTGTCATACACCTCTCTGCGTGTCTATGTGTGTGTGCGCAGACAGGACAGTGCATGAAGCCAGGCTCAGGAAGTCGTAGTAAATAATGTATGTGGAGTTCAGGCTCTGGAGTGAAGAAGTGGGTCAGAACTCTGGTTAATGTGAACATATGGATTATACTGTGGGAATGAGAGAGTGCACGAAAAGATATGAGCTTTTGAACATGTAATAACCATTAATGTATTAATGTCAAGCATTGGGGTTAGTACTTGAAACAGTCCTTGTTTTCATTTATTCATGTTTAGAACTTGAGCAAAAAAGACCTAATTGTTGGATTACTATACTAATATACTACTGTGACGGTCCATTATCACTGTGAGAATAAAAATGTTACAAGTTCAGCATAAAATGGAAAACAAGCTAACTTGCGTTTTCTCAATCAAAACAAAAACATATTGTGAATGTGATTTTACATTCTAGTGTATGCAGCCATCATAAAGTGTCTTGCTCAATCAAAATGTTTACATTGAGGCTAGGAAAACCGGATAACTAGCCTAGTTTTTCGAAGTGCATATAAACCCGGGCAGTGAGGAGCTGTACACCGGTTTTCAGAAAACCAACTGGCTCACGTGGTTTCGACCGATTGTAGTCTGATTTCAGATGTCATGTAGTCAGACAATTTGTCTACAGCTGGATAAGTGAGTATGCTCACAAGCACTCCACATTCCAACAATAAAGTTAACATTTTTACAGCAGATAAGCCCTGCACAACATGGAACACACAGTCACATATTTAACTACGTACATGCTTAACACAGTCCTACATGTTTAAAACAGATCTAAATGTTTAACACAGTCCCACTAAATATAGGTAAATCAACACAATGCAGTCTAAATCATGTGTTCTTATTTATGAATAATAAAAAAAATCCTGCTCTTAATCTACCCCGAGCCCCAAACCTAAACTTACCCATTTTAGTAACTTGAAGCCTAAACTTCCCCAAGTGCCTTCATTCTAAACTTGTGTATTTTTACACTGTGAAATCTTGTGTCATTTTTACGCTTTTCATATCGTGCTAGATGTACGGCGTAACATTGTAAAAAAAGCATGAAAGTGTGCTTATAATACGCTTTTTTGCGTTGTACTAAATGTACACTTTCTTGTGAGACTGTGTTGATTTTTACACATTATGGCATAAAGCCTATCTATCCCCAATAACAATGTTATAATCAATAATTCCATCTATTCCATCCTATTTGTAGTAAAGATGACTTTTCACCTCCAAAAAAGTCACCTCAATAAGAAAATAACGACAATAATTGCTGTTTACTGTTCTCTGACTGAGAATGACAGTATTAACTCTTTTCTGCATAAAAATACAACTGCAACTGCATAAAAGCTACAAAACAGAGCTATGGAGGGACTAATAAAGATCAAACCTAACACCAAAATTGAATTGAAACAACACTATCCCAACGATTTGATACTTTTTTCGTTGTGTTAACACCACATGAGGAAAGTTCTGACTGTAACAATGTATTGTATGAATGTTTAGGTGTTGCACAGATGTCAATAGTCTCTGTTTTCTTCTCTGGTGGTGTTGAATGCAGCGCTGTGTGTGATCCAGAGAGTCGTACCGCACGAGACTCGCTGTAGTTGGTGGATAATGACAGGGCCAGTGCAGACCTGTCTCTGCTTCCTGGAGGTATGTTTAGGGGTTTTGTTCAACACAAAGACCCCACTTACCCTCAGAAGTCCTGACATATACGCACAGATGCACAGGAAAACAACTAACGTCATACACTCAGAGAAACCAAAATCATAAAACATTTGAGAGACACTATAGTAGGAAAAATACATTTAAAGTTATCAGTACTAATGTTTACACACATTCAGTAGATGTAGAAACATATGTATTACTTTTTTTCCTCATTACGTCTTGGTTTCATCTAGAAATAAGAAATTTTTGTCTACAAATCAGCCAAAAATGCACTGTATGTTTGGGAAATTCATTCTGTCTGCTCTAAGCTTATGACTTTCTTCTGATAAGTTGCTTATAAACTTATATTACAGGGTGAGCAACTTTTTTTCCTTAAGGGCTGTATTCAAATGGCAGAGGGCCAAACCACAATCATTGGCTTAAGAAATCCAAAAATTTACAAGACTGCAAAAAGCTTACATCTAATCATTACATGGTTTCAGAATTTTAGTCTGAATTTGAGTCAAATTTTTGTCTGATAGTTGGAGAATCTGGCTTAAAATATGATTTTGAAACAGTTTGAAACGAGGAAAATAATGTCCTTGTACAATATAGGTTATTTAATGTATTCTTTTGGTAATTTATAGTGATATTTAATAAAAACCCACTTGCAGACACGTGCTTCATAGTTAAATCAGTGTAACAATTTTCATACAGCCGTCTTATTGGAAGAAAGTCATAATTGCACATAACAGAGTCAGCAAAAAACAGAAAAATAGGCAAATATGTTTAAGCTTATTTATTATTTTTGTCTACATGAGATTTTAAATTTTTTGCAGAGAGGATTTTGAAAATCTTTATTTAGTTTTTGAGTACCTGAAAATGTGCACAGAAATGCAAATTTTGACACAATTTTTAGACTTTAATGAATCAGACTTAGACTTAGAGATGAACAAATCTGTGTGTAAAAACCTTCAAAATCAATTCAATGCAATGTAAAGTTTGCTAATTTAGATGCTGATATTGAAAAACCCTGTGCAGGAAAATCATTTTAGAAAATATCTTTTCATTGTATCATAGAACTCTATGGAGGGAAGTTTATTCAAATCATTAATAAAATATGTTTAGGAGCTGATTTGATCGTTTTTCACCACATAAAAGACTAACCTAGAACAAAACAGTACTGCAAAAAATGTAGTTTAGAAACAAGCTAAAGTATGACAGAACTATCTAAATCTTTTTCCTATTGTCATATCCGCAGAAACAACTCTAATACAAGAAACAATGGGAAATGTATAATTCTAAGAAGAAGTAAATGAGAGTGATATTTAGGGCCTGAAGCAGCGTTAGTTGTTGAGCCTGGCTGCTGTGCTGTAACATGCCTGTGGTGGTGACAGGAGCGAAGGCTGCGACAGAACTGGCCTCTGGTGATTTACTGCTTCCTCTGAAGGTCAAGTTGAAGGAGGACTGTTTTTAGGCAGGTTCACAAAGAAGAACGGGGAGGTAGAGAGAGAGAGAGAGAGAGGGAGGGGGGTAGGGAGAGAGAGATAGAAGAGAAAGAGAAGGGGAGAGAGAGAAGAGAGAGGGAGAGGAAGGGAGAGGAAAAGAGAGAGATGGGGCAGAGATAGGGAGAGAGAGACTGAAGAGAGAGGAGAAGAGAGAGGGAAGAAAGAGGGAAAAAGAGAGTGAGAGAAGAAATAGGGAGGAGAGAGAGAAATAGGGGGAGAGAGATACAGAGAGTGAGAATGAGGAGAAAATAGAGAGAGAAAATAAGAAGAGAGAAGCAGAGACAGAAAGAGAAAGAGAAGAAAGAGGGAAAGAGAGAGGGGGGAATAAGGGAGAGGTATACAGAGAGAGGGGGAAGACAAGGAGCAGAGAAGAACAAGAGAAGAAGGACAAGAGAAGGAGAGGAAGAGAGAAGGAGAGAGCACGGAGAGTAAGAGAGAAGGAGAGAGAGAAGAAGAGGAAGAGAAAAGTAGAGACAGAAAGAGAGAGAGAGAAGAAAGAAGGAAAGAGAGAGAGAAATAGGGGGAGAGAGATATATAGAGGGGGGGAGACAGAGAAAGAGAGAAGCAGAGACAGAGCGAGAGAGTAGAAAGAGTGTGAGAGACAGAGAGAGAAAAGGAGAAGAGGAGAAGAGAGATACATATAGGGAAGTAGCAGAGAGAAAGAGAAGAGACAAAAGGGGGAGAAAGATACAGAGAGAAGGGGAGCAGAGAGAGAGGAGTTAGAAAGAGAGAGAGGAGTGAGAAGGAGCAAAAGATAAGAGAGAGAAAGAGAAAACAGCAAACAGAGAAAAGCATTTAACATTGTTGTTAAGGCAAAAAGAAAGTCATTGCTTGAATAAAACTGTGTTGTAAAAGTTATGTACGCTTGACTAACAGCTTATTAAGTAGTGAACTTTTGCCATTATTGTTGGTTGATCAAATAGTCACTTATTATTTATTACAGTTGGTTACATTTTAAATACAATACATGTTTTTTTCTAGTTAGAAAGTGGCGACAAGTTCATTTTGAACCCTGTGTTTTACTCTTCTTCTGCAGTAATCACAGGTAAACACAGATAAGTGGGAGGTGAAAACAGGGATTTTCTAAGAACAGCAAGACAAGACAAATAATACTCAAACACGGCAGGAGTCAATCCAAATACAACTTTGAACAAACTAAGGAGAGAGGAGAGAACACTGCAGGGAACAAGCTAGTGTTTTAAAGTCTGTATATCGACCAGAGAGAAATTGTTAAACTTGTGACGGATTTCTTTAGTAGTTGATGAAGTTATTCCGATAAATGATTGCTTCTTCAACTGCCTGAGACACTGTTTTGGTTGAACATGTGTTACCAGCCCCTGAATCATCTTTAGTGTCTTTCGACCATGTGCCTGATGGTGAGTGGGCGCATAAGTTCTTCTATAGGGCTATAAACACGAGTGGAGTTTGTTTACACGCTCGCTATCACTTTAGGAAGCGGTTATATTGAGACTTCAGTGTGCACGGAGGAGCTGTTGTGGGCATGTGTTTGTGTAGAGACCGTATTTCTAAATGTGTCTGTGCAGATTTAAGCAAAAGAACAGCCTGCCAAGAGGAGTAACTTCCTGCTCAAGACTGATTCAGCAGCGGCATCCAGCTGTTGTGTGTTTGTAAAAGAGAGAGGGAGGGAAAGAGTGAGGGAGAAGGAGGAATGAGAGGGAAGGAGAGAGAGAGAGAGAGAGAGAGGGAGGGAAGGGGAGAGAAAGAGAGAGAGAGAGAGAGGGAGAGAGAGGGAGGATTGAGAGAGAAAGAGGGAGGATTGAGAGAGAAGGAGGAATCAGGGAGGGGGAAGAGAGAAAGAGAGTGAGAGGAGGTATATGAGAGAGAGAGACAGGCAGAAGAGAAGCAGAGAGGGAGGAAGAGAAGGAGAGAAACAGGAGGAAAGAATACGCGAGAGAGAGAGAGAGAGAGAGAGCGAGAGAGAGAGAGAGAGAGAAGAAGGAAAGAGAGAGAGGAAGTGAGGGAGGAATAAGAGAGAGAGGAAGAGAAGGAGAGTCAGGATAGAAGTAAAAGAGAGAACGAAAGAGATTGGGTAAGGCAGACAGGAGCAAGGGAGTAAGAAAGAGAAAGATAGCAGAAGCAAAGAGGAAAGAGAGAGAATGAGAGAGAGAGAGAAAGAGTAGAAAACTCAGGGAGAAGAAAAGGACATTAAAATCTGAAGGAAGGGGGGGACTGAAAAGGAAGGGAGAAAGAAACTGAAGGAATGAAAGAGTAGAGAAGAGAGTCGGGTTGTCAAAAGTATCAAAAATTATTTATTAATCATTAATCAACTGGTATCAAAACTAGACACTCATTTATCCAAACTATTCAAGAAAGTACTTGCATCTTGTGCTGTAAAGTATAAAAATTAGAGCATTTTTAATTATCATTGTGGTATCTAAATTGGCATTGAGAATTGAACATATTCCTTTGGGCAGAAAGCAAATGAGAAAGGAAGAAGAGAGAGAGAAAGGAGTAGAAAAGTCTGAGAGAGGTTGAGTTAAAAAGGAGAAGAGGAGAGAGAGTCAGGAAGCTGAATGTAAGACAGTGATCTGAGGTGACCGTGTGTTTTTTCCGTACTTAATAGTTGTTTTTCCAGGTGCCACAGCCCTCCCGCCTCATTGTGCCAGTCGCTGCCTCTCCCCCTCTTCCTCCTCCCACAGAACAAACCAATCATTCTGTCTCCACTTACCCAACACCTTTTAACTCAAGTGTAGCTCTCATACTTTATCTGCATTATGATTTCATATAACATTTTGAATGAGAAATGCAGACTTGCTATTATAAACTACATGAATGTTCTCTCGAAGTCTTCTTCATCTCTTTATTATACTCTCAAGGTAACTGTTTTATCTGATAAGGGACAGTGAAGAATGCAATAGAATAAAACTATTTATAAAACTTTCATAATTCTTTGTTACATATCTTTAGAAAAAGCAATATTTTTCAGTTTGAAGATTGAAAAAGCTCAGCTGAATTGCCAAAAACGTCACCTTTATGCCAGTGTATAAATCAATATGTGATGCTTTCTTAAAATTTCAATAAATGTGTTTTTGGCTTGCTGTTTTAGTGTCTGCTATTCCCAATCATTTATAATTATTACTCATTGACATATTTTCTCTCTTTTCTCTTGCAGGTGGTGGGGTCCTATCCAAAAACATCCAGGCCTCTTGAGATCCGGAGCGACCCCGAGTGACTGGCCCACACTGAGCGAGCCTTAGCCAACCATCTGCAGCCCATCTTTAGCCTTTTCAAATCTGTTTCAAAACTACATCCACGCAGAGAAATAAGGACTTTTGAAAAATCTTTACACATGGGATGTAGCGGCACCGAGGGCATGAAGTTGGTTGAAGTCTCCCCCGGCTTTGATTAGGCCTCTTGGGGGGGACGAGTGACGAGGGATGGGTGATACCCCCAGCTGGATGTTCCGCCGTGGCCCCCGTCATGGCTGTCATTAGTGGGTAATGAGCGGCTGTTAGAAGGGAAGCCTGTGGAGAGAGGAGGGACAGTACATCTGCTATTCACTGCCCTGGAGATCTTGGACATTTCTGCAGAGAAGGAGAGCATTGTGAAGAGGATTTTTATGGATTATGACTGATTTGAAACATTTTGCTTTCATGCATTATTTTATTACTGTCACTTGCCTCTGATACACTGGATCTTTTTATCCTGGGTTGGGACTGGATTACATGCAGGTTTTAAGTTTGTTTTTACAATTTCAAGATGACCCTGAACTTTTTCTTCCTTTCAACTGGATAAAAACATCACCATTATTTAAACTCTCTAGCTGACTTTGCATTTGGACTTTTGCAATCATGGCTGCCGCTTATCGCGTTGTAGTTAGCAGTGTTAGCTGTTACAACAGCGTCGTTGTGGACAGGCGCGCTCACTCCCACGCTGTGCACTACTGCCCTGGTCCATGTGGGGCGCTGTCACAGGGATTGGACTGCACCCTGGCGCATAGAGGAACTTGCTCTGAGCTGCTTGTTGCTCCTGAAATGACATATACAGATGCTAACAACACGTCTGTACAGTCTAGAAATATAAGTCAGCACTTGTCCAATCACGGTAAAAGCATCTCTATAGACAGTGGATACAGCAGTGGTCTAGAAAGAGCAGGAAGTAGTGGGAATTTATCAATAGGCGAAGATGCTTCTACATTGCGGAGTAAAAAAGCATCTAGCGGTTCTGTTGGCAACTTGTCCGGCAGCTTGAAGGACATCACTGAGGAAGCCATTAATTTAGCAAGTGGCAAGCTCAAAGAATTCTCCTTCGACAAGCTCCGCCTCTCGTCCTCAAATCATGTCACTTTCAGAAAAGGGCGTAAAGTGCGTCCGGATTCATTCAGCCGGAGGTCCGCAGACTTGGAGATAATCTATGGGCATTTCAGCTCCACGGTCACCTCTAATGGGACAGCTAATGGTATGACTAATGGCCTGAGTACTCCCACTGATGAGAATGTGCCACCATTTGGGTTGAGTAAAACCTTAGAAGAAGCTAAACAGAAAGCGAGCTCAAGCAGCGTGTCTGCTATTACTAAAGCTAACGGTGGTTCTACTGGAAGTTTGTCAAGCATCAGCTCGTTAGACCAGAGTATTAGCACAATAACCTCCCTATATCGCAGCACAATGGGGGAGGAGAACTTGATTGCGCGTCTATTGGAGAAAACTCGAGCTGAAGCTGGCAGTGGCGGTGGAGAAGACATCCGTGCTTGCTTGGACATCCTGCTTAAATGCTCGGAAGACTTGAAGAAATGTACAGATATTATCAAGCAGTGCATTCGCCGAAAAGCAGGCGGGAGTCACGAAGACGGCGGAGCTAGCCCCGACAGTGTGTATCGCGCGATGATGACGCGACTCAGCTCCTACCTGAAAAGACTTCCGCTGGATTTGGAAGGAATCAGCAGCGGGCAAGGGCACAGCGAACTGGCCGAGTTGGTCAACAGTCTTCACTCGCTCCAGCAATCGCCGTTTTCGCCAATTTTCGGCAACGAGCAGCCTCCTCGCTATGAAGATGTAGTCCAATCACCTCCTATCGCAAAAAAATCCTACATATCGTCTTCTTTGAAACCAGAATCTAATGGCAAATCGCCGTTAAGTTCTCCATCCCGCACACCTACACTAAACGGTCTACAGCACTCATCTTCTTTGAGTCAACATACACTTACTGTCCCGTCTGTAACATACTCCTCATCGAGTCCATCTTCTTCTCCATCTCATTCGCCTCTCCGCACGTCTCCGACTCCCCCATACACGCACACTCCCCCGGTGTCCCCCATGGAGGCTCTATACATCGAAGAAGAAGACCCACCAGAACAAATTATAGAAATACCTCCAAAAAAGTCAAATAACGTCAATGGGTCTGTCGCGAATCAGCAGTTTCATTTGTCAAATAATCTAAATGTTAGTCCCAGCTATAGCCCAAGCTGGCCTTCTTCTTCTGTTCCACCAAATCTGGCAACGCCTCAACCGGTAACCCATCGAAATGAAGATATCGACAAGTTGTTGATGGATTTGGAAAACTTATCGCAAAGTATGAGCAATCCACCGCTTCCTGCCAAAACCAGGAAAAGAGACAAGCTAAATAACGATGCTTTCAATCAACCCAAACCGACACAATTTCAATTCCAGAAGCCAGTTCCTTTGAATGGACCTAGATCGAAGTCTCCAGTTCCTGTTGCCTTGCCCCTAGTAGAAAGCAAGCAAGGTGGAGCTGGCGAGGAGGAGGACGGAGCGCTTTTGATGAGAATTTTAGAAAGTATTGAAAGTTTTGCTCAAGAACTTGTCGACTCTGGGGCGGGAAGTACTGGAAGTGCCGAACGGAGCAGTGGCAAAGAGAGAGAGGTTATGCGATTGCTGCAAGATACGTTAGCTTCGACTAGCAGGTCAAGCACGCCGCTAGAAAATGTGCTGCTAGCTCCCACCGTTCCAACAGTTTTGTCAAGTGAAATACCACCAGCTATCCCACCAAAACAATCACATTCAACAATTATTTTACCCGAAATTGTGCCCGAACCCTTGCCTTCCCCTAAAATAGTGCCTATGCCCACACCAGAGCCTATACTACAAGTCACAGAAGAGCCTAAGGTTCCCCCCGTATCAGAACCATTACCTAAGTCTGTGGACTCTACTCCGGCAAGCTTGCATTCCTCGACATCTTCAGCTGAACCGGCGTGTGCACCTGCAGCTCCGCCTCCTGTTTCCTTGGCGACAGCACAAAAACCAGGAAGTGAGGTGTCCGATGAATCTGTTTTGGTGAATGACAGCGGATCGACTCTTCTCATCCAGCAGACTCCAGAAGTCATCAGAGTGAGTGATTACATTCTGTTTCTTCTATTTTCAAACATGACATCTTGAATAGGCATTTTCACACATGAAAGTGTTAAGAACTAAGTACCAACATTAATCTACCCCCTGTTTAGTCAGATGAACTACCCTGTCCCCATGTTTGCGTTCACATGACATCAGTTTCTGAAAGTGGGTCTAACTAGCTTTAACATTAGCATTTGTTTAGTCTGGAACATTTAAGTCAGTAATTAAGAGGAGTTAGGATCCCCATTAGTCCCTACAGTCGAGACTACTCTTTCTGGGGTCCAATCTCAAAGCAAAAGTATTACAATACAAGTAATAAGTACATCAACATAAAACTATGATGTAACACAATTATTCAGTTTTACCTAATAATTGTTACTATTTACAATTTTAAAATGTATTTTGGGAGCTACTGCTTCTGTGTAATTGTGTCGCCAAAAGGTTCCTGATCTGACCGAAGCTACCTGCCCCAGAGCAGGAGCAAAAATGTCTCTAAAGTGCAGCCACCAGTCTATGGTTCCTGCTCTGTGTAAAGACATAACATTTTTTCTATATATTTAGGGAGGCACTATGGTACAGTATATGCAGATCAGTAATTCACATTTTGTTCACTGTAAAAACACAAAAATGATCTAGAGCGGGTTTAGAAATTGAAACAGGTCCATTGACATCTTGTTTAAAACAGCACAACTGATAAGCCCCGCCTCTTGATTGTAAAATTTAGCTTCATTAAGCAACAGGTTTTAAATTACTATTTTTTGTTGTTGGAAAGTCGCTAATGTGGAAGCTTTAATGTTTTAAAGTGAATTTAAAATTTTTTTTGAGTAATTGCAAGTAAATATAGACAAGAGGGTGGAGATAGGTGGTAGGTGAAGACAGGGATTTTCTGAGCATCGAAGCATCAGCTGCATGACAGAAACAAGATTACTCAAACATGCAGAAATCAATCCAAATTAGGGCTGCAACAAACGATTATTTTGATAATCGATTAATCTGTCGATTATTGGATCGATTAAGCGATTAATCGGATAAAAATGACAAAATAATAAATATAAGGTGTTTTGCATTTTATTAAATGTATTTATGCAAAAGACAACTTGTGTGCACTTAATGAACACACTGGGCTTTTCTTGAAGAAAAAGAAAATACAAAAATAAAGTAGAATAACCAGATTTTGCTATATAGCTACTTCTTTTAATGTGGTTATTATAGGTCTGGGCAATGTGGCCAAAAAATAAAATCTCAATTCTTTGGACCTTTGGACTGCTGCTTTTTATTATGAGCTCATAATATTTTAAAGCATCTATAAAGAATGAGCATATAATATTAACCTGTTTTAAGTCATATTAAAACTAATAATAAGTGTTTGCTGCTGCATCTAATGCATAGGCCTGGCCTACTGTTATTAGCATTTGTATCTATTAGGTCCTGTTAAGATCATCATTATGATTGTTTTGTTTCATATCTAAAAGTTTTAAGTTTGCGAGTGTTCAGCTCTCACTCCTGTCACTCAAACTCCGTCGTCATGGTTACTCACACCCGGAGGGGAAAGGGGCGGAGCCTGCTGGGGCTGCTTTTTAGGTGAGAGGAGAGGAGAGAGACGCTGTGGACGGCTTTTAACTTTATCAGAGAAAACCTTACAAAAAGCACACGCTGCAGCTCGTGTAACAGCAAAGACAAATCAAAAAGACGCTAGATTTACCGCGGGATGTTTCTAGAAAGTTACCGCGAGTCTAAAGCGCTGAAAGCGGCCGACTCACCCGCGGAGAAATAACAAACTCGTAACTTTATGAGATTAAGCTATACACCACCTCCGGAAGGTTACTCGTGGCTGTTATTGTGTGACGACCAAATTCGTTGACAACTATTTTAATAATCGATTTTAATCGATTAAATCGATTAGTTGTTTCAGCCCTAATCCAAATACAACTTTGAGTAATATAATTATGACAGAACACCGTTATTTCATGGCTAAAATCCCAGAAAAGTTGATTTTACATTATAGGCCCCCTTTAAAAAAAAACTAGGAATTGAAAAAGCTCCTACAGTGAGAAAAGGCCTTATGTACATACTTTGATACCGAATTGGTCTAAGCTAAGGCCAGTAATAGCTTAAGGGAAATTATGCCTGATTTCAACTGTAACCAAACTCTTTTCCCATCATAAATTCATTTCACATTCATACAGACATAGCTAATTCTTTGATGCATGTTTAAAATTCACAGTCTTGCCCACTCTGTGCAAATAACCATGTCTATTTCGAGCTATAAAGTTTTTCCGCGTGAAAGTTGCCTCTAAAAGATATAAGTTGCGTGGAGAATCGGTTAGATGCTTTTTTTTCTTCCATCAGTGCAGTTAGTAAGTCTTTGATGTGAACCACTTCTCTGCTCTTAGAATTTTTCATTGACGGTCTATTTTTAGAGTCTCAAGGCTTTGACTTGGTGTTGCATTATAGTGCTGTGAAAAACACTTTTGAGGAGTAGTTAGCTTTTCTGTTTCTTCCAGCATCAATCAATCTAAGTAACCATTAGAGAATAAAATTACCTTCATGAGATTGTATGTTGCAAGTTGAATGTTAAAAGTAGATTTTTTTCTTGTAAGCAGACAGGAGAACTAACATCAGCTAAAGCGAGTTATAAAAATAAAAAAGGAACCATTAATGTCAGCTGCTGATGAGGCTTTTGGGTGAGCTTTAACTTTAATAGTTCACATTGGTATTGCTGTTTTAGTCTTATACACTAATTGGACTCCTGTGAACTTTTAGCCCTGTTCATAAACATACTCAAAGTTGTGTTTTCTTTCATATACAAATGTTTGACTATACTTGTAGTCTGCTGTGTACATATGCTATCCTCAAAATGTTTTAATCCACACTATGATGTGTCGTGCGAGTTTCTTACAAGGTGCCTGTTACACCAGATGCTATCAACTGCGGTCCGATTTCGTCCAAAGCCACGCATATTCATGTAAATCCCCGCGAGAACGCTCGTATAATGAACTGAAAGCCACACCACACCGCTGTGGTCTTCAGGAAAAATAGATTTCATTCGGATTCTTTCAGCAGACCCGCGCGGCTCTCGCACTCGCATCCGCACTCCTTGGAGGTCAGTATACATGGGTGCATTTAAATTTCTAAGTTCTGCGATGCCCCAGTGCGCACCAAACTCGAATTCTATGTACATCCAGGGTTAATGTTAACAGTCATAAACTTCAAATTAACTGGTTTATGCTACAGTACACTAAAATAAGAAATTTGTATTTTTTGAGTAGTTGTCTTTTCCTTTAAATCAGATGACTACAAATCTCTCCAACATTTTTTGTTGCACCGAGCAATCAAGCAGCTTAAACAAAGCTAAAGCAGTTGCTCTAGCTGCAAAATTAGGCAATTTCAATGCTAAAATGATTCAAATGATTCTAGCGACGCTGTGTGGAGTTTAAAAAC
Source organism: Mugilogobius chulae (assembly GCA_038363315.1). NCBI lineage: Eukaryota > Metazoa > Chordata > Actinopteri > Gobiiformes > Gobiidae > Mugilogobius > Mugilogobius chulae. The sequence goes on along the minus strand of CM076406.1, from coordinate 15,707,903 downwards.
ACAGTGGAGTGTTTCTTGTATTACCAAGATGGAACAACATGTTTTTAGACTGACTGAAAAATCTAGCCTTTATGTTGGACTTATGACTTACGCTAAATGTGTAAATGAAGCAAAAATGCTGCTCAAGCTGTGTTTTTGTTAAGAAAACAGAATGTGGAAAGAATGCATAATATAGGCCCTTTAAGGCAATGGGAAAATAAACAATGAATTGTGATCGATAGTTGGCATCAGAGGCTACGTCCACTAACAGACCTCCAAGGGGGAAACTTGACATTGAGAATGCATCAGAACCACAGTTTTATCACTCACTCCTCAACAACTACAGCAAATGTGGACTCAAGGAAATATGTTCTGTCAAATATAGAAACAAAGACATGGAGATGAATATATGGATCCAACTGTCCAATTTTGTAAATATATCTAACAATGCTAATGGTAGTTGCGAGCAATATGCTAAAGTAATGCTAGCACTGCCTGCTTTGTTTACTTTTTTGACCTAACGCCACATGGACAACCTCCATTTGAACATGACTCAACTTGAAATAGGTAAAATACACTTAATTTGCCAGAAAACGTCTTAAAAGAGCTAAAAAGTTTAACTTCTTATGACTTAACATAGAGTTTCTCCCACGACTTTCCCCCTCAGCAGGCCTTTCCCCCAAATATAACATGTTGCCGTCTGTATCCATACATTTAAAATTATGGTTTTATGGTTAGTGCTGGATATAGTTTTATTTTAGCTCATATCTTGGTTCAGTTTAGAAAATAAAAGCATTTCTATGGATCACTTTTGGATGAACGGGGGATGACACCGACTCTAGTTTTCAGTCTTAGTTTTTCAAAGGTAATCCTACATTTTGACCCTCTTTTGACCCTTGTTACACAGTAAAATATGACTTTAGTTTATAGAAGATGACACTTGTAGAACCATTACTCCAGCTCCTCTCACCTCACACTGCCTCTGCTGCACGCAAACCCCAAATTACCTCAAACACACGCTCTCTCAGTGGCAGTGGAAGAACGCAGGGAGCCAAAACACACACCAGAGACGGAGGAAATGTCAACAAAGCAGAGCCACTTGTAACACAATAACTGTTTTCTTCTATAAAAGAGCTCCTTGTGTTGATGAGGATGTTTATCAGAACCATTAAGAGTCGTCGCCGTCGCCAAGGCCGTTTCTGCAACAACAAATCACATAAAGATACCAGGCTTAATAAGCAGCTGACAAATGTGTTTTATAGAAACAGCGTGACATTGAAACCAGACGGTGCTCCATAGCCATATTATGCAAATATCCAAGTACTGTTGTGGTTTTGTGGTGAAAGTTTGGAGATCTAAGTTTTATTGACAAAAATAATATCTCAAGATTTTTTTGGTGATGATGATATTCAGACCATAACCTTTGTGTTTTCCATTGAAAAGTCTAAGATAAATGCAGCACTTTGTGAAAAAATTAGACCACTGAGTTCTGTCTGAAGTGAATGATAAAGAATTTTGGTTCCAACCTGGAGCTAAATGCTGCACTCTGATTGGCTGAACTTGGGTGGTCCTCACCAGTTTCATTTTGGTGTTTGTAAGAAGTGTTTTTAAGACATAATTGCAACAAAAAATGAATGTACGTTGAGATTTGCTATGTGTCGAAGGATTTAGGAGAGGAAGTTGTCAGATTTAAAACCTATAGTGTGTTTGTAGTGTAATAATCAGCTACCCCACCTTTAAGTCAATCCAATAGAAATGTGTTAAAACGTGTCTTTAAATTTTTTTCATAAAAATAAAAAATAAAAAGACAAAGAAAGAATGAAAAGAAATTATTATTTCTATAAATTATCATTTCTATGTAACTTGTGTTAAGCAAAGCATTTTGTGTTTTCTGTTTAGTTCTAGTCACCAAAAGACATCACCAAAAGTTGTTTTTTAATGTAAATTTGCATTCTTACTTTTTGATCAGAGATATCAAGATATGTATTCTATATCAAGATATGAAAAAATATTTTGAGATACTTTTCTGTTCATTTATTCCTAGTGACTAAATCAATTCACTTTTTGGATCACAACAAAACACTGACTTTAAACAAGATTAATTGTAATTGCCTCTATGGTGATTGTTTTCAAGACACCCAAAGTCACCTAACATTTTGCATTATTCACTCCTCACTCAGCAGTGGTAGCTAATATTGTAGTCACAGCTGCCCTGGGGCAGACTGACAGAAGCAAGGCTGCCATTTTGCACCATCAGCTCCTTCACCAACCATTCACACACATCAGATCCATTCTAGACAATGTGGCTGAAGTGTCTTGCCTAAGGACATAACCACAATTTCTCCTACTTGTCCCACTGTGACTCCCGATGTTCCAGTGGTCTCCCATCCAAGTACTGGCCAGGCCCAACCTGCTTAGCTTCTGAGATCTGACAGGATCAGGGTTAGACAACCCGGTACGATCCCACTCAGAGATATAACATGAAGACCCTTTAGTTTTTCGAATAGCTTTTTGTTTATCATTATCATTATTCACTCAATATTTAATTAAGGAGAAGCTTGAAGTTTGTTTTTTTGTCTAAAGTTCCTGACCACCACTTGCAGACGTTAATGTGTACCTTCAGCGTCCCACAGTTGGCATCACTCACTTTACAAACAAACCAAGAAAAGGGGAGGTTATACTCTGTTTGACGTGGGCGTTTGAAAAGAGCTACAATTACGGTAATGACACCTGACAGACCCCGTGTCCGTGGAGAAGCGGCTCTTTCATGTTTACTTGTTTGCCTTGACCTCGGCTCCTCTTAATTAGATTGTTGCTAATTTTCTTCACACTTCCGTCCTCCTCTGCAGCGCCTCTACTCGCCTGCACTGTTTATGTATGTGTTTATTTACCGAGCGCTGTAACCCAATGCCCCACTGATATGTAGGCCACCTATTTGTGACGTTACCATGGTAGCCTTCCACAGCCCAGAGAGCGCGCGCTGCTGCAGAACATCATTACGAAATATTGTGCCATTTCTCAGTCCGACTTGGCATATTTCCTGACAGAATTGTTATCATCGTGGCACTATCTTTGCATCGTTTTTCTGTTTGCTGGTGCAGACTTTTTGTTTATTCAGACGAGGGACTGACACAAACTTTAACCTTCATAATGGCTAGCATAAATCAAGTGTTTGAACAATACCATGCCGGTTGCAGAAATAATAAATAATCCGTATACTGTCAATGTAAAACAAATGTGGTATGACTTAAACAATGAGCAAGTGTATTTTTGATCAAAACATATACAGTGCACCTGCATTTGGTTCCTGATTAGAACTGAAATTTGCTATTATTCAGTTCAGACAGTGCACAACGGTCTGTTTCTTTCACAAAGTGCTGTAAAAAAAAATATATTGACAATTACACACATTTTTAAAACAGCAAAAAATGGTCTATCTTATTTAATTCCATAATGTGAAATATTTTAGGAAAAGCTAGCATCTTGACAAACATCTGATAGTGACATAGTGCAACTTTAAACTAATTGATAATTGTCATATACTGTGTGTCTAAATTGGACAGTTTCACACCTTGGTCAAAGTCAGACAAACTAGGTCATCAACAAATAAATGCGTTCAAAACTTTAGATTCAGAATTCTAGTTATTTCGACTTTTTTTTTCTTCTGATAAAATGTCAAAATAGCTCCCATTGCTGGCATTCCTTTTCCTCTTGGCATCTCTTTGTTCCCATGACCAGGTATCAATCTTCCCTGATGACTCTTCTTGCACCTCTCTGATTGGTCCCTGGTTTATTTCGGTCTGGGTAAATATGAGTTGTTGCTGTGTGGAGGGAACAGCGCTTCAGTGAGAGGTGGGTGATTTAGAACAGGGGGACAGGGGGGCGTGGTCCTTCTCTGGCGCTGGGTCGTGCGCTGGCGTCCGGAGTGTTAACGGTACAGTTACCCCTCAGTGGCCCTGTCGCTCCTGGCAGCGAGAGGTGAGAGCCGGGCCTAAATCTGTCCACCCCTCTGTACTATGGCATCCCGCTAACAGACTCTCTGTCGCCAGTCTGTAAATGAAACTAGCCCTGTCTCAATGACTGGACAAATGTTGGCTCCAAATTACAATTGATTTTTGTTAAGGCTGCATTCAAATTCTCACCGTTTAAGACAAACAGCCTGGCCGTCAGTGTTGTACACTAGTTTATGAGAGCGTGTGAATGCTTCAGAGAAATAAAGTGTCTTTGAGTGCCTTGACAGTAGAAAAGAGCAATATAAATGTCCCTGATTGTCATGTACAATTCTTTGTTTCTTTGTTGTAGTTTTCTTTTTATGTGCTTTGTGTACACAAATCAAACTACAATAGGGATGGAAAATAGTTTGAAAACTTAGAAAATCATTCAAAGTATGCAGTGATCGAATCAAAAGGCCATCACTATTTACTGTTCAAATACAGTATTCATAAAAAAAGTTCTGAGCACAGACAATAATGGCTTTGGCAGAATGTAGAAAATATTTGACAAAATTAAAGAAATGCCGTCATGGCTGCCACCTTTTGCTGTGACTGTAGCAATGACTAACAAATTGTTATATCACCTTGTCAGACATCTCACATACATACAGTATCATTAATTAATGAATATCAGGGCCAGTCAAAATGTATTTAAGCAAGCTTCTTTGCTTAAAGAACATATAATTTGCAAAACTGATTATTTTTTTCTGTACTAACATTGCTTCCTCATCAAAAACACACAAAAATGTATTTATTTATTTATTTGACAGGGACAGTGTACATTAATAAACATTACTGTAAAATGCACCAGAATTAGCCAAAAGGCTATTTTTCATCTGTTGTCCCTGGACAGCTGTTCAAATGGTCTCCCTAAAGAAAAACATGAATTAAGTCAACAACATTCTTTCTGTGAGGTGCTATTCTTTCACCTCTGAGCCTCAGACAACATGGTTCAGAATTTCGTTGTTTTGCATTTTTGAAGCATTAGCATATCAGGCAAGATTGGTGTGTTGTTTTTTTCTGATCGAACTTTCTTTGCAACCAGTAGATAGAGCTCTAATTCAATTCCTGATTAAGGAAACAGGACTGTATGATTTCTGAACTTCAAAAGATCTACCCATGACACCACAAATCTTCCAAAATTCAAATCTGACCCACATTCAAATTTTTTAATGTGGGTCAGAATGGTTACTTTAAATAACATATAGATATATTAAATAACAAAAGAAAAATTCTGTTTGCAGTACTATACCTATTGTAATGTCAAATCATTGTGAGTTATAGTAAGGATTATTTTTGTATTATAGCTTTGCAAATATGAAGAAAAATTACCGTATAAAACAATATTTCCATGTATATTAGTGCAAACATAGACTCACTTTGGTCTTGTTTTAGTCCTAGTTTATTCAGGGTCTATAGTCCAGGTTTAGTTCTGGGTTTATTTCTAGTTTCGTCCCTAGTTCGATGTGTTGTATGTGCAAATGTGAAGGCAGTATTAGTGTATTGGCCTCTGCGGTAAACTGAGCCAAAGCTACTGTAGGTCACGGTTTAGGAATAGCTCCGGGACACTCAATCTTACCTCTGGCACTCTGGGAATTATGCTAATATATCCTCAACACGGCCCCGCCCCCTTCTTCAGCGCCACATTAAGCTGCCAATCAAAGTGTAAACAAGCCAAGCCCCCCTCGCGCTCAAAGTAGCACCGCCACTTGCGCCTGTCCTCCCCCTCAGAGACTTGTAGCTATGCCCCTCTCGACATGGCTTTAGCCCCGAGGAGGAAGTGGGAAGTCAGCCGGGATGAAAGTGGCTCCAGGGGGCAGTAACATCCGGATATGTTCCCTTCCTCAAGTGTTTATCGCTGATTTTGGAGCTGACAGAGTAATACAGGGCTTTCTGCACCTGTCAGACACTTAACATGAAACACCATGGAGACAAGGAAGCGAGCGCAGAGGAGGAAGCGAAGCAAGGACAAACAAGAACGATATGAGACTAGTGTTAGTGCTTAATTTAGACTTGGTTTGTCGAGGAGCAAGTGCAGATTCATAAAATACAGTTTTTAAAATTTCAAAAAAAAAAAAAAAATTGTTTCTGCAAGGTGTTATACCTGATTTTTGCTTCTTTAAAAATGTAAACAAACAAAATGCAAAATAAATATAGTATTAGTCAATAACATAACATCAATCAAGTCAAAATTCTAAAAAAAAAAAAAAATAAATAAATAAAACAAAAACTTGAAAAACATGCATTCTGAGTGAGTGTGTTCGCCTTTACAGATCTTGACCTGTTACTTTGCTTCTTGTACCAGCCTCATGACTATTAAGAAATGTTTAACATGTCAATATCGTGAAAAATTCTGGACAAACAGATACACAGTGCACCTTTTGAAACTTCTTACTTCAGTCCACGTTTTGCTCTGCTTGTTCTCCACGATGTGTTTTAAAGGAGTCCTATTGTGATTTTTCTCTATATTTAGGAAGAAACTATGGCATAAGTAGATCAATAATTCCCATTTTGTTCATGGTAAAACACACAAATTATCTAAAATGGCAGAACTGATACGCCCCACCTCTTCATTGTAAAATATACATTTAGTAGTATTTTTTGTTGTTGGAAAGTGTCTACATGACAATTTTGAACCTTACATGTTTTACTCACACTCCTGTATTTTGTGTAATTGCTAAATACAAATAAGTGGGCGGGGATAGGTGGTAGTTGAAGACAAGGATTTTCTGAGAACTGTAGCATCAGCTGCAGAACAATGCAAGATTATTTAAACATGCATGAAGCAATCCAAATACAACTTTGGGTAAACTAATGATGAGAAAACACATCTGTAACATGGTTAAAAACTCAGAAAGTTGATTTTACATAATAGGTCTCTTTAAGAATTTTTAACAGCTGTTGGGAGTGAGACATGCTGGAAATGCTAACAGCAGTTAGCCTCAATACTAACAACAACAATAGACAAACTTTGTGAAGTTAGGTGAACAACAGAACATTGTGTACTGAATTTAAGATATCTGTGCTCAGGGAAATTGATTTTAAATTTTTTTAACCTATTGTGTTTTTTCTATGTATGAGACCAAGATAAGACCAAATCTTGAAAGTCTCAAGTAAGTCTCAAATATTTGACCTCTAAGTCTAAGTCAAGTCCCAAGTCAAAGAGAGACAAGTCCAAGTCAAGTCTCGAGTCACTGACCTTTAAGTTCAATTCGAGTCTCAAGTCAGTGCACAATAAAATCTCACATTTAGAGTTTATGAAGTGCACTAAATGTGAATATTAGAGTCATTTTTCTTTTGTAACCTGATATTTAAGATGGATTAGTGTATCCAGTGGCTGATGTTTTCTTAGGTCTCTGGTCTCGTGTGGAGCTTGATTTACAGCTGTAACCTAACATGCCATTTATCATTCACTGATGGCCTAATTCAGAGGCTGTCAGCTGGAGCTGTGAGACTTAAAGAGTATTGAAAAGAAATATACTGTATTAGTTTGAAGGGGCTTACACTGGGCAGGGCAAGGCAAGTTTATTTGTAAAGTACAATTCACAAAGAACACACACCCCAAAAATGTGTTTAAAAAGTTTAACTAATCATTATAGCATTTACCCACTGTCAAATACATAGCTAAGCAAAACTGTTTTGAGGATAGATTTGAATGTTTTGCATTCAAAACTTTACATAAGTTAAAATTTTAGAAAGATTTATTGTGTGATTTTTTCTTCAGCATCGTCCCGTAATGACCAATAAAACTGTACTTGGATTCAGACTAACATAGAATCGTTTACCTTTCAGATTAAGACATAATGCAAACAAAATCACTGTCTGTGGACTTAAAATGGATTTAAAATTGTTAATATTTACAATAAGTGAAGCAACATTAATGTTAGACTAAATTTTCTTTCATGATTGTTGCAGGACCAGTGGTTCTCAACTTTTTTGAGTCGCAAGCCTCAAAATAACAATCAATAGGCATTTACTTGCCTGATGCATCAGCCGGTTTCATTTCACTTTTTTTTTTACAGATGGCAGAGACTTTTCTTTAAATTTAACCAATCATTGCTTTTTTTGTCATTTTGTCGTCCGGGAAGTAGAGCATAAACGTGTGTAGTGATTGTTGCCATATTTATGTGGTAAACTCGCAAATTAAAAGGCACCATATCATATTCTAAGTTAATATTTGACCAAGGTCAAAGGAGGAGAGCGCATACAGTCTGCTGTCTCAACTCGGGTTGGTTCTGGCTAACGCATCACTCCATTCCTTCTTGGACGATACCTGACCTAGTAGCCGAGTGAAATTAAATTGATTGGAGGCCCTAGGTGGTGCAATCCAGGCTAGGCATTTGCCTCCCCAAACATAAAATGAAGTGATGCTGATAACTCTTTATTCTTATGTTTAGTTTTTGTTTTGAAGTCAGGCCTATTCTTCTGGTAGGCTAGCTTATAAGAATCTATCATTGCATTTGAAGCATGACCTAAGTTTACATATCATCAGGGACCCTTCAGAAATCATTCCATGACCACCATAGTGGTTTGGGAACTACATACGTATCAAATACCACCTTTATCTATACAATTCAACCACTTTAGACATGAATCAAAACAATTTTAAAGCCACATTATGTAACTTTTCTGATGGGGCTTTGTAATCTAGTTGTTTCGAGTGTTGTTGCTTTTGTTAAAACATGCTGAAAACTCATGCATTTAACAAACTGTAACCTGAGTCCACTCGCCTCTCCGCAGACCTGAACTGTAATTTGGACTTGTGACGTCTGCTGCCTGTCTCCATGGAGATTGTTACGCTTAATTCCAAATCTCAAACAAATTCCCAGACACTAAAAACTAATAAAATATGAAAAAGTCTTGAAATTTGAACTATTAAATCACATAATGGGACAGAATCGGGCAAAAGAAGCGTCTCCATGGCGATAAGGTCACATGTGCACTTCTAATTACTTTGCATGCAGACCCGGAGCTCGCTTTTTCGACTGAGAATTTTCCTTCGCTGCTCATCTGCGAGACAAATGAGGGAAGTGACCTCTTAACCTTTAAGATAGTCAGCGCCGCGCGATTTCAAAAGAGCAAGAGCGATAAAGAAATAACAGGAAGGAGAAAAAGGCTTGGACAAATAGATCGGACAAAACCGCCTATTGAGTCGGAGGAATTCTCAGCGCATACATTGAAAAAGACAGGGCCTGAATACAGAATGTGTGTGTGTATGTGTGGAGGGGTAGGTGGGGGGTACGTGTTGACATTGGGACGGCAAATGGGGGTGACATCATCGCACGGCTGCTCCAACAGGAAATAAGGTCACAGCGGGAACCTTGGCCAAGCGGAGAGAAAAGACGCACAAGTGAATAGGTTTATTTATACCGGCGCAAACACAATGTAAGAGAGAGCCTCGGTTGCCATGATAAAGGGAAATTTCCAGTACAATGTAGAACCAGCGTTCAAGGTTAGGTGTTCTGACAATAGAAGCTTTTCTGATGGCGTAATGCAAGCAAGGCACAGTGAGAAGAAAGTGGTTTTGTTGTTAAGATGTAGATTATGCAGTGTAAAGTTATAGGGGTTTCATAATTTTGGTTTCCCTAGTTAATTGGGTATATTCAATTGAACAAACATTTGAAGGACCATGCTTGGTTGAGCATTTGCTTAGGGCTGCAACAAGTTAATTTAGTTTAAGTTTAGTTAACACACATTCTGTCATGAGCTGAGAAAATTACCGCAAAATGTCACATTAAAGTTGGGGTAACAAACTTTATAGTTAATATATAGTAACATTTGTGCTTTCTACTAGAATGAATTTGGTAAATGTAGCACTTTGTGAAAAGATAAGACCACTGACTACTGTCTGAATTGAATAATAAAGAATTTTAGTTCTAATCAGGAGCCAAATGCAGCGCTCTGATTGGCTGAGCGTGGGTGGTCCTCCCAGTTCTTTTTGCTGTTTGTAAAAGTGTTTTTAAAGCCACAATTGCAACCAAAAATTATTACATAATGATACGAACCATGTGTCGAAGGATTTAGGAAGTAAGTTATCAGATTTAAAACCTAAATCATGTTTGCAGTGTAAATATTACTTTTATAGTTGTAAATAATAAACTACTAAAGTGTAGGCCTACAATGCATAAGCAGCTGATTGTGACAAAATCATATTATTATTTCTCTTGAAGAGCCAAATGCAGTGCTCTGATTGGCTGAGCTTGAGTGGTCACCTCCAGTCGCACCTTGTCACCTGCCAAAATATGTTTTTAGGTTCAATTACAGACAAAAAAAATAATGTAAGTAGATATTATCATGCGCTGAAGGATTTATGAGAGTTAAAAAAGCTGGACCTTGCTTCAGGGTGTAAAAATCAGCTATAACAGCTTTAATGTTGGGGTAACTAACTTTTTAGTTGTAAACTAGTAAGCTGTTGTGTTTTATTACCCAAACAGTCGCCAGCTGCAGCTGTACTTTTGTTTTAACATTGTTTTCTCATCATCAGCTTCACTGAATTGTGTTTAGGAAGTGTCTTCCCTCTGAGCCTCAAGAAACACACTAATTACAACACATCTACAGTAGCATGTCAGGGGAAAGCTAAGTCTAATTATGTGATTCCATCTTTACTCACTAGATAAACCCTAAAGTTTACCCTTGGTAGACTTTTTAGAATCATAAGAATGTAATGCTAATGTAAAAAAGTATTGAAGAGCCCAATAACCATTTTCATTCTGATTTTGGGTCATTTTAATATGTTTATGCATCTAGATCAGGGATCTCCAACCTTTTTCGCCATGAGAGCTACTTTTGTGAAGTAAAACTAGCAGTGAGCTACTATTTTTAGCAAGCACAAGAAATTAATGTTAAATTTGGCACAGATAGGGGCCATTATGAAATATTAGCTATTATCCATTTAGAAATAGACACAATTAGGCATGTCTTACAGTAGAAATAAGCATTTAATAGATAACATTTGAGTAAAAAGGAAAAATAAGTATGATTCCAAAACCCTTTGGTGAGACTTAATATATTTATTCTAAATTGGTCAATGCAGCAAAAATAAAGATAAGTATTCCAAATTCTAGTAATTTTAAACAACTAGACTAAAATGATAATGTTTTGCAGTGTACATGGGCTCTCTCTCCACATACAGTAGGCCAATAGGCACAGGACAGAAACAATTCAATACCACAATATTTGTTCATTGCTCAACATATGGAGAACCTACCTCAATGGGACAGTTTTGAACTATTGTCAGTAGATTTTATATTTCCGTTTTCTTAGTTTTCCCTTGTTAAAAAACTTACAAAAGCGACGTCACAACTCACCACTCCCAAAACCAGGCAAACCTCCAACGCATTTGTCTACACACAGGCTAAGTTCCCCCTTTTAAAACGAAATACTGCAAGTCACTTTTGTACTTTAAGGGCTTACCGTGGGAGTAACTCTGCGGACCCTCCCTTTTGGTTACCACGGCAACCTCCAAAACTTGTTTACGAAGGTTGTAAGTGTAAGTAAGTGTTGGGATTCCCCTCACTCGCGGCACAAACGCTGCGATGCGATTGGCACATGTTAGGTCCATTACATGAAGTGTTTTGTGTTGTTATTTGGGTGTGGCTGTGTACAGTTGTGTCTGGGCCAGAGTGGTTTGTGGGAGTCACTTCTGGCAGTGATCCAGACGTTTGGGAGAAGTAAAGCTCAATCCTGCCCGTTTTCACTTCTCACCGATTTGGGGAGTTGTAAAAGCTGCTTATATTGGCCAATAAATAAAGGTAATGAAATGATAATGTGATTTTTAGCCCACACAGACAAACTATTCACTGGAAAAACTATAATACTAAGAAGATATTATAGGTCTATGTTAAAATATCAGGATTTTTTTAAAGCTGGGTGCACACTAGAGGAGTTTAAGATCTTTTGCACGTGTCAAAGACATAAAGACATTTAGAATGATTATGTGTCTCACAGTCGCATCACTACAGACTTTGGAGAACAGTGTGAGCGTCACGTGAAGGAGCGCAGAGTGTTTTCTTTCACGTGCGCTGTTCTAAAAGTGAAGCCACAATGATGAAACGCCTGTGGATTAAACTAGCTTTATAAAGGTCACAAGAGAACGTTGGGTCATCAGAGGTAAGGAGCTGTTGCGCTGATGCATTGTGGGCATGAAATTAAAACGTTTATACAATTTTTGGCCATTTATAGTCTGGTAAAGTAGGTGCTTCACACATCATTTAAGGAGCAAGCGCGTTGGAGATGACTTGCGTAGTGCTTATTCAAATATGATAGAAAGAAAAATTTCGCACATTGACTCAATTGCACAAAGCTTTACATTTATTTACAGACGATGAGGCAATGTTTCTTCTTATTTTACATTTTAAGAACCGCCGTCACAAGGCAGATGCACCAGTTCGGTTCTACAGATTCTCTGCAACCTGTAAACCTCACCATGATTGACTGACAAACAGAGTCACAGTGAAGGGCACATCAGGTTTAAAATCAGGCCACAACTCCTGTAGTGTGCAGTAGGGCCGTAGTTCCTTAGTCGTTTAGTCGATTATTCGGTTGATGGAGTCTTGGTCGACCAACATTTTATTAGTCGACTTTTATTTAAGATAATGATTTTGTCTTCAACAGTAACAGAATCATTGGTCTGAACTGCCTTTTTATATTAACACACGGTTTTCTATTCATTTCTGCACAAACTATAGTTTTGCATGAACTACAGAATATTATTAGTCTTTTGAGCAAAGTTTCTTCCAGAGTTGTCACAGTACTAAAGTTTCCAACTCAATTTTGATACAAAGGAATAAACTTGATTCTTGATTCCACAATGAGAGTTAGAATGTCCTTTCAAGACATTTTAAACACAAAATCCAAGTTTATGATCAAACATTTTAGTTTCAAACCTGTTTTGATGAAACTTTTTTTTTTTTTTAACTTTCAGAAAATGAGTTTGCAGAAAATCTGATTTTGTTCAAATGTTTGTCCTGTTAATGTTTTCTGTATTTGTTCAAATGAGTATCTAATTTCGACACCAGTTGTAGTATCGATTTGTAATATTTTTGACAAGAGGATTTAGGCTTCAATTACTATGGTTACATTTTGGGCTGGGCTTGGGATAGTTAAGATTAGGAGCGTAATTGCCAAAATCCAAAGTTTTCTTCTTGATGTAGCCTTATAGGAACACGGTAGAAGCTCTTTGCACTGCTCTTATCAAACCTTTTAGCGTACTCAATCACACAGCAAGATTTAATGGTCTTTTTCATGTTTGTTCAGCAAGCCATCAACCAAACGTCACATGTTGATCATGTAACTCACGACAAACATACTTATTGCCTTGAAAATGTTTTAATAAAAGGAATCTCTGAGAATACTTAAGTTTATACTTTAGCGTAAACAATTTGCATATCCTTTTCTCAAAACACTGGAAAAAATACAGTCCTAAAGAAGAAAATAAATACATTTTTATTTTTATTTTAAAGTTGATTATTTTTCATCTTATAAGTTTGCCAGTAAAGCTAACAGAAATGTCTTGTTTTACTAAAAAAATACTAACTAAATACAAACTTGAAATGAACAAATAAATGACACTGCACTTTAAATAAAGAAAAATGCACTTGTTATATTTGCAAATCATATTTTAAGACGGCAAAAAGACGGCAGTTTGAAGATAATTACTTTTTAATTCGACGTCTCATGTTTCATTTGAGATTGTCTCGCGAGTGTGGACTAATTAGGGAACGCAATCATTCTCGGAAAACTTTTGAAACGCTTTGTGAGTTGGCTTTCACTTTATTCTAAAAACAACAAGGAAATATCTTAATAACATTGTCATCCATTATGTAATTTTAGTTTATTTATTTCACTAAAGTTTACAAGAAAACCAAGAAAAGACTTAAAGTTCTAAAAGTGTTGCTGCATTGAAAGAATTACAGAGGTAGAAAATGCAAATATATGCACAAGACGAATCCTCAAAGAGTCTCCCAGCCCTCACAGTCACATTTAGCCTTTATTCGTCTCAAAGAAACTTGCAGCGCTGAGTTAAGACATAATTTATTCTCCCCATCTGTTTCCATTTCTTTTGCATCATAAGTCTATCTACGTTTTCAAACTTTCCCATTGTCTTTTTTTTGCTTTCAAACTTGTCTCTTTGCACTTAGACTTTATTTTTAGGCTTTGGCCATGAAGTCTGTCGAGTTGAATGAGAAATGAGAAAAACTTTGAGAAATGACGCAAAGCAGATCTTTTGAGTCTCCTTCAGTCAGTTTTAATAGGCTCGTGTCCAGAGGCTGAAGCTGGGAGTTGCTGCCCTCTAGTGATCCACAAACCTCATTGAACTGTTTCTAAATTCTCTGTGCACAATGTCAGCTGGCTAGTTTATGTTAAATATACTGTAATATAACTAACTTTTGTACTTATTAGCATTTCCTCTTAGTTTAGCATTTAGATACTGTCATTCATGCTAGTTATTAGCTTGACCAGAAATGGCAAAAATGTTCCTGTCAAATGTAGGAAGTCAGATATTTCCCAGTTGAAAAAGAGTTCAAAGCATTCCAACTTAATCAACTTCTATGTAAACATTGTGGCTAATGCTAACATTTAGGCTAAACAAAAGTAATGGTAAGTAATCTGGAGCCAGTGTTTATAGAATTTTTGGGGGACTTTAGACTTACTTTTTGTGGTGATTGATAATCTCTTATTTAAAGTGGGACTTCCTTGACCAGCTTGGTATTCCAGTGGCGTGCCAACGCATTAATACATGGGAGGTGGGAAATATCCCAGTTCCTAGTTGCCTGTAACACACCATAAGATTACGAATTATAAGTCATAAGTAAAATTATAACGTGTATTTTTGATAAAGTCACGTGAAATCTCGTATTTCCTATAGTCAAAGAAAACATTCAAATTAACACTAATGTTAGTGACCTTGACATTTTACAGCTTTTATCTCTTTAGCGGTTTGACATTGTGTTTTCACAAATGTTAAGCTCATATTTAGCTTAAAATAAACATATTTAAAAAGTAAATAATACCAATTATGCTATACTGTATACCATTCTATGTTATTTGTTCTCATAAGTGTTGCCATAGTCAAAGACAAACTTTTATGTGCTTGTGCAGAAGCTTCTGATTATGCACACATTGAATTTTGACTGAAATTTGGCACCACAGCTCACTGTTCACTGTCTGATCTGAATATTTATTAACGTTATACTGAGGTAGTGAAAACCTCATCGACATAAATTCAACAGGAAGTACTCATGAACAGATAAGTTAACAGTTGGGTGCACAGAGCATATTTAAACAGGCAACAACGTCTCCATCTACAGGACCCTTCCTGCACTGACAGGAGTATTTGAGGACATCAGTGATGTTCCTATGAGCTGCTGTATCATGTCTTAAGCTCTAGTGAACTCTGTGACTCTTTCCATTCAACATACTCAAATGCTTTTATAGTTTTTATTTTTATATGTTAACATTTTTTAATTTAAATATTTTACAATCTTCATAAATTGTTTTATATTGCATAACAAACCTGGAGCAAATTTCTAGTTTGTACATTTTGTTCATTTGCATTTTTTTTTCATTTGTGAATAATCGCTATGGAAACAAGGTTAAATTTTTTTTCTTTCACTTAGGCTATCATAACTGATTATTTTTTTCACAATAGTTAGTTTGGCATAAGATGAAGAAGTAGTTCAAGTGTCAGTAGGAGAAGTTAGAGTTGTAATAGTTGTTTAACAGTAAAGTCCCATGGAGATAAAAATTTCTTTTGGGGAGAAGTCCTGGGAGAGGAAACATGTTTTAATCATACAGTCTATAGTTTTAGTAGAAGGTAAAACCGGACACAGACACAGGGTGAATATTCAAACTCCAAATAAAAGGTGTGGTAGTCACACTCAGAACATATTTACTTTGCAATGAGAATGCTAACCACTCTGTTGACTGAGTAATAATAATAAATACACAGATCTAATGCACAACGTGGAGTCAAGAACATCACGACACGCAACGGAGTAGACTTGTGTAATGCACATCTCCAAGTTATTTAATCCATTTATACCATGGTCACATGTCTAAAAACTTAATAATACACGTAAAACTTGTTCTGTAATATCAATTTAATCTCAAGAACTTTTATCTTTATGGCTATTTTGATTGGTCCGGGGCTTAACGCCATGCATATTTATGCTGTTTTAAGATCGCTCCCCTGTCTCTCTGTCACGGCATGTGTTACCTCAGGACAGAGGAGAAGATCGAGGAGGCTGCTGTCCTTTCTTTTTTCTAAACCTACAGGCAATGTCTTCCAACCATTTTGTGTCTCTGTGTTAAATCAGGGTCCACTTTCACAAAATGCGATGTTTGTCCTCTCATGTTGTTTAGAATATTCAATTCACAAGTCGATAAAACTAGAAAAAGTTTCTCACTAGTTGCGATTTCAAGACTCCACCAGTTAAAGTATCACTTCCTGTGTCTCCTGCACAATAAAAGCCTCAACATAATCTCACTGAAAGCAGAGTTTTATTCTCAAAAAGTCAGATAGCGACAGAGCACAGAGATTCTTGCTCTTCCATCTCGGGCTTTTAACAGTTACACGTTGGCTTTACCTGCCAATAATTCACACTAGTTAATGTTGAAATTCTCTCTGACGATGGTATAATTGTGACTAATCATAATTAATCATCATTAATCATTATCTTTTATAAATTAACACTAACCATTGTGTTTGTTACTCAAAATTTTGCATCTCGTCTACCTTTAATGTCTATAAAAAAGGTTAGAAACTGGTTATAACTATCCACTATAACTATAACTTAACTATCCACAAGGCAAAAAGATTAAAGGGCACAGTAATGAGCATAACTTACAAAATTCTACAAGTACTAAGAAGCGATTTGATCCGGTGCGAAAAGGTGCGTTGCTAAAAATACTATTGGATCCAGCTTCAAAGTGCATTGTTCTGACTTGTTTCTTGCGAGAACTGTCTGCTCCACGCAAAACCAATAAATCATTTGTGCGCAATTATAACCTATGCAGACGTGTTGTTATTTCCAGTCAGTACTTAGTGATGTAAAATCTTGTTTATTCATTTGATGCATGCCTAAAGCGTCTGTGCAGCTCCAGACTTCAGCACTTTGAGGCCCATCTCTGAGGCCAAAGCTTTCTCACTTACTCTGGACCTGAAGATAGACGCACCAAGGTAATGCAAAACTCAGCCAGGAGAGTAAAAATAAAATGAAAGGATCTGATGTGGACTTTGTTGTTATTGAACACTATTTGTTGACAGGAGGTATTCGCTTTGGGCCAGTGTGAGCTTTCATGTCATGTAGCCGGGCAGCAGTCCCACGAACAGGGCAATTAAGCAGCAAGTGTTAATGTGTTTGTCTGATGGATGGGACAGTTAGGGTTTGGATTGAGTTAGAAAGGTAGTACAGGGCAAAAGATAGACTTTCTAAATCGAATGTGCAAGGGTTGATTAAAAATTACAAGGTATCTTCGATCCAACTTTTCAGTGCTGATACCTTTTCTGATACTTTGGTTTTAAGTATCTGTCAATACCCAATATTAACCAATGCTAGTATAGTAACTAGGGCTGTGCTTGATGTATCAGTATCAAGATATATCATCACAAGCTGGTTGGCAACACCTCCTTGAATCGATACAAGATACTTGACTGCATTCACAAACTGAAGCGGACTTGGCTCGATTAGGAAGCAAAGTTACAACGTGTCTTTCTCTAAACTGGCCCAGTTCGCGTTCACAATACACTTTTGCCAATCGAACCAGTGCTTTAGAGACACATCTACCTTTGGCCTGTAGAGGCGCTGTGGGACAGAAACATGTTACACAAACAGCAAAGAAGACACTTGACTTCTCTGCTAGATCAGCGGCTACGGCTACATCCAAAACAGACACACTGCTGGACTTTATATTTTGTTTTTATGGATCTATCCCACAACTTCTCTCACATTATTGGACCAGAGTGAGTGACAGACGAAGTGTCAGACAATGTGGACTTTCACTTCTGACGTTTAGAGAGGAGGGCTGGCATTTAGTTCCAATGCGAGAGTAAAACGTAACAAAAAGTTCATCAGTTTGAGAAAATCTGGCTCTGAAAGGTCTGTCATCTGCTCACTTAGCTGTATAGCTAAAGATTAGATGAATGTAGGCCATTTCCCCTCAGTAATGTGTGTTTACCACTAAAAAGTAGATAATATATGAAGCCCTTTTGAAAAAAAAATAATAATAATAATAGCCCACTGTGTACAGTTTGAACTGAATAATATATTATATATATTTTTGTGCTTAGATGGTCCTCTCTAGTTATACTTTCACTGTAAAAAAGAAGTTTATAAGTTATAATTGCAACCAAAATGAAAACTTGTCGATACTAACCATGTGTCGAAGGATTTATTAGAGGAAGTTGTCAGATTTAAAACAGAAATTGTGTTTGCAGTGGTCACAATATAAATACATGAGCCTTGGTAATGCTGACTAAAAGAACTATATCTCAGATATTTGCAGTGGAAATGAATTTCCTGCAGGTTGCTGGCCTCTCCCTAAGATAATAAGAACTCAGTCACATGAGAAGAACTTTGAGTAGAGTCGCTGCTCCTCCACATCCCTAGGAGTTAACTGAGAAACAAATCAGAATCAGTGCAATATAAACAATACATGTAGATACTAAAATTGTAAATAAACTTTTTTTTTAAATAATCTACTCATTAGCACAGAAGAATTACTTTTTTTCAGTACTGTATATATTTTTATAGTTCTGATATAGTACAACACATTATAAAACTGTAGAGAACATTTCCTATTTGTTCTTTAACGTCACTTATAGTAGCCTTTTAAAATGTCCTATAATTCGTCATGTGTAAGTGTCTGAAGGTGTGAGAAATTCCTCCCACACACATTAGACGGACTGGAGTCGTCCCGTTGCCCGGCGTCGTTTGGGGAGGAGGGTTCGTCTTCTGACAGGAAGTGAGACGAGATATAAAAGAATCCAGAAGCGATGAGAAGTGAGTTTCCCTTCACAGCATTCCAGGTCAAAGAGCGTCACCATAGAGACAGATTTAGCAACCACGGGCAAAGTGAAAGAGGGAGGAGAGAAGGCAAGAGAGACAGAAAGAGAGAAGAATGAGTGAGGGAGGAGGGAGGAGAGAAAATGAGAGAGAAAAGAAGCGGAGAGGGAGAAAGATGGAGAGACAGTGAGAGAGAGAGAGAGCAATAATGAGGGAGAGAGAGTAAGAGGGAGAGAAAGTGAGAGAGAGAGTGAGGAAGAGAAAGCCAGAAGAGAGAAGGAGGAAGAGAGAGAGAGAGGGGGAGAAAGAGTTAGAGAGAGAGAAACAGAGATAAAAAAGGAGAGAAAGCCAGAGAGACAGAAAGAGAGAAGAGTGAGGAGGAAGAGAAGAGTGAGAGAGGGGGATGGAGGGAGAGAGAGAGAGAAATTGAGAGAGGAGAGAAAACAAGAGAATAGGGAGAAAGAGGAGTGAGGGAGAGAAAGCCAGAAAGAGAGAAACAGCGAAGGAGAAAGAGAGAGAAAGAGGGAGAGGGAGAAGAGTTAGAGAGAGAGAAATGGAGAAAAAGAGAGAGGAAGAGATAAAGAGGGAAGGAGAGAAAGAGATGAAGGAGATATGAGAGAGAGAAAGTGTGTGTGAGAGAGAGAGAGAGAGAGAGAGAAAGAGGAGAGGGAGAAAGAGAAGAGGTAGAAAGGAAGGAGAGAAAGCAAAAGAAAAGAGAGAAAGCAAAAGAAGACAGATGGGGTGAGAGGAAGAGACAGAGAGAAAGCGAGATAGAGAGAAAGAGAGAGAGTGAAAGATAGAGAGGTAAAGTGAAAAAAGTTCTGTAAAAGAAGGAGTAAAATATTCATAGAAATACTGTATATTCAGTGCTTAAGTAAGCATATTTATAACACTTATTTATTTGCAAAAAATACAACTTATATTATGATTTGGTACTATTACCTTAAATATATACATTTATACTGAACTACAGTAGAAGCCATTTCTCACCAATTCTCAAACTGTCAGATTGCAAAAATGGTATAAAATAAGAAATAGAAGAATATTACAATGAAAATATTGACAAGTACACTTTGATATAGACAGAGTTTATTATCACAATGTCCAAACTAGCATAAACACTGTATATGTTTATGCTAAATGCCCTTTCCCATCCTCTCTTTGCTCCTCATGTGATCCACGTGTGCTTGTGTTTTAACCGTGTGGAGTCTGCCCAGCGCCCGCAGCCGAAATAAACATGAAAAAGTGGGCTCTATATTTACTCTGATAATTTTACAGCAGCAGCAGCAGACGCCGGGCTGCTGCTCCCTCCCTCCCCCTGTCCCAGAGCAGGTGTGTTTCTGCATACATGGAGAGGAAGTTGTTATGTTCTCACTATTCAGACTCTGTGAACCACTGGACAACACTAGACCTCTTCACTAAAGCCAACCAAGGCAGGATATAAAATGTTAATCATCTATCTATTTTAAGACATAAACAGTATAGTCACACAAGTGGCTCAGAACGTCAGCTAGCTTGTTTATGTTTAACTTACAGCTAACTTTTGTGCTATTGAGAATTTCCTGTTCAGTTCATTTGTATAGGATTTTCTCTACATCAGGCGAAAATGAATGAATACTATAAGATCTGGTAATGAAAGTTACCTTAACCAAAGAATGTAAATGTGTTTATAAAAGATGTGTTTGTAAGTGCTCAGTAGTACAAAAGCTAGCAACATCTCGTTTCAGATTGACCTAGGTGGTGTTGCCATAATGACACAGTTGCTAATCTTTGCCCTCTAGTTTAAATGTTAGTAAGGTTTGATATATTGTTTGTTAGTTGTTCACACAAAGTCTATCTCCTAAGGGCTACCAGTATGTATGCTAGCTAGGCAAAAGCCACATAACTCGTTGTAGACATAAGAAGAAGCGTACAGTTTAAAATTCTTTGTTCGTTTGTCGGGAAGAAGTGAGCACATGCACCGCCCAGTGTTGCCAGACTTTCAAAGAGTCAAAAGAGCGTCTGTTCGCGTAGTTTGATCACAACTTTTCCTTGAGAAAACCAGGTTCAAAAGCTGCACTTTTCCTATAGATGACAAAAAAGAACATCTTGCATCAGGACTTGCCCAAATCCCTCATCTGATGTCCGGTCGCATTTGGAGTTAAGAACTGTGTCACGATGGCAACTCCGCCACCGGATGGCGCGACCCTGGTCAATCTGAGACCGGAAGACGTTAGTGCATAACTCCTATTTCAAATCAAATCAAAAACGTTCCAGTGGCTGTTCTATGCTGAGTCAATTTGCTCACTTACCTTTTTCGTTCGGAGCCTTGTAATTTTTGATCACTGTGAGTTTAGAAGCAGCTGGAGTGAGTTGTGCCATGTCGGTATGCTACTGGAAGCTAGCTCATGCCAAAAACAATATACAGAGAACAACATGCTGTATTAACAAGTGTACACAGGAAGCTAACTTTCACCAATAAAAACACTTTGACTCTATATCCATAATATACAAAGAAACAATCATCAGCTACATGCTCTTTAAAATAACATGGGTAATTTGGAAATTCTTCTACATTTTCTGCTGTTGAATATTTAAACCTAACCAACTAGACAAACTGACTGACTCTAAACTAGGCTCTAATCAAGACCAAAGGAGAAAAGTGTAAATTAAGACAGTGTTTTCACATTCTTACTATGAGAGGAGGTCTGACCTTTAACTTGTCCTTCTGGTGTCACCCTCTTGTCTCCCCAGAGGTAGGCTAGTTAAGTCTAATGCCGTACTGTATTCCAGACAGAAGAGGGGAAAGAAGGCACTGTTCTCTCCATCAGACCTAGACGTACCTTCGAAGAATTTAGACCATGCCCCAAAATATTGACAGCTCTGTCCATGGGTTCAACTTCCTGGAATAAAAGCTTTAGTGCTAATCATCTGGACACTTGTTTGGACTTCCATAGGATATTCATTTTCAGTCTGAAAGTTCTACTTCTTTGACCTGCTTTTTCAGTTTGAAAATGACTTGTGGTAAAGTCAAAACGTTTTGAAATTTAAAAATGTGTCTTGATGATTTCTTCTGAAATGTTTGTTTTACCACTCTCGGTGAGAGCCTACTTTGATTTCCTGTTACATGCAACAATCATTTATTGCCGTGGCAATGACCCTAAATTCTTGTCTTTCTGAAACAGATTAGCTCTTCCTAAAGTCTTCAGATCTGTGCTGTCCCTGTTCTCTCAATGTTTGTAGAAGGCTCCCAATAATATTTGACACTAAATCCAAAAAGATATAGAACACAGTCAGATTAAGGTGTAAAAAAGTACAAATATATCCGGCACATAGCCAGATAACAGAAAGAGCTGCAGCTGATTGACACAAACTGTTGCAGTAGCAATAGCCAGCGCTGTTATTAGCTACCTACACACGTTTTTCATTTTGGACAAACAAAAGTTATGCTACTAAATCAACATTTGTGAATGAAATTTGTCCTTGGACTCATGTGCGTTACATTCAGGTGAGTGAAAAAACACTGTCTCAAGCTTCAGGAGCCAGATGGCCGTCAAACCAATTCAGACCTGATCCAAACAGCTAGCTCTCGTCTTGTTTGTTGTTTTCAAAGAATTTCCTGAGCCTACTAGACAGACAATGTCTTCTTCTGCAGATGACATGCACGAGCTTGGAAAGTGACGTCGACCAATAATCCCTGTAAAGACTTTGTGGATTGAAAGTAATGAATAAAATAAATGATACTCATTGATTTGAAGTTTTCTGTTATGCTTGATGAATGGGCGACCTTTTAGTCCAGATCCCACTTTGGAAATCATGTATAGAAGAATATCATTTGAAGTTGAGGCATGCACAAATTTGTGTCAAGTTGCACATGTGATCCAGTTTCTCCTCGTTGGTTTTATGTGACCTCAAAACCTTACATGAAGTTTTCAATATGCTAACTTGAAGTGTGCATACACTTTTGTAAATCTGTATCATCCAAGATCATAGCAAAGTAAAGTAAAGCAATAATGATGTTGTAACCATAAACATACGGTATACATTAACCTGTTTACTTTTTGAAGACTTCTTACTTTTCACTGCTGCTAAAATTATCCACATTCTTTAGATCATGTAACCAAAACAGAAACTTTCCAACAACAACAAACAAATGACTGTAGGAACATGATTAAATAACATGTATGCATATATTTTCATTTCAAACAATTAGGTTTAAAAGCAAAATAGTAATGTTTTAATCAGCATATGGATATTTGTTTGTTAATTTGTTGTATTATGAGTAATAGTTTAAAAGATCCAGGTGATAACATTATGAGTATAAGGCACTTTTGAAATGTATTAAATGATTTATACTTTGTACCTTGTGTAGCTGCCTGACCTCTTCTGCTTTCAAGTCTGACCCAATGTACCAGTCCCGATGGGAACAGCCAGAGTAGTCGTATTGAATATCACCACGACAACGGCAAATATATCTCTATTAATTTAAGCTTCAACCCTCGATACGTTGCCTCCCAATAAAGTTTCCTTTCAAACCAGCGCCAGTGTTTATGTAGAAATATTCATGACTTGATTTTTTGAAAGTTGGGAAGAAACTTAAGACATCGGGACGGAGTTGAGGCATGTTGAGAGGACTGAGTTACAGCCACTGTCAGTTGGACGGGAAAAGAGCAAGCAACTGTGCACTGGCATCTGTTTCACGCACACACACACAAAACACACACACACACGCAACAGCCGACACGTGCACTCTCACACGCACGCTCCTTATAACGAGATTTATGGAGCGCAACTGCACGGCGGAGTGAGTGAGGTCGCGCGGAGGAAGCAAAGGGAATGGTTTGGGATTGAGGGGGATTTAGAAAGCACTTTGAAGATTGTGCTTGTTTGTTGATGTGGTGCAGATAGGGATTGTTGTTAGTGTCCCCCTGGTGTTGGGAGGCGAGAAGTGCGGCGTGCGCTGGGGGGAAGGTTGGTATGCGACCTTGGCTGGAGTACACAGTTGTCAGAAAGAATGTACAGAGGAGAAGCGGACAGTGAGTTATACCAAAACACCATATAAGACATTTTTAGTTTAAAGAGACTCATGGCGATGGTTGTGTAGATCAGTAATTCACATTTTCTTCATGGTAAAACACAAAATTGATCCAAAATGGCTTAGAAATATAAACTGGTCCATTAACTTCCTGTTCAAAACCACTGTGATAGATGCAGGCGACATAAATCTGAGTGGCAAGAAACGAGAGTCAATGGAGAGAAAAAAACATTTTCTCCTGTAAGAGCTCAAAGTACAGGGTTCTGAGTACTGGGTTTGTAACTGACATGTAAAAAGAGAAAACCATGTAAACAGTGGTAGCCGATAAAAACAGATTTTAGCCTCTAGCACATTTCTCACATACACAGAATCACACACAGTTAAACTTATTACCATTGTTTTTAAATCTCTTTTGAGTCAGTTAAAATGTCCTAAATCATCAACTGTTGTTAGTAAGCAAGCATGTAGCCTCCACTACAATAAAGAAATACAATAGTTTGGTTGTAGTTTTGACAATCATTGATCGTTGAGGAGCATTTTTCAAATAATAGAATGTCCATGCATAACCTCTTTAACAGGGGTGTCAAACTCATTTTGACAAAGGACCACAATATCATCAAGGTTCTCCTCAAAGGGCCGCTTGTAACTAAAATTAACCTTATTATTCTTTGACATACTACAAATAATACTTGTATTTGATTATTATATTTGTATTGAAGTGACAATTACTGAATATACATATACATTAGTCTGAAAAAAGACACTTCAGACAAATTAATTCATTAGGTTAAGACACCCAGATTATTAGAGTAGAGTAGAAAACCATATAAGACCTTGAGGGCCGCATGAAATGAAGCGGAGGGCCACATCTGGCCCCCGGGCCTTGAGTTTGACATATTGTGACATAAGAGCAGATTTTTAGTCAGACAGAGTCAGACTAGTATACCTCCACTTCATTTCAATCCATTCCAGCTATTAGTCCAGGTATCAAAGAAATGCAAATGATTCTCATGAAACCAGGAAGTACTATCAGTTAATTAGTATATAGAGATAAAGCAGAGTATTGGCTCAACTTGGAAGTCCGAGTTGAGCAGACTGTATGTATTCTCCTCCTCTGACCTCGAGTCAAATATGTTTGCACCAAAACAGCATGTATGTTCTACTTTCTGGACTACCATGATGTTCTTTTTTTTTTTTTTTTACATCACAGACAATCATCTACTCTCTCCAATTTACCTAAACATGCATGTTTTTGAAGGAGGGAGGAAGCCAATGTGCAAAGAGAAAACCCACAGTAATACAGGGAGAACATGCAAACTACACCCAGAGAGATCATAAGATGTTGCTTTGACTTGACCTATGGAGTCGAACCCATGACCTCCTCTATTGGGAAGTCATATCTTTTAACTATTCTGCTACTGTGCACCCGGCTAAACTGCTGTGTTCAGGTGTATTATACACATCGTGATTGGTTAAAGCCAAAAAAACACACTTACTGTGGAGCAAAGTGAAATTAAACCGGCTGATGCATCAGACTAAGGAGCCCTAAGCAATCAAGATAACTCATACATGCATGAATCAATCAATCCAAATACAGCTTTGATTTGACAAAGCATAACTCAGAAATGTGATTCTGTTTTTAATAATATATCTTCTTCCATTTCTGTGCTTTGTGCTGTGGGAGAGGTGTCCATTGGTTATTCATTGGCCAGTCACGCACCATTTGGCAGTGGAACAGAGACATTAGCAGTTTACGGAGCGAGAATTTGTGAGATGGAAAACAGGAAACAAGGTCACAAAACATGACTTTAATTATAGTAAATGGAACAATTAGCAAGGTGCAAACATGATTTGTTTACTAAGATGAGTAGACTTAATATTGGGTAATGGTAATTAAAAAAACATTTAACTCATACTTGTTTTCACTTGCCTTACTGTTACTGGAGTCATATATTTGGACAGCAGCTGTACTTGTAGAGAACAGAGTCTTTCTGGATGTGGTTCAAGTTGGTTTCACACTTAAGACGGCTCTCGGTATGGCGAGAGGTCACTAGAGACGATCGTATATACAGTGGTCCACTAAATGATTCCGCTAACGGCTGTTCTTCGAAAGTCATTGTAACCTTTGACATTTAGTCTTTACAATGAATAGAGCTTGAGAAGTCCAGTATAGTTCTTCTGTCCTGAGTTCTCCTTGAAGCTCTTTGCGCCCCATCCGTCTGAGCGAGGCTGGATTTGACCTCATAAGGCTCTGTCACCTCGGCTGTGAAGACAAACTGCAGCGCATCTGTGCTAATTCAATTTGTGTTGTGATATAACACGGCTAACCAACTATTTCTGTAAAGCATCGCTCAAAATAAGAGCAAGTAATCCAACAGTAAGCGCTATGTACTACAGTCATTAATAGCAACTGTTCAAATGTAGCAGCGCCACATTTAATATTTCTTAAAATAATAGTAGCACAGATGCTTCTAAAAACACACGCAGGAGTGTGAAAGAGTTTAAATGATATTTGAGATAACAGATTCTCCAACTGTCATTATTACTCAGTTATTTTACCTTTTGGACGGTGAAATAGTATTGTAGAACATTTATAGAAAAGGTCACCTGGATGATGTTTTTGAAATTCAGACATTCCGGCCGTCATCCAGACATTATTTTCAATCTGAGGGTAAAAGAGGACAAGAGGCCTTCAGATGTCAGTCAAACGTTCTGATTACAAAAACAGTGTTCCAGTGTCTTATTTTCTAATGGGTATATGCATTCAAACACAGAATATTGAACAAAAATACTGAAATATTGATATATGAACTGACATACTAATAACAGAATCGTGTAATTTGTATGTGCACAGATTTAAACTTTTTATGCCAAGATATTTTGTTGTTTGGGAAGGAAATTATTACAGTGTTTTGATTTGCTCACTGTGATAAGATTGTGATAAGTTTGTTTGTTTTATGGCATCAGGTATTTGAGAAATCAGACTTGAACTGAAGTCAGTGTTATGAGTAATCAGCAGCTTTGTTTCGGCTCATTTTTGTTTTTGTTAATGAGACCCTGATCTGATTTGTTAAAGAGACCTTTGAAAGCTTTTATACCAGGAGTCCCCAAAACCATCTGCTATTTTTTATTTTATAGTTTATCACTTCTTCCTTGTGCTTTAGTATGAAAATATTGTGCCACTTAACCAAATTCAAGCAATAAGAGCTAAGAATACACACAATAATCAGTTATGTGCATTTTACATCGTTGTTTACGCTACCCAATCAATCGGTCCTGGAAAAGAAACTGTGACTCTGCTGGTTCTTACAGAAAAAAGATTGAAGAATACTGTTTTAAACTATAGCCTAGACCAGGGCTATTCAGCTACATTTTCCAGAGGCCCAAATTTTACCGAGGACTTCTCGGTTGTAGTTGCACAATACGACATCATTTTTGACACTAGGTTGCACCAGATATTCACAGGAGTCGATTTGTTTCTATAGTGATAAAAACTAATGCTGCAGTCTGTTTTTATTGCTTTACAAAATGTCCAAATCAAAGATAAACCACATAACCAAATCTGAACCGGGAGAATCTCAGCATTAAACCAGGACTAAACCAGGTTTAAAGCGAATTGAATCAGGACTGTAATATACACTGCAAAAAGTGATCATCTTAAAATGATTAATGAGGTTAGAATTAGATTTGTCAATAAAACATAGCAATGTGTATTGTTTTGCTAAATATACATATAAGACATAATTTTCTCATTGGAAATTAAAGAAAGGAAAAAAAAAGCAACTGATTGAACTGGAATTAAAAAGAAAAAAATAAAGTAGATTCTTTGGCAAAACTTAAAAAAACTATAACAAGGTCATGGTGCCTAGTTCAAACACATTCCTTACACAGTAAGAACATTTAAGTTGGCCACTATTTACAGAGTAATAACCCAGAATTGAATCTACAAAAAAGAGAAAATATGTTTTTGTAATATTTGGAAAATGAATTGAGGGCCGGATCAGATTTTTGGAGAGCCGATTTGGCACCTGGACCTTACGTTGAATAGGCCTGGTCTAGACCTTTCTTGAATGAACGCTTGATGACATTAACACCTTTGTGGAACAATGGTAATTGCATTGCAAATTTCACTGAAACTGTGGTCCAAGTATCAGCTGATTCTCTTCATTGAGTTGATTGGCTTATGCTGCTCGTAGTTAGCTGGTCTGCTTATTCCTGCTCTATTCTGGACTTGTCCGGTCTTTTTCACACCTTCTTTTAGCTTGCTCTTTGACCTAGCACGTCCATATTTCTTCAGTCCAATTCTGGTGATACTTGGAAAGCCAAATGGTGGTTTAGAACGTGAGTGTCCAAACATAGACAAGGTGGAAGGCCATAGAAAAGTGGTAATATCATGAAAATGTAAGGCTTAGTACCTCAATATGATAGTAAAATTATACTGTCTTTGCCTTTTTCATCCATCTAAGCATTCTTTTTATACAAATGTGACTGGCTGGATTGATGACGTTGCAATAAGCTTCAATACATATGATCGACTGTGTTCACATTATCAATGCCGGTGTTCCAGTCAGAGGAATGCACTGAAACGCGCACTAGTCATATGGCATTACTGTACGTCAACAGATATAACAACAGGTGCACGCCGGCTGCTGAATCATCACACGCTCGATTTATCTCCACGGAAACACATTTAAGAATACTTCAGCCAATCAATTTACAGTAAAGCGCTGACCTGCACTTCCTGTATGCCAAAAACTTTCCGCTCGCCACCGCCGACTAGCCTCCCTAACTTTAGCCAAACAAAAGCCCGCAAAGCACGTACCACCCTAATGTGCAACACGGCCCAAGCACGCCCCCCTGTCACCCCCCTCCATCACCCCCCGGGGCTGTTTCGAGCAAGTGCTGGGGACAGTCCGTGTGTGTGTTGTCGCCCGCTTGGCTCATGTTTCCCAGTTTGACAGAGAGCTGTAAGCAGGCACCAGAGAGGCTACACCAAAGACACATTTCTACGAGGACTAGCCCACAACTGTAGTCCCGAGAGAGACAGTTTGGGATGGGAGACTTTTGATCGCCCTGGCTCGGTTCATGGACTTGTGCTGTGGAGTCTTCTGGGAGATCTTTCTGAAATTGATGGATTAGCTTGGGATGTGCTTGGATTTTGGGAAGACATATTGGAGTTTGTCATATTTTCCTGGACTCTGTTGAAACTTAGCATCGATTTATAATCATTGGGCCAGTTGTTGCGCCGTTTTTGGATATCGTTGGATTTGAAAAGTTGGACCTGAAATTCTGTCTGATACATTGGATTTTGGTTGTTAACTCTTTCAAACTAACCCTCAAGCAAACTTAACTTATACTAGCTTAGCATACACTTGTCGCGCTTGGGACAGTCGCCTTACTAGTGGCTCACACAGGTGGGGGGTTTGTGTCTCGTCCCCCACCATGAAGATCCAGGAGACTTCCTTGCGGCGGGATCCCGACCTCAGGGGAGAGCTAGCCTTTTTGGCCCGAGGATGTGACTTTGTGCTTCCGTCCCGTTTCAAGAAAAGACTCAAGTCTTATCATCAGCAGCAGCAACAGGTTTGTGAGCGAATAGAACATGTCAAAATTTATTTTTTGGAGGTTTTAATCATGTTCTCATATTGGTTTCTCACAACAACAAAAAACAACTTTTCCTTGTGGGCCTCAGAAAACACTGTTCCAAATTTCTCTTATCATACATAGGTAGATCTCTTTCTCTTATCTAGACTTGATTAATGCATTTTTGTTGATTTAGCATGTCATGTAAGATCAGTGTAACTTTTTCACCGTTGTAATTTTTTTTTTTTTTTTTGCAACCAGTGCTCTAACTCCATTCCTGACATTGTAAACACATGACATGTGTTTTATTAAACTTCAATTCTAATAAGACTACATAGACGCCAAAGTAAAGGACATTTAAAAAACAAGACAAGCAAATTAGCTCATAATCAAATATTAGCTTGAAGTTAATTAATATAAACAGTACATAACTTTATTTACTTTGTATGGCAGTGATTCTTTACATTTTATCAACTTTTTTCACAGCGTTTTCTTAATAATCTTTTAAACAGACAGCAAAGTTCAAATTATTATTAATATTTTTTTAATCCAAGCATTTAAATCAGACAAAAATACATCTAAAAAACCCCTAGAGGGATTTGCTAAAACGGCTACTGTATTCACACTCATGGAGCCGATCTCGTCCAATCAAAACAGTGGTTGCATTTTGTTGCCCGCGGCGACATGCCAGGGGCGACACTCTATTCCCAGGCAGATACCACTCGGGGTATTTATAGTGAGAAGGTGTAGGAATAGAGGAGAGAGGGGAGGGGTTGGTACAGCTGTCCTGTTCAATACACACACAACCTCACACAGGCTCTGCACAGGCACCAGGAAGACAATCTGATCATTTAATTTCAGGATAAGTGTTATAGGATAAGTGTCTGGTTTGTGTCTGAAGTTTGATTTGGGTTACTGAGTGGCTTGAAAAAGGGGAATTGTCCAGTCCAAAGCTTGCACTCTTGTCTGTTTGTGAAAGTTGTGTTTGCTTGTCTTGCAGTGAGAAAAAAATATAAATACTGTATGTGTACGCTTATTTTTGTTTCGTACACGTTGCTATATTGCATCTTACATGGTACAAAATAAAGGCTATTTGCTTGACATTGACTTGAATAAAAAAAAAGTTTTATCTTAGGTGATGCTCCTGTAAAATTTCTGCCAAATACAACAATTTAGCTCATTGTATATGTTTTCGTTTTAGTCTTATTTATTTATTATTTATTTATTTATTTATTATTTATTTATTTAGTTAGTTAGTTAGTTAGTTAGTTAGTTAGTTAGTTAGTTAGTTATGACAACTAGCCGACAATAACTCAGCTCATTATATATTTTTCATTTTAGTCTTATTTATTTATTTATTTATTTATTTTTGCCAATTACAATAATTTAGCTCATTTTATATTTTCAATTTTTTTATTTATTTTTATTTATTTATTTATTTATTTTTTTGTATTTCTGACAACTACAATATTTGTTTATTTATTTCTGACAACTAATTTATTTCCCCGGATACTTTTTCATTTAAGTCTTATTTATTTATTTATTTATTTATTTATTTGAAGTAGGAGAGTGCATAATGGTTTGACCATAATTTCTTAATTTATAGGTCCTCAAAATCCTAAAATCCTAATCCTAATCCTAAAAAAAAATCATAGAAAAATAAACTATGCCTAATCCTATTGTATACATGTTTTTGCACAATTAAATGAAACATTCGAATTTAGTTACTTCACGTTGCATTCTGGCTTACTCTATTTTTTCCCACTGCAAATATTTGTAAAGAAGTGTGAAATCCAGTCCAACACAGTAGTATTTAGGTTCAGTTCAGCAGAGCTCGCTGTCGTCCCCGGCAACGCTTCAGCTCATTCATGTTTTTGGAATTGTTTTGTTTTGGTTGCTTAAACTTAATAATGGCAATAAATGTCACTTCATTGATCTGAATGGACCAGTGAGGCAACGCAAATGACCCACCATGAGCTGTAATCTCGTGAGTACAGACATAAAACTTACAATTCCACACACTATCATTATGAAACCGTGCTTTCAACCCAGTTACGCCACATTGCCATCACTTTGCATTGGTGTCTTTACTAGCAAAAGTCAATATTTTAAATGTTTACTTCCAGTTTAGGGTAATGTTGGGGTTAGAATTAAGTCTAGACCAGGATGACCAGATGTTTCAATTTAAAAACCGGAACACACACAAGTTTTTGCAGAGGGTAATGAACATATATGTTCTGAAACCTCTGTCCATGTATTGATGCATTTTTTCGGTAATTTTCAAGCACTATTTTCTATATTTTGACCAAAGAAATGGCAAAATATTGTTTCATTCACTGTTGGAAAGTGTGAAAGTGGTCACAAGGAAGCTCAAAACAGGGACTGTCCCGGGTAAATAGAGACATCTGGTCACCCTAGGCTAGACTTAAGTTAATTTTGGCTCAGTTTAACCAGGTCATGGCATAACTGCGTTGAGAAAAATAAAGATGCATATTAGAGTGGGCAATTGTGTAAAATAAATCAAGAGATCGAGACCAGTCCCATCAAATAATCAAATTTGTTCTGTAATTTTGAATTAAAAGATTGACAACCAATCCTTGGTCAGAAAAAAGGGGTTTGGTGCAAAAGTCAGTTGAGTTGGTGCGGAATATTAGTACATTTTACATGTGTTCGGTTTAATTTCTGCCCTTAAAATATTACTAAAGGCTGATTATATCTTCAATCAATAATAGAGATCAGTATGAGTAAAAAAATACATATGCCTAGACCCATTTTATTATTTCATGGAACCATTGGTGCAGAGTTGACTCTGGAATTTTCCAAGCTACTGAAACTTATCCGAAACAGAGAACCTGAACTCTGCAGACGGAGAGCCTGGAATGACTTGGTGCAGAATTCTACTTTGACACCTAAATGATTCATTATAAATCTGTTTACTACTATATTGGCCCAGAGTTTCCACTTAACACTTTTCAATAACTACACAATACACATGATCCTGGATTTCAACTTGATTTTTTAATTAAATCCTTCTTTTTTCTATCTTATCTCCAGGTTCAGTCCAAACCAGAGAAGAGACCAATCACCCCTCCTGCCTCACCTGCCCCGGCGGAGCTCACGGTCGTCCCGGCAACGCGCACACCCAGCCCGCCTCCTGCCCCGGTCATAATCACCCCTCCGCCTCCCGCCATCAACATTCCCAGGTAGGACTGTCCAAATGAAAGTAACGTGAATATAATATTTCAATAAATTATGGATGTCCCAATACAAGTTACTATATTTTACTACATTCAACATACAGTAATACTGTATATATCAAACAAATACATACATGGAATGAGAGACAGCTGTGCTTCTCAAACTTTTCTTTGCCATGCTATGGAAAAAAATATCCATTACCCGACCCCATATTACCCTGTTAAATAAGTCTGCAAAAGTACAAAAAAATGTCTGGCTTAGATAATAATTTTAGCGCAAAATTATATAGCTCGTTTAAAGTAGTAGTTCAATAGCCAACTACAATTATAACACCAGTGTTAGGATGTTTTTAGGATCAGAATGTTATTTTATCTTTTTTAGGCTGAACAGGTATGCAAGCTAATGTGTTTTATCACTAACGGAAGAGTCTTGTTTAGTCCTGGCTTAGTCCTGTTTCAGTCCTTATGAAAACCTGGTCCAGTTCTGGGATAGTCTTGGTTAAAACCAGCTCAATGCTCTCTAAATACGTTGTGGGAAGTAAAACAATCTGTCCTCTGTCCCTTTGTCAGTACAGCAGACCTCTCGTCCTCATGCCACCTGCACAAACTGCAGCGGAAGAGATCCTCTGTTTGTGGACTGTTTATGAGCGCGAGGGAGAGAAAAGGGCGCTGGAGTGGCACTGCTCCCCGTGACCCCCTAAAAACTTTCTGCGCCCCCCCTAAACAGGCGCGCCCCACACTTTGAATAGCACTGAGATACAGTAACAGTACTTCAAATAACTTTTAAATGCACACTATGCACGTTTTGTCATGGAGGAGGTATCGACATGGAGAAGTTATTGCTCAGTGTGGAGTTAAATAATTTTCATGAACATGACTGGCCAGGTTACAAGTTAGATCTACAAAGAAATAATTCTCTTATAAAGAAAAAATAAATGCAGCATTTTAGCAATAAATGCATTTAAAACTGAATATATGTTTAGCAGAAATGTCCCACAATAAGCATTACAGTAAAAACATCTCCACGGAAACAAGGCATCTTTAAAGACATGCCCCTGAAGAAAGAAATATTTAGTAAAAATTGTTTATTACATCAATTTTTTGCTCTCCATAACTTATTTTGCACATCTCAAGTTTTCATGGATCAAAATGAAAAGTTGTTTAAAAAAGTAAAAGTTGTTTAACTACATAACATTGGATTGTACATATTGCAGTCTTTTTTGTCTTCATGATAACTATGCCACTAATATTCAACTTTACAACCTTCCTATTCCCAGATTCTACTTCCCACGCGGTCTTCCGGTGATAGGCTCCTCCCCCAACCATGACGCCACCATCGCCACCATCGAAACTGCCTTCACCGAGTTCGAGGACGAGAAGGCGGACATTTACGAGATGGGGAAGATAGCCAAGGTCAGCAGTGTAACAACCGTTGTGAGATAAGTGTGAGGACATAAGCAGCTCCATGTGATGTCCGCTGGTTCCTGGAAAGCAAACGTTATAAAACATAAAACATACAGAGGAATAGCCAGGGGAATTCTTGGAAAATAGTTCAGTGTAAGGGTCACGGATAATAAATAATAAAGATGCTGCTTCTTTACCCACAAAGCACATAAAGGTAAACATAATGAGACTAGTCTGAGTGCAAATTACTTTTAAGTATATTTGACAATACATTTTTCAGTAAAACTTGATTATATCTAAGATTTCATTAATATTTCTTTCTTGCTTTCACCAAATTTGGCGTGAAAGCAAGAAAAGTTTGGATAGTTTGGTACGGAGAGACAGAAGTAAGATGGTTGCTATTTTAATAAGTTTATTTCTGTTGCTAAACTGGCCTAAATTATATATTTTTTATCTTTACCTTTACCCAAACCCTTTTCCTAAATTACCCATTAGCCTAAACTTCATCTCCGTCCTTCTGACAGGCTAGCATTTGTAATTGTCTTTGTCCAGCAAATCTGATGCACACTATGTATCGGTAAGTCCAAAACTGTTCTCAACCACAGTGTAACTATGGGCCAAAATTCACCTAAACGACACAGGTAGAATTTGACATAGGTACAGTCTGCAACACGTCCTATTTGGGGGCGTGGCATGCTGTGGGGGAATTTCATGGTTAAAGATTTATAACATTCATTGGGAACTGCACCTTCCTCGCTCTTTTGAGACATTTCCTGGTGATTTAAGTGTATTTTGAACACAAATAAGCCAAGTTGAGTCATCACTTCTTAATGGACGTTGATGAAGTGGTGTTCACTCAGAAAAGTAAACAGATTCTTCTGTCGATGTTAAAAATGCCAGGCAGCGCTATCGTCTTTATTAGCATCACATTAACATTTAGCCCGCAGCTACTCTTAGCATTGTTGGGTATATTTCCAAACTTGGGCCATTGGGTCGCTTTATTCATCTCCATGTCTTTGTATCTATAATTGGCACAATATATTTTCTTAAGTCCACATTTGTAGTTATGGTTGTTGAGCTGTGAGTGATAAAGCTGTTGTTCTGATTCACTCTCAATGTTTTGTTTGCCCCTCCGAAGTCTATAGTGGGCGTGGCCTTTGATGTATCTATAATATGTTGTCATTCTTACATTTTGTTACATGTTTGTTTAAACTCCAAGCAAACTGTGTCTGTTGTATGCAAATTGTCTTTGCATCTCGGCACTTTTTGATGACACACTAGGAGAGATTCTGCTTTAGAACCCAAATTACTTCCTGTAATTTTCAACTTTTTTTGTTTCTTCATACATAATTATTATCCATACAGTATTTATCACAAGGACTAAAAATGCAATAATAATAAAACCACTCTGTATCCTCATCATGTTCAGTTCTGTGTTGTCGTGTGCGGTGTATAAAAAGTTGTAAATGCTGTGTTTTTGCTCAGGCATGTGGCTGTCCGCTGTACTGGAAGGCCCCCATGTTCTACGCTGCAGGAGGAGAGAGGACCGGCTTCGTCTCTGTTCACTCTTTCATCGCAACGTGGAGAAAGTAAGAACATCCAACAAAGAAACACCCCACTAAGAATTTAATAATGACAACCCAGGTCAATGGCAGAAGATTTTCAAGTTCTATGTTCAGTAAAATAGCCCAACACAATAGTTTTAAATTGTATAACTTTATAATAACTACATCTTATATAACTTAAACATGTAAGTACAATTTCTGCCTTAAAGTTTTATGTCAATTAAGCTCATGTGTGTGAGTTGTCTGTTATTCTCTCTTTTCTCTCTCTATTCATTTCTCTCCCTCTCTTTCATCTCTTATTTCACTTTCTGTCTCTCTCTCTTGTTCTCTCCCTCACTCCCTTCTCTCCTCTCTCTTTCCTCACTCTGTCCTTTCTGTCTCTCCATCCCTTTCTCTCTCTCTCTCTCTCTCTCTCTCTCTCTCTCACTCTCTCTTGTTCTCTCCTCTCTCTCATCCATTTCTCTCTCGTGTGTGTCTCTCTCTCTCTCATCCCTTCGTCTCTCTTCATCTCTCCTCCTTTTTTTCTGACTCTCTCTCTTATTCTCTCCTTTCTTGCTTTCAACCCTTTCTCCCCCTCACACACTTCTCTCTCTCATCTCTTTCTCTCTCTCTCTCTCTCTTACACCTTTGTCTTTCTCTCTTCTCTCCTCTCTCTCTCATTCTCTCTCAACCCTTTCTCTCCCTCACATCCTTCTGTTTCTCGTTCCTTTTTCTCTCTCTCTCTTTTCTTTTCTCCTCTCTCTCTTTCTCACCCACTTCTCTCTCTCGCTCTCTTCTTCTCTCCTCTTCCATCCCTTTCTCTCTCACACTCTCTCAACCCTTTCTCCCCTCACACCCCTTCTCTGTCTCTCTCTGTCTCTCTCTCTCTCTCCTCCTGAAAATCTTTGACTCACATTATCAAGTTATATCAACATAAAGATTTAAGGTACTTTGACTAACTGGCCTAGGCTTTTTTTTTTACAGTATACACCCCATGAACAAAAACCTAATTCTCACACATTGATTACACCATTTAGATTCTCTCTTCTCAAATAGTCTTTTTTAACTTTTTCTCCAAAACCCACACAACCATAATGATGTCGTGCTATTTGTGCTCCAGGTTGCTGCACAGTTGCCATGACGACGCATCGAGATTCATTTACTTGCTGGCTAAACCCGGATGCAACTTCCTGGAGCAAGAGGACTTTATCCCTTTACTCCAGGTAGAAAAAGGGACAGATCAAATCGTTTCAAAAGTATATACAGTATTTTACCTTTGAATCTTTGTAAAATACATAAATGATTAAGCCACTTTCTTTTGTGCTCTTCTAAATCCACATATAACTTCTCATTTGCATATTTTCTTACATTTATTCTGTCTCTTTTTAATTTTTATTTTAGGACATCGTTGACACACATCCTGGACTGACGTTTCTGAAGGATGCACCTGAATTTCATTCCCGCTACATCACAACGGTAAAAATTTTAATTATTATGATAATCAGTCAAATAAAATATCAACGCAGCATGTAAACACAAATTTGGAACAATAGAGAATGTTTTTGGTTGTAAATACACTTTGAGACAAGATACTACTTTGCAAACAAAACTTATTTATTTGTTTTATTTATGGTCAGTTTGCTGTGTTATCATGCAGTTTTTCATGTAGAAACAACAAAAATGTCCAATCATGCCAAAAAAATTTCATTTTTTCACTTCATTCACTTATTTATAGCTTTTTAAATGGACATTATAACATAAAGCTTTACAATCTTGTGTTTTGAAAGAATTTATTGAAGAATTTGTTGGTATTGAATCCTTGACATTATTTGTTAAAATTGATGCGTCAAAATGTGAAATTTCTAGATTGAGACAATAATATATAAAAATTCACTTTGTAAATTCTGTTTTTATGACGTCAACAAAGTTAATCAGCACGTTTAAGCTAAGTTTCAGATTTGGCTGCTTCAAAAATGTTTAATTTTTTCTTTTTTCCCAAACAAAATGTCTTATTTTTCATTACATTTCTGTGCATCAATGACAAGAAAAGTTTCACAATACTAACTTTAAATGTAAGTTTTTTTCGTATTCATCGGGGTGTCCAATTTAACGTCTTCCACAGACTAATTTTCTTGACAATTTGTTAATGATTTACACTTACTAAAATCTTTGAGTCAATGTAAACAGGACTAAATATAACATAGCTTGATAATGTATTTGGAAAGGCGATAATGTTGATTTGGAGGAGGTCAGTGATCTTGTTTCTGGTCAGTGATGGAGTGGGGGCCTCTCTCTTTCTCCTCTGTGTGCGTCAGACTTCAGTGACGTCACGGAAACTGCGCTGCCCCCTGTTGACCGGACATGAGGCTTCTGTAGGGGCGCAGACCCTCACATGTCCATATTAAGGCAGGTCATTCAGTTTAGCCCCTCTGACCAGTGACGGGACAATGAAACCATGTGCCCTCAGTGTCTTATGAGAGAGCTGTGTCTTTGGTTCAGTGGAACATTTATATTTGAATAAGCTAAGGAAAGGACTATAGTTATTGTTGAGGAATATTCAAGGTATTTTAGTGGACCACTTCTAAATGAACATTGCATTAATACATTCAGCTAAAAAAATCAAATCAATATCGCAATTTTTACAGATTAATTTAGCAAACAGTAAAGATATTGTCATTTCCTTCACAAACTGAAAGATATCATACGACTTTCTTTGTAAATGTTTTTAACCCTAAAGTGTATGTTTGTAATGCATGTGGTAGCTTGACACTTCAGAAAAATACATAGTTAAAAAATACATAGCTAAAATCTGAACTGTTATAAACATAAATTGCAAATATAATCCCAAAACTGAAAAGCCTTATCCACAAATCCAACAATGCTGAACTAATATGATTTTTCTTTGTTCGTCTCTTTTGAGTAATAATAAACTGGTTTTATTAATTCTTCTGTTTACAATGTCCTCTTGCTTTGAGCCTTGAGAAATGACTCTGTTTCAATTTTCTCCAGATTAAGTAGAAAATAGATCTCCTGCATTGTTTTTAGCTCATTCAGGTTGCCTGCTTGTGTAAGCATGCTGGACATTTTCCTTTAAGGTCCCATATTAGACAAAACGACTCCTGTGTAATTTTAGTCATGTTATAGTGCTGTTCCTCATCAAAAGCATAAACACAAAAACACAATTGTGTTAACTTTCATTCACAAATGACTGAGTAATTTTACTTTTTTAGAGCAGAACACCAGCTAAAAATGTAGAATTTGTGTGTTTAATGTGTGAATAAAAAGAAGTGGAGTCACAACGTTCCATATTTAGACCTTCCCAGTGGCTTTTCCCTCACAGCTGACAGTAGATGGTTTGCCTATACTTAATCCAGATGAGGGAGGACAGAGAAATAATATATGCTTTTACTAGAGTCATTATTAACCTGACATGTGCATATCTATTTATCTGTCTCGTAGGTGATCCAGCGGATATACTACGTGGTGAACCGCTCCTGGTCCGGCCGCATCACCACGACGGAGCTGCGCAGAAGTAATTTCCTCCAAACTCTGGCTCTGCTGGAGGAGGAGGACGACATCAACCAGATCACAGACTACTTCTCCTACGAACACTTCTACGTCATCTACTGCAAGTTCTGGGAGCTGGACACCGACCACGACCTGTACATCGACCTCAAGGACCTCTCCAGATACAACGACCACGGTCAGATATTATTCTATTAGTCTTTATATACACTATTATGTTAAAGAAGCATTGTGTAGCTTTTCTAGTGAGGATTCCAGCAGATTGTGTCTATGTATGTTATTGCCACACTGCAAAAAATATATCTATGGTATCTAGCCTTGCATAAAATTACTTGGATACAGAATTTTAATCCTGTTTTAACTGCATAAGATTTAATTGTTTAGGTGATGCAGAATATGTCACTGGTGTCAAGGCATTTCTAACCAGTTTTACAAAAATTTGACTTAAAATAAGAAAATTAATTTGCCAATTGTGTAATGTTTTTAGGCCATTGGAAAATAAATTAGCTTAAAGTAAAAAGTAATGTCTTCAAATACATTAAAGCTGAGGTAGCTGTTTTTCAGACTGCAAACACAACAGGTTTTAATTCTGTTCCTCTCTTAAATCCTTTGACACAATGTTAATATCTACATGTATACATTTTAGTTATAATTATATCCTATAAACTTCTTTTTACAAACAGCAAAGTGAAACAGAAGAGCACCACTCAAGCTCAGCCAATCAGAGAGCTGCATTCGGTTCCTGATTAGAACTAAAATTCTTTTTTATTCAAGTGCTGCGTTTACCATATAATTTTAGTGGAAACACAAAGTTTTCTAATATACAAGTAAAAAAAGTTAGTTACCTCAGCTTTAAGCTAAAAACAAGGACAATAATCTAGAAAATGCATTTCCAAAAAAAAACAATTTAAAATCCTAGAGTCAAGCAATTTTATCTTGTCTTGAAATTCAGTGTTTGCAGTGTGTCAAAGGAATATTCCACATTTTGGATTTGAACTGTGCTTTTATTCAGTTAGATTACAGTGAAAGCCTTAAAAAAACATTCTAGCAGTGGTTGGCTTGCTTTTCCACAGACTTATAACTGCTTGTCTCCATGGAGATTAAGCATTATATTAATGTCTGAACATTTTAGTCAAAGCAGCGTGGTTAGTGCAGGGCCTTTAACAAAGCATCAACAAAACTTCTTTATCAGAGGTGTCACAGTTGTCAAAATGGCATTTAAGTTGTGTCAAGATCTGGGCAAAGGGTCACAAAAATGATTTGTTTATTAAATACTTTATTTACCTTTCCTTTACCGAGCTTAAAGAATCTCTTTGACAATATCAGGTTTTCTATTGTTGTTGCCAGTTATTAGAATTCAGACGTTAAGCTTCTGGGTAGTACTTACTAATATTGACTCCAATCATTTAAACAAAAGATGGTGTTTTGTTGTTTTGAAACACATAATTTGTTTATAAAACCTATTAAACATGTCCCCGGATACACAATCACTCACTGTATCCGTTTTTCTCCCTTTTTAATCGGCACAGCTTCCTCTAACAGAATAATTGAGAGGCTGTTCTCTGGAGCTGTAACTCGGTGAGTAGGAAAACGCCAGAACAAAAGCTTGAATTGACTGATTATTTACCGCTGTGGTAGCTTTCTCTCTAATTGTCTGTGTCTGTGCGGTTGCCAGGGGTAACGCCGTGCAGAGGGAGGGGCGCATGAGCTACGCCGAGTTTGTGTGGTTCCTCATTTCTGAAGAGGACAAGAAAAATCCCACCAGGTAACTATGACGATGTATGGTTAATTAATTACTACACAATATTTTCTCTTGTTTTCTGGTTTAGTTCTGGTTTGGTCAAGCGTTTAGAATGTTACTATTCCATAAAAAATATTATAGTAGTAGTTAATTTATCATTATTGAAATATTGTATGTTCACCTGATGCTTAATTAGCTTAAATCTTGCACCTATTCAGCCTACAAGCGATCGCTGAAAATGCTGAATAGCCCCGCCTTAGACTGTGCCCACAATCGTATTTCAAATAGAGCTGTCAAACTGGATAATGAACAGAACAGAACAAAAAGATTTATTGTTGTTGTCACAAAGTAAACAAAATTACATTTGGAGTGAGCCAGGGGTCGCTGCACTTTTTGTGCGCCGCCACTTGCGCCTTTTGAACATGAAATGCAAACAAAAAAATAAATAAATAAAGTGAGCAGTTTTTTTTCTTCATAAAAGTTGTTAACAGGACACCATATACACAGTTTAGTATCAAAATAAAGTAAACTTTACTAGTGCAGTGGTTCCCAAACTCAAACCGGGACTCACAAAATAATGACATATTCAACTCGCGACCTTCACTCAGTGTTTTCTTCCGTTTGCAGTATTGAGTACTGGTACAGGTGCATGGACGTGGATGGGGACGGCGTGTTGTCCATGTTTGAGCTAGAGTATTTCTACGAGGAGCAGTGTGAGCGCATGGAGCGGATGGGAATCGAACCTCTGCCTTTCCAGGACCTGCTGTGCCAAATGCTGGACCTCGTCAAACCAGAGAATCTCGGTGAGAGCAGTACAATGAGCTTTTGGGTGTTACTGACTTTAAGTAGCTTTATCAGAATGGCAGTTTTAAATTTATCCACCAGGCCTCCATTGTTAAAGAGTCTTTATGTGTGAATATAATGTGAAACTAAGCTCAAACAAGCTTTATTCGTATAGCCCTTTACAACCCAAAATATTAACATAATCAAAATCCCATACGCAATTATACAATACATTTTACAAAGTAAAACTAAAACAAGTTATTAAAAATAGTCCCTGCTTGCGTCATTAAAATCTGTGATAGTTGGTTTATCTGGGGCAGTTTGTTCCACAGTTTAGGTCCAGCCACAAAGAAAGGTTGATCACCCCAATGTTTGCTCTTCAAGCAGAAGTTGGTTTAATGAGCGAGCTTAAAGTCTGACCAGGGTCTGGAACTAAAAGGAGCTCAGTTTTGTTTGGTACATCATAAATTATCCCTTTAAAAGTAGTTTTTTTTATCATAAGTGCATTACTAGAATTAGAAGAAGCCTTTATCTGTTCCAACTAAACCATGCATCATGGGGAAAACCCTCCAGATACATTACTCGTGACCCAGCCTAGCAACAAGATCTGGGGATGGGCCCTGGAACGCTGCAATGTGATGCCCACAGCTCTTCACAGTTTGCCTCAGCGTAATTGAAAGATGGGTCAAATGCAAAAAATTAATTGCTAAATCTACTTTTGCCTTTTATAGAGCTGGACAATATGGCAAAAATCTATATTACAGTTTTCTTGGAGCCAGATCAGGATTTATATTGATCACATTCTTGTAGGCTGTTTCCATTGTCTTTGAGGTGAACATCTGCTTTTTCAGAAAGCTCCTACTTCATTGTGAACAGTTAATTCTTGCTTATTCAGAGCTAAATCAAATTTGATCAATAAGTGAAGGAGGTGAGAAAAATAGTCTTTATTTAAACAGTGGATGGAATGATTCACTTGAGTCACGATTCGATTCAGTTTTTGATTTTGCAGCCACAATTTTCAATTTTGTTCCATTTTGGTAGTTTTTCTGGATTCACTTTTTTTTTTTTTTTTTTACCTTAAACACAAAATAAACCATAATAAATTTTGTTGAAAACATAGCTGCTGTGAGTCAGAACTTGTATATTTATCAACATTTGAACAGCAAACAGTCATATTTATTGTCCATATTTAGAGTCGTTAACCAGTTGTTTACGCAGCATAATAAAGCACATTCAGTCAATTCTTCACACTTTGTTTCTTCAAACATTGTGGCTTTATTGTATTATACTTTGTATTATACAACTACACTACAGAGTGTGAGTGTTTAAGTCAGTGGCTACATGAGCAAAACTGATCGATTTAGGCCTTTCGATTCGATCGCTGATATGCCATTTTAATCAAAAAACCAGATTGTGACTGAAGTAGCTCACAGTTAAATTTTTAGTCCTGCTTTAGCCTTAGCCATACTTATATCATATCATAGCCTCAGCTTTTATGTGAATCTGAATTTGAATGCACAAGTGGACATTCTTCTAGCTACAGACATGCACATCGCCTGTTCGCACTCACCAACACTCTGCATCTAAGGTGTGTGAAGTGTCCTGCCAAACGGATAAAACAGCAGTAGTAAAAGTAGAACCGACAGTGTTTGAATTACAGTTGGAATTAAGTGCTATATTTTCACTATGTCGCGAGCGCAGGCCCATTAACGTGACATAAACGCTGAGTGTGGTGTCCCATATGTCTCGCTCTGCCCTGTAGGGAGGATCACTCTGAGCGACCTGAAGCGCTGCAGGATGGCTCACATCTTCTTCGACACGTTCTTCAACCTGGAGAAGTATCTGGACCACGAGCAGAGGGATCCGTTTGCCGTGCAGAAGGTAAAACGTGTTCCACTGCCAACAAATTAGCAGAAGTCAAATGTATTCATATATAATTACACCGTTGTTGCTGTTTTGAACCGAGTCAGCCAACAATACTCTGAATTTCTGAATGTTTTCTACATGCTTCCTCATTTATTTATCAGTTATCAGTGTTTATCAATTGAGTTAAAGAGATCTAGTGTGTAAAATCAACTTTTCTGAGTCTATATCTGTCTTCTCTAATCATTAGTTTACTCAGAGTTTTATTAGGAATAATTTTGGCATGTTAGAGTAATCTCTATTGTCCTGCAGCTCATGATTGACTGCTCAGAAAAGTCCTCACCTACCACCTTTGCCGTTTTAAACAGGAAGTATTTATACCTTCTTCTATTTCTAATCTGTTGCCTTTTACAAAAAAACAAACAAAATATAAATTACTAATAATATCACTTAGGTATTCATAGGTATTCATAGTATTATAGTTTATTAAAAAAAACACTATAGGACCCCTTTTTAAGTTTTACTTTGGCATGTTTAAAAAATATTGAATTGGATTTTCTGTTCTATCAAGTTTAGATTCATTATTGGCATACACATCTATTAATTCAAAGGGCTGTTTATGTAGGCTACTGTATATAGGCTACTCCAGTTTTTCCCACTGGATTATGCTGAGACTATG
Source organism: Mugilogobius chulae (assembly GCA_038363315.1). NCBI lineage: Eukaryota > Metazoa > Chordata > Actinopteri > Gobiiformes > Gobiidae > Mugilogobius > Mugilogobius chulae. The sequence continues at coordinate 15,663,597 of CM076406.1, read as the reverse complement.
GTGGCGCAAGACAAGAGATCTCCATTTCATCAGGTTTTTATATTAAAATGTAGTCTAAGATTGTCTCCATCTATATAAAATGTACTGTATACAGAATAAAAACTAATATAATGCCACCAAAGTCTCCTTTATGAATGGAAAGTACTGTACTGTATAAACATTTGAACAACTGAAAAATACTTACTAACTAGACCAACTATATCATTCAAATATAATGTTATGTCATCATAAAGGAAAACTAGACATTGTTAGCAATATCTTTTTATTGAAAGTCAACTCTTGAATCTTATTTTGAGTAAAATAAAAGATATACAGTCGTTTATTTTGGAGGTCTTCTTACCTCTAAAACCTAATAATACCATTCCAATAATAGAGCCTAACAGAGCTGCAGAATTCCAGTTGGCTTAATGTTAAACCAAACGAAAATGTAAATTGCTAAATCTAAAATAGCGTTAATTAAGGCATTTCTGACTGTACAGAGAGATAAATTCATCGATAATGACCCTGCAGTTTATTAGGTTACTTTACAATGTTTTTGGTCACATTTTTATATTGTTGTGGCCAATTTAAGTTAAGCAAACCTCCAGCAAACATGGCAGATTTTCCACTATTTCCATGGTAACCGTTGCTCTAAAGTATTATTCATTCATATCACATTGAAGACTTTTACCCATTCAAAAGCTATTCTTATTGATCGCTATGGAAACAGTCCTATTTTCTCATGTTCATGCTCCTCTCTATGGGTGTCTCTGCTCTGAAACCGCTGCTGTTTCTCAGTACAGTCAAAACTGCTCCCTCCGCTGCACATTTACGTGTAAGTGAATCTGAGTGGTGTCGCTTCATAATGTATTTGTGGCCGGTGTGGTGTTGCAGGACATCGATAGCGAGGGTCCCGAGCCGTCAGACTGGGACAAATATGCTTCAGAGGAATATGAGATTCTGGTCGCCGAGGAGACCGCAAACGAACAGCTGCACGAAGGGTACGACACTCACTCAATCACACCAGAAATTAGGACTTACCCAGAAAAAAGCATATCAAGTCAAGAGTATTTGTATTGTAAAGAAGATTCATTGTTAGCGAAGGGTTTGCCACCTGCTTGTCTCTTTGAAGGTGACTTTTACTTTGCCGGGAATGTTATCACCATGGAGACAAGCAGGTGACTCCGGCAGACCAAGTTACAAGTCTGGGTTCTCATCTATAAATCTGTGCGTGGAGTTCTTACTGAAAGTTTAAGTACGAACATAACACAGACTTTATAATTTCTCATCACTCTCAGCACAGATTTCTTTTTGCATCTTTTTGAAAATTTTTGGATTGGATTGCAAAATGTCCTTTTTATAAATCACAAGTTGTATTCTTTATTCTTGGATGGATAGTCAAAATATACATGAAAACGTAAAACATTCGTATTAAATTCATCCTGCATCACTGAGCTTGCATGTTATTAATTTTATCAAAATTAGTGTTTAAATGTCATTTTAAAAAGGGATCTACTTGAGTGACGTACATAACATTTTGGTATGTACGCATGCTTTGTAAATGAGACCCCAGATCAGTGGAAAGACAAATATGCTCATAAGAATTTTTTGTGATTTTTGTAAATCGATTTTTGAGCATAATAAAGTTGTATTCCAATAATAGAATAATTGAGAAATTTAATAAAATACTATGAAACATTGGTAAACAGGGAAAAGTAACCTTTGCAAGAAAACAAGCCAACATGGACCACAAAAGTTACATCATATCTTCAGTTGAATAATGCATGAATAATACATAAGTTCATGTCATTCATATCTCAGCATGTATAATGAATGCATAGATCTCCACAGTAAATAAGATATAAGACTTTTTATTTAATGTATTACTTTTTAACCAAAATAACCAAAATCTCTATACAAAGAGATTTGTAGGCTATATGTTGTTGGACAAAAGAAGGCTGACTCAGTCATGTCCTGCTTGTTTCCAGAGAACTGTTCCTTCAGCTGTTATTTCACTCTGTCACATTATAGTGAAGGTTCCAAAGAATGTTGCAGTAGATTAGTTTTAAGTTTCTCTTTCAGTGGAATCATGGAGGTGTAACTGTAAATGATTTAATATGTTGTGTTTTGCATTTATTAGCACAGGAACATTGCCCAGCAAATCACTAAAACAGAAGTACAAGTATTAGTTTGGTAATACAATTACATTATCGTGTAGCTTAACAAAGTTTTACAGCAACTTAAAGGTGCTATACCTGATTTTTGCTTCCTAAAAAAACAAACAGAAAGAATTAATTTTAAGCTTTAGGCTATCAGTTCATGTTTTGCTCACTTACCTAATGCATTCTAAGTCTCCAAATTATTCATCATGATGCGTTTTAGGTTTTTTTTGTTAAAAGCAAGATGTGTTGTTATGCTAACAGCAGCTAGCCACAATGCTAAAAACAGTAACAGACCAACTTTGTAGATTTTTGCTAAACAAATGAGAACTTATTAGACAGAAACAGGATATTGCAGACTTTCAACTGAATAAATACAGTATATTAACAAAAGAAACTAATTTTAAGCCTTTTTTTTATTATTTAAAAACAAATTGAGTAGGCTATAGCGCCTTTAACCAAAACAAGACTAAACTACAAAAACTACAATCTACTGTTTTTAACATTTTAAAAAGTAAAAATGCGGTACGTTTATATTGTGTCACTATATTTTTGTTTTTGCAATATAGATTTAGTAAGTAATAATATTCAGATATTAATATTTGTGTTATTCATTGTGATTCTTGCTTTGGTTATATTCAAATCCAAATCCTTGCCTCGCATTAAGTTTACTTCTTGGGTTTTTCTTTATTTTTGCACTGGCAATCCATAGTCCAATATGTCAGTTTTTGTTTGAGAAATAAATCTATTAATTAATTGCAGAAATAACTGTTTTCCTTATAGTAATCTTACACGTTGTCTGTGTGTGTTGGCAGGTCGTTCGACGATGACTACGATTCAGAAGAACTGCAGGTCTCCGGGGACATCGGAAACAAAATGGAGAAACTTGTTATTTCTGATCTCACTGCTTAAAAACTATTCCTTGGAAATTTGTGGCATGCCTTCCTGGAACGATGTCTGCAGAACCGGTGGCCAATGCATCACACGTAAGGAAGAGGAGGAAACAAAACAAAAAAATCCTACCTAGACTTTCTGTGACTGGAAAAAAGCACCAGATACGACAAAATAACAATAAAAAGTAAAGACAGTGCCACTGAATTATTTATTTTTGAAGTAAAAGAAGATATTTAACTGCCTTGTACAGCTGACAATCTTGCCAAAGGACTTTTAAATACAAAAACTGTAAATTGTAAGCAAATTTATACAAAGTTGGACACTGCCTTGTCACAAAAGCATTAGAAGGAAAAGGGAAAGGATTCTGGTCAATACAGCGCTCTCCTGTGGCCAGTCTTAGTAATTGCATGGCATTTTTTGTTTGAAGAAGAAGAAGAAGCAGTGTATAATAATGGCTTAATAACCTTTCCAAGAGGGAGGACGGTCCAGTGTCCGGCCAAACTGCTGCTCTATTTTTAGTCTTGTGTTATCAGCACTCACTCCGCCTCTCTCCCTTTTTCATTTCTCAACAAAGAATCTGCCAATGAAGCCAACAGAGCAAATGTGCATCAAGTATTCAAGCTTGAAAATATTACACTCTCTGGTAGAGTTGCCAAAACGTCTGGTCGATGCATCGATTGGAAGTGTGACATCTTCATTTTCGCTTGCCATGATCCGTACTACTGTAAATTCTGCTTAAAGACTCACGTTCGTTCAGTTTTCAGGCCGATGCTAAATTTACATTAATCTCAGTGTTTTGTGCTCAAAGGTGTTTTTATAATTTATGCTCACAACTCACAGGATGTAATATGATTCTGGAAATAATATTGTTTTTGCCCAGTTTTGTTTAGAAACTTGAATGCTGCACTGTGTTGTAACAGAGTGAAGGAAACGTTGCTTGTGTTGTGGGGATTTAAGTATTTGTCACTGCCCTCGTCTAAACCATGTGTAGCAGTAGCATTAGCATTAGCAATAGCTCCTGGCTGGGTCTGTCTGTCCTATGCAGAGGGACAGGAGTATGTGCTCTCAGCAGGGCTCTGTTTGTTCATAATCACAGATGGAGGAGGTGCTTTTCGAGTGTTTATCCACCCCTGTCGTCACCACGGTAACAATGTTCCCATCCCAGGTTTGTTTGTAGAAGTTTTAATTAAGAATAGGATGAGTGGCTCCTGAGCTGCTGCATATACCTCCTGTATGTTCATTACTGTAGACACAGCTCCTTCTGTCCTGCACCACTGCACATGTGCCTGATTGTATTATATCTAAATAATGATGTTAACACTATATTATGAAGCCTTTATAAATATGACTATGGCTGTGATATTTTTATGTATTTGATTTGTATTGTTGTGCCACTGTGTGGCTGTAGTCTGGGGAGGGAGGGTAAATTATATTATGTGTGAATATTTGTGTGCACAGGAAATGGCCCCAGCACACAAGCCTGAATCCTCTGGAGGACTGATCTCCACTGACAATCATTCATGAGACCAGCACTGCTCACAGTGACCACGCTGTGGCAGCAGAGAGTCCGCTGCTCATACTCAGCTCTATGCAAAGCCCTGGTGCACAGCATCAGGCAGGAGTGAAGCCATGTACATCTCTACTGTGAGAGAGAGAGAGTCAGACTTTTAGTATGATGTACTTCCTCTGTAAAGAGGAGCTTATGTAAGCAAGGCTTCACTGATACTAATATGGCATGGTTTTCTTTGTTTTCAGTTTGTTCTTATACTTGTTGCTGCCATCTAAAGATTAAAGTTTAAATAAAGATTCGACAAGTTCTGATTTGTGCTTATCTTTTTCTAAATCATATACGCTGTAAGTGCCATTTAAGTCTCTGAGTCACACATGTCTGGACTGTGACCTGGTTTGATGACATGTGCAACCAGAGCCAGCGTCAGAGTTGCCATGGCGAGCTCGCACCAAAACAGGAAGTGCCCAGTGAGTGTGGCGCTAATTGTCCCATTCATGGGATTCCAGTGAACAATGAGAAGTGATTCCACCCAACACCAGCCATTCAGAGCTGCAAAAGCTTCACACATTCAGCCACGTCCAGAGTAACGAACATGAGAAGAAACACGTTATGTCATGTGATATTGGTGTGTTCTTATATAAACTGTGCATTACTGTGAGAGTAGAGTGCGCTGTGGTTTACTGGTTAACCACAATCTAAGCAATGAGCTGCTTTGTACAATACTCGGCTCATTAATTATTATGCTTGACTTTTCGCCTGTCAAAACCTATTGTAAGCAGAAACCATTAACGTTTTCTCACAGTTTATTTGTAAGTGTCTGTTTCTGTCAACCTTGCAACTCACAGTCCTAAAATCCAGCTGAACTCAACCTCAAGTTCAAACAGACAAAAAGCCAGTAATTACCATTCTCCTTTTGACCGCTTTATAAACTGTATCTGCCTGTATTGTTTCAGTTTTTTTTGTTGTTTTACTCCTCAAAGCATCCATTGTTCCTGCCCTGCTGTGGTGTAATGGTTGGCACGAGCCTGAAGTCCCCAATCAAAGGTCAGTACTGCTCATTGTTTCAAATGGCAACTCTGTGCGTTCTCCACAAATGTCAGGAACAAAACAATTATCTGCAGATTACAGTCACACTCTCGCTGTCTCCAGCAGCTCACCCACCACTGGATGAGTTCACTGCCTGTCATGACGCCACGAGGTGAGACAGCTTTGCCCCTGTTTGAGCCAGTTTCAGCTGCTGACACTTAGTTTGAACTTAGTGAGGGTCTTGATTCAGTCCTTTTCTACTCACCTTATTCTGCACCGCCCACTGATATAACACTATAGCTACGTCTCCTGGGCAATCTAAATAGATATAATACAGTTAAAACAACCCAGCCAAGTGAATCTACTGGCTAAACACAGCTAAATAGGAAGTGCACTGACAAAAAGTGGGCAGAATAAGGTGAATAGGGTAGTTAGATTAATTGCAATGGTATTAAGCAGGTACCATAATGTGTATTAAAAGTTATATAGTTTGTAATAGAGCTACAGTTTGTTAGTTTGGGTTATTTCAATCATTTAGGTCAGGGGTCTGCAACCTTCAACAGCAAAAGAGCCACATTTGCCAAATTCAAACCAAATCAAAGTTAGTAAGAGCCGCAACTGCATTTATAACAAAAACAAAAAACCATCAAACATTTATTAAGTGAATTTTCCAAAACAAAACATTGCGTAAATTGACAAAAAATTATTTGATGATTTTTTTTCACTTGTGTTCAACTTCAACACTGAGGTCAACTCCAGTCATCAATACATTTAGAAATAATTAAATAACCAGTTTACAAACTAAGTCAGTGATTCCCAAAGTGGGGGCCGCAAAGAAAAATCGGGGTAACTAGATGATTTCAAGATGTAGTTTTGCAACTATGGCCTGGTATTTTTCCAGTTTTTTGACTGAAAGTAGCATGTCTGAGTGAATTTTGGTCACATAAAGCAAAAAAGGAATAAAATGAATACATTTTGACCCATTTTTAATGATTTTCTAACTTGAAATGATTACAAACGTTTCTTTTCTTTTGGTGTTGGTTGCTTTTTTAGGGGTCCTGGTCTGAACAGTTTGGGAACCTTTGCACTGAGCAACTGCTAATTTAAAATAAACTTATACTGTAAATAGAATAAAATAGTAAAGAATGTAATTGAACTTTTTCTCTAGTTTAGTTCCTCATTCTCAATCAAATCTCAAAGAACCGCACTGACATCTTTAAAGAGCCGCATGTGGCTCTCGAGCCGCAGGTTGCAGACCCCTGATTTAGGTCAATTTTGCGTTTTTAGATGATAGGTGAAAACGGGGATTTTCTAAGCACTGAAGCATCAGCTGCAGGACCATGCTATTTCACAGGTGGCTAATCACAATAAAAGGACTCTCTGAAATGTTCAGTTTTAGCATAGCATAAACACATGGAGAGCTGTTGGCCTGCATTTCCAGCACATACCACAAGCTATCTGCATTTACTTTGTGTATTCAGTGTATTTAGCGCTCTAGCCTCACAGCTGGAAGGTTGCAGGTTCGACTCCCACACAGCCCGGCCTTTCTGTGTGGAGTTTGCATGTTCCTCCTGTGTCTGGGTGGTTTCCTCAGAGCACTCTGGTTTCCCATCCAGTAACATGCAGGTTAGAGAACGCTTGGTGGTGGTCAAAGGTTGAGGCGCCAGGTTTAAGTAAATGTAACTGATGCTTATGGACTTTTCCATAAGCTTGTGAGCCTCTGGTCTGTCATCGATCGTGACGTTTGATACATTTCCATAGAACTGTTGACTTAACCCAATTTGCATTTTATTTCCGCTATCTGCTGGAGTAGCATCAGGCAAATGAGCAGTGATATGACTCACACAGCTTTACTAGAAAATCTAACTGTGAACTGTGCTTTATCAGTGACACATTTCTGAATGAAATGTACTTAATGGAACACACTTATTATAAAAAAAAGTGATTATTCAGAGGTGTGATTTCAGAATTATTCCTACTGCAGCAGTTTGCTCAAAATAATATTTTACAGATGCTACACTGCAAAAACTATATCTAGACTTGCTTAAAGTGACTTGGGTTCAGATTTAATTTGAGGCCTTTATTTGTAATGTCAAATATTGCACTTTCTTCGAGGTTTTTTGACTTGTAGTTATAAAAGAATTTGGCTAAAAATAAGAACAAAAATTGTCAATCGGATTACCGGTGGCAAATAATTTGGCGCTATATAAGAAGTAAAACTGTTTGAAATAAGAGAAATGAATTGGTCTGAACAATAAATAGAGCTTAAATTACTCAAAATGCTTGAAATTAGGGTTCAAATACTAGAATCAAGCAATTTTAACTTGGGTTGAAATTCACTTTTTGCATTGTAACAGCCTCTCATAAAATCACTTTGGGATGTTTGTAGTTTCACTAAGATGATCATTTACCTAATAAGATAATAAATGTATTTAACCTACCAAATAGATCAAACCAGCATTAGTATGACAAAGTATCCAAACAGTTTTTATCAAGAGCTGGATATTGAAACACAGACAATGCGATGGACAGACAGAAGATCAGAGATTAATTAAACTGCAAATAATTGTAATTATGCAAGTTTTACTAACTTTTAGCTTTTGTTTCCTCATCACTGAATTTAATAAATGTATATGTATGTTTGAGAACTTCAACTGAGAGTCAGAAAATTCATTTTCACCTACCCTGTATCCCTGCCCACATTTGTGTTCTTGTTATTATAAAAATAGACTTCACGTGATGCATCTCTGACTGTGTTCTAAAATAAAGGACAGGATCATATCCTTTGCTTTTTTGATGAATCGTCACAAGTAAGAGGCAGAGCTTCTCATTTCTGCAGTTAAGCCATAACACGAGTTGCTACTAAGGCTACCTTTGATTTCAGCACAAAATACTCCATTATTAGATGTTGACAGGACACTGCAAACTAATTTTCACCCAAATAGGTACTTGTGCTGGGGTTAAACTAAAGTTAATAAAGGAGACGCTTTGTTCAAAATCTTTGACCATGTTTTTACAGAGTTCTCTCATCATTAGTTTACTCAAAGTTATGTATTTGGATTGATTTGTGTTTTAGTTGTTGTGTTATTCTGCAGCTGTGGCTCAAGTGCTCTGAAAAATTCTCTTTTCACCTATCACCTATCACTTTTAGTAAAATGTTATGTAGACTTTTCAACAAATAAACAGTCTCTGCTTGTTACTTTTACTTCGAAGACTTCTGCCATATTGAACAGGAAGTCAATGAACCTATTCATATTTCTAAGCTTTTTGATCAAATGTGCTTTTTTGATGAACAAAATGTAAATTATCTGATCATGCATTCATAGTTTATTGTGATTTAATTGGGAAAACACAAGAAGTCTAGTTAAAGTGCCTGATATTTGGTACTAAGAAATGAAATTCAAGTTTAATACATCTTTTTAACGCTGGTAAGACTTTTTTAGACACTATGATGTGAAATTTTGTGTTTGTAAACATCAAGATCATATAAAAGACCCAGATTGGTAGAGTTTCGTTGGTGTGAACCAGTCAAACACAGGCCTCTTTTCACCTGCTGTGTGAATGTTGCCTTCCAGTGCTGTGAAAATACTGGCTCCTGTGGTTATTTGGTTAGCTTACTGTGTCTGTCCTATCATTCACACAAACCCCGCTGACCTCGTCTCATCGTGCCAATAAGCCACGCCTCTCTTTGATCAGCTGTCAAAACAATTCATGTTTAATATCCCCTGTACAAATATACCTTCAGGAGAGAAAAAACGATGCCTTTGATGGACAACCCAGCTGCTCCACAAAGAGAAAACGGTGCAAAGGTGGAAGAGACGTGTCCCATCTTGTAGCAGTAAAGATTTGGGGTTGACTGCTTTGAACTGGGCCAAATTCCAGGCGCATAAGGGAGGAAGTAGACCACAAGCAGAACTTCATACAGCGCTCTGCTACTCTGAGCCAGACGCTCTTATCAAACGTCACCTGATGGTTTATTCTTGACAACACTGGGCCTTTCCCCTAGACACAACAAGCAGACAAGAAGACATCAGACTGGAGCAAAAATACAGCAAAGACTGGTGCTTGTTCATGTATTTTCTTTTAAAGTAGCATTTAAATTGGTGGAATATCAACAGGACATGCTAAAAGTCATTTAAATGGCACACTATATAACCCTTTGTCCACAATTAGACCTAAGTAAAACATATTTTTGTAATTTAAATGTCTTAGTTGCACTTGAGAAATAGTAAAACTCTCACTTTAATAAAACAGTTTTTTTTTTTTTTTCATTTTTGAGCTACAAAAACCTGACTGACTTAATTTGTAATGAACCATTAAAGTGCCTCTGACAAGTTGAACTACTCATTTCACTAAAACAAAGGAAAGATCTCACTAAACATTTTACAAAGTTCATCCCAGATTGACCTTTTTTTTTATTACAAATGTACTTCCTGTTCAAAGATGATGACATCACGCCAGGGAGTGCTTGGCGACCATGTAAAAATTGGACCAAAACTTTTCTAATGTGCACATGTAGCAGGTTTTCACTTCTTGAGACATAGAAACACACAACACACTCATTTTGTTAAATTTATGTTCATAGGGTCATTAAAACATGTTAATTGTGAGAAAATTTTAAATGACTTCATCTCCCTAGTGTGATGTCATCAGTTTAAGCTCTCCTCTACTTCATCATTTTCTTTCTTTCTTTCTTTTTTGCAACATGTTTTCAAACTTTTCTTCACAAACTTGTTCTTGATTCATGTAAAAGTATCATTTATATTTACACCTAGTGTTAATCCCAAGTTAAATTAATTGATATTTGTTTAAACCTGCCATACACACTTTAAGAAAGCTTTAGCCTCTGTATTCATGCTTTTAGACAATAATGTTTTTTTTTAGAGTGTTCAACAAAATATGAAGCTGAAACTCATGAATTTTAGGCATTTGCTATCACTGTAAGGTTTATGTATTCACAAATCAAACAGAACTTGTAGTACTTCTGTAGTGCTTCTACATAATGGTAATAATTCAGTTAGTGTATGAATAGAAAAAGTAGAAGTGAAGTAAAACCATACCTTTTTCATCATCATCAGAATCTTCCCAGAGCTTTAACCACTGTAGAATTCATGAAGCTAAATACTTTATTCAAAAGTATTCTGACACTAGACTCTATAGAACCACTAAAGTAACTTATGCAGACATGGGCAGAACATGCAAACTCTACACAGAAAGGCCCAGGCCACCTGGGAATCAAACTAGCGATGTAGTTCTTGCTATGATGCAAGCTAAGGACTCCCAACCATTCTGTCCAACCTTTTACCATTGGACATTTTGCACTACTGCTACAAAACATGGATGATTGTAATTCAATGTGTGTGTTAATTTAGCAAATAGAATAGTCAGAAAATCAAAACAGTCATTGGCTAATGCCAACAGAAACATTAGAAAGTCATTATTTAGAAATACAGAAGCAGATTGTCCAACAACCAACAGCCAAATGGATTATTGTCCCAAAGCATCCCCTGCCTTAGACCAGGCATGTCTAAACTGCAGCCTGGGGCCAAATTTGGCCTTCAGACAGCCTGCTATTGGCCCATTGGTCAAAAAGTTTATTTTTAATGTCAAATTTGAGCAATTCTTCTATCATAGTTAAAATAACAAACATTTTGATGTTATTTTAACCTAGAATGAATGCTTAATGCCTTATTAAGAATGTTATGGTTCAGTAAAATTAGATCAAGAATTTTGAATGATTCACTTCCCTTCGCTCCATAAAAGCTTTTTAAATTGCAGCCCACTGTGAAAAAAGTTTGGACACCTCTGCCTTTGACCTTCTCAGCAAGGAAAACTCAAAAACCCAGTGGAAAATAGAGAAACTCTGAGGAGAACCACAGTGAAGGAGAGATCCACTCCCATAGACAGACCAGGAGTGACGTGTATCCAGTGTTATAAATTAAGTTCTGTAACAACAGTGACAGCACAGCAGCAGCTAAGATGAAACAACCAACAAGGTTTAATAGAATCAGCTGGAATTGTAGTAAAAATCAACTGAATAAAGGTTTTCTTGACGCTCACTCATGCTGACCGTCTCCATGCACACTTTTCCTCATGTATGACGATTCCAGCACAACGTAATGACAGGTACCATCACTTTTACTTAAGTGCAGATTTCCTCCCCCTCCTGATCCACGCTCACCATCATATGGCAGCAGGACGCATTCCACGCACTTCAAAGGCCTCGGCTGAATTCAAGATTACAGAGAGGGCCTGCTTTAAAGACACAGGGAGGGGAAGAGCGGGGGGAGCGGGCGAGCCAGCATAGCACAGACAGAGAGAGAGAGGGAGCAGCTGGGACGGCGGTAAACATCTGGTGGTTTGGAGGTCTGGTCCTGACAGAGTCCAAGTTTAAATCTTTGTGCAACATAACTTTGGACTTCTCGTACACAGGCATCTTCTGCAAACTTCAGGTTCAAAAATATATTTCCTATTTATCCTATAACATCATTTTTATTCTTGTTTAGCCCTGGAAATTAGGGTTTGTCCTGTTTTGCCCTGCTTACACCCAGATAAGGTTTACACCCAGTTTAGTCATGATTCAGTCTGTGTTTAAGTCTATTTCAGTCTCGTTTTAGACCTGGACAGTCCTTATTTAGGCAGTTGGTAGCTCTACGTGGGAAGTATAAATACAACTTGGTTTTGAAAGAATTGGTGATAAGTCATTGGGGAAATTTTGAGGCACAAGTTGAGATAGTTTGAGCCTGGTTTGTCTTCAACTCAGCCCAGTCTCCAGAGAAAATGGACAGACAATGATGAGCACGTTTATACCTTTTTATGTTACGAAAAGCTAATACGTACAAAAACACGAATTTTGGTTGAAGCTATTGGTGACATTTTCTTTGGTTTAATGGGTAAATCTTAACCTACCCCAAGCACAGCCGTAAACTTACCCATTTAAGTAACTGGAAGCCTAAACACAAAGAAATGTTGACATGTAGCTTCAACCAAAATTTGTGGTGAAAACTTGCTTATCATATGTTTTGATGAATATCTATCCTGGAGACTTGCTTGAACTACACACATTTTTCTTCACATTTTTGCTCTTCCTTTAATTATAGTTTCAGCCAGCACAGATATACACTGTCAAAGTATTAATGAATACATAAGTACGAAAATATACATTTTTGTTTGTGGTGCCTGTGTACATATAATATTCTTTGTATAGTCCAGGAAGAGTAGCTGTTGATGTTGTTAGCAATGGAGCTCAACAGCGGAAGATTGCTCTGGTTCAAGAAGAACAGTGCTCCGTCATAAACTTCCATAGGGATTATACAAAATTCAAATATTAGAGCTTGAAGACATGTGCTAACTCAGATTTATAGCAGTCTAAAAAGCACATCTGTATCTTAAAGTTTTGCAAACTGTCCTAATGGAGCTAAGGAGCGAACATTCAGCCTGGAAGACTACATCAACAATCATCTCACCTGCCTATCATCTCAGACCCAATCATGTCTCAACCCTGTGCAGCTCGTCCAATCAGCTTCAGCTCTCTTCTCTTCCTCCTCACTCTCTGCTATCCGGACGCCAGGGCTAGATTCAAAAGAGCAGCTTGATCTGCGCTCTTGCCTTCAGCTCTTACCAGGGTTTCACTGCACCGCAACCCTCCTCCACCTCAACATCCACCTACTTCACCACCACCAGTGTCTAAGCTCCAGGGGGAATCTCCCACTCTAACAGCTCATCATTTATCGCATGCTCATTGTTTTCTCGCCAAACCTGTATTCATAAATGTCTAAATCATTAATCGCATCATCTTGTCTGGCTGAGTCTGTCCAGATTGAAATAACTTTGTAGTCTATAAAGCTGTAGAAACATTTTAGAAACATGCTCATGAGTCACCACAGAGGTGATAGCCCCAAAGACGTTTTCAAACTTTTATTTAAAGTTTTTATTTTGTTTTTCTTTTACAAAAACTCTGTGGAGGTTTCTATTGGGAGCCTGTACGGCTGAACCAAGGAGTGGGCAGTCACTGTTGAGCTCTATTGGCTAATGGCACTTAGCAAACAAACATAGCTCGACATGTCTTATAAAAAGTGATGTTGATTAGGAAAATGTACAATTACCTGAGATGATTGTACCAAATTACTTTACAGCTAATTTCCACCTGGAGGAAACAGCAGACAGGGGAGAACTCCACACAGAAAGATCCCCCGATTTGGATGTTTGATATCTTTGACTAAATTGATCTATCTGATTGAAAATTGTTCTATAATGTAAATTGTTCCTTTTATTTACATGAAAACTTTGTGCTACCTCAAAAACTGTCTGAAAAAAGAAAAAACAAACAAACAAACAAAAAAAACTAACATAAAATAAAATTACAATGTCCCACTATACATTTATACATGCAAGGATTAAAATAAAGAAACAATTTTCAAGTGCAGACTGAAAGCTTAGACATTGAGAGAGCAAATGACTAAACATGAAATGAGTGTGAATGCATCCTCAGGTTCATAAAGCATTTAAGATAATCAAAAATATAAATTTGTCTCCCATTTGTTTATCTATTTGTTGCTAAACGTTTCCACAGTCGAAGTGTGTGGGTCTGGCTGGTGTTGGGTTGCACAGAGCTGCCTGAGAATTACACAATCTTTTAAGAGTTTTCCCTAAAAAGCCCTTCCCCAAATCATCTGCTTCTCTTTACGTACATCCCATCCCACGTGTGGAGCCAACATGGACGACAGATCAGCAGTCGCATCAGTCACGGCTTATAGACCCATATACAGAGCCGTGTGTCTAAAAGAGCTGTTAATGTTTTATCACACATGTTTATATGAGACGTCTAAGCCAACAGCACTAAATACACTTCCATTTTATGGCATGTAATATAATGACAATAGGCATCTCCCAATCCTGCACCCGGGAGCAATTTCTGACAGACTGTTTGGCCCACCCAGCCCGCCAGACTCACTAAATAATCCAACGCACAGTCAATACAGATGAGGAAACTGTATTGGTAACACTGACAATAACTACAGCTTACTTATAATAAACGAGTAGAAAATATAAAGACTTGATTTATTATGAACAAAAGATATTTAATGAATGCAACTTAAGTCCTATCCCTCAACCCAAAATGCCAACCATAGCACTTCAAATAATTAGTTGCTTAACCTTAAAAAAAAAATAAAAATCAATAATTAATTGGTCATTAATTAATTAATTCATATTTAGGTCTTCATTCATGCTTTATTGAGGCGAATTAAGGTATTCATTCATTTTCTAATGCGTCTTCTTCTTCTTCTTCTTCTATTTCTTCTTCTCCTTCTTACTTATCCTCCTCTTCTTCTTCTTCTCCTCCTCCTTCTCTTCTTCTTCCTCTTCCATTCTTCTTCTTCTTCTTCCCCTTCTCTTCTTCCATTTCTTCTTCTTCCCTTCTCTTCTTCCATTTCTTCTCCTTCTTCTCCTCCTTCTCCTTCTTCTCCTTCTTCTCCTCCTTTCTTCTTCTCCTCCTTCTCCTCCTTCTCCTTCTTCTCCTCCTTCTCTTCTTCTCCTTCTTCTCCTCCTTCTCCTCCTTCTCCTTCTTCTCCTTCTTCTCCTCCTTCTCCACCTCTCCTTCTTCTCCTTCTTCTTCTTCTCCATTTCTTCTTCTTTCCCTTCCTCCTCCTCCTTTCTTCTTCTTCTTCTTCTTCTCCTCCTTCTCTTCTTCTTCCTTTCTTCTTCCTCTTCCTCCTCTTCTTCTTCTTTCTCTTCTTCTTCCGTCTCTTCTTCTTCTATTTCTTCCTCTTCTTCCTTCTTCTTCTTCCTCCTCTTCTTCCTCCTCCTCCGCATCCTCTTTTTCTTCCTCTTCCTCTTCTTCCTCCTGTTCTTTCTCTTCTTCCGTCTCTTCTGATTCTGAATCTACAGTTAAAAGGTCATACTGTAATGGAACAGTGCAATGGCAGATCACTGAAGTAAGTCATTTTAGGAACTTTTGAAACAGTCTCCAATATTCATTCAGTTGTTTTTTAGATTAAAATGTTTTGAATGCCACTCATTCATCTGAAGGTATCAGTTTGAGAAGCTAGAATTTAATAAACTGAATATTTGTCCTGCAATAAGACACAACCTTTCACAATGCTTTCCAGAATATTATGTGCTTGAAAATATCTGATTGTGGCAGGGCTGAAGGAGTGGTTGTATAGGCTGCTCGGAAAATCTGCACTGATTTTGCAATTTGGGCTGTTCTATCCTCGGATGACCTCTCGTCAACATTTTTTGTGACTCTGCTTATAGCATTTACGGATGCAGAAAAGAAAAAAAAATAGAGCTGCCACTGTCTGTGAATACAAGTGTCTTTTTACTTTGGTGACATAGTGCAAAGGTTAAAAGTACATTTAAGAAAGAAAAACTACTAGTGATTAAAAATAATAAATAAGAATTTCACTTGAGCACTAAATTTTACTCACTTTGCCAAGGGTTGTTTGCAGGTCACAACCTTCTACAAGCAATTTAATACATATTGATGCTGCTAAAATAAATGTATGATGTATGATTTTACAGTTTTTTGTAATGCATAACTGAATGAGTCTCATTCTCAAAACAAGTTAATAGTATTTTAATAGTAAAAGTATTTTGTTGAAATGGGAAATTGTGTGTCTGAGCACATGGCCTTGACCTTTGGTGTGCCTCAGGGGTCAATCTTGGGACCCCTTCAGTTCAATCTTTACATGTTGCCATTAGGTCAATTAATATGCAATAATAATGTGAACTATCACAACTATGCAGACAACACCCAGATCTATGTGTCACTAACAGCAGGTAAGTATGGGCCAGTGGATTCACTCTGTCACTGCATCCAACAGATCAATGTGTGGGTGCAAAACAACTTTCTCCAGCTAAACTCAGACAAGACTGAGGTCATCATCTTTGGCCTACAGAAACACAGAGAGAGTGTCAGCAGTCACCTTCAGTCTCTCTCTCTGAAACCTTCAGGTCAAGTTAGAAATCTGGGGGTAATAATGGACTTGAACTTTAACAGCCACATTAAATCAATAACATCAGCAGTTTTTTACCATCTAAAAAACATTGCCAAAATCAAAAGATATAGTGTCAAAGCCCGACTTGGAGAGACGTATCCCTGCATTTGTCTCCAGTAGGTTAGACTATTGTACCGGCCTGGAAGTAACCAGGAAGTACCATCACATTAGTCCTGTGCTTAGGACTTTGCACTGGCTTCCAGTGACTCAGAGAATAGACTTTAAAACAGCTCTGCTTGTGTTTAAGTCTCTACATGGTCTAGCACCAAAGTACACCTCTGACATGTTAGTGCGTTATGAACCATCTCGGACTCTGAGGACCTCAGGGACCGGCCTCCTGCTGGTGCCCAGAGTCAGGACTAAACATGGGGAATCAGCGTTTCAGTTTTATGCAGCTAAGATCTGGAACAGTCCTCCAGATGATGTAAGACAGGCCTCGACTGTGACAATGTTTAAATCTAGGCTCAAAACATTTCTTTTTATCTGTGCATATGACTGAAATGCTTTGTCTGCACTCTTTATTTCTTTACTTCTTTTAGAGTACATTTTATGCCAATTATTTATATATTTTTAAACAATGTTGTATTGTAATTTTGATGCATTTTCCTACCTTGTAAAGCACTTTGAATTGCTTTGTGTATGAATTGTGCTATACAAATAAATTTGCCTTGCATCTCTTATTGGACCAAGCTGCTTTTTTACCACAATCAACAAACTATCGAGCTCCTAGAAATGCATAAGATAAAAATACAATTGTGACCCCTATTGACAATTTCAATCAGCCAAATCAAAATATGCCCCAAATCATTACTGCTCTGCATATTTACCAAAAAATTATGGCAGAAATTGACCTCTGTTTTGCTTGAGCAGAGCTTGTTCTCACTTACGTCCAAGGCTATACTACACAGACTAAGTTTCAAAGTGGAAAATGAATTAGAAACAGTTTCAGTTTGAATTTTAGACAATTTAGTCAGGGCTTCTCTCATATACATATTCATCTTGTCTTCAATAGTAGCAGAAACCGATTTCTTCCATTCAGACAACAAGTGAGTTTTATTTACCTTTTTGACATGTTTCGGCTGCGCGTCAGCGACGTTCTGAGATGGCTTGCAGCTAGCAGCCGAAACATGTCAAAAAGAAAATACAAGTCACTAAAAAGTGTCTGAATAGAAGAAATTGGTTACTGCTAATTTAGTCAGGGGTTTAGGAAAATAAGCCAGGAAGGTGAGAAGTTTACTAGATTGAAAATGAGCTAAGCTGTTTTTTACATATTTGATATAAGAAACAAAACCATCTCTTACTCATTATGTGTTCTTATGCTAAGAACAACAATAACATTCAAGAACATGAACATGAACTCTTTCATGAAGTTTTCCTTCTATTCTTTACTTTTTTATTTAACACAGTGAACAAGACTATATTCAAGATTTCACCAAACATTTGCTTCTTTTCATCTAGATTGGATATAGTTGTATTTTGTTCATCAAATATTACATAACGTAGAGGTGAACCTGCAACTGTTACCTAGCAACCACTTTGTAAATGTCGACCAAAACCATTGACTGTATATATCAGATATATACAGTCTATGACCAAAACCCACAAAAAAGACAGATGTTATGATTTGGCAAATTATATTATTTTGTAACACTTAAATTATGTTAAAATTGACCACAAATGTAGAGGGATTCTGTTTTAGTTCTCCAATTACTTCCTGTAATTTTCACATTTTATCTGTCAATTCTTCATAATTTGCAGCTTAACTGCTGTATAATTATGATAAATATTTAGCACAAGGACTAACACACCAAAATTAGAAAGTATTATTCAAAAAAATTGTCTTTTGAAAAGGAAACAACCTTCACAAAATCTTCAAATCCAATCCAATCCAACTATATTATGAACCAGAATAAAAATATATTTGCTGAAAACTCATGAATAAAAGAATGTGAGTGAGTGAACGTCATTCCTACAGCTCTTAAACTGTAAAGCGCTTGTTGATCGGTAAATAATCAGTGTTTTCTTTACGTCCAACACTCACAGATACTCCACACACCTGTTGAGAACATTGGAGGACCCGGAGCAGTATTTGTTGACTCACATTTCACTGGTGACAGGCCCGTGTCCCGGTGCAGGGCGTGTGGGATTACAGTAGCAGTTTTCTTAGTGCTATCGGAGGAATGTGAGTGCGTCGCCGTGCCAGCTCCCAGAAATCTAGAACTCAAGGGCAATGAGTCTATTTGGCTGAGTCCACTTTCTGCTGCCGTCAAATCCAGGCAGGTCACATTTGGAGAGAGATTAGAAAGACAAGGACTGCTACTTTGAGGAGAGTTTCTTCTGTATGTCCTATGTTCAGGTTTTTTGATTCACAAGACAATGCAAAGAAAATACAATGAGTAAAGAAATGTACATTGTTATGTTTGGATTTTTTTAAATTTTGTTTTTGTTTTTTGTTTCAAAATTTATAGACAAAAGTTGAATATTGAAGAGATGAACTCAATCCCTTCATCTATGTCATCAAACAGTGACAACGATAAAGGTGTTGTTGGATATTTTTATTTATTAAAGGTGCACTGTGTAACTTTCTGGAGGTAAAAAGTCATCTGCACAATTCAGTAAAATTTGAAAGTTAAAGCTACTTTGAGACTTTCGAAATGGAAATGAATACATTTCATGCCATATTATAAAAAAAAAAAACAGCTCAAGCCCACTCAAAGTAAAAATGTATATTTTTATTAACCATTTAGCATAACAAAGGCATCTAAATGACAAAAATATGCATTTATTGAAGTTTAATTTTGGCCAAAACGTTGCACAGTGCACCTTTAAAGAGGGTATGAAATATGTTGAAAATAACAGGAAGTAGATCAAAGTTCTAACGTGGCAACATCACATGAGACAAGAACATTTTGAATTTTTCACAAGAAGTAGATTTTTATTATTGTAAGCATAAATTACTGAGTTCTAGTGTATTTTCAGTTACATTAGTTGTGAAGAATTTTGGTCCAATCTATTAAATGGTTGCTAAACAACTCCCTAGTGTGATGTCATCATTTATTATAAAGAAGTATTTTTTTTTATTTATTTTATATAAAAAATATAAAAAATAAAACATGGTTAAACTGAGGTGAAATGTGTAAAATGTCTCTATAAATATAATGAAGCTAACTTCGTCTAGTGAAAGGGCTGTACTTGATGTATCGATATCGTGATATATCATGACAAACTTATTGGCAATACACACATCGATACAGGGAGGCGTGTCGGGATACATAAACTCATAAAATTTACACTTGTGAACCTGGACTGCAGCTTTATGGCTGAAACTATTGAGCTGAAAAATATCTAACATAAAGAGCAGTTTGAAAATACAATTCCTCTGCATTTTGTTATTCTACATAATCAAATTTACATTTTTGACACTGATTTTAGAGATGGTTATACTCAAAAACATGTTTTACAGCTAAAATAGAATGCTTTTGTTTTGTTTTTTTCTACTTTGTGGATAAAAAAACATAATTATCAATGTACGGTATTTTTTTGTTGGATAAAGTGTTGGAAAGAGCATATTCTGACAGTGTAGTAATAAACTCAACAGTTTATTGGGTTGTTCACAGCCGTTGTGTTAATTTTTTTCTACTGTTATATTGTTTGCTCTATTGTTATACTATTTTATATGCTTTTGGCCATAATTCCTGTATGAAAGTTCTGCCAACAAACATGGCGGATTTACAATTATTCAGTGGTAATCGTTCCTGAGTCTGGATGAAAAACAAGCACAAAGGTAAAATAGTAAATAGCGAAATCTTATAATCATGCTTACAACATTTTACTGCTTATCCATCCAATTTTATTCTTCAGCAACAGTTTAATTCTGTTCTGTGGAAGAATCTTGGCAAACAATAACACTTTCTCAATACAGTGAAGAACTGTCCACCAGAAAAGTTACATAATGTTGTTTTAAACTGCTAAAAGTACAAATTATGCCTTCCAGTACAAGTGTTCTGTTTATTTTCTTATATTGCCTTTGCTCTTACCTCACCAACAGAACTAATATCTTTTAATTATCAACATCTTTTGTGCTCTTGTGAGAATAAAACATCCCTTAGTAAAGTGCTTTTTAATTAGTTCGATTAGCTTTATTAAGATTCTCAGTCTCTGTATATAGGCCTATATTTATATCTGCCATCTCAAACAGCTTTTCGAGGTCATTTTGTATGCTGATGTTTGCCTGGAGTAAAAATAACACACATTTTCACTCTATAGTAGAAAATAGAGTGAAATACTTTAGATTATCTCACACAATCCAGCAGCGCGTGACCCTGATTGTTACATAACAGTGCATTATTGAGGTCGTTGTAAAACTGTACTAAATGTCCCATAGAGAACATTGATTTGTCAGTGCTGCTGCTGTGACCCTTGGACGTTTTGGAGAGGCGCCAGGATCGATTTCAGCCACCAGAGGGACCGAGCCGCTGTGGACCTCACACTCATTCTGTACAAACCAGAGGGACCGAATAGCCGTGGGACCTCACACTCACTCTGTACAAACCAGAGGACCGAATAGCCGCTGTGGACCTCACACTCACTCTGTACAAACCAGAGGACCGAATAGCCGCTGTGGACCTCACACTCACTCTGTACAAACCAGAGGACCGAGCCACTGTGGACCTCACACTCACTCTGTACAAACCAGAGGACCGAGCCGCTGTGGACCTCACACTCACTCTGTACAAACCAGAGGGACCCAGCGCTGTGGACCTCACACTCACTCTGTACAAACCAGAGGGACCGAGCCGCTGTGACCTCACACTCATTCTGTACAAACCAGAGGGACTGAGCCGCTGTGGACCTCACACTCACTCTGTACAAACCAGAAGGACCGAGCCGCTGTGGACCTCACACTCACTCTGTACAAACCAGAAGGACCGAGCCGCTGTGGACCTCACACTCACTCTGTACAAACCAGAGGGACCGAGCCGCTGTGGACCTCACACTCACAAATCAGTGGGACCGAGCCGCTGTGGACCTCACACTCACAACCAGAGGGACCGAGCCGCTGTGGACCTCACACTCACTCTGTACAAACCAGAGGGACCGAGCCACTGTGGACCTCACACTCACAAACCAGAGGGACCGAGCCGCTGTGGACCTCACACTCACTCTGTACAAACCAGAGGACAGAGGAGCCGCTGTGGACCTCACACTCACTCTGTACAAACCAGAGGGACCGAGCCGCTGTGGACCTCACACTCACAAACCAGTGGGACCGAGCCGCTGTGGACCTCACACTCACAAACCAGAGGGACCGAGCCGCTGTGGACCTCACACTCACTCTGTACAAACCAGAGGGACCGAGCCACTGTGGACCTCACACTCACAAACCAGAGGGACCGAGCCGCTGTGGACCTCACACTCACTCTGTACAAACCAGAGGACCGAGCCGCTGTGGACCTCACACTCACTCTGTACAAACCAGAGGGACCGAGCCGCTGTGGACCTCACACTCATTCTGTACAAACCAGAGGGACCGAGCCGCTGTGGACCTCACACTCACTCTGTACAAACCAGAGGGACCGAGCCGCTGTGGACCTCACACTCACTCTGTACAAACTAGAGGAACATCAGACATCAGCAAATCAATACATGCACAAGAGGAATAATAGAGGTGCATCAAATATAGGCCTGGATCTTCGGTTGATGTATCCAAAAGGACATCCATTAGAAAAGGTATTGGACTCCGTTCTCACTCTTTTACGACACAAAACAATACATATTTAAATCTATATATATCGTAATGTGTACAAAGAGACTGATCATAAAAAGTGTCTTCTCTACAAGCCTGGATCTCAGTGATGACAGAAACTCAGCACTTAAAAAGAATAACTGACAAACCCTTTCACCTTATATTTAGAGAATACTGACAGATAAAAAAAAAAAAAAGGTTGAAAGACGACATCCTAGAGATGGCATTGTAGGATTTATTTTACCTTTTGTCATTCTTGTTTGTTTGTTTTATATTTGTTTTTTGTCTTATTATAGGAAGGCAAATCATATGGGATTCTATATATTTGAATTTGCTCTGATTGGATAAAGAAATAAGTAGGCCACATTTTATAATACATTCAGCAACGTATTTGCCAATTAGAAGATTTCTAAGTAGTCTATGCTAATCTGATAAATACAAAGGAGAAATGAGAAATCCCTAAATCCCAAATGTGAGAGTAGAATTTATTTAGTCAAAATAGTAAAAAACTAATCCACTCTAGTGTATTTGCAGATGACTTATTTGTTTAAAACGCCAACACGTTTGAACAAATGTTTTCTTCAGGGCATGTGTTTTATATATTTGGACAACTTAAGCTGTACATTTAGTTTAAAGAGATCAGACCAAGATTTTGTTTTAATTGTTTTGTTTGTTTGACATGTTAACGTGGCATTATGTGGGTGAAGACGCCGGAAGCGATCAAACAATTGCATAATTCAAGTTTGCTACATTAGAAATGATTCAACGCAGGTCAAAAAAACAAACTTTAAAATGGACAAATGACAGAACATTACCGTAAATGAGTATTTAACCTGTTACAACAGAGTTTCAACACCAGTTGTTTACTCAAAGTTGTTTTGATTGATTTCTGCATGCTTGAGTAATTCTGTGAATTCCTGTAACTAAGGCTCCTTGCTCAGAGAATTCCTGATTCAAAGCTGCAAACCTAAAATTTTAGTTTGAAAAAATGAAACCCTCATTTTTCTACCAATTAGTAGCTATACCGCAAAATTAGCACTTTGTGACAAAATTAATTGAAACTGATGAAGCCAGAAAATAGGGGTTTAGTTTTCATTAAGGTTCAAAAGCAGCGTTCTGATGGTTCATTCCAAATTGACTTTGTTGTTTGAAAATTCTGTTCTGAATCCACAATTGCAGCTAAAAATTGACTCTGGCATAAATAAAAGTACAGCTGAAACTTATTTACTTGAGTAAGGTGTAATTTTATTTGCATAAAAAACTATGATGTGAAAACGCAAAGTTGTTACATTTTGAGAAATGTGTTTTAGAGCGAAACAATTATAATATCATTTGATTATTAATAGTAATTGTTGTTAATTGTATTAATTAAGTTAACTTTAGTAACTGTTGGAAACAAAAAATTGAGGCATTTTTTTGTTTAACTAGAATAAAACATAACATATATGTAAATGTATGTATGTATGTTAGCGGTTTTTTTATTATTTACATTTTTTCATTATTGTTTTTGGTTTTTATTTAACTATTTTTATTAATGCACACAAAAAAGTATTAAAGAAGAAGAGAGAGAGAAATGTTAAATTATATTCCAAGCAGAAGATAAAAAACAAAACGAAAAAAACAAAAAAACAAAACAAAACAAAACAAAACAAAACAAAAAACCAACAACAAAACTTGATATACAGTATGACAACACAGCGGGTCTGCACTGGATTTAGGAGGGAAAAAAAAGCTTAAAAAGTCTAAAAAGTCGCCTACAAACGTATTCTAAGAAGTAGAAATTCCAAATATTTTTCTTGAATTTTTTTTTTTTCNCAATAATCAATACTTACTTAAACTCCGTTGCTTCTTAAAGTTACATTTAAAATGAAGAGGCGGGGCTTATCAGTTCTGCAGTTTTGAACAGGAAGTCAGTAGAGCTGTTTCTATTCTCAAGCCATTTAGATCAATTTTGTGTTTAACAATGAGCTAAAGGTGAATTACTGATCTGCACATGTTCTAGTTTCTTACTAAATATTTGGAAAAGCACAATAATGAACATAATTACTTTTAGGATTTCACTTAAACATTGTGCTTGTTCTTATTACCCAATTTAGCTTTTTTTTTTTTTTTGTCCAGCAAATATTATGTAGACTTGATTCCCCAACTGTTACCTAGCAACCACATTGTAAACATGGACCAAAATCCACATAATGACAGAAAAATGACAAATGCTATTATCTTGTAACAGTTAAACTTTGCATTTTGGCACGTTTTGATGACATGTGGAGATTGTGTTTTCACCACAAGGATTCTCAAACCAAATCTGACAAATACAGTCATCTGAAAGTGATGATCTCAAATCCCACTGTTTAGCCATGCTATGATAGTAGTCTTTCATCATCAGTGCTAAAAGTTGTATTTGTATAGATGGTGCTTATGCTGTGTTCCATGAACTGGGATAACATTCAACTGAATCAACTGAAGCTAACCTTTAGGCTAACGAAAGTAACATTGAATAATCTGTAGCCAATGTTTTTGTGTCAGTTAAACCCCCAGATTCATTCATTGAGCTCATTTTTGATCTCTTGTGTGAAGTATGACTTCTTCGACCAGGTTCCTGTTCACAAGTGGGATTTACCAGTTTGAGTGGCTCCGGCGCATTGGGAGGTGGAATCATCCCAGCCCTGCAGAAGACATGGGCTGAACATAGACTCTTCATAGAAACTGTGGAGCCCTAAACACAACCTTATATTGTTTACACATGTGACTCACAAATGCAATTTACATATTTGTTTTTCTCAAAGTCAGAACCTTCAGGCAGTGCTTTGTACTTTTCTGTTCTCTTCAACAAAACCTGCTCTCAAAAAGAGTTTAAAAAGTCAAATAATACACGAAGCCTTTACTTTTGGGTAAAGTCAGTGGGTATATAATTGAGCTCATTAGTTGTATGATTTGGAAAACAATGAGACCAGAATTTCCAAAGAAAATGTTTAAAGTAGCGTTAACAATGATGAGTCCCTTTGAGTATTTCTCAGTCTTCTAATGACGCAGCAGCAGCACATGAAGCCAGAGTTAGATCATTACACTTTAGTACCAGTTATTGCGCTGTTGTCAACACATATTAGGTTCTTTGTAGAAACTTTCAAAGTTGTCATCTGGATAGCGTTTTCAAGACGTTTTGACTCTCTTCGGACAGTCTTTTTCAGAGGACTGTCAGGTGAGAGTCAAAACGTCAGGCTGTTTGAGTCTGCGATGGACCACTCCTGGACGAATGAGGGAGGACATCGCCTTGTTTGGTTGAGTTCATGTGATTTTGCTTCATCAGAGCTGCACACTTCATTTGAAATAGCATAATATTCACTGACATACTCTCTTTTGCCATTCTCCCAGACACTCTTCAAATGTGAACCTGATGACAAATCTCAATTCCAATACTGGTCAGAATTGGTTCATTTTCCCCAAACTGTGCAGTCCAAGTTTCTATCTGTAGTTTTAGATTGAGTGATATACAGAGACCTGCTCAGTGGTTTAGAGCAGTGGTTCCCAAACTTTTCAGACCGGGACCCACAAAATGACGACCCCACAGCAAAATAAAATAGAAATGTCAAGTTTGAAAACCATTGAAATTGGGCTAAGATGCATTTATGTTTGTAGTTTATTGATCTAGTCAAATCTCATGCTAAAGTTATGAAAACCAAGTCATAATTGTAAAATTAAATCTAGAAATCATCTCGCGACCCCCCGAGGGGTCCCGACCCTCACTTTGGGAACCACTGGTTTAGAGACAAGATATCAATAAAGCCTCCATCTGTTTTCAAAGTGCCTGTAACAAGTCACTCAAACAAGGTTAAGCTCATTCTAATGAAGAGGCAGTTTGACTTCCAGCTCATAAATGATGACATCACTCTGTAATAAAACTCTTCTCATGTAAACAAAGTTTTTACTTGAGAAATAAATAGAATTCTGTTCTACTTTCTGTTATTTTAAACCTTACTGTATCTTCACAAACCTGTTCTCGATTCATGTCAAAATGATACGATGACACTTAAACGGTGTTTTTGTGGCTGCAGCCTCGAGGTAAAGGCCCTCTGTGAACGTCCTTGTGCGCGCTGAGGTTGTGCTGCTGTCACCATGTCGTCCACTTCCTCCTGTTACTCGTCGTCGGGGGAAACCAGTCCAGAGGACGTCCCACGCGGAGGAGGAACCATCCGAGTCTACCTCCCCAACAAGCAGAGGACAGTGGTAAGTCCCATGTCCGACCCCAGCAGTAGTAAGAGTGATTAGCTATTTAGAACGAGTCACAGCACACTTTTGTGCTTAAATTCTTTCTGAGGCACACCACTTTAAACTCTGGCCAAATCAAGCTGTTCTGGAACACACTTTATGTAAAAGTGACAATGTAACTAAAGTAAGTCACTTTTCTGGTGGAGGTTTGCTTTGGTTTTTGCATTGCTGTGCTTGGAATGTTGAACATAATTACTTCTTCATAAACGGATATAATCCGAACAAAAATCACCTCTTCTATGATAAAAAAAAACCCAAAAAACAATCTCAAATCTGTGACAAAAGAAGCTTACTTTGCTGAGAGAAGTAGGTTGAAAAAACCCTCCATGTTTGAGCTAACAGATGCATCAAACAGAGAAAAGGAAATCACTTTGAGATGATTCGATCCAAAAAGCAGCTCGTTACCTTTTCATTTGAATCACGATGATGCCAGCACTAAATCAGGACAATGACAGTATGAAAACTGTAGTTTTGTGTTCTTTAAGGCAGGGGTGGGCAGGGCAGATTTGAACCCGGACAAGTGGCGGAGGGCCGAAATTTGGTCATTGGGGCGACAAATTATCAATATTGTAGGTAGATTTTTTGTAAAATAGGCTTTTTAATCTATTTCTTTGATCATTTATTATGATAAATATTTGGACATCAGCAAAGACACGTGTTCCACAGCTAAATCAATCAAATGAAAGAAATTTAAAGAGTAACACTTATTCTCAAAAGCATTCTGAGGGCCAGATCAAAACAGTCTGAGAGCCGCATGTGGCCCCCGGGCCGCAGTTTGCCCAGGTCTGCTTTAAGGCCTTGGTGTGGAAGTTCTCAAAAACACCACCTGAAGTCAGCTGTAACTACAGCCGATTTGACTGAATCTTATTTCTTTTTGTAACGTTGGTGGTGTGGGCTGCTTGAATGATTGACTTTGTTTTCTTTGCAGGTGAATGTTCGTCAGGGACAGACCGTGTACGAGAGTTTAGATAAAGCCTCAAAGTGCGAGGCCTGAGCCAAGGATGCTGCGCTGTCTTTCGCTTGTTAGAAGGGTAAGGCTATTTGAATCTGCCCACAGCCATGTTTCAAACAGAACTGACAAACTGTACAGTGCTGGAGAACTAAGAACAACAGGAGAAAGCTGCCGCACTAGTTCTAAACTTTATAATATTATTGTGTTTTCTTCTATCTGTGTATGTACTAATACTGTTTATGTGACGTCAGTGCCAACAAAAACCCAACTGCTTTTGCAGTGGACTGGTCCAGAAAATCCAATAGAAATCATCATATCATGATTCACACATTTTCTGTCACTAGAGCGCACAAACACACATTTTGACTGAGTTTTTCTTTAAGCCGCTATAAAGCTCAGAGAGAGTGAGAAGAACCACACTTTGATTCATCTTTTCTTTACATCATGAAGTCAATATGAATATGTTTATAGTAATGGTGATAAATCGATGGGGCTGTTTATAATGAACATCCACTTCATTGTGATTGGTTGCATTTATCATTCACTCTAAGTCTGACCCGATGGAGACATGAATGGGACCGCTGCATTCAATTCAAAAGAACTGTGACCATTTCCCAGAAAAGCCGATCGTCCCAGGCATGAGCTCACGGTTCAGTTTTAGCCTTCCATTTTGAACCTCATTAGTCTTTTTTAAACTGTAATTCTTATTAGTTTGTAAGAGAGAGAGTTAAACTGACTAATAGCTTATCTCTGATAAGACAGTTGTAATAAGCTATAAGCTTGTACCTAATAGCCCAGCAGAGGTTCACTAGTCCATTACAGCTGAAAGTAGGATCTCTCTGAGGGAGCAAGGTGGAGATCCAGCACTAGACACAATAAAGACTCAAACGATATTCATGTCAGCTGGTTTCCATCTGTATTTCTGTATTATATACTAAAGAAGGGACGCACCTAAAGATGGGCGATATATGCACTTTTTGTTTTCATGAATGTCATATGCACAATTTAAAGATTGAGTTGATCGTTTATAGTTCAAAAAACTGACAGCCAAAAAGAAGCTTGTTTAAATGTAGTTTATGGTTGTAATACAAAAATCAGCAGATTGAAAGGTGAGATTTCTGACAGAGAACCATGACCACCATCGTCATCATCGTCTGCAACATCCCGAAGCAAAGCACTGTTCAGATGTTCCACTTTGACAGAAATGTGTGGATGTAGTTATTAGGGTATGTCCCAAAAATATTTGTTTTATTTATTCATTTTATTTTGATCAATTTTGCACAATCGCAGCTTCCAGCTTATGTTCTATTCACACAACATAATCGTCTGTAACTTGAAATGACTTCACCACATCTGAGTTTTTACAGGTCAGGATTTTATTGGTTTTGTTTAGTTTTAGCTTTTTAATCGTCGAAAAAACAACCGTTTGATTGGAGAATGATTTGTGGTGAATAATAATAATAGTTATTAAAATCTAAAGGTAGAATAGGCTGAAAAGTGACTATTAATTAATTTAAAAAGAATTGACAGATTGAAAGCACAGACAGACACATTCACACAGGATGAGAATGACATGAGGAAAACTTCAGGGGAAACAGACATGGACGAGTCACACAGAACCAGAAACTCAGACACTTTACAGCAGGGTCAGAGGTGAAGATTCTCCTCAGTCATCAGATTTAAAGATTCTTCTCTGTTTAGGCGAAAGAGACTGACCGACTGGGACAAGACATCACTCCTCTGGTCGGGGAGGAGCTGTTAGTCGAGGTCCTTGACGATATCCCACTTTCAATGCACAATTTTGTAAGTTTTTTTTTTCATCACATATTTTTGAACACTTTACCTTTTACTATTAAATTAATATTTTTTTTACTGAACAATTTTCAGGTACGTAAAACTTTTTTCAAGTTGGCTTTCTGTGATTTTTGTCACAAGTTTTTATTTAACGGCTTCCGGTGTCAGACTTGTGGGTACAAGTTTCACCAGCACTGCAGCAGTAAGGTTCCTACTGTGTGTGTGGACATGGACACTGTGACCAAAAGGTGAGTTTGTGTTTGGAACTGTTACCATGGAAACCCACTTGATTCCCTAAAGGTACAATAGCCAACTTTGTCAAAATGGAACAACATGTGAAACTGTTACAGGTGGTCTATAGAATGCCTGGTGTTTTCAGGCAAAGTAGATCATCTCTGACAAAGCATCATTTATTTGAAACCAAAACAAAAAACACATACAATTTTAATTAAATACCATCCAAACTTAGCCCCCAGTGGGACTGATTTGACATGTATTATTTTAATACATTTAACTTTACATTTTTCTTTCTCATTCAGTTCATTCCCTAAAACCCCAAAAGGTGATTGATACATTTTTTTTAGTCTTTTAGGAAAATAGACTTGGCCTTCTTTGCAAGAAACACAAGTGTAATCAAATAGATACTCACATCAGCACTCCTTTGCAGGCTAAATTAGTCCTAGTGGATGGCCAAGTTTGGCCCTTGGGTCCTAGTTTGGATGGTATTTAATTAAAATAGTATGTGTTTTCCGTTTGCAATCCAAGAAATTATGCTTTGTCAGAGATTATCTACTTTGCCTAAAAGTTGTCAGGCATTGTATAGAATGCCTAGGCAAAGTAGATAATACCACATCTGATTCCTACTTTACCTGAAAACACCGGGTATGGATATCAACTAATATAAGCTTTCACGCAGAAACAAGCAAAGTGTCCAACACACTTAAACCTGTGCTTTCTTTATTTGTCGACTTTGGCTCCTCTCGTTATGCACATTTATAGACATATACATTTTTATGCACTAAAATTACAAATATGACAAATAGTAACTTCAGACAAATAATAACTTTAGCAATAATAAATGTTTCATAAACTATAGGCGATGAAATTCACTAAAAAACACAGGCAAATAGCTTTGCAGTTTATCTATTATGGTCATGTTGCTCTCTGGTGGGATAAATACAGATTATGGACTCTATTATAAAACAAATAATATGAATATTTGTGGATTTTGTTAACACATAAGCCCCTTTCACACATTGAACCCGTTAAAGTACCGTGTCTTGTTTGCCGGTATGCTTCACCATTTACCCCATTCATATATGCAAATCATCCCAGAACAATACCGTGTCGTCATTCACATCTGACTCGGCAACATGGAACGCTTCGGGCACAAACGTGGCACAAACTCGACTATGTAGCACATAAGCACTTTTAAATTTGTTTAAAATGCTTTTTATTGTTTGATTGTCATTATTTTAAGTAGGTTATTAGCCTATTTTTGCAACATTGGTGGCTTATTATTGACCTATCATTATTTGCGGGGAGAAATGCAGGATGTATTTGTGTGCGAATGCAGCGTAACAGAGGCCCGTATGAAACAGGAGGGCACCGCATAATGTGGCTGGATGGGCTTAAACTCAGTCCTGAGACAGCGGAGGAAGCCGTGAGCTCTATCTCTACCTGCCCTCAGAGCGGGGGAGTGTGAGTGACGCAGGAGTTTGGCCACACAGTTGGGCACAACGAGGATGGACTGTGGACACTCCCAGAGCGCGGACATTGAGCAGAACCATTGGACCTGGATAAACAACGCGCTGACTGTGCCACCCGCGCGCAGGGAAGGAGGCTCCGTACTGTCCGTGCCACAGATCCATGGTCTTTACCGGACTCGTGTGCAAGAGGGCAGGATACGGCCCCGTGCTGTCTGTACGGGACCAGGGCCGGCCCTAGCCCTTTTGGTGCCCTAGGCAAGATTCATTTGGACCCACCCCTCCCTCACCACCACTATATTTTTATTCAGTTTTTCTGAATTTACTACTGTACAGGCCTATGATATTGATTAGTGTTGGAAGGCAAGATCATGTTTGATTTTTTTTTTTTTTTTTTTTTTTTTTTTTATGAAGAAAATAAATGCAATTTCTATAATCTGGAGTATTTTTTGACCAGTTAAAGTATCTTTTACAATAGTAAAGTTATGTGTAAAGTTGTATTATATTAGTAGCATATATCTCTCACCAAGATATAAATTGTTTGGGGCCCAAATTGTAATGTGGCCCCAGCTGTTTGTGGTCATAACTCAATAAATATGTATCCTATTGACACGGAAATAAAAACTGGCAAATGGCTTATGAGTGGTAGAACTTGATTTTCATATTAGGGTGTCAATTTGGCGCCCTCACCACTAGATGGCGCCCTAGGCAACCGCCTAGTTCGCTTATGCCCAGGACCAGCCCTGACCGGGACTCGCGCACACGAAGGGAGGATAGCCTATGGCCCGTCTGTACCGGGACTGCAATGCACAAGGTGAAGGAAGCCTTGTGCTGCCGCGGTTTGGCGAACCAGGACCTTAGTCTGGTTTTGGGACTAGCTCTCTTACGCAGGATGTCAAGACTGCATTTTAGAGGATTTCTGAACTTGATCAGTCTGACCGCGCGTACATTCAGTGAGTTTGTAGGAAGTATTTTATAGCCTATTAGTAAAATGAAACAAGTGTTTTCTTTGTGACAAGGTCAGCTGATTCAAGAGTAGGGCAGGAGATATTGTATCACTTTTAATCCCTCAGATTTAAGGCTGGTCTGAAGCGCAGTAGTAGCAAATAAGAGCGTGCTCGTTCTCTGTGAGTCTGTTGAGTTGTTCTGTTGCCCATGGGGATTTGTACCGGCAGTCACATCAAGCTTCACACATGTCAACACGGTACATAGCTCCCGCGCTGTTGCCCGGTAATGTACTAGAAATAAGAATAAATTAGCGATGATCTAGTGTTCTAGTTACATTCAGTGTGAAGCAATGTTCGTCCGAAATCTATGAAGTTGCTAAACACTACTCCCCTAGGGTATTGATGTCAATCATTATATATAAGAGTAGTGCATCCAAAAAAAACATATAAAAAGATAAAGACCATGATTCTTAACGTGGAGGTGACTAATGTGTAAAGATGTTCTCTATAAATATAATGAAGCTAACTTCGTCTAGTGAAAGGGCTGTACTTGATGTATCGATATCGTGATATATCATGACAACTTATTGGCAATACACACATCGATACAGGGAGCGTGTCGGGATACATAACTCATAAAATTTACACTTGTGAACCTGGACTGCAGCTTTATGGCTGAAACTATTGAGCTGAAAAATATCTAACATAAAGAGCAGTTTGAAAATACAATTCCTCTGCATTTTGTTATTCTACATAATCAAATTTACATTTTTGACACTGATTTTAGAGATGGTTATACTCAAAAACATGTTTTCAGCTAAAATAGAATGCTTTTGTTTTGTTTTTTTCTACTTTGTGGATAAAAAACATAATTATCAATGTACGGTATTTTTTTGTTGGATAAAGTGTTGGAAAGAGCATATTCTGACAGTGTAGTAATAAACTCAACAGTTTATTGGGTTGTTCACAGCTGTTGTGTTAATTTTTTTCTACTGTTATATTGTTTGCTCTATTGTTATACTATTTTATATGCTTTTGGCCATAATTCCTGTATGAAAGTTCTGCAAATGCAACAAACATGGCGGATTTACAATTATTTTCAGTGGTAATCGTTCCTGAGTCTGGATGAAAAACAAGCACAAAGGTAAAATAGTAAATAGCGAAATCTTATAATCATGCTTACAACATTTTACTGCTTATCCATCAATTTTATTCTTCAGCAACAGTTTAATTCTGTTCTGTGGAAGAATCTTGGCAAACAATAACACTTTCTCAATACAGTGAAGAACTGTCCACCAGAAAGTTACATAATGTTGTTTTAAACTGCTAAAAGTACAAATTATGCCTTCCAGTACAAGTGTTCTGTTTATTTTCTTATATTGCCTTTGCTCTTACCTCACCAACAGAACTAATATCTTTTTAATTATCAACATCTTTTGTGCTCTTGTGAGAATAAAACATCCCTTAGTAAAGTGCTTTTTAATTAGTTCGATTAGCTTTATTAAGATTCTCAGTCTCTGTATATAGGCCTATATTTATATCTGCCATCTCAACAGCTTTCGAGGTCATTTTGTATGCTGATGTTTGCCTGGAGTAAAAATAACACACATTTTCACTCTATAGTAGAAAATAGAGTGAAATACTTTAGATTATCTCACACAATCCAGCAGCGCGTGACCCTGATTGTTACGTAACGGTGCATTATTGAGGTCTTGTAAACTGTACTAAATGTCCCATAGAGAACATTGATTTGTCAGTGCTGCTGCTGTGACCCTTGGACGTTTTGGAGAGGCGCCAGGATCGATTTCAGCCACCAGAGGGACCGAGCCGCTGTGGACCTCACACTCATTCTGTACAAACCAGAGGGACCGAATAGCCGCTGTGGACCTCACACTCACTCTGTACAAACCAGAGGGACCGAGCCGACCTGTGGACCTCACACTCACTCTGTACAAACCAGAGGGACCGAGCCGCTGTGGACCTCACACTCACCACAAACCAGAGGGACCGAGCCGCTGTGGACCTCACACTCACTCTGTACAAACCAGAGGGACCGAGCCGCTGTGGACCTCACACTCACTCTGTACAACCAGAGGGACCGAGCCGCTGTGGACCTCACACTCATTCTGTACAAACCAGAGGGACCGAGCCGCTGTGGACCTCAAACTCACTCTGTACAAACCAGAGGGACCGAGCCGCTGTGGACCTCACACTCACTCTGTACAAACCAGAGGGACCGAGCGCTGTGGACCTCATACTCACTCTGTACAAACCAGAGGAACACAGACATCAGCAAATCAATACATGCACAAGAGGATAAAAGTGGTGCATCAAATATAGGCCTTATACCAAACAAACAGAGACCACTACAAAAGGGGAGGAGTCTGTGGTGGCACACTCATACTGAATTACAGAATGACCCTTATATTATCTTTACGGAAAAACAAGTTATAATATGTATCTGTGACAAACCAAGAAATAAACGGAAAAGAAGATCGTGTCCTTGTACATATATAGTCACTGAGTTCTCATAAGGCCTGGATCTTCGGTTGATGTATCCAAAAGGACATCCATTAGAAAAGGTATTGGACTCCGTTCTCACTCTTTTACGACACAAAACAATACATATTTAAATCTATATATATCGTAATGTGTGCAAAGAGACTGATCATAAAAAGTGTCTTCTCTACAAGCCTGGATCTCAGTGATGACAGAAACTCTGCACTTAAAAAGAATAACTGACAAACCCTTTCACCTTATATTTAGAGAATACTGACAGATAAAAAAAAAAAAAAAGGGTTGAAAGACGACATCCTAGAGATGGCATTGTAGGATTTATTTTACCTTTTGTCATTCTTGTTTGTTTGTTTTATATTTGTTTTTTGTCTATTATAGGAAGGCAAATCATATGGGATTCTATATATTTGAATTTGCTCTGATTGGATAAAGAAATAAGTAGGCCACATTTTATAATACATTCAGCAACTTATTTGCCAATTAGAAGATTTTCTAAGTAGTCTATGCTAATCTGATAAATACAAAGGAGAAATGAGAAATCCCTACATCCCAAATGTGAGAGTAGAATTTATTTTAGTCAAAATAGTAAAAACTAATCCACTCTAGTGTATTTGCAGATGACTTATTTGTTTAAAACGCCAACACGTTTGAACAAATGTTTTCTTCAGGGCATGTGTTTTATATATTTTGGACAACTTAAGCTGTACATTAGTTTAAAAAGATCAGACCAAGATTTTGTTTTAATTGTTTTGTTTTGTTTGACATGTAAACGTGGCATTATGTGGGTGAAGACGCCGGAAGCGATCAAACAATTGCATAATTCAAGTTTGCTACATTAGAAATGATTCAACGCAGGTCAAAAAAAACAAACTTTAAAATGGGACAAATGACAGAACATTACCGTAAATGAGTATTTAACCTGTTACAACAGAGTTTCAACACCAGTTGTTTACTCAAAGTTGTATTTTGATTGATTTCTGCATGCTTGAGTAATTCTGTGAATTCCTGTAACTAAGGCTCCAGTGCTCAGAGAATTCCTGATTCAAAGCTGCAAACCTAAAATTTTAGTTTGAAAAATGAAACCCTCATTTTTCTACCAATTAGTAGCTATACCGCAAAATTAGCACTTTGTGACAAAATTAATTGAAACTGATTGAAGCCAGAAATAGGGGTTTTAGTTTTCATTAAGGTTCAAAAGCAGCGTTCTGATGGTTCATTCCAAATTGACTTTGTTGTTTGAAAATTCTGTTCTGAACCACAATTGCAGCTATAACAAATTGACTCTGGCATAAATAAAAGTACAGCTGAAACTTATTTACTTGAGTAAAGGTGTAATTTTATTTGCATAAAAACTATGATGTGAAAACGCAAAGTTGTTACATTTTGAGAAATGTGTTTTAGAGCGAAACAATTATAATATCATTTGATTATTAATAGTAATTGTTGTTAATTGTATTAATTAAGTTAACTTTAGTAACTGTTGGAAACAAAAAATTGAGGCATTTTTTGTTTA
Organism: Mugilogobius chulae; assembly: GCA_038363315.1. Lineage (NCBI taxonomy): Eukaryota > Metazoa > Chordata > Actinopteri > Gobiiformes > Gobiidae > Mugilogobius > Mugilogobius chulae. The sequence continues at coordinate 15,627,588 of CM076406.1, read as the reverse complement.
ACTAGAATAAAACATAACATATATGTAAATGTATGTATGTATGTTAGCGGTTTTTTTATTATTTACATTTTTTCATTATTGTTTTTGGTTTTTATTTACTATTTTTATTAATGCACACAAAAAGTATTAAAGAAGAAGAGAGAGAGAAATGTTAAATTATATTCCAAGCAGAAGATAAAAAACAAAACGAAACAAAAAAAAAAACAAAACAAAACAAAACAAAACAAAAACAAAAAACCAACAACAAAACTTGATATACAGTATGACAACACAGCGGGTCTGCACTGGATTTAGGAGGGAAAAAAAAGCTTAAAAAGTCTAAAAAGTCGCCTACAAACGTATTCTAAGAAGTAGAAATTCCAAATATTTTTCTTGAAATTTTTTTTTTTCCAGTCACCTATTTTTTATACTATTTTTTATACTATAGGCTACAGAAACTCCTGAACAACTACTTAAGAACAGTAGACTACTAAAAATACTTCGCTACTTGCCACCTGTGCAGTGATTCAAAGAGAAACAGCTCAAATGTAGCCTCTTTTCTTTTAGAAGCTACTGTAATCTCTTTTCCTGTTGCGCGCGGCGGCATTACGGTAAAGTGGGCGGGCTCTATCCTCCATGTGCGTCGCATTTTTGATTGACATGGCGGAGTCTCCCAGTCCGAGTCGCGCCGCTCCAGCAGACGGTCAAAGAGCCGAGGAGCCTGGGAATAAAAAAACACACAACGCACAGCAGCTCTGCCTGTTTCCCGTGATTCTTTTATTACAGCGAGGTGAGTGCCTTTTACGCTTGTCTTTACCGCACCAAACGCGCATTTTCTGTTTCGACTGCGTGCTTCTTGACTCGAGTGAGAGAGAAAAGTTTTCGAAGAGAGTTTTTGGAGCGGTGAGAGCTCGCTGACGCCGGCAGTCTGGGGCACTTGGCTTGCGCAGAGGAAAAAGGAAAACTGCAGCGGACATTGAAGGGGCAGAATCGAAACTTCTAGCACCAAAACGACATTACGCACGCTAGCTGTCGGTGGGTTTTTAGCGTCTTCTGTGGCTTCGTGTGTCGCTTCGAGCTGCTCTTTGTGATTCCAGATTTCCCCCAAAAGAATGTGTTTTTGTCTCGGGGAGCAACTTCAGACGTGAGTGAGTGCGCAGCAGTTTCAAAACGCAACTTTTAGCAACTTTTACGCTTCTACTGCCTGTTTGATTGCAACTTTGCCACTGTGCGTTGTGCGTAAAAATCAGGAAACGGCTAGTTTTTATACTCGGCGAGAATAAGTTGGGAGCTTGAAGATGCTGAGGCAGTCAGATTTGACAGTGGTGGTGGTTGCGAAATCTCCTGGTTGTTCATACGGGCCAGGAGTTATGTGATCACTTTGGAGAACAAATGCATGGCTTTTTTGGAGTTGCTGCTTTTCCACTGTGCGGTCTTGCAGAAAGCAGAAGAAAGTAGGTCTTTGGTGAAGAGGGAAAAAGTGTCCTAACTCCAGCATAACCTAGCATTCCTTCCAGCCAGCCTGTCTGCCTCTCTCTCTCTCTCTTCTCCCCCTCTCCTCTCTCTCTCTCTTTCTGAAACGTCTACGTGTCTGTTTGTGCAGCGAAGACACATCTCCCTCTGATGCAGACGTGGAAATCAAACATTGGAGCTCTTCAAAATCAGTGTCATCTGTTTTAAAGGGACTTCTTTACCCCAGTACATACATTTTAAGCATTAATGTATAATAATTCACACGTTACAGGCAAAGAGAGTCACTATGTGCCAATGCCAAGCAGACTGTTATACTGTAGTCACTGTTTTATTAGAATAAATCTTTCTGAGCTTTGGCAGGACGCACCAGCAGGCGGAGTACTGAGCTGCTGCTGTCCCAAATCCTATTATTACACGTTATTAATCAAGATTATGACAACTTTCTCTCCCAATCTTAATTAATTGAGCTGGCTTGCTCTAAAAATAACTTTTGACAGAGGAGACATTGTTGTAGTGCTACACACGGTGCCTTTAATTTGAATGACAGATAGACTTTACCATGCTTGTTGGACTGTGATGCTTTATGATTTTAGTATTTGGGCATTTTAGGGCTTTTGTGCTTTTGTGAATTAATCAGTCGATGCTGTCGTCAAAGCTTCCAAATTATTGAATTTGCTGCATTCCATTCTTTTGCTTTGTTTAGCTCAGGGGTGTCCAAACTTTTATCGTCAAGGGTGTTGAAACACCAATCTGGATCATATATAAGTGTCCATACAGTAAATTTAGAAGGTGTCAAACTGATGCAACAAAACACATTTTCAGGCCTAGCATTACATTAGTACACAGTCAAATGCTTGATATTGTCTTATAAATTATTATTATTAATATTATTTTTTCTCAAAATGCGTTACTCGGTGCGTTTTGGGCCTATTGTTCAGAAAGTGTGAGGGCCAACAGAAATCTCCAAGGGCCGCATTTGGCCCCTGGGCCACAGTTTGAACATGCCTAGTTTAGCCTAATTTAGCTTTTTTCATCTAAATATGGCATATGTAAAGTTTGAAGGTGCTTTATGAACAAAATGAGTAGGCTTGGCTAATTATCATTGACTAATTAGTCTTAAATTAGGGCTGGGTGATCTGAAACTAAATCACATTTTTTTCCCATATTGATCGATCTCAGTTTTAACCTTTTCAAAAACAAAAGAAAAACGGACTTTATAAACATAAACAAAAACTTTTAATATGTCCCATTTATAAGATTTTTGTGAAATTGTACATCAATATTCTATCTCAAAGCTTGGCTTTAGCTCTAAACCACATTTCGATTCAAAACCTACAACCAAATAATTGCCGATTCGATTCGAACACATTATTTTTTCATTATTTGCATAGCCCTACCTTAAATACATACATTTCTTAGTTGTTTTGGCATTAACTCCTCTCCATTTTCAGTCTTTATTGAACACATTTTTAGTCGACTAATCCAGTCTTTTTTGAGTGCGGCACACTTTTTTTGCTTAACTTTTTTTTTTTTCTTAATGTAAAAGTTGTTCCAAACACTTCCAAACTGTAAATCATTTAATTAAATCTAATTGAATATTGAAAATTGACACATTTTTTCAACCCAAGTCACACTACTCTTTCCCGGCACACTGGTTGAAAAACACTGGACTAATCAATCGACAGGTCTTTAATCGAGCAAGAATTTCCTTAGCTGGCTGCAGCTTTAGAGTTTTTGGTTTACTGTATTTCCTCCTCTCTCCTATATGTTCTCCACTTCAGAGGGAAAAAAACAACACTTACACACCACATGGCCTACATGCATATTTTTAAGAAAAAGCACAAAAAAAGGAGTCGAAATCCGATCCTAAATACTGACGTCAGCTGACATTCCTCTGGTAAAAAAAAGGCTTATGTGGCTGCGTTTTTTTTCCCCCTTGAAGTAAAGTTGATAGCCAAAGGGAAACAGTGTTAAGAAGAGAAAGAGGAGGGTGCTGCGAGCTGAAAATGTGTTGCTAAATAAGCACGCACAGATTTCAAGCAACGTAGCCCAAATCTATGTGTTTTTGCTACTGCTGGAATGTCACGAAACCTCGCTAAATCTCGTCTTAACTTGCACTTAAATAGTTGCTTAACAGGAAATATTGGGTGTCACTTTTGGGAAGAATTACAAGCCTGCAGGATGCCTTTTTTTGCAGCTTGCTCCACAGGCAAAGTTTGTATGTTTGAAGAAAAGAGAGTGGATTTGCATGTTAGTCTGTTGTAAGAGTATACGTCTGTTATGCTATAGTGTTAGCCTATATGTGGCTATAGTGTTGTTGTTGTTGTAAGAAAGATACGTGTCCTGGTTACTCCAATGGGAATTAGGTCTGCTTCTGCCTTGACCTCAGATGTTGAAAGTAGCAAGAATGTAAACAAAAACTCATTGGCATTGGTCATTTTCAGCATTGCAAAAGACTTTATTGATCCATTTACAAGAAAACATAACTAGGCAGGGTTCGTACAGTCATGGAAAACCTAGAAAAGTCATGAAAAAGTTTGGAATTCATTGGGTTTTGAAAAAGTTTTGAAAAATGTAAATTATTTTGGATTAAAAAAATAAATTGGGGATATATGTTCTGTCCTACTGGTAGGACAGGCAATTAATCAAAAAAATGGAGAGATAAAAAAAATTGAGTCATGTCATTTACCGTAATTTCCACACTATTGAGCGCACCTGAATATAAGTCACACCAACCACAGATTTAAATTAAAGTACATTTATTTAAAGTGAGGCTAAACACACGTTCAGAGACTAACTCCGCCCACAACTGCACCTCAAACAGGCTCGCAAAAGTGGGAGATGCCCGGAGGCCTTTTAAGAGACGCCCAGTGGGTGTGAACAGACTTTGATTGACAGCACCAAATATGAACAGTGAGCTTGGCAAATGATGTGACGGAGCAGTCCGGGTCCTGACCACAGTCTATCGGAGGGAAGCTGTACTAGTCTTTGCTTACTTGCACGTCAAGATATTTTTAACTTTACAAAACATATGTATTAAACCTTTGCTTTAGTCTACATAGGCACATGAGCTCATTATGTGGGTATTTTCTAAAAATGAATATGAAAAACACTTCACTGATACGGGATTCGAAGCAGCGCATCGTTGTACAAACAGCTGCACTTCGCATCACTCGCTCAACAAGCTGAGCCAAATAACGGCTGATATCAACGCGCAGCGAGTGATCGGTCTTCAACTCTCCTCCTCCGCAGCAGCGGTGTCAGGGGGAGGAGTTTATTTATTCCCTCTGGGCGGCTCGTCTGCGCGTCAAGTCACTGTGACGTCAGAGGGTTTGCCCTGCGTGGCAGTACAGTCGCGGTTTTTACACACATAACTCCAAAATGAGCGAGTTTGCACAAAAATGTCCAAAAAAGGCCTGGAAACAGTAGATAATTCATTTTTGACCCCATATACACAGTTTAACAGTGAAAAAAAGTTGATTCTGAGTTTAGTTTCTCTTTAAGTCTCTGAGAATCTATCATTTCGTTGAATAAGCCTCTGAGTTCAAAGCTTGTGAAAAAAGTAGCATCTTATGATCCAGAAATTACGGTATTTGGTTTTGAATTGAAAGATCGATAACAATCCTTTGTCAGAAAAAAATTGTGGATTGGAACAAAAGCCAAACTTTGAGGCAGAATATTGACAATTATTAAAGTCATTTATGTTTATATGATTGTTGACTGAAAAGTACGTTGAACAAGGTCATGAAAAAGTTGGGAATTGTTTTGGTGAAGTCATAGAAAAATCATGGAAAACCTGAAGTTAAAATCTGTATGAAGCCTGACTATAGCTGCAGCAGGTTGATCGATTAATCGCAACTATTTGATTATTGAAAAAATGTCAACTAATTTAGTAATTGAATAATCGTTAACTGTTTTTAATACTAGTGTTGTCACAATTTTAAATGATTTTATTATTTCAAGCTTGATTTCAATACCAAGAATACTACAATTGATTCAAAACCACTGATATCTCAACAGAAAGTTAAATGTTTTGGTTGTTTCAAATGTTTTGTTCTTTTTTATAGAATTAGTTGTAAATCATTCTAAAACTGTTCAAAAAAGGCCAAATTGTGTTAAAGTATTTGTTAGTACCAATACTCGCTTAAATAATAGTATAGATTTTAACTTTAGTACCGAATGATGCTTTTTTTTTGTTTCTAAAGATTTCAAAACATGTCTGAGCTGAGAAAACCCTCATACTGAACAGGCAATGATGATGACAAGCCATGAAAATTGTGTACTTTTTGTACTTTTTCATGTAAAAACTAGTTTGTCTGTAAATTTGCACCTCTAGAACGTTCTTTTGTGATGATACCCCAGCTCAAAATTTGTAAAAATCTTTGTTTCAAGTGTCTTTTGCAACTAATCAAAAGAATAATCAAACAACTAATCGATTACCAAGATAATCGTTAGCTGCAGCTCTAAACAAAACCTTTAAATAGTTTCTAGTTGTATTGAGTGACAGGTAGGTAAGCAGATCACACTCAGCAAACAAATGGTTAAGCTTTGTTCCACGCTCCCCTCCTGTGATATTTTTCAAGTGCCCAAAAGGAGGCTAACCTTTGTTACTTTTGCCCCTTATAGGTTCTTTCTTTACATCAATAGGAGCCAGGTTAAGTAACACGTTGTACATGCGGCTGGCCTGCTTTCCCATCACGCTGTAGCACCAGGAAAGAGGACATGGTTTTTGTGTCGAGGTATTCAGTGTTGTTTTGATCCTGATGTGCTACTTACTTCTACTGCTGCTGTTATGTTGATGGTTTAGCTATTTTTTCAAGTTATTTTGTGTTGTTTTTATGCTTTAAAGAGTCGATGTTTCACCTGTTTTTTTCTTTAAACAAAATTATCTTTGTCAAAATGTGATTTTTCTGACCAGTATTGTGATTGTGATTCGATTGTTGCTTAGAGAAACTGATAAATTAACTTAACTATTTGCCTGTAAGGTATTTAAATGTTTTTGTCCAAGTCTGATCTACAGGTCAACAGTTTTATGCAATCATAATGGTTGTTTGTGAACGAATGATGAAACAATGCAGTCTTTAATTTTAAGAATTGTGCAGCCCTATGTGAAGTTGTGTTTTATTTCAATTTAGCCTGTCTTCTTCTCTTGGTCTGAAAACACTCTGTTCCCCCTTGGGATTACTCCAAATATTCAGCTTCTGAGAAAACCTCTAGGGCTCAAACTTGTCATGTAGTCACTTTCAGACTAAAAAATTGAAATCAAGTGCTTTTTACAGTTTAGGGTAATTTTACTAAGGACAATGCACAATTACATTAGACACAAAGGCAGAGATGCTTGTACCAGATTGTAGCTTTACAGCTAATTTCCATCTGTAGTCCTGGTGAGAGGAAAAGGAGGCACATTGGACATGTTTTTAGTTGTAGGAGGAAACCGGATTACCGGAGGAAACCTACGCAGACACGGGAGAACATGCAAACTCCACATAGAAAGTTGAACCCAGGACCGTCATGCTATGAGGCCAGAGCGCTAACCGCTGCGCCACTGTGTCGTGTTGTTTAACCTTTTCAAAAACTAAAGAAAAGTGACATTTATAAACACAAACAAAAAGACAAACATTTAATATGTCCCATTTATTATATTTGTTTTAAAATTATATATTCTGCCTCAAACTTTGACTTTTGCTCCAAACCGAACATTTTACTGACAAAGGACTGGTTGTCGATCTGTCGATTCAAACCCACAACCAAATGATTGATTCGATTCGATCTCTCAATTTTTCAAATAATTGCTCAACCTTATGTCACAAGGTCCAAAATTTTGATATCCAAAATCTTAAAAAGGTCATAAAAAGTCTTATATTTCATTCTATCTTTCCAGACTCATAGCCTGTTGCGTTCACAATTCGATCTGTGATTTTTCATTTATCTTTTGAAATTATGGTTTTGTTAACATTTCAAACATATCCAAACCTAGGAGCACTAACTTGATCAGTATTGTGATTTAGATTGGATTGCGATTAACTGATCAGCCCTAGTAAAATTTATCAGAGAATTCAGCTTTGTGTAAAAGATAATACCTTATCTTTCTGTGTTTGCTTTTATTTGTCTGACATATGGTTATGACGACCGCTTGAGTTGCTTCACGACAGCATTACTCGAGCCCAGAGGAGGTTATCTGCATCTACGCTCCCAAACATCTGCCTAAATTCATTCTTGCGTGTCAACTTCCCACTTGCACAGACACGACGCCACTCCGTTCTCCGCAGTCTTCAGGTGCTCAGAGAAACGGGGTCAGCGCAGGGCCAGGATGCTCCCGTCTTGTATTGTGCGTGGAGTTTTTGCTTATGTGCTAACAGAGCGCTAACCTAGAACATGTTATCCAACGGTTTGTGTTACCTAAAGCTGCTTCTGTGTCAGCAACAGAAGCTCTGCACAGCCTATAGAGTTACAGTCACAATACAACACGTACCTTGGAAAAAGTGTGCGAGGCTGTGAAAGAGGAGAGAACCTGTTACATGAATTTTCCTGAAGGTAGAAGCACGTTTTGAATGTTCTCATACCTGGGTGCAGTGTCTTTTGGTGGCGTTGCACTGATTTGGTTACAATACACTGTGCACACAAAAGATTGCGTGCGGTGGAATTTGAAGCTTATTTTGGTAAACATAAGTGATTACATAAGTGATTTTAAGTTTTGATTTTGATTTATCACAAAGTACACTTGTAGAGCAGAAGTTGTAATGTAACTCATAGCCTTTATTGTTTGTTTAGATCATTTCATTTGATTGTGGAACTTCTCTTGTCTCCTTCCAGCTTTGCTAACATGCTTTGTCAAAACAACACTATTCATTTATATAATTTTATAATTAAACTAGACAATTATGGTTAATTTTCTTTTGCTGTTATTGTCTGTAGTTAGTTCTAGAGCTGGCTATAGTTCAGTTCAAGTCAAATGTGATCTCATAATTAAGACCAATAGCTATTTTGTAAAAAAAAAAAAAAAGCAATTTCTTGACTCTATTTCTATGCTAAAAGTGTCTGTGCCATTTACTCATTACTTAGTCTCTGTAAGACAGTGACAGCTGCATTTAACCTTGCAGAAGTGAATCACTGTGTAAACTTTCAGAAGAAATATACTACTATATTTATTTTTATCAAAGCATGGCAAAATATAAAGTTAACTTGAATCATAACTGTGCCCCCAGAAATGTGTAATATATTGATCAAAAGCCCTTAATGTAATCAAATAGACTTGTTTTTTCACTTGGTTGTTGTTGTTGGAGTAAAAACATAGTATAATGTGTATGTTTACTCTGACCATGCTTGCATCTTACTAAAATCCTCTCCTGTGTAATGAGCCTCTGCCTGGTTTCTATGGAAATCTTGATCCTTTAGATCAGAGGTGTCCACACTTTTTTCAAAATGGGTCGCATTTTGAAATTTGGAGCGGAGGGTCAACTAGAAACATAATGTTTGACATAATTTGGATCAAGCAAAAAACTACCAAAGTGAATGCATTTTAACCCAATTATAATGGTTTTCTAACTTGAAATAATTAAGGCCATCAATTTGAGTTTGCTGTGGGGGTCGCAAGCTGGCTAAATAGATATTTTAGGGGTCCTGGTCTGAAAAGTTTGGGAACCTCTGATATAATACACAGCTGTGAAGTAAATGTTATTTATGAACCACCATATTTTGAATAAGGCATTACAAGCATTCGTTTTAGGTTTATATAAAATCAAAATGTTTTTTTGACTATGATAGAAGAATTGTTCTTTTTGTATTTTGGGCTAATCCAGCAGAAAGTCTTAGAGCCATAAAAATTATCCAAGAGCCACATTTGATCCCCAGGCTGCAGTTTGGACATGCTGCTTTAGATTATTGCACAGTATGTCATGAAACTAATGTACTGTATATGAAGGATGTTGGTTATGCATTAGATTTCTCACCCTCTAAAAGTTAGACAATGTCACTTTAAACACGATGATATTGCTTAATATGTTCTTGAATGTTGTTTGTATTCTCTGTACAAATGACTTAATCATCCAGTACATTTTCAGGTCTAAACATAACAAAGTGCTGTAAAAGTGCCTTTTTGCGTCTCATAAACACTAGATTCCCTTGTTCCATGTGCATCTTTCCCTCCCTGTTCTGTGAGTGCACCAGGTGGGCACTGTCTGCTCTCCTCCCGGTGACATTTGGAAGAAGAAGCGGCCCGTTGTGAGAGGATCCCATCGACGAGCTGCAGATGTGATGAGAGGAGGCTCTGTTCTTTGAAGGTCAAGGCACTGACACCTGGAGAGCAGGAGAGAGCTGTCTTTGCTCTAGTCCGACTCTCCGTGTGTTTTTCTGTTTGAGCTTCGACGACGTGAGGCAGTAAAACCCACATGTCGTCCCATTGGTGGAGGGAGGGAGGCGCTTCCTTTTTGCCTTGAAAAGCTCTCTCTGACTGGGATTCTCTGACACATGATGTAGTGCAGGAGAAGTGGAGCATTTTGAAGAACGGAGATTCTTTCTATTCTTTACATTCTTTATGTTGTCTAAAGAGTCTAGAAATGACACTGGGCTTTGCAGTGAGACATTTGATATATACAGTCAGTTGTTTAGGCAATATCTACTGGACAAAATGACCACCACCAAGTCACATATGCACTTGTAGTTTAAGTCCAACAACAGAAAACTTGTCATAATGCCTAATCATATCATTATTGCTTAAATTTTTGTCACTTCTACTGTTCTTTCTACTATTGTTCAAAAATAAATACAATACCAACACTGCAAAAACTATATATCTAGACTGTTTAAAGTGACTTGGATTCAGAATTTTAATCTGGAAGTGAGTCGTTTTAACTGGATGAGATTCAATTGTGTATCTAATGTGGATTATTTCACTTGTTTCAAGGCATTTCTGATTGAAACAGTCTGAAATAAGAAAAATTATATAGGTTTCTACAATAAACAGAGCTTAATCAAAATGCTTGAATTGAGAGTTCAAATCCTGGACGTTTTATGACAATCTTTCTTATTAAATGTTGTGTTGAAAAGATGTAATTAGATGTAATCTTCTAAAACAAGGAAAAACAAGACAGTTTAATCTTCATATGTTCTCCAAAAACATTTTAATGCAAAACAAAAATATGTTTGGCCTCGGCATACTTCAACGTAACACATTTAGGCCCACAAGGAAAAAGCTGGGCACCCTTGGTATAGACAATCAAAAAAAAAACTCATTCATTTACAATAAGCTAGCCAATTCAACAAACGCGATTTTAAAACCATGTTTGCTTTACAAATGCGTCACTGTCATTGAGTACCCACTTCAGGCCCATAGTTGCATTGGCGAGATAAGCTCCAGTCTCCAGTCTTCCATGAGCCTTAATTCGGACATGATTGACTGCATCATTAACATTCAACAGTGAGAGTGAGGAGCTATTTTCATTATTTTCGTATGTACTCTGCTGCTCAGTCTGCGTCTTGGCCTTCTTTCTCAGCTCATGCTCTTGTGTTGAAGTATCCCAGCATCTCGTGTTTGCTTGGCGCGGAGCTGTAATGTTTACCCGCCCTCCCCCCTGCTCCTCACCCTTCTCATTCTCCGGAGCCCTGTCTCTCCTTTTTTTTTTTGTCTCCCTTGATAATTTCCTGCATTGTTGACAGTTGATTTAGAGGAAGATAAAAGAACCCTTTCAACTTTTCCCCTCTCCCATTCTCCGGGTTCCTGTGTTCAAGGATGCTTTAGCATAATGTTTCATAACAACACCACTTTTGTGTCCGTTTTTTTGCCGGTTTCTGTCCAGATAAGGCGTCTGTGACATTTGGGCTGTGTACGATTATCGGTATTTCAGCTAAAGCTCCCCAAGGACTGACAGCGAAACTCACTCATCCTACTTTTTTTACAACAATGGTACACTCCCAGGGCCAGGTTTCTGCTTTCAGGCAAGAATTTTTATCAAAGGCGACTCGTTAAATGGAGTCAAATGTTTATTGTAGAAGCTTGACATTTAAAATTATGTTATCAAAGAACATGAACTAGGATTACATTGTGGGCATGTGATGCAACACATGACTTCAGTGAGCAATCATCTCACTTCTCCATTCACTGTTTATGGCTTTGTGGACGAAGCAGTGCGCCACATGGTTAGACTCAGCGCTGACAGTGTACTTCTCTCAGGTTAGCCCAACTGTTAGCCTGCACGCTAATACCTCATCAAAGATATTTGGGGCAGATCACAGAAAGAACAGTGCTAATGGGATGGTTACATGTTTCATACTGTTAAATATGATAAAATTCAACCAACTTTACTATCCCAACCATAAAAACACTGGTTATAGAATACATACAATAGTTACTTCCACGTTTGTGACAATACTGCAACAACTAAGTGTCATTTTTATTACAAATGTATTATTCAAGTTGTTTTTTTACAGAAAAATTGAACCACAGTAGTCTTCTTTTTACTGGCAAACGGTGCATAAGGTTGGGCGATATTGACAAAATGAAGATCTGGTGATGTTTTTGAAGCATCCTGAAAACAATATTCACATAATGTTAAGTCAGTCCAACAGAAACATGTATTTAAATGTATTAGTTGAAGTAGAATTACTTGGCAAATGTAAAATGTGCAGAAAATGTGCAGAAATAACATCTATTGCAGCTATAGCAGTTCCAGCAATAAATGATAAACTCTGTCTTTATTTTCTTATATTTTTTATATATTATTATCTTACCGTTTATTCAATATGAACAACACTACAATTTTTGTTGCTGAAATCAAGTTGCCGTAGTCCTTTAGTTTGTCTAGTCAGTTAAATGGTTGTAGTGCTGTAGTCCTTTAGTCGTTTAATCGACCTAAATTTGTATTACTCGATTAATTTATTTAAACATGAGACTTTTTTTCAATAGCAACAAGAAGAAGTGAAAAACTGAAAATTTGGGATCAAGTCATTGATCTAATCCAACTTTTTTGATAGTTATAAACCGCTTCCTGTCCATTTTCTGCATAAATTGTTATTTTTGCATGAACTCTATTGCATTATTAGTGTTTTCATGCGCACATTGGGTTAGATAATTGATCAAATAAAAAGAATGTTTTTTTGTTTCAGAACATTTGCCATGTTCCCTTTTTAGTTGATGGGACATGTCTTTGGTCAACTAAGAAAATCTTTGGTCGACTACAGCTCAATTGGTTGGTGTTTAAGATCAAAATTGTTTTATGCGATAGTATGTAAATCAAATTTGTTTTTTTTGCATGATCTTTATATTTAATCTTAGGTAAGATACAGGATAAGGATCATGTTGTTAACTTTTTAGGCAGTAGACAGGGCTTTTATAAGATAGTTATAAATAGGTATAGACAGTTCTGCTGAAGTGTGTGTGAGACATCCAGCTGCTTAGTGAACCTCCCTCTCAGTCTACTTACAGCCCAGGTAGCCCTTGTGCTAAGACTGCCCACAGTGTGTGAATATGTGTTCAGCTGTGTCTCAGACTTCCCACACATGCAGGATACATACTAGGCTAACTTTACGTGCCTGCATTAGCATGCCGGGCATGTTGGTCTTTCTACTTCTGCTCCATGGAAAGTTCTGTCGCTCATTAATGGCTGTTTTTATGCCTTGTTTAAGAGTCTGTGTATCTCTGCTATCTGGAGAATGCTCTGCTATTGTTATCTCTATGGGTTATTTTTAAAGTTTTGTTTATTTTGTTGCACTGCAGTAACTTGTTATCTGAGCTTAAGCTAAAATGTCTGGAATTCAGAATATGAGTCTCAATTTGTGTCGTTTAGACTAGTTTTAATGAATTGTTTTTGGTGAAGGGGCTGATATAACCTTTTTTACATTGAAATTATATTGCTTTACCAATAGAAAGTTACAACAATTTAGCTTGAAACAAATTGCTTGTAAAATTGCTTTACCCCACTGGCTAATATTGTGGCCTGAAATAAGCAGAAACACTTTAAAATAAGTAAATTCATTTAGCTAGTGAAAATTAAGATAAATATCTTAATTTCAAGAATTTGAGCTAATACAGAACTCATTTTTGCCGTGTTGCTTGTGTCAGCAGTGTTTGTCTCTTTGCCATGTGGAGGCGCCTGGTCAGACCCGAGGGTTACTGTTGCTGCTGCCGCTCGGGGAAGGAAGTCGATGTGTTTTTTATGCAAAGCCACATGTTTTATTGCTTTCCCTTGTTAAACTCCCCTTCTCCTCCCCCTCTGTGCCCCCTCCAGGGTTTGCAGACACACTCTGGCCTGGCTTCCCCACCCGGCGCTGGCCTGCATACCTAACCTTCCCACCTATCCTTTCCGCTTCTGCCTATTTCACACTCCAGTGCCTTAACAATATGGCTAATGAGGTATAGGCCATTAGCGCTATTGTTATGTCTAAACTGGACCGTAATCTTTCTGTCTATGAAAGGCACCGTACCTGATTTGTATCAAAAACATGATTTATTTTTAAGTCATGGTTTTGTCCAGCTGCTAATGTATTCTGCTTCATAAATTATTCACAATGATAGGGTTATAAGCACTTTTCACAACTTCAAAAGCAAGAGTGATAGCATGCTAACAGTGCACTTCTGGGCATCCAAGCAATAAAATGCTTCAAAATAAGATGACAAATTTATATTTTTTTCCTGATTAGATACGTCTACAATATGTCTGTGCTGGGCAAAACTGATTACAAAATAAACTCCTTGTCGATTTAAGAAAACTTGCCTATTGATTGTCGACTAAAAGGGGCGTGCCAAGAAAAGATTAGTCTTTTGTAGTAATCCTAACTAAACAAATGAGAAATAACAACTTGAATAAACCTGTTTTGTCATTAAGATTTCTTTGTTGCACTTAATAAATAGGAACAAATCTACTTTTTATTTTTATAACAGGACACAATATGGACTTTTTTTTTTGGCCTGGAGGAGGACCGCTCGTGTTTGTTTCTATAGAAAAGAAGGTAGTGTAGCTGTATTATTCACATCATGGCATAAATTGGTATTGGTATTGGTATTTAGACCCATTCACAGTGTACCAAAGTATGGTTTTAACTTTCTAATGCTAGCTACACTGCAAAAACTATAAATCTAGATTTTCTTAAAATTACTTGGAGCCAGAATTTTAATCCAGATTTGAGCTGTTTTAACAGGATAAGATTAATCGTTTATGTAATGTAGAATATTTCACTGCTTTTAAAAAATTGTAATTGGTTAATTTGGCTTGAAATAAGAAGCAATATCTTCAAAAAACACTTTGAAACAAGAAAAATCTTCTATGTCTCTACAATAAGTCAAGGTTAAATTAGTCAAAATGCTTGAAATAGGTTTAAATCCTAGAATCAAACAACTTAAACTTGTCTTGAAATGTGTAATTGTGTAGCTGACTTTTCACCTCCAGAAAGTTACACAGTGCACCTTTAAAACTGCCACACAGTGACATCATAAGTTGGAACAAAGCATGTTGAGTTTTGCAGAAGTTGAACATGGCAAAAGCTCACGGAAGTAAATTTTTCATAATACATGACCTTTAAAATCTTAACAAACATCAACTGTGATCTACAAGACACCAATGGCCCATAATTGACTAAATGACTTACGGGCCTGGCCACTTTAAAATAAATATGGTGTGTGTGATATTGATCAAGCTAAACCAGTTTTAATTGTAACACCATCACGGTCTATTCAATCTATTCAGATGTTAATTCAGGTTAATGCCATTGACCTGCATTTTTAGAATCGAATCAAGTGAAGTAGAAATGTCAAAAAGTCCAGCCGTCATCGTCATGGTTACACTGCATTCATTCTCCCCGTCTCTTTATCGCGCTACTGTACCTTAGCGCGCAGATAAACACACTTATCCCATTTTGGACAAGGCTTCCTCCGCTCCCTGTCCACCCCTCTTCCCCTCCCCTGCCCCGGAGCGCTGGAGCTGCCGGACCCCCCACAAATCACTAAAACATTTCAAACACACACATGTATCCCTGAGCCGCTGTGTGAAATCCTCAGGCTGATTGAGGAGGAGGAATGTGACCCCGCGACCCCAGGACGAGGGGCGGGAGGGGAGGGGGCGGTGGATGTTATAACAGGGAGCAAGTGAATGTATGTACACTTTCCATTGGTTAAAAAAAACTACCTGATGTAATTCTTTGCAATGGGACAAGCTATTGCATTTTGGCTTAGATGCTGGTTTTAGCATTGGATTTCTCAGCAAACTGCACTTGGGTTCTTCTTAGTCAGACTGTGATTGACTTTTTGCCTAAAAATATTCAAATGTTTTCTATTGCTCAGTGGTATCAGGATAGTCTTCGAGCCAGATCACGATTTAGATTTGATCACGATTCATGTCATGTACAGAGAAATAAAGTTATCTGCTTGAAACTGACCAGGCATGACAAATCTGACCAATAGTAGGAGAAGAAGGAGGGCAAAAAAATAGATTGTATTTGGATAGAACGCTAGAAAAAGGACATTTATAATAGGGTGATGTCATCAAAAAAGTTCAGGGATTGTCACATATCATTAAACCGTGACAGTCTTTTTCTAGTTCTATAAGAACAAAATATTTACCGTTTACCGTTAATTAATTTAGTTCATTTAATTGACTTTTATTTTATTAGGAAAGTCCCACTGAGGAAACCACAGCATCCAGGAGAAACCTTGGCAGACACGGGGAAAATATATTCAAACTTCACATTGAAAGGCCCTGGGTCACACTAGATCCCAGAACCTTCTCGCTATGAGGATAGAGCACTATAGACTGTGTCCTGTCCGTGTCGCCACATTTTAACATTAACACAAGCTAAAATAGGGCTGCAACTAAGGATTATTTTAGGAATTGATTAGGTGCGCGAATATTCTTTTGATTAATCGATTTTAGAACGTATAGGAGTCCCTTGAATACATTGATTTTTGCAAAAACTGGAGCTTAGATACTGGGAAAATACCACAATTATACTTAAAACTTGATAAATAGTAGCTACTTGATTCAAGCACTTCTTTTTCCAAAATAACATATTTAGATCGGCCTTTTTCCAGTGTAACGTCATTTGAGCAGTTCTCGAGTTATAGATTTATCAAAAAACACAAAATGGAACTATTTCCATCGTTTATCATCATCATTACTGCTTAATGGAGGTTTTCTCGTCTCCGGATATGTTTTGAATCCTAAATAAAACCTGTAAACGATTATACAATTACTAAATTAGTTGACGATTATTTAATAATTGATAAATTGCTGCAGCCCTAATGTAAAGGCAGATCAAATGTTAAAAATATTTTGTATAATCCCAAGTGAAACTGGCAGTTCTTGGAAAAATAAAGCTTTGCATTAAAGATACCTTGTGTAAACCATCATGTACCATAGATTTGCTGCTATAATTCTTTGCGCGACTTGTTCATATACTTAAATGTTGCGTAATATACAAAGCAGATGTTTGCCTAGACAATCTTTCAGTCTCAGTCTTACATTCCTTTACCTAGTGGTTTTAACATCTATCAAAGTGAGTTAAAGTCCAGTTTAATTTAGCCTCCTCTTGACTGTCCGGCTCAAATTGATTGCTTCAGACTTCGCAAGACAGTAGAACAAAGATTTCAAACTAATGACTCTTCACACAGGCTACAGCGAGCCAGCTCGGGCCAAATTCTCCGACTTGTTGAACTGTCTGCGCGGAGAGGATACGACTCTCTCATGTAGGTGTGACTAAATAGGCCTTTTCTCTCTCTCTGCACCTACACATACAAACCACCCACAGGACAAGCTTTTTCATGGCCCATAAACTCCATGATCAGAATACGTCTCCCGTCTCTACCTTCGCGTCCAAGAATGTGCGTCTGAGCATCCATGTGTGTCTGAAAGAAGGGGGAGGGCGCTTCATTTCAGGCTGATTTTGGCATCTCTGGTTTAATTGAAGGCTTATGACAGGCATTTGTCTTTATTTGATTATTCATTGTTTTGGAGGCTCTGTCATCGCCCACTACGTACCGGGAACTCAATTTGTACCTTTAGCTTAGCTTCTCTTACATTGTGTATCTGTTTTGAAATTTTATTTAAACACAGACAAAACTAAGCTGTTAAACACAACCCCCTCTTTGATATTTCAACAAAGAAAATGATAGTAAAATGAGATTATCAATTTCAAAGCCGTAAATGCCAGATTAAGCTAGCTCCAGCTGCTAACTGTTAGCATAAAATGGCAAGAAATAAATGTGGCGTTTTAGGCTTTCTAATAGCAAACTTTTGACTCCACCAGACTCCACTTTGGGAACCACTACAGTAGATAAATGCATCAATAAACTGGAAAGTGTGCCGTTAGCATGCTAGTAGTTGTTAGCATTATGGAAAACTCCACTCTAGTACCTGAACATTGTGAAAATCCACATATACACTCATTTGCTAGGAATATGCTTAAAGGACGGTTGATGATCTAATTCAGTTTTCCGGTTTCTATTTGCATTTTTAATAAAGTAAAAATAAGTATGGTGCTTTAACTAGCGTTGCATAACTATAGAATCACATTGTCACATCTGCAGCCCATGTTCAACCAGGAAGTCCAATGATAACTTCACCAACTGGTCAAACTCAGTCTGATTATTTGTTAAAGTAAATACAATTAGTGGAGCGAGGCAGGCATGTCCACGGCCGGTCCACACACGGTCTTTGTGGCGGCCGAGTCCTTTCTCTCCTCTCTGTGTGACGCTTGTAATGTGGAGCTGATTGTGGCTGATGGGAGGTCAGAGCAGTGAAAGAGAGCTGGTCATGCCTTCAATGACTTTTGCACCGCTGACTCTCTGTTGGGTAAACATTGTGATTTCATTCATGAGTTTGCAGTCAGAGGAGATGTTGCTTTGTGTGGGATTGTGTTAATATTTTTGTTTGGCCAGATAGATTTTGAATTAGATGTTGTGTAGTAGTGTTGCACTGTTTGTGGAGTTGATTTAGATCAGTGTTTTTCAACCAGGGGTGCAGAGACCTTTGGGGGCTATTGTATCTGGTGTAAATCAATCAGTCTAGCGATTATTCTTTTGATTTTTTTACTAGGTTGATTGAGAAAAAACAAAACAAAACAATATCAGATTTTTACCTAATTTAGGTTTGATTCAGAGAAAACTAACTTGAAGACTTTTTGCTGGAATTATTTAAACATTTTATTTTTTATATGCATTGTTCAAAAACACATTTTTTTGAGTATTTATTGTTGAGATCAAGATTCAGTCATGTTAAGCTGTCAAATATTTGGTTGGGGTTTTTGAAACGAAAGATTGACAATCAACTTTTTGAGAAAACTTGTTACCAAACTTTAAGGGAGAATATTAGTATAAAGGATTTTTACAATGAAATGAAACATTTTAATCATCTGTTTTATTTATGTCCATAAAATCATTACTAAAACAAATTTAATTGCGTTTTTGGAAAAGCTATACAAAATTGACTTGAAAGAACAATCAATGCGAGATAAAATTGTGATTATATTTAGTAATGGTTTTCCAGCCCTCCTTTATATGTCTTAAAAAACAGATTCTTGGTTTGCCCAAGTCATATACTTGACACATGAAGTCTGTGCATAGTCCAGATCACAATTATTTCACTACAAATTAGCTAACAAAGACCTGGATATTCAATTTCTTTCAGTTAATTGATGAACTTGCTTTACTTTTATAAAATGTTCTTTATAGTATATCTGTTCAGCAATTTTGAGAAGAAAATTATTAAAACAAAAGAATGGAATTGGTATAAATGAAAAAAAAAAAACATTTAGCCCTGAACTTTCAAGTCTGCGTCTACAGACAAGCTCTTTATCTTCACACATGACCAGTTCTCGTCCTAATTTTATCAGCACACCATGACCTTGATAGAAAAGAATGTCTGGAGTGACTATGTTATTACGAAGCCCAACTTTAGACTAAGTGCGCATCAACCACAGCTAAATGTAATGGGACTTCCTCCACACTTCACATTATGGTTTCACACCCTAGTTATCTTCTGCTCATAATATATTATATCATGTTCCGCTCTGAGGGTCTCGGTGGAAATAAAGACTTCTTTGCAGTTAGAGGAAATGGCCCAGATAGATTTTTTTAGTCTGACACAGCTTTAGGATAAAAATGGATTTTGAACGCCAAGGATGCCCCATTTCCCTAAACGATTTTAACCAAATTACAACCAAATACATTACAGTTAAAGTTGAACTACATTGTCTTGATTTTTCAAGCTCTGTTATTAAGATATTACTTAATTGCACCAAAATGGATGCAATTTCAGTTAAGAAAGTTACATCTCATTTGAATAACTTGTCATTGTGGAGTGAGGAAGCTTCTGATTCAATAAATCAAGCAAGGCAAACACCATAGCCAACTTTTGATTATAAACATGCAGTGGCCGGCAGTGTCTACTTTATTTACACCGTTTTAATTTTTTAAAAGTTTAAAAAAAGTTATAATAGATTGGTTTACAAATGAGGATGGGGCAAATGATTGACAAGATTAGATTTGGACCTAATTTATAATAATTACCATCACACTTTTGGTCTCAAAGTTTTGCATTCATGATTTTCTGTCATTTTTAGCTTGATTTTTTGTAACAACAGATTCTCAAATGGTAAAACTCCCCAGTGTTTGACCATTTTTTGTGTCTAGGCCAACTTAAAGGATCATTTCCCAGGTGTGCTTGGCTTTGTGTCAGTTGTATCTTGCGAGATCTTGTTGAATTCCTATTTGTAAACTGTCTCCAAACAGTGCTGCGGCTCAAACAGTGGAAACTTAACACAAACCTGGTGCATCTTTAAGGTCGACCTCAAAGGAAACAAGTTCACTCCATCATCGTGTCAAAAGCATGAGGTCATCTCAGCCTCTAGAGACTTTTCTGAAAACCTTCTACCAAGATCATAGTCAGTTGTAACTCATCGCTTTGTAGTGAATGGTTTTTGGCTTAAATCTGCCCAACCAACTTTTTTATTATCATAATTTGTAAATTTGGTTTCTTCTCCAGAAAGTTACCAGTGTAGGACTGAAAATAGTGCTGTGCAACTGTTATTTATTGTCCAAGCAACAATGTCACAACTTTATGTGACTAAAAAACATAAGACGCATCAGAGAAAAAAATGACCTTTTTTACGTCCAGTTGAAGGCATAACCAAATATTAGATGAACGATATCATGAGACCATACTCGATGTGCTAATTTTCATAGAGTATCAATCAGATTATCGGATTGGTTCATCACCATCATTTCACCTGCCAATACTCCAGTCTTATTTTACATAATAACAGATAATGATAATAATTAAATGTCAAACCCATGAGGTTCTTTTATTAATTGTGAGACTCTTTAATTATAAGCCAGACCTTTTAAATTAACACTGAATGGAGTCTGATTTCTAAAGCAAATCGCTATAGAGGGATTATTGATCGATTCCTATTCGCTGCAAAGGATTGGTTGAGGAACTTCTTTGATGAAAAAACAAAACAGGACAAGATATAGCTGTTTTGAATCAGATCTGAACCGGTGACAGACGTCTGGCTCCTCAAGCTTGAGAGAGTGTTTTTCTCAACGTTTTTTCACTTAATTAGTAGCATAACTTTTGTTTTCACACAGTGATAAACTCTTGTAGTTAGCAGACAACAGAGTGTTGTCACTACAGTTTGTGTCAATCAGTTTCGGCGCTCTCTGCATACCGGGTACGCGCGGATCTCCCGTGTTGATAAACAAATGATTCTTCTTTTGTAATAGAAAGAAAGACATTACTTTGTTGTTTGCAATCCAAATCATACAGGCCAAATTATAAAACAGACCTCTACACACTGTTTTCATGCAATTGTTAAGCATCTTAGCTTTTTAGTCTGATGACCATGTGAGTCACTAGATAATTCTTTGAGATGAGAGCTGATTGGCTGTGTTAGATTGTTTCACTTTGGTCTTAAAAACTGTGTTAAAGCTGTGCTAGTGGACAAAATACTAGTGCTGCACCAATGAGGAGATAAATTAGAAAAGTGTAAACACCTACTTCATTATTTATGGTTTGAAAACTCCAACTTGGTCTCATCTTTACATTTGCTCCAGTGTCAGCCTCTGTTATGTTTTCCTACACTATTGCCTGGTGCCTTGTTTACTGACTGAAATATTGCCCTCTAGCCTCTGGTGTATACAATGAATCATGCGCATGTGTATCCAAAAGACTAGCGTGCGTGCTGCAGCTTTTGTGCGCTGGAATTCGGGCATATTTGTGTCGTGCAGTTATTGTGTATTTGGCCGTGCGCGGTCTGTGCCCCATGCGCTCGGCAAGGAGGAAGTGCTGGTGTTTGTTTTAAACTAAGCACGCTCAGCCATGTGGGACAATTTAGCGGGAATGGGACCCCCTCTCCGAAAAAAATCTCTTGCTCATGGGCTCCTCCCCCCACCACTACCCGAGCTCTTCTGAATGGGCGGCTGTCTTTTGAAGGGGTTGTTTGGGAAGTTGGGCCAATAGTGAGGGCGCAGGGGAGGGGGCCATGTTGGAGCTGGATACACTGGTTTATTTACTTTGCGGGGTGAGAATTTTGGAATCCTTTTAGCATTTAAATTATACTGAGAATGTGATTTTCAATAAGATAAGAGCTTTAAGAGGATTTTGCTTTCTTTTATGGACCTCTCAGGAATAATGTTGGATTACTTCATTAGTAGATAAGTTATGACAGTGTCCTGAAGCAAGCCAGACAATAATGTAGCTTCTTGAAATTTGCTTGTGACTTTTGACAGTCATAGGTTGCTCTGTTCTCGTTAACTTTCATTAAATTACAACTTTGATTTGATTTTTAATGATTATCTGTATTTTAAGTGTATGTAAGATAACAAGAATCACTTGAAGGCAGTTCACAATGGAGCCAAACATTGTACTTTGCCATAAAGAATTATTTCAGAATTTTTACATTTTGCAAATTCTGAGGTTAACTTTCAGCAAAAATAAACTGAACAGTGCCCATTACATTACAAAACAAGATGAAATACCACATTTATAAGACTTACAAAAAAAAAAAAGGCAATTTGAAAATTGCTAGAGCTCATTATTCCTGCAAATTAAGCAATATCAAAACAGTCAAGTTCGTTTTCAATGGGGCTGGCAATATTGATACAAAAATGTAACATAAAAAGATATATAATATAATAGATGTGGCATATTTTGAGAATAAATTTTTACCAATTCAACAGAAATATGCTAAAACATGTATTGAAGCTTTTAGGTCAATAGGTTGCGTTCACATTGCAGAATATAATGACGTCATAAGTCCACATGACTGTGTGCAAAAGATAACAGTTTTAGGTGATTAGTACCCATCTCTATAAAATATTATTGGCTTATATAATGTTTTGAGGTCATTTGTATGTAATCTCTTGCCAGACAAATGTGAAATGTTTGCCAATTAATCATAAAAGTGCAAACATATAACTTTTATGCCATTAGTTGAGTATTTTTTGTAGCATTTTTCTATAAGTGAACGATGTACTGCTAAATTCAGTTTTTAAATTTCTTGAAAACAATATTAATGTTATTATTATATTTCCCATCTCTAAGTCAGGGTTGGAAAGTATTAGAATGGAAAGTGAAAATCAAGTAAAAAAAATTGGAAAGTTTTGCAAAATGTTAAACTATTTTGGGTTATTATACTAAACCCATTAAAGTGTTATTATTAGACCATATGCATTCTTATTTTTTCCTGATCCGACTAATAGCCCAAATATTTAGAATGTACTAAATTTTAAGAATTAAGATATGATTTGTCTTAGATCTACATCTATATTTTTGTCTTTTAGTGTTAAAATAATTAACTTATGAAACAAATTATTTGTTTTTATTTTGCAATGGACAACTTACTACACTGATGATAAAGAAAAAACGCAAAAGTAATTAACTAATTTTCAGATTTTGATGTTGTCTCCCTCCTAAATCTGTTAATTATCTGGATAATTGATTGCTACACATGTAAATAAGTTATACAAGTTCTACAAACCCTACTAAGTGTTAATTTTTTGCAGTGTAGAAGCTGGATATGGGGCAAAAACGAGAGAGAGAGACCAAAACACTGTGACTAATGCTGATTGGCCAGGACCCCATTTGGAGTGAAAGGCATGCAACCACAAAACGCACTCACACATACCTTTAAACTGCACAAGGATTGAGTTTTGCAAACACATCGTCATTTTGATGCTAAACGGCTGATTTTACACAGAAGCGGTGCATTTCACAGTCGTAAATGTGACAGACTTCTGCAGTGAAGCCGACGACAGGGACTTTACGCGACATTTGTGCGGATCAGTGTCACATAATGTTGAATATTGTCATGTCTTGAGTGTATAATGCTGTGTGAGTTCAGCCTTTTTCTCGCCTGAAGCCCATGTTACAGTCACTTGTGTCTGCTTATCGTCATGGAGACAAGGAAATGGACTAGAATAAGTGGGCATTTTTCTTACATAAAACCATTATATGTCTGTAATTTCTATAATGGTGACTCGCAATCAGAACTTTTATAAAAACTTGCCATAGAAAGTTATTTTGCTTTGGTGTTTGGTAAGAAAAATACTGTTACAAAAGGCAAAAATGCATTTCAGTTTATGACTCATGCAAATAATTATTGGTCTAGGAAAAGTAAATTATTAAAAACACGGAAGATGTCAAATAGATCACAATATTGAGACTTGATGACGCATTAGGGATTTCCCAAAACAGTTGTTTCACAGGTTCTTATCTTTCCAAACAACTGGCAAAATGTACCTCGCAGCAAATCATGAGCTCATCTTTTATTGTCGTCTAAAGGCAGATTGCGAGAATCCGATGAGTCATGTTAAATTAAACCATGGTCTGTTGAATTGGCCAATATTTTTCCCATTGGATGCATCACAATAAGTCATACGCATGTTGTGAAATGTTTATTGATTATGTTGCGTCGAACCAAGACAGAGACCAGTCAACCTGGATCTGTTTCAATGCATTGGCCTGCACAGTTTACTGAAATCAAACTGGAATTGCAATGTTCTTAGACAGGTTGCAGTTTTTCAAGTGCCATAATTTCCTTCACAAACAACAAAATATCTTGTGTTTTTTTCTGCCTAAAAATGTAAATCTGTTCAAACATGTTGATAACACATTATTTTATTTATCAGTTTGTCAGATCAGTTTCAAATGTTAAACTTTAAGCAGAATTCTACCAATCGTAATCACGACAACGCTCAGAATATTCAGAATGAGATATGTTTCACAAATGGTGCAGCCCAAGCACTGGCTTTTGACATACTGTAAATTCTCCTGTATGGGAGTTTGGGCTGACCACAAGGGAAGACATAAAGTTTTGTTTTTACACTTTAGTGCAAAGAGAGCACTGCAAAATGCATACAGTTGTGGAATGTAAATCAATGATTTATTTTGGAAAACATATTGGTCCATGTGCTGTTTGCATGCTATATAAAGTTTGCATAGATGTGAAAGAATGGACTTGGCACTGTTTTGTTGTTTAAAACCACTGTTAATAAAACAAAAATCTCTGGGTCTGGTTACCACTCCCCCTCCTATGATTCAAATAAACTCCATAATGTACCGTGCAGTCAGATTAGTTTATTTGCTTGACGTAGCTGAAACAAAGAAGCTGATTGATCTAATCTAACTTCACTCACCTCGCATTAAAATTGCTTTTTGTTTTTGTTTTTCTGTTTCACGTAATATTTTTTTTTCATATTTTTCTATTTTTTTGTCGTTAGTCGTCATGTTGGTTTGCATACACAAGGCAATGCGTGTCCCTGATTGGGTAACTAATCTGTCAATCACTGAAATTTGAAAGACAAGACAAGGTGGATTTAAAAATTATAAAAAAAAAAGAACTTGTTTGCTCTTTTTGGCTTAATCTTTATCCCTGGAGTTTTTGTTTTACCATAATTAACTTTATATTGCATCATGGTAGCAGACAATAGTTTTTCTGTTGTCGTATCGTGTTCGCAAACAACAGTTGGTGATTTAGGACATTTTATCTTCAACTCTGCAAATAATGTTATCAACCTACTCAAAACATCTTTTTTAAGAAGAAAAAGGCAATAATTTCAACTGCATGTGATCCTAAAGTCTGTGATACATGTGAGAGAAGCTAAGTCTTGTTGTTCATCTGTTTTCTGCTACAGTTTACATGATTTTCTCTTTTTGGATGCCAGTTACAAACCCAGTTCTCAGCAGAGTTTTGTGGGTTTATTTGTTTCACACTGTAGCGTCTTTTTCTTGTATCATGAGCTACAGGAGAAAATGCTCTTTCTCTCTGCTGACTCTCATACATTGTTGCCACTCACTGCAAACATGATGTCATCTGCATAACCTCTTTGCACAGCCCCATGTTGTCGTCTTGCTGACCTTCTCTCTCCAGTGTGTGTGGCCAGGCTGTGCTGAGGAGATCCTGGGCTTTAGGGAGGAGTTAACTCTGAGCTCTCCCAAGGCTAGCATACTCAGACATTCAGACTCAGTGAACTGCGCTCGGCAAAGTTTAGGAAAGAAGCACAGAAAGAAGAGAAGAAAATCTGGAAGCCCTACTTTGTCGAGAGTGACTCACGATCATGTGCTTGTGGGAAAATAGCCACTTCCTCCATATTAAATACAAACAATCCCGGCTTGAGATACACAAACGCAGGCTGGGATACTGCAAGCAGACGATTTAGGCTTTTTCTTTAAATGGAAATATTGACATCAGGCTGAGTGATGATGCTAATAAGGATTGGTGTCTGTAAACTATTTTGTTGTGGTGTGTTTAGGCATTGAACATCTGGTTAGCGAGGCGCGCACACATGGAGGAACATTCCGCTAGCTGCTTTAGCATTTCCGGTCGCCTTGAAGGAAAGACCACACCAGCCCAAACGGAACGGGTTGGGTGAGAAAAGAAATGCAAGATTCATCGAAATCAAATGGAAATCTCAATTAGAATGTGCACAATTAGAAATTTGCAAAGACTACAAGTGCCATCAAACTAATTTTGTTCTTTTGCATAAAAACAAGTAACTCTGAAGTTTAGATCTGCACAAACATGTTTTAAAATACATGCAATTTGGTCAATTCAAGACACTTTTGAAATCTGAACTCACAACAGAAGCTTTTCTAAAAAAAAATCATAAATTACAAATCAAACTGCAATCACCATTCAATGTTTCCCACATTGTGCAGCCCTAGATCAAACTTTTACTGTAATTATGGGGACCAGTTCAGTGAACTACAAATGTTTTGCAAAATATCTGATGTCAAATCTCAATATTTGAAATATGTAAAGTCCCATACCTGCTTAATGCATATATCAAGGAGTCAATAGTGACACATTGGGTTAAGAGTTCAATCTGTATCTGGAGGGTCACGAGGTCAAAACTTGCTTTAGCACTGCAAAGCAAAACACAAATCCCCGACACAGGAAAATGTAATGACTTGGGTATTGATTCCCTGTCCTGTGATTATTTAATCTATCTAGTAGAGTTTACCTATTGATAATGTTTATGTTGTTTATTATATACACTAGTTTGATCCATCCTCAAATATTGACTTGTATAACACCACATTTTAGAAAGCAGTCACAATATTCTGCAATATTTTAACAACAATAACAATATTAGCATTGTTTTATGACATGAACAACTCAGTCTTTTAATGTTTAAAGCAGAGCTAAGCAACATTTTGACCTTGGTAAATGTCTTTGTATAGGTCTCCGTGATGATGGTTGTATATGTATTTTGGGACATTTGAATCATGTGTCGGCTGTCTCTGGCAGAAACTACGGCAACTGCAACTTTCCTCCCCTGTCCCCTTCCCAAAACATTCCCAACCCGAATTTCTGCCCTGAGAAACCCTGGCACTTTGATTTTTATTTAGCAGTGAATGTGTTTAGATGCGTTTTTGCCACCTTATTTCAAATCTTAAAGTTATGCAAAATGAGAAAAAAGTTGCTTAGTTCTGCTTTAAGTAGTTTTTAAGAAACTCACCAGTATTGATTAATCAGTATCGGAACTGAAAAAACTTAATCACTGCATCCCTGTCTTAAGTCAACCAAAAAATTCAGCAAACAGAAGAATTTGAAAACGATCAAGATGATGGATATCAATGTGAAACTTTTATTGAATAATATTCATTTCATGTCATTTGTTTTGAGCAGTTACCTTGCAATAACTTTGAATACGCTGAAGACAAAGATTTGATAGTTTAACCGCACATTTGCATCATCAAAAAACGTTCCCAAACTTTCCAAATACTAGATACTGGCTGATGTAACTTGTTGAAACCTGGCTCTCTCTTTGACACAATGACCCACATAAATTAAAAGTCTCTCTTCCTCAAACAGGGAAAGTCAGATGAGTGTAGCAGCTCTTCCTCGTGTTCCTGTCGCTCTTGACGTTGCTGCTGCTGCGTGACTACGTGGCAAGAGCCGGACCCTGGGTTTTTACTGCCTGCTGGGCCTCTGCCACACCGCACACAGCTGCAAAGAGAAGAGAGAGAGAGAGAGGAGAGAGAGAGGGAGAGAGAGATAGAAAGAGAGGGAGAGAGAAGGAGAGGGAGAGAGAAGAGAGAGGGAGAGAGGAGAGTAGAGTGAAAGAGAGAGAGAGAAGGAGAGAAGGAGAGAGAGAGGAGGGAGCGAGAGGTGAGAGAAGAAGAGAGAAAGGGGGAGGGAGGGACAGAGGAGAGAGAGAGGGAGGGGAAAGAGAGATAGACAGGGGGAGAGGCGAGAGGGAAGAGAAAGAGAAGGGGGTAGAGAGAGAAAGGAACGAAAGGAAGGGGAGAGGAAGAGAGAGAGAAAGGGAGAGAGTGAAGGAGAGGGGAAGTAGAGAGAGAGAGAAAGAAAGAGAGGCATGGGGGAACGAGGGATGAGAAAGAGGGGGGAGTAGAGAGAAGGAAAGAGAGGGTGGGTGAGAGAGAGAAAGAGGGGGGAGAAAGAGAGGGAGGGATGAGAGATAGATGAGGAAGGAGAAAGAGAGAGAGGAAGGAGAGAGATGGGAGAGAGAAAAAGAGGAGAGAGGAAAATATTAGGGTAGAACGAAAAGACACAAAGAAGAAGAGAGGAAGGAGGGGGATAAGAGAGAAGAATGAAAGAGAGGCGGGAGAAAGGAGGAGGAGGAAAAGATAGAGGTGAGGAAAGAAGGAAAGAGATTAGAAACAAACTGAGAGGGTGAGAATGGTGACAGAGATACAGTATAGCGTTAGCAACTAGAGGTGGTGAGAAATTGGGAAGAGAGCTATGAATAGATGGGAAGAGAGAGGGAGAGAAAGAGAGGAATGGGGAGAGAAAGTTTCATGAGCGCAATAGAAAAAGAGCGAGGTCTTTGGGATCAGTATTTAAATGATTTGGAGCAAACATTAGCATAAGTTACTTTGATCAAGTTGAAGTTTCAAATCAAGAAAATAACATGTCTTCTGCTCCTCACCTATATTTTTCCTGCTGCCATGATGCAACCAAATCACATCAAACACTTCCATCACCTTTTAAATGACATGACCACCAAATGTTGCACAATTTTGGAAAAGATATTTAATTTCGATTACTCTGACAAGCATTGAATGTGAGATTAGACTTCTGGTAGGTTTCTAAAGCTAGATTCTGTATTGACAATTTAGTGAAAATTGAAAAAAACATGTTGTTGAGCTTAACTACAGATACAGATTCATTTCTGCATAAAAGATGATTTGTGTTGTCATACCAAGCAGAGTCTATAAGTGCTTTCACAATTTCAATCTTAATTTTGATGCTATGGAATATACTGAGTTCCCAGTACCAATTTTGACACCACAAGTATAATTAATATGTTTTCTTCAGGTCAATCTTTAAGACAAAATGATTACTGAATACTGTATTTTTAGCTTTGATGCTAGTTCTGAATAAGCTTATAGAAAGTCAAATGATCACCTGTTAGCATTACATCTTATTACTATTGACACTTGTTCAAATGAGTTTTAAATCTTGTTTCGAAACCAGATTTACTAGCCATTCATACATAATTTCTGCTGTTTTGGATAAAGCTAATATCCTATTTCATATCTTATCATTCCAGCTCCATTGTGATTTCAGTCAGATTGTGAGATGCTGCGCAGGCCTAAGCTAACCCTCTCTTTTCTTACACACAGAGGTTATTGTCAGGTCTTCCGAAACAGACCGGAGCGGAGAGAGAGTATATACTTCATTTGCTGGATTCATTTAATTTCCCCGCTGCCCGCCTGTGTCTGTGCTGCTTTCACACTGGCCCGCTGCCCGCTGCTGTCTGTGGTATGACAGGCAGGACTAATGTTTGTTCTGGAGCAATAACACAATTAGGATTCCACGCATATCTCTCCGCACTCAACCTCCGGCCACTGCCCCCCCCCTTCCCTCCGCAGTCCTCCTCTGCACCTTCTACCTTCTGTCCCGTCCTGTCTGCTAAAGCTGGACAACACCGGGCAAATAAATCAGAGGAAGAGCAATGTTGCAAATGGGTTTTTTAAGAAATGAGAATTCAGTTCACTATTTGCTATGTAGAAAATTGGACAACAAGATTTGCCGGTGTTGTATTGAGCTGGACTTTTGGTGCTTTATTAAAGTTAAGCGTAACCCAGCTCCAATCCTAAGCCTATCCATAAATTGTGTAAAAGGTTAGCCAAATTAACCTTGCAGTTTGGGTAATACATCACAAAAACAAATGAAGAAAGCCCTTCTCAAAAAGACCAATTTGACACAACATTGGTTTGAAAATGAGTCATTGCAGATGAAATATTATAGTAACTTATGATTTGTGGATAATGAACTGTTCCTATACTAATTGGATTTAAGTGTCTGAAGGCTGAAAATGTCTCTTAACTTATTTTACAATTCATTTTTTATTCTACAAGATGATCAAAGTCAATTATGAGATGTTCAAGGGCAGTCGGTCACTATCTTCGGTTTTGTTGACTGAAATTATGAAACCTATCACTGCTCTAGCAAAAGTTTATGAATGAACGTCGATATTTGATCTTGTATCGTCACAAATCTTAGTTTCAACAGTTATTGTATAAAGAACCGTAAAATGTCCTAGTTTGTGACCTCCTTAATGAAATCAGGTTTACGTAAATATAACCAAATGCGACATAAATAATAGATTATATTAAAATGACTTGCTTCTTAAATGTTCTATTATATTTTTGTTTGTTTATTAGAACTCAAACATTCATATTTTAGAACCCAGAGCTGATAACCTATTTTTTTTTGGTCAATATGTGAGACCAAATTTGCAAATGTCGCCAAAATATAAAACTCGGAATGACTAGTGTGCACTCTCCTTAATTATCCTTCACAACCGATAATCAGTGAATCTTTATCTATTATTGGTTATATATTTTTTCACGTTCTTTAGTGACCTGAATAGCCACAATTATTGATTAATCTTGACGTCCTTGTTTCAGCTCTTTATTTTGTATACATGAGAAGACAGGCAGCAGATAATATTAACTTAATCACACCAAAGTACAGAGCTTTCCACTAGTAATCTCTCTCTCTCTCTCTCTCTTACCCCTCCCTCCCTCTCTCTCTCTCTCTTTCCTGGCAGCGTTCCCACTGCTTGGTCCACTGCTCTTCCGCTAACGGGCCCGGCGCAGGTGATCTTTCTCCAATTAACCTCTTCTCACAGTGGAAAGCTCTCCCACAGCTCTTGACCTGGGTATAAAATAGCTGCCTGCTTCCTCTTGTGTTTTTTTTATTCACATGGAAAACCGATACCACCACTGACCCCTCCCTCTCTCTCTCTCTCTCTCTCTCTCTCTCTCTCTCTCTCTCTCTCTCTCATCTCTTCCTTCTCTCACCCGTATCTCCCTTTCTCTTTCTTTTGAATTCAGGGTGTAGCCTCAGTCCTGTATATATGTTATGTAACTATACCTCTCCCTGGGAATGAACCGCACTTTCTTTGAGCCCTCTGTACACCCGCCCACTGTGTTCTTCCCCACCCAATCAGACGCGAGATAATCAGCTCTCGGCCAATGGGGAAAAGCTGCTGCGTTCTGGAATGTGGAGGAGGTGGAGTTGTTCCAGGAAGTGCACAGCAGTTCACAGTCAAAACCCGGACCTACTTTTCTGGCACTGAGGATTAGAATTACTCTGGGTGGGTTGGAAGCGGCGACGTATTTAGTTGAAAAGGACTTTTTGAAGTTTTATGTAACTACAGCTTTGGACATTTCAAAATATACTGGACATTTTTTATGCCCTGAACAAATATGTCATTGTCAAGAGCAAGGCTTTACCTCTTATAACCTCCGACTGACCCATTTAGTTGAGCTAGGATAAGAAATCCTTGTACATTATGGGTTTCTATGGCTTATATGTGGATGTAAACAACCTAGACAATACTCTTGATTTCATCATTGCTGTTCACTTCTTGTAGATTCTTGTTGAACAATGTTGTGTTGGATTTTATATTCCTGAAGGTTAAACGCGTCATGCAGTAGTTTTTTTCAAATGTTTTCTATACATTTCTAAAGTGAGATATGAACAATATGTAAATCATCCAATTACTAATAATTGTAAGATGTAAGTATTGGGTAGAGATGGGCCAATAAAGATTTTTTTTTTTTTTTTTGGCCTTGTGCTGTGGTCGATAGCCGATATTTCTCTATGCCGATATTTGCATTGCAAAACAAAATGTCGTTATGTGATATACCAGTAGTTTTTCAAAGTGGGGGTCGAGACCGCTCGGGGGGTTGTGAAGCAAAATTTGGGGGTTGCGAGATGATTTTAGA
This sequence comes from Mugilogobius chulae, assembly GCA_038363315.1. Lineage (NCBI taxonomy): Eukaryota > Metazoa > Chordata > Actinopteri > Gobiiformes > Gobiidae > Mugilogobius > Mugilogobius chulae. Next base: position 15,595,447 of record CM076406.1, on the reverse strand, counting down.
ATGTCATTTACAATTATTAGCTACTTGATATTTCATTAGTTTTTTTTTTAAACGGAATAATCGCGTTTGACCAAATGTTGGTCTGAACCCTCCCATACTCTGACTGCGAGTCAGAGTTTGGTGCAAGACGTGTGAGTTTCTTTAGAAGTGCCTTGTACACCAGCAGCAGTCCGCTGTGGTTCGTGTTTGCCCAAAGCCGTGCAGATTGATGTGTGTTCCCGCGGAATAGTTAAAAGTCGCATAAGAGTGGTGCGACCTCTGACAAAAATAGACTTTAAAGATTCTTTCCACACAATTGCGCAACTCTCGAAAATGCACTCGCACTGATCCGAGGTCTGTGTACAAGAGCAAATTGGTATTGAAGACTCGCACCAAACTCACACTCACTGTACGCAGGGGTTATAAATATATTTTCCTACTTGAAATGATTACAGACATCTATTTTGTTTTTCTGTGTTGGTCGCGAGCTGGCTACATGGTTATTTTGGGAGTCTGAAAAGTTTGGGGCATACTGTTTAGTCTGTGATGCAAAATATTCTGTGGCATTATTACTACTACTTTTTATACACCTCATATTAATTTAAAGATGCAAGATGCAACGTTTGATGTAGTCGAATAAAAAAGGGTTAGGGTTTAGCCAAGCTCAGGCTTGATTGTTCATGCAATAAACGTATTCATCGGTGTTTCAAGCTGATCTGTGAAGAGGCAAGCTCACACTCAAATACGATTTATCACAAATAGAAAAAGACAATTAAACTGCAATTAACCTGCAACAATTCTATTAAAGAAAAACTGAATCTTTACAATAATGTTGACTTAGTGACTTGAGAAAGTATAACACAACTTGAAACTTCTACTCTGGAACACTGCAGGAAAAACAATGGACACATGCTCTTGGAGAAGTTATATTGTCTCTTACGCTAACTTAGAAAAGAGTCTGAAAACTGCTGATTAATTATTGGGTCATTTTTAGGTCAAAAAGAAAAGAAAACTCCAATTCTGCCTTAACATTTCCCACACAGACCCAGACAAGGTCATAAGGTGAGCTTTGTTTACAATCGGACTCGCGGAAATCCTGCTTATTCAACCTTTAAAAATAAATAGCGTCCAATGAGCGGCTTTCTTGTCTCCGCTTTGGGAAAGACACAAAGGAAGAGGCGTGTTGGGCCCGTCTTTGGTCACTGGATCATCAGTTTTTGGCCCGGGTGTTCCTGGAAATGTAAACCAAAGCTGAGTTTAGAGGGGCTGCAGCAGGGTCAAGTGGATGTATGAGGAGGAAGGCGACGTCCAAGATGAGCATTTTGTGGATTTATCACAGCGTAGTGTTGTTCTGTAGCTAACGTTTCAACATTAGTTTGGATACTTGATGCTAGTTTAGATGGAAATTTGAAAAAAATAAGAACAGAACTCAATGATGCATTACAGGTGGCAATCCTTTGAAAGTCTTTGTTCTAATTCAGTTTTTCTTAAGTTTTTCCCTCACTAAGTACCACTATATATAATATGCGCCTAAAGCTTGCTAATTTAGGCATATATTTGATTGGTTTATTAGTTTAAGAATACATTACAAAAAGTCTAAAACAGTTGTAAGTTAGAGTTAATGCAGTTCTATAGACACTAAACCCATAACAAAACCACAACATGAATAGATTTATAAACATACAGAAATATTTTTGATTTTATGCAATATAGTCATTATAATCAAATACAGTAGTTTTATCCTTTTGATTAAAGACACATTTTAAAACATTTATGTTGAACTGACAAAATATCGTTCAAATACCGTTATAATACGTCAAAACTTATTGAGATATTCATACTTCTTAAAGTAATTCGGTGTAATTATCTGACAAATGTGAATAATTTTTCTACCTAAAGTGCAGAAATTGAATCTTCATACCCTTATTTTCAGTTTTCTAAAGCACTTAGAATTACTTATTATACGAATTATGCAATACATATAAACGTTTTATTTGAACGTTTTAGGTATCGCATAATTAGAAATCTTACAGCCAAATTATAAAACTTGGGATCGGAACTGAAAAAGCTAGATCAGTGCATCTCTCTAATCACTAATTATTGTCAAATCAGAACTATTCTTATGGATCCTATTCCATCTTTACAATGTTGTGAAATACCAATGAATGTCACATGATAAAACATTTTTTCTTAATGCATTTGACCCAGACAAACTTTAAATGACATCGCTTGAGGACATAATGAAGGTGTTTATCTCTTATTTTTCATCTTATTGACATTTATAATCTAATAACTGATTAGTTAAGCTTGTAACCGGCTCTTGTTGCTTCCTTTTTAAATACTTTATGATATTCAAATCTTGCAGCTAAACAAACAACATGATCACATCCATCTTATCACTTGTTGTTTTAGTCTTTTTAGTGCTGCTTCCGGTGAAGGTCAGGACAATGATATTGACTACTTTTGGGATCACATAGCCCGAGTTTGGACAGTGATGCTCCAGAGAGACGGAGAAATGCTGATTGGAGTGCTTATTGGCCGGGCCATGTCGTGGCTTGTCGGTGCCTGAGTTGCTTACAGCGATCTGCAGAATGCCAGGTATTTAAAAGGAAACAGGAAACAGACTGAGACGAAGCAGAGGACCCAGATGAAAGGACCGCAAAGGCCTCTGTTTCAGTGAAGTCATCCAGGAATAAAATTAGAAGACGCGGCGAGAGGAGGAGTTGATTTAGAGCAGTATCCAGTTTAAAAAGTGATTAGAATTACTCTATTCAAAGACAAAATGTATGTAATCTAGCAAACAAGTACCACTTAATATAATATTTGTCTTTCTAAGTACCACCACATCAAAATTAAGACTATGTTGGGCCTAAAATGGAGATTAAATGGTTTAAAATCAAGTCTAAACTAATAGTAAACTATACTTAAGACAGTTCTAAAAGATGCTCAGCCCAAAAACGGAACATAACTGGATTTGTCTTTAAATAAAACAAAATTTTAAGCTGCAGAAAGATTCAAGTGCCACCAGAAACACATGTACCACAGCTTGAAAAACACTGCTCTAGTATTCGTAACACAGCGGGCCTGGAGCAAAATCACTTTTTTGCATTCTTGCATCACAAAATATAATACTGTAAACAGATCTATTTCTCTGCAGACACATTTGGACCAAAAAGAAGTTTTAAATAAAGGGACTAAGCCCATTTTTTTTAAATAAAAAAATGTAAATCCATTTCCCCCACCACAGATATCTTATTAATGTATCTATTCAGGTAGAAATTAGTCCACAGTGTCATGCCTCCATCTAAGTTTGTCTGTTGTTCATTCTGGCTAGCTGCAGTTAACAGTTGTGAAAAAAGATTAAAACACATTGTGGTGAACAATTTGGAGGCTCAGAATGCATTAGGTGAGTGAGCAAATTATGTAGATTTAAGTTTAAAATGTTTTATTTTCGTTTGTTTACATTTTTAAGGAAGCAAAAATAATTTAACACCTTTAAGTATTGGCTAATAGATTGGCTAATTGTAATGTAATTTTGTTTCCAGGAGGCTCATAGCCTCTGAAGTATGCTTACATTAATAAGCAAGCTATTTAACTCAATACTGCAAAGTTAATTATTGGACTTAAAGTGGACATATGCTAAGCCAACTATCATGAGCTTTTAACCTTTAACAGTGTTCTCTCATTAGTTTTTCTTTAAGTTGTATTTTGTTTGATTCATGCATGTTTAAGTAATCCTGGTTTATCCTGCAACTAATGATTTAGCTCTCAGACAAGTTCTGGTTTTACTTATCACCTATTCCCACCCACATTCTTATACTTTGATAAGAATATTTATGAATGACAATATAAATGATGCATGTTATTATGAAATATCAGCATGAGGAGTCGGGGCTTATCAGTTCTGCGGTTTTGACCAGCAACTCATTGAAATAGTTTTTATTACTTAGATGTTTTAGTCAGTACACTCAATCAATATTGTGATTTAGCACTTACTAAATGTAAAATAATTATCTATTAATCTATGTATGTCATAGTTCATTACGACCTATCTGGAAAAAAGCAAAATAGGTCTCCTTTAAACTAAAAAATGTTTTATCTTCATTATTCATTTATGCTAGTTTTAATGACTTACAACATATGTTTATAGGAAGGCAACTTATTCTTTCTTCAGCAGTGCTATTCAACTAATTTTAAGGTGCATTATGTAATTTTTCTGTCACTTTTAAAAGAATATTTACTTTGACTGTATGCTTCACAAATAATTTGAGATGCAACCAAGCCTTGTTATAAGTAAAATGAGTTAAAAGAAGATGCTATTTAAAGTAAATTGCTTGTTTTAAATGAATTCTTAAGCGAAGTAGTTAAAGTGATAGCACAAATTTGACAACTTTTCAATCAGATACTCACTTTTTCACATTCTTCTGCTGATTTTAGCTTTTTTTTTCACCTTAGACAACAATTTGATCATTAAAATACCTTTGGAAGCGTGCATCCAGACAGTCTTATACAACCGGAGCATTCTAGGGAATCTTTTTTGCATTTTTAAGCTTAGTTACTGGATGTTGCATGTCGTCTCATGCAGCTCGGTTTAACATTGCATCATCACATCACATTCGGAGTGTTGCTAATAAGCATCTGCCTCAAGTTATGCGCACAATGTAGAAACCCACCACAGTCTAACCTTGGAGACAGCGAGGGGAATGCGGTATGGAGCAATCGTGATGGGAAGTCTTGTAAAATTTAGTGTTGAGTGAGCGGTTGAGATGAGGACACTGGCGTTGCCTGATCGGGATAGAGAGTCTTATAGAGTCTGCTTCTTGTGTCCCCATTTAGCCGATGATTTACGATCGCTGTCGCCAACTTAAAGTCTGCTCCCACTGGAAAGATCCCCCACGAAGAAGGACTTGATTTGGGAATATGGCAGAATTTAAGGAAAATGTTTGGTGGTTCTGATTAGTTTGGAGTTTTGAGTTCGCAGTTGGGAAAAACGTGTGTCACATTTGTCTGAAGCCAGATCGTGATTTGAATATTTCACACTTCTTAATAGACTGTCTATTTTCCTATCGTCTTTTATGTGTATTACAGTGAATCATACCTCACTGTCATTGGCTAAATCCAACTGTCACTCGCTCAAAGCAGGACAAAGTCTGACAAAAAGACAAGTAGGTGGAAAAAATGGTCTGGTTTGAGTCACAATGCATTCATTTATACCAAAGCTAAACTTTTAGAAGCCTTTTGACCAATAAATTTAAGTATTTATTGCTAAGAACTGTAGTGTTTGACAATATATTTGATGACAACATTGCATCATTTAAAATTTACAGTTTAAGGAGTACATTGTGATTAATTGTACTAATCCCCACCTTTGACCCAAAGTCACTGGGCTAGGCTCCAGTCGTTCATGACCCCAAACAAGAACAAGCTGTAGAGTTTTCTTTGACCAGACAAAATTGTTTGGTGTGCTTGTCTAAGTCTGTTTGAAGTTCTGTTTGTGTCACATTGACTTTGCTTTATCATACAGAAAGTTTGATTTGATAAAGCTGGTCACTCTAGAGCTGCCATGTCCAAACTACAGTCCATGGACCAAATGAGGTCCTTAGATTGAATTTTGTTGGTCCTCAGACTTGGCCCAAACAGCAATAAGTAATGCATTTTAAGCCAAGTTTGAAAAGAACTAGTCTCAACATTGAGTTTTGTCAACCTGGTGAAATGCTCTGTTTTTTTTCTTGCTTTGAGTTATGGCTTTTGACAAATTTCAAATTTATTGTGCTCAGTGTAATGTATGTCCACTTTAATGTGTCCCTGACTTTTTCAAATTGTGGCCCTTGATGAAAAAGGTTTGGACACCCCTACGCTAAAATGACAATCGATTATCAGTGTTTCTCAAACTACTGCAACTAGTGATCTTTTAAAACTTGTTTTGAAACCTATATGCAAACCTATTTGCATAGACTAGTAAAGGATTATTCAATTACTGAATTAGTTCACAAGTATTTCAAAAATCGACTAGTTACGATTAATCAGTTGACCTGTTGCAGCCCAAATTTTTATTTTTTTTTTGCTTTTGTCTGAGAATTTTCTTATGTAAAACTTAATGTGGCTATGGCATATTTGAACTGGCTTAGACATGATATAAAATACTTTGCTTTCCTGTAGAAAACTACTGTATTAGACCAAGATAACTGAAGATTTCTCTTTTGTTTGCCTGTGGTCTCAATAATTAAGAAAATTCATAAATTCAGATCTTTATATTTATAAAAACTGTGACACTGAAACCATGACATCAATAAAGCACATAATCCTAGCTAAGAACATCATACAAAGATGCACCTTTTGCTGGCGTTTGATGCTTAAAAATAGCATTGTGGTTTGCAGTCAGACAGGAGACATCTGAGTGCTAAAATAAAAGGAGCCCTGCAGGTTTAAAGTCGAGTTAGTTGTGTCTCTGAGCTTGTCGGTACACGGCGGCGCAAGTGTGTCCTCTGCATTCCTCTCTCCACCCGCTGCTGCTTCTCTCGTCTCTGCTGTGGATACATATCATTACCACAATTACAGGGCCACAGGACGCAGACCGGAGACTCACTGGCAAATGTGAGCATGCGGCGCAGAAGCCAAGCGCAGGAAAGTGAGGATTAGAACCGGCGTTTTGGGTTCGTTTCATGTGTGGGTCTGATTTTATTGTACGAGTTAAACCTGACGACCAGTGATTAACATATCACATTTATCAGATATTTAGGTTGTTTGGAGAGAAGAGTCTTTATGAAGCTCTTTTCTGGCTGCAAAATTTGGTTTGAAGATGCAAAGTTTGGTTGCGAAAAAGCATAACCTGAGGGAGAGGACCACATTGAAAAGATGGAGCTTTGGTGATGTAGGTCTACTTGGCCGGCATCTGGCAAAAGTTGTCTCTTTAAAGGCCTGGTTGAACTTCCTCTTGTTTGTTTCCATGGAAATGTAGTTGGCTATAATATTCAACAATATGGCATAAAACATGAATACCAGTATTTTTAATGGTGTGTTTTTAACTGTATTGGGATCATGTACTGTAGGTGACTCTCTACCTTGTATTAATGCTTTGTACAGTGTTTCAGTCACCATGAAGACAAGTAAAGCCACCAGATCAAATTGTAGATCAGGTTTTTATTTTATTTTATGTGTTTCTTTCTTATCTAAAAGGCTACATTGAAATAAGTCGTTTGCATTTGTTCCATCAACCGAATAATCAACTAAAAAGAAAGCATGGCAAAAACTAAAAATCTGATTCCCAAACCACGCTTGAAAAGACTAAAAATGTTGTGGAGTTCATGCAAAAACAACAAAATGAATAACAAACAATGTGTTTATGTAAATAAAAGGCAAAAGGTACGCAAATCTTCAGCTAGTTTACTACTTTAATGTTGCAGTTCAATATAACTCCATCTAATATAACTAAAGAATGGGTTGACTAATGACAATTTTGGTCAACTAAGACTCCATCAACCAATTAATCAACTAAGAAGAACTACAACACTACCAAAATTCTCATCTTTGGGCATCAGGACTAATAAGAAAGAATGCAATTCTTAAAAAGAGAAATGGAAAGGTTAATACTAGAATGTCAGGTCTGGAGAGACAAATGGGTAAGTTTAGGAAAAGGTTTAGCGTAATGAGTATGTTTGACAACCAGCTCATTTCCGTCCTACTGACTATCTAGCACTAACCATGAACAATATATTGTAGTAATAAAGTTTTATACATGGGAACCTGACTCTGTAGAAAGTTGACTCCACTTACAGAATTCTTTTCAGGCAAAACATAGACCTAAAAAAGTGCTAGTTGGCACAAGAATATCGGGCAATATATGGTACCCTTATAACTATTGTATCTCTGGATTTATTTCATGTTTTATTACTAAAGTCAGAGTACTATTTCTAATTTTATTTTCAGAACTCTTCAAATTTAAAATGTCACGGGGACGTAAGTGTTGAGTTTAACGTGGGAACTGGAGTCGGATCCATCTTTTCTCAATCAGTGTCTTTGTGCTGAGCGTATATGTGTGTGTGTCTTCTCACTATAGGCATTCCTCTCCACCCTGTTCTCTCTCTCTCTCTCTGTCTCTTTTTCCTTTTTTCCTCTCCTCAGTCTGGGGAGAGAGCGAGGCAGGTCTCCCATACACTGAATACCTTTTGTAAGAAGAGCTGGACTTCAATGGGAGTGGTATTGGTGGCACTTTCCCACAATATTTAGAAGCGACGACCCCCTTTTTTAACTTAAGACCGCTGCAATACATCAACTTGTCTTTGTACAAGTGTGTCATGCCATATTGAACAAAAGACTCAGCAAGTAACAATATCGTATAAAGTTTACAGCTATTCAGGCCCCATAGAAAGATAAGGGTGAACACTTGCTTCCTATTGTAATTTGATTTGGAGATCATTCTTATGTTGAGTATTTGTTGAGTTCACTATCTGCTAATAATGTTCTAACACAGCCAAAAACTCACATGAATCAAATTTAAGAGCTTTCCTAGGAAGTCAATTACATATGTACTCATGCTAGAGTTTTATATTAAATCTAGGTCTCAATGGGTTTACTAATATACTCTTGAAAGTTTTGTATTATTTTTTTTAACCACTTTAAGCATTCATTCATTTCCCACCACTTGTTTCTGTTAGAGGAAAGAAGTGGTGAGTGGTCACGGGTGACTATCACAGTGACTTTGGGCCTTAGGCAGGGGAACACTCTGAATAGTGGCCAGCTCGTCGGTTTGGAGACAGACAACCATTTCATTCATTCATTTCCTTGCCGATAAGGAGGGTCTAAGGACAGGGGTTTAACATGCTTGATCAAATGTTTCATTGAATGTGTATTGTTTCATTGAATATGTATTGTTTTATTTTGATTTCCTTTGCTAAAATTAATAATCTTGGGAAGTCCTCAGAGACGACTGTGTTGTGATTTTGGGCTATGCAAAAAATAAATTGATGAAATTGATGATTCACTAACAGGATTTGCAGGGCTGGGTAATTAATTGAAATTTTCAAATTTTGAATTGAAAGATTGAAAACCAATCTTTTGTTAGTTTTTGAAAAGGTTCAACAAAATCAAATCAAAAATTTAGAATAATTAACAGGGAAAAAAAAAACGTGAATATATTTTTTCCCAGATCGCCCAGCCCTAATTTGCAGTGATTCCCATTAACCTTAACATGCATGTTTTTGGAGGTGAGAGGAAGCCTGGAGAGAACCAGGGTAACATGGAGAGAACATGCAAACTCCACCCAGAGAGATCATGAGATGTTGAGTTGGCACGGCCCGGGAGTCAAACCCACAATCTCGCTTTGCTACCGTGCACCCATATGAACACATGACTTGATGAAAACTAAATGCATATTTTTGTCATTAGATTCCTTGTTACGCTAAATAATTAATATAAATCTCCATTTTTACTTTGAGCAGGTTTGCATGGCCACAAAACATTCTTATTATTTGGCTTGGAGGAGCTCGAACATGTCTGTGTCCGCATAAAAGTGGTTCCCTTTGCTGATTTCTTTCATATTATGGCATAAAATGTATTCATCTCCTTTCAGAAAGTCCCAAAGTATAGTTTTACTTTCTAATTCGACTGAATTGTGTAGATGACTTTTCATGATAATTTATGAGCAAGTAACTCGAAAATGTTTGCATTATAAACTTAAGATTTTTTCCCATTCATGCACTGTCTCGTCTTAAAATCTCCTGCACTCAAGTCGATAAGTTGCTTAGTACAATATTGCATGTAGGGCTATAGGCGATATTGACAAAAATAGATATACCAATAATTTTTTCACATCTCGATTACGATATTCAGATATGTCGATCCAGCAGGAAAATGTTGAAGCATCAATGATAAACAAATATGACTATAGACCTAGTTGACTTAAAACATGTCAGTCAATGAAAGAAACGCCCCCTTTTCAAAACTAGTAAGTTTCAATCAATTTACCAAATACCTGACACTAAGTGCACTCACAAAACCACAGGTTGAGAGATTTTTTATTTTGAATAACTACTTGTAAAGAAAAATGCAGCTAAATTAGATTTCATGTCTAAACACACACAAAAACCACCTCTTTTTGCAATATTATTTTTATCTTTTTTGGATACCTTCAAAACAACAATCACAACATGATCTAAAATCCGATCATGTTTCCCACTGTATCCTATAGATGAGCTACAGTAGGTGCTTCTTTTCGGCCTGACACCTGAGAGCATTCCTGGGTGCTTAGCGAACCAGCAGCAGGGAAGACGACACCTACAGCTACGTCTGAGCTCGGGCCTATTCTGTGCCTCTTATGTCAACAGGTTTACATGCGCCGCGCTCATTCAGTCGACTTCTGCGTCATAAAGACTCTGTGGTTTATCAAGGACATCGAGAGGAGAAGGAAGAGCCATGATGTTCCTGTTGTTTTGTGCACTGACTAGATGGAGATGGAAAAATCAGGCAGTTTATAGGTGTTTTTTAAAATGTTATTATGATTTTTGAATGGATTAGAACATCTCTTGTAACTGAATACATGAAAGAAGAGAACATTTGAATATTAGGTGTAGCATTTTGAGAAAAAATGCTATCACAAGAGATGAATGTAACTTTTAAATAAAGGTATAAAGTGGGGCTAAGTGAAATGACAAAAAGATTTCTTCCTGAAATTAAAGGGACTATAAACCATTTTTTTTTTTTTTTTTTCACAAAGAAATAACTTAAAATCTATTTCCCTCTAGCACATATACCTGGAAATTAGCCTGTAATGTCCTGACTATGTCTGATAATGTCCTGTTCATTCACCAACTTCACTAAGTTTGTCTGTTGTTGTTGTTGTTATCCTTGTAGCTAACAGATGTTAGCATGCCGGTACATCTCATTCTTTAACGCTGTGAAAAAAGCTCGGAGGCTCACAATGTCAGCCAGTAAAACATGTAAAAAAAATATAAGAAGTTTAAAATGAATAATTTCTGTTTGTTTAGATAAGCTAGCACAAATCAGGTAGAGGACCTTTTAATATAGCAATAACTCATCTCAAAATATAGTTTTGGAATAAATGACCTCACTAAATCTTCAAATAAGGTCCTAAAAACAAAGAACTGCCCTTGCAAAATTTGAATGTTTGATCATGTCATTTAGAGTCAAAATCTTATGAAAACAGTTGATGATTAATAATAAAAAACATTTTAAACAAGAGTAAGAGACACAAGTTGCAGAAATCTAATTGAAATGCTATTCCTGTAATGCTCTGCTTTTTCGTTGAAATTGTTCTTTTGTAATTCCCAGTTTTCGATAAGAATAGAGTCAAAATCCTATGAAAACAGTTGATGGATGAATAATAATAAACAAGAGTAAGAGATGTTTTGCAAATTGTGATGTTCTACTTTTTTGGGGGTGAAACTGTTCTATCGTAATTCCCAAATTTTGATGTGAATAGTAAGCCTGTATGAATTGAAATTGAATTTGTAAAATGGCTTCAAGACATTTGCGATACACATTTTTTGGCTCATCGCCCACACCTAACAAGGGCTGCACAATTAAATATAATAAAATTTTGATCTCCTTCACAACAACATTTTTTGTTCTTTTCTGCATGAAACCTGTTAATCGTGCTGGTTTATTCTTTTACTCAAAGCAAGTTTCATTTGCCCAAACTTTTAGAATTGTAGTGTTAATGGATAGAGTGTATCGTGTCAGTGTGTTTTAGGGACTTCTCTTGCTCTCTTGCTTCCTTTTTTTTATCACAAGATCCTGCGTGTGGGTTCACTTCCATTTTGAAACCGCAAATTTACAAAGAACTGCGCCGGGGAAAGTATTGGAAAGTCTGGTTTCACTTTCCATTGTCCTTCTGACGAATGATTCTGCCCCACCATAACACTCACTTATGTCATGGATTTTTGTTTTTACGTTTATAGTTGTCAATATTCAGTATGCACGGCAGGCTATGGAGATTACTAGAGGCAATGTGGACGTCAATAACACTTTTATAGACCAGCTAATGTTGCTATAACGCAGATTCAGATGAAGATACATTTGAAAGTAAATTCCAATAAACCTGTCAGTGTTTATGATCATGTCTTTTGGTATTTGGGAGCTGTTAAAGTTCAGGAGTTCAGACAGATGTAGATAAGTGTGTCTTATGAGTAACTGTCAGCTGTACATATGAATCATTAATAAAGCCTGCAAAGCTTTATGTCTGTTTATTTAAGATATTTTTATTTATTAGGCTTCAGTATAAACAAAATGTGTGTAGAAACCTGCGTCAGGATTATCCATATTTGTTGACACCATGCTAAAATTATATTGATGGTCAAATTACAATTCTGTCTGTCTGTCTGTCTGTCTGTCTGTCTGTCTGTCTGTCTGTCTGTCTGTCTTCCTTCTTGCTTCCCTCTTTCTCTTTCTTTTTTCTCTCTTTTTATCTTTCTCTGCATCTTCAACTTACACCCTATCTCTCCCTCCCTGTTTTCATCCCTCTTTGCCCTCTCTTCTCATTCCCTTTCTCTCTCTCTCCCTGCCTCTCTTTTGTTCTTTCTCACTCTTTTGCCCCCTCTCTTCTACTCTTTCTCTCCTTCTTTCTTTTCCTATTTCTCTCTTTTTCTCTCTGTCTATCTTCTCTCTCTCCCTCTCTCTTGCTCGGTCTCTCCCTTCCTCTCACTCTCTTCATCTCTCTCTGTGTTTGTCTTTCTGTCTCTCTGCCTCTGTCTTTTTACTCTCTCTTTTTCTCTCTCTTCCTCTTTCTTCATCCCTCTGTCTCTCTCTCTTTGTCTCCACCCCCCTCTCTCCCTCTTTCTCTCTCAGGTTCGTTGATCTTGCCACTTTCTTCTCTTTCTCTCTCTCTCTCTCTGTCTCTCTCTTTCTGCCCCCTCTCTCCCTCTTTCTCTCTCTAGTTGCATTGATAATGCTATCTCTTCTCTTTCTCTCTCTCCTTCTGTCTGTTTCTCCCTTTCTCTCTCTTCATCTCCCTCTCTCTTCATCTCTCTTTCTCTCTGTGCTACAGTTGCGTTGATATTGCCACTCTCTTCTCTCTCTCTCTCTGTCTTGTTTCTCCTTTCTCTCTCTTCATCTCTCTCTCTCCGTCTCTGTTTTCTCCCTTTCTCTCTCTTCATCTCTCTCTCTCTCTCTCTCCCTCCCCTCTCTCTCTCTCTCTCTCTCTCTCTCCGTCCCTCTCTCTTTCTCTCTCTGCTACAGTTGCGTTGATATTGCACTGTCTTTTCTTTCGCTCTCCTCTTCTCTGTTTCTCCCTTTCTCTCTCTTCATCTCTCTCTCTCTCTCCGTCCTCTCTTCTCTCTCTCTCTCTCTCTCTCTCTCTCTCTCTCTTTCTCTGCTACAGTTGCGTTGATATTGCCACTGCTATGCTGCGTACTCCACTCTTACATCTGAAATCAATGCTTATCTTGTTTTTGCGACACAATCACTTCTGGGAAGAATGTGGCACGTCTGATACATGTGAACGCAGCTCATCTCCTCTTCTCCTCTGACTGCCGACCTCTTTCCAAACACATTTACTGCGAAGAGTCCTCGAGTGAGCTGTAGATTACCACCGCTGCATGTGTTATTTCTGATAACGAGAGAGGATGTAATTATGTTATAGTGTAGTTGGGAAGGATGTCCAGATTCATTAACGTTTTATTGATGTGTTTCAGTGGAGTTCTTCATGTTATCAATCTGTTTTACAGCCAGTCCAATATTAATCACTTTTGACAAAATAAGGCCTTATCATTCTGCATATGCTCATGTTAAATGGAAGTCTAGTTGATGTTGTGAAATTATGTAAATTTTGTTGTGTTTCTTTTGGCAGTAATTCTAACTTTGGAGTGAATGGACAGCTCAAACATTCAGACTTGCCTAAGGACATTGATCAGTATCGGCCAGTATTTATAATGTTTGACCACATTTGTGTTAGGGCAAATCAAAAAAGTGAGAGACCGACGTCGAAACGAACCAATCCGTCAATTGTTTGGTGGTAGATTTTGAATCAAAAAGCAATCCTCTTTCAGTAAAAATATGTTGTTTGGAGCAAACTTCAAATTTTGAGGCAGATATTAATATATTGTTTTAAAAAAAATCTAATAAATTGGACAAATTAAACATTTTTGTTTTGTTAATGTTCATTGAAAGCATTTTTCATTTATTTTTGAAAGGTTAAACAAAATCTAATCAAAAATTGAGATCAATCAATGTGAGAAAAAATATTGTAATTATATTTATTCTCAGATCGCCTAGCCCTAATTTGCAACCGCCGATATCAAAAATGATCAGTGCCGATATTTTTAGTGGCAGACTAAAGAGTAAAATAAATAAATAATCAGACAAAATATAGCATATGTAAACATGATAATGCTACAGAATATTGAAATATCCCTGATGAATACATTTGTTTCTTTGTTTTTCTAAATTGAAAATGTGGGTGTTTTATTAAAATATATTTGTATCGGCAAATATTGACTACAGCAGGGGAGAAAATCCCAAATAAAGGCCCATCCCTATCAACCAACAAAACAAAAAATACTTTATATACATTTTTGGCTGCCAAAATATATAATATATTATTAGTATTTTTTTAATACAAGCAATGATTGGATCATTATTAACAGAAATTTCCAGATTAAAAATGTAGGATCTTTTAGATTTTTCATGACAAATTAGGAGAAACTGACTCTTGCCCACCATCTGCCTACGACATCATCACATTTGAACATGACCCATTGGTTGATATTTAGAAGTTTTTGCCCCATTACAGAAAGTGGGAAGTCCAAACTTACTCATCTTGATTCTCACTAAATGGGACAAAAAATACACTTTGGTTCTGCCGATGATACTTTGCATCTGGACGAACTTTAAATGGCATTGATGCAGAAAGTGAGTGATTTCCTCCAAAAGTTTGCGATCACTTTGGTTCTAGTTTGAGCTTAGTTTAGTTTTGATGTAGAGTTTTTTCCTTGTTATGCAGCTTAAATTGCTCCGACAAAACTGTATTTGCTAATCACTTGGTTTAGTTGGCTAGAAGAAGAGAGGAGGAACTTTCCCATATTCATATTAGATTTTTAGCTAGACTGAACATAAAAAGTACTTTTCTGTTTCTTTGATTGCATCTGAAAAGAGTAACTTGATTAATATTGTGCATTAAAGATTAGTTCTTGACAAAAAAAACCTATATAAAACTAGATACATAGATTAAACTCCCAGGCCGAGTCCAGTCAACATCTAACAATTTCCTGGGTGGAGTTTGCATGTTCTTCCTGTGCTACTATGGGGTTTTCTCTGGGTATTCCGGTTTCCTCCCTATAGGGAAATCAATTTCAACATTCAATTTCCCTATAGTGCATGAATGAGAGAGTGACTGGTTATCTGTCTCTTACCCTGTGAAAAGTTGGTCTCTGTTCCCCGTCTAAGGCCCAAAGTCACTAGTATAGGCTCTAGTTACACATAACTGCTAACATGAGGAAAGGAAATGAAAACTTAATGAATGAACCAGGGCTCCAACAAGTTAATCGATTAATCGCAACTAATTGATTATTGAATTAAAGGTCAACTAATTTAGTAGTCGAGTCATTTTTAACTGGTCTTTATAGGTTCCCAAACTTGCAAAAATAAATAAATAAATACATGTTTTATGACTCCAATTGGGCAGCAAAGACATAGAAAATGTGTAAATTTGCTCCCATTACTAAAAAAAAACAATCTTAGACATGTCAGTGTCACTAGTAAACACAAATTTAATCTTGGGTAAATGTAAAAGTGACTAAAGTCGAGTGAGTCTTAACATTCTACAAATGAAAATTTAAGTACTTAATCCATCTCTGCCCACATGTTTTCTTTGCTTAATGCAAGCTGTTATCTTGAATCTGTTTGCCAAATAAACTAACATGTCATCGTCATGATAAGCTCATTGCATAAATCAAAATTAATTTAGTTTATCAGCGCTTTATCACGTTTTACTGTTTCGTTATCACATGTTTGCTGTTGATACCTGGGCTGTTTGCTTTTGGAGACTCATTCTAACTAGTTGAATATTGTATCCGTGGAAAACCAGTGGAGTTTTCCTCCCGCTGACCTGGTACTTTGATGTGAGGTGTGAAGTGTCCGGTGGAAGTGTGTCAGCATGTCTGCGAGCTCAATGTGAATGTCCATTATACTCCATCAGGACAGACTGTGAGTAATGGGCCGTGTGGAGCTCTGGGCTGCTGGACTCAACACTACACACTATTGATTCGCAAACTGTTCACCAAAAACACACTCTGGGGATTTCAAAGTCGGGCTTGTTGAAGTGAAAATTGGGTCTATTTTGCCCAAAACGAGACAGACAAAGGAAACTGGAAGTGTGGACTGGAGTTATTTTGAAACAAGAATTAGCCAGACAGGCTGAAAAGATTGACTACAACAGGAGGCAGAAAAAAAATACTTAAAAGAACTAAACATGGACCGAACCAGGGGGCTGTAGTCCTTTAGTTGTTGATGGTGTTCTACTGAAGCAACATTTGTTTAGCTGAGTGGTTGTATTTAGATTAGAATTTATACAAAACATAAATTTGGATAATTGTGTAATCTGTCTGTTTTGTTTCCTATTAATTTTCTTTGTAGAGTTTCTGTATATCAACCTTGCGATGAGTTGGCCAATGTACAATGCCCCGCCTAAGGCCCAAAGTCACTGGCACTCAAGTCTCCTGCCACCACAAACAAGAACAAATGGCAGAAAATTAATAAATAAATGTTTCTGTATAGAGTCCAATAAATTGTAAGTGTTTTGAGCACAATTTGGATTAGATATTTTAGTTTGAGAGCTTTATCCAATAATAATCTGCCATACTGGATTAAACTGGACTAAATAATCTTGATCTGGATTAAATCGGACGTTGTACAATTTAAAACAGGGTTCCCAAAAACATTTTTCTTTGCTTGGACAAAAGTGCCAAACCATTCCTGACAAGCCAAAATCAATACATTCTATCAAACAGAAGCAAAATCTGAATTTCTTTATATTATATTTATTTATTTATTGACCTTTATTTAACCAGTTAAGTCTCACCGAGATTCAGAATCTCTGTTGCAGGGGAGTCCTGGGGAGGGGGTGGCATTAATAGACATGTTTTTAGAGGGAGGTTAAACCGGAGTACCCAGAGGAAACCTATGCAGACACGGGGAAAACATGCAAACTCCACATAGATAAACTCGGGTCGACTGGGAATGAACCCTGGACCTTCTTGCTTTTCTTGCCCAAATTCATTTGTCAGTTCATATTTCAGTCTTTTTGTCAGTTCTTTTTGTTTTGTTTTGGGGCCACTTTAAAAGCATGCATTGTCCTGCAGATAAACCGGATTGAGAAGATGTCAATCTGGGGGAAACAATATCACTGACGCAGTACAGTATTAGAAAGGTGACAGAGTGAGATACTTCAGAATTACTCAAATAAAACCAGGCTAATTTCAGTCTTTCACAAAACCCCTGAACATGTTTGAAATGTGGACAGAGTAAGACTTTTAAAACATAAATCGCAAAAGATAAAATTATCACTAAATGTACTCAAATAGTTCTATCTTGTATTTGTAAGTTGTTTTTACATGTCAAGGGTATAATCCGGCATAATTACATTGGTTCACAACAGATCTTTACTAATGTGCATTGTGCCTATCAAAAAATAAATACATAAATAACTTGAACTACAGTACAAATCGAGAGAACAAGACTAAAACAATGGCTTGTACCTTTAAATATGTTAATACTTTGTAATGAAATCACAACATTTGCTGCTGCTACTACACCTCTAACTCAGCATAAGTTCATTCATTCATTCTTATCACCTCTGGCTCCGCTGGGACGTAAAGCCTACAAGTGTGTAATGTATGAATGAACAATGAGCGTTGTTTGTGGGTGAAATCACGGCCAGATGGACAGTGGCGCTGACAGCTCCAGACATCCCCTACACAGGCCCACACTGTGGTTCCCCGTCCCAGAGGAATGTGGGAGGAATAAGGTGTCGATTCCCGGTCGGGATAAAATGTTAAATGAAAAATTCCACGTTGGATACAGAGGACAATCCTTCACTTGTCCGGTAGAGTGAGAGAGCGCCCGTATATACGTCTGTGAACAGTCTAAAACAGAAAGTCCCTGTCTAAGCGCTAATGCACATACGAGATGCAAGGAGCTTCTCAACATGTGGTGTCGTTACTTAATGTGGTCAGAACTGCTTTTGTGTTTGAATGTTACAGTTAGAGTTGCCTATGAGATATGAGAGTCTCTTGTGTAACTTTCTGGTAAAATCCACTTCTGACTCTAAGGAATGTTCCCTGCACAGCACTTACAGTAACATACATTAGAATGTATTTCCCTATGCGTGTTTTTTTTTTTTTTTGTTGCTCCAAAAAAAACTTGAGCTTACAGTTAGCATCACTCCACAGATCTGACTTTTACCTTTGCCAAGTATACCATCACGTTTTATGGCATTACCAGCTTGTCAAAACCTGATCTCATCAGGTCTTAGAAGTATGGCTGTTGTCCTTTAGTCGTTAAGTCAATTAATCGGTTGATAAAGTCTTTGATCAATTATTTTATTTTTAATATAAGGACTTTATATTGAACAGCAACAAAAGGGATGAATCAGCTGTAGATCTGGGACCAAATCATTAGTCTAAACTGCCTTCTTAGAAATAAATATACTGTTTCCGATTCATTTTCTGTATAAATTGCTGATTTTGCATTAACTCCAGAGCATTTTTTATTCTTTTCAAGCACAGATTGGTTTAAACTATTATAATACTTTAGTCTATTGATTAATTTTAGTCGCTTAATCGGTTTAGAAGCTAAGCATGCAAGGGCTTCGTTGGATGAGAGACCGCTGGATACTTCACCTTTGTCTAAATCTAAACTAAAAGATAAAAAAAATGCCCAAAAATATCAAGGTATACATTTTTCACAAGCCATAAGTTTCTATCTTTTTTTTTTTTTTTTACCTTTTAGACAACCCTGTAATATTTGCGGCTATAGAAGAATTTACAGTAGCCATAATTGCAGATTTTTGCCATCTTAAAAATGTAAACAAGCAAAAATATTATATTTAAAAAAACATTATCTGGAGCACTTTTTCAACTTTTTGAAGCCAAGTCAAGTCATGTTGCCAATAGAAGTTAGTCAGATGCTACCAACATAAGCAAATACACATCCTGGATTTTATTGAACAAACAATATATATGTAAACAAGACATTGAAAAAATATTTTTCACCTGAATAGATGTTTTAACAATACATCTGTGCGCTTAACAACTGCTGCAGTAGTAGTAAATATACAAGTATCAGCAGTAGTTGTATTTGTTTATTGTAGAGTCTTTACTTGGAGACAGAAAGCGTGCTCTGGTCTCCTTCCACCAGGTAACATCAGTCCAAACCCCAGCGCCTCTGACATCTCCAATCTTTTTAAAGCTCGCCTCCGCACTCTGCAATTTCATACATCACTTCGCCCAAATTGCAGTGAAAGGTTAAGCGTTTAAATTTAGAGACAAACTTCTGCCAAGTAATTATATAACACCACATCGCAGTGCTCAATTTAACACATCGCGGTTTATCTATCTATCAGGAGGGTCTTACGCAGGCTTATGGGGAAGACTTGGTTTCCCTCCTCACATTTGGGGTATATTATCGTCTCAGTTTAATAGTTTTTGGGGATTTGTGAATTTTCAGTCTGGAAAAGGGAATACATATTACTTTACACTTATACACTAAGGCTTTCTGTTCAATTGAATCAAAGAAATAGTGTATATTTTTAAACTTGATTCCATTGTTGTGAAGCTTGCATGTTACTTGTGGAACTGTTCAGTTGCTTTTGTGACCCTTAACTGAGAATAATTTTCATGATGTTGCATATTTTGGAGTGAACGTGTAAGCATTTTTTTTTCACTTGTACTACTAGACAAACATTTTATATATTTTTTTATATTTTACATACATTTTTAACTTGATAAAAGTTGAAATGTGCAGACTGAAGCCTTCTAGGTGTGGGATATTTGCAAATAAACTAAAAAGTTTCAATGAATAATATTGTCTAAGTTATGCATAATGTTCACAGTTTGTATAGTAAAAAACAAATGCTAATGCCAAAACAGAACAACAATTTTATTTTGTAAGTGATAATAACATAGGGCCAGATTTATCAAGCGCTTGCTCATGTGCAAAATAAGACACTAATATGCTACATTTGAGGTGCTGCAGATGTGTATGTTCCAACAGTGAACTGAGTGCAAAACACTCACAAATTACATGCATTTTTTTCACTTTGCAACTGAAATTTAGCACCTGTCTTGAGCAATCAGGCCAATAGTTTTCTGGATTGACATACTTGTAAATATGGCATGTCCCATTGACCGATTAATTGACGAAAAAGGGGTGCGTGGCTAGAGCTTTGAGGCTGATCTACATGAAAATCCAAAAGAGTTTATGCAAAAACAACAAATCATTCACAAATTGAATAGAAAGCACGGTATACGACAGGTCAGACCAATGATTCAGTCCAAATCCTCAACTAAATCACTACTTTGTCCCTGTTCAATATAAAACATAGAAACTATTAAAAAGATATTGTCGACTAATACAAATTTTGGTCGACTAAGACTCCATCGACCGATTAATCGACTAAGCGAAAGTACTACACACAACTAGACATAAATAGTGTGTAGTACCAGGAGTCAATCTTATGAATATCGATGGAAAGTCTGCTTTTCGTTTTTCTGACATTGTCTGTCCATTATTTCCCTCGAAACTTAAAAAAGCACATCCTCGACAATCAACTGCATCAACATCAGTAAACTAACAACTGCTTTATTAATATCTGTATTGATTATTGTTGTTGTTTGATTAAATCATATTATGTCGACGATGGCGTTATATGTGTATGTGTAAAGTTCTTTGTAGTGTTTTGTCAGTTGTACATGTTTTTTATCCTGTGCTTACCTGTCCAGGGACTGCAGAGAGAAAGTAGCAGTATCTAAATCTGGTTCAGTTCATTTCTTCCTTTAAAAAGATTAATGAAGTTTGTATATGGTTCCTGACAAATAAAGACAAAGCTAAACTTATAGGCTGAACAAATGGAAGAGGCTCCAGAACAGCCTAATCCGTTTCCACACAAACATTTAGGATTTGACTGGGATGGGCATTTTTGTTGACATACTATAATGAATTCCTCTCTTATGTATGTTTTTGTTGCGTTGACAGGAATTACAGATGATGTTTCGCTCTTAAGGACCCTCCCTGTGTAAATAGAGACCTAATAATAACAGATAATTGTGAACAAACACATTTAACATCATTGTAAAAGCAATAATTACTTTTTGAATTACGTTGTTTAACTATTAAAATGTAAGTTTGATTGATTGAGTTAAGTTGAGGTGAGCAATTAACTTGATGGTTCCTGTTCAAATCCTGGTCTGTCTTAGTGTTTTTATGATGTGTTTTACTGCTTTGAAGTGAAAAATGGAAGTTGCAGTACAGTAATTGGTTGCTAGGCTGTAATTCACAATGTTCCTCTTCTCCAAATGTATCGAATTCCTCTTCAAATTGGGTTTTATTTTGAGAGACCGCTGGACAAGACACAGCGGTTTTGCTTCGCTCATCCAAAACGCGTCTCTTCATTTGTCATCTAAATCCTAACCTTTGCTTAACTAGTCAGCGATTTTTCTCCACAATATTTTTCCTGGCAGAGCTAGCTTTAGCATTACCAAGTGTCTGCAGCGTTCTTTGTGCGTCTGTGTTTAGACTTTCAGACTAAAAACTCAAACTGTGGCTGCAGTATTGTCTGTCTACTGGACAAGAACGGTAGGGTAGGTTAGTTGTGGCAGTTGGATTGTACTTTAAAGGGACTACGTCTGATTTTTTACAATGAAATATAGCACAGAAAACTTTATGTAACGTTAATGCATTATTGATCGACGTCATTTGTTTGATAAAAACAACAAAACAAGATGGTAGCTTGTTGTTTTGATCAGGTATGAACCGGTATGATGGGCGTCTGGCTCCTGAAACTTGAGACAATGTTTTTCTCTGTTTTTTTTGTTTTGTTTTGGCAGCTGACAACATCGCTGGCTAGTGTTGCTGCTACAGCTTGTGTCAATCAGCCGCGACTCTTTCTGCTATCTGATTGTGTGTGCATTCTCCGTCTATTCAGGTGGAAATTATGTCCTGACTACGTATAATAATGCCCTTTTGTTCACCAAACTCCACTAAGTCCATTTGTTGCTGTAGCATTGTGGCTAACTGCCGTTAGCATACATGTCTTGCTCCTAAAAGTTGTGAAAAAGCTTACATTTACAAATGTGTAGGACTACATTCAAAGCTTATGTTGATATCAATAAAGACCAGGCTTTTTGTGTCTGTAAGCACCAAAGTGGATGGATTTTTTAACAAAAAGACAAAAAGAGAGGGTGAAAAATGGCTACTAAATATGAGCATGTTAGATACAGAAAAAAAGAATACATAAAAAGAGGAGAAACGTTTTACTTTACATTGAATAATAATAAAAAAATAACTGAATAACAACCAAACAATTAATTTGATTTGTAGATCAGCTTGATTAAACTTCACCTTTGAAACTTTCTTACTTCAATATTGCATAGTAGAGAGCAGTTCCTGATCATAATAAATCATAAACTGTACTGTTTTGCTCAGCGACTATTAATATTGAATCATAATACTAAAGTGTGTCATTACAGCTCTATAAGATACTTTAAGTGTTTTACTTCTGGCGTGATTAAAAATAATCATGAAAAATGGTAAAATTATCACCATTATGTCTAGTTTAAATCTTTTCTGTTTGGGCTTGTCAGTATTGTGATAAAAATGTAATCATGAAGCCATTTTTGTGACAATCTGTAAATTATACACTTTGCCACATCACCCAATTCTAACTTCTGCTCACAATAAACTGGCTGTGTGTATCTATTTCTGTTGTGAAGACGTTTTGATAAAGGTGTATGGACATTAAAAGCATTGTGTATTATAATGTTTTGTTGAAAAATGCCCTGCTTTGACTTTGTCCTCATAAAGACTTTAGTTGTGTATCTTTGTTGTCACTTTGTCATTTAATTCCAAGTTTACTCCACCTTTGAAAAACGTGAATCTTCAGTGTGGGATGTCCAGGCTTAGCTGGAGCAGTCATAGCAGAAGAGCAGATAACTGTACATTAGATTGGAGTGAATAAGGGCGGGGGGTGTTTTTGGGACAGTGTGCGACCAGCTGTGTGTTGGAGTGACCCTCAAAGACCCCAGTGTCAGTGTGAAAGAAGGTCCGCTCTATGACACACAGCTGCTCCCTGGAATGCTCACTGCTGACATGGGCTCGTGTATAAAGTCATTTTAGCTGCAGCACGAGGCATTAGGGCATTAATATTTTAGAATAAGAACTAAACAACAATTTAAAGTAGGATTGTTAACAAAATGCAAAGGCTGCAATTTTAAGAGTGCACAGAGAACCAAATGTCTAGTCTTTTTGTCATATTTTTCTAGTTGTAGACTAAAATTTCTCTCTCTCTTATGTAAATGCACTTTGAACAGAATCCTTCATTTTAGACATATATCATTCATCTAATTTCAGTTGCAGCGGAAGAAAAGATTTGTTTTTTAAGGTTTAAAGTACAAGTGTTTCAAAAGTAACATTTATTTGGGTATATTTGGGTACTATATAAAGACAGTATAGTACATGCAATAGTCTGTTTTGGGACATTCTGGATGAGGATAAATTGTTTTATGCAATAGTGTGAAAAATACAGCTGAAGGAACAGCATACATGAAAGAGGAGGCCATCATCCAGGCTAATAAATAGTCCATTTTGTGATCATGCAAACTCACTCAAAGTAAAAACACAGGTTTATATTCTTGTTTAACACAGAAATCAAAATGACAAAAAAAAAAACAAACTTGTTTTTCAAGAATATTTTGGTCAAAAGTTACCAGTGAGTGTACCATTAAGGCATCTTAAGCAAGGTTTTGTAGAGAAAAATTGTTGTCAACGTTTAGTCCAAGACACTGTATTTAAGTCTATAACAGTGTTTCCCGTTAATAGATTAGACTATGACAGCCACCATAATCTAAAATACTGAATTACATTGGTTTGCTATTTCATTACATGCATGTAACTATTCTGGTATAAACAACAGCATGGTAATAAGGTTAGAAATTGTAATGTTTTTAAGGTTTGAATGGATATACATATTAAAAATTAAATTATTTGTGCCATCATAATCTCCCAAAATCAACCGGAAATACTAAACAGAACTTGATTTATTTATTTATGATCAAAATGTTCCTTTATCATGAATTATTTTGATTGCATGCATTACTAATAGTTGTAGACTTTGTAAATTAGTTAATTTTCCACTAACAACTTCGGTTAATGCAGCACTGTGTAGACTACTTATGTCATTTTTTTTTTGTATTTTTAGTTCTCATTAAGACCTAAAAACAGCACTCTGACTGGCTGTTCTTGGGTGGTCTGACCTTTCCAGTTTCAGTTCCAGTTTCTGTGATAAAATATGTGGATGAAGAATTTAAGAGTGCAACAATTTTTAAATAAAATTCTGCTTTTGCAGCTTGAAAATCATGTGTACCACTTCTAAGATGTAATGATAGTTGGATATATTTATTGTTATGATTACCAAAAGTTTTTTTTTCACCAACAACACTGTAGAATTAGCAATAAAGTGAGTAAGATTAAATTACAATTTGCCTTCTTCTAGTGTTGGAAAATCACTTTGAAGTAATAATATCTGCATGCACATTTGCTCCATCTCATACTTAGCTCATTTACGCTAATAGCAGCTAGCAGCCTCTCACCAGCCGCTCTTTAGCCATGATTTCACTCAGCGACAGTAAAATGAGCCTCATAGCGTCATTCTCTAATCCACCTCTGGCCATAAACTGTGTGTGTTCAGTACATGGAGGTGTAGCGCTTAAGTACATCACCCTTAAGTTTTTGGCACACTTCCTGCTCCGTGTTGCTGGTATCCCTTGCATTTCGCCCTCGGGGACCGTGTTCACTGTATGGGTCGCCGCAAATGTTTATCCATGTGGTCAGAGCTGTTAGCATATACAACGTAGCCGCTAAAGGTCGCGCTAGTTTGGTTAAGACTTTGACAATAACCACATGTTGGGAGCAGGACACCCGTTGTTTTGGGGGATTTTTGTTCATCCAAATCAACCACTTGGATAAATCCCAGTTATTTTTCACTTAAGATAACTAATGCTGTTATTATTGTACCCTTAGCGCTATAATTGTACACGCAGAGAAGCTAGCAGTGGCTCCCGAAATAGACAACATGGCTGACTGACCCACAGGCCTATTTACACGCAGGTTCAGCTAATGTTTGCAAAGCTAGCAGCTGCAGTCGTGCCTCGCTTCGTTTTTATTATCAAGCTAAATTTATGTTTGTTGTAGGCGCTATTTTAGATGTTATTCATTGCTTTTAATTGCGTTGTGTTGAGAAAGATGGACAATGAAGTTAATCTACAATACATTATGAGAAAATAGGCTATATAGTATATCTAACAGGTTAAAAGTACTAGAATTCAAAATACTAATCTCAATTTGAGTAAGTTTGACCATGCATTTTATCACTTGTTTTAAGACTGACTAGTAGCAAGATAGTTTAAAATAGCTTAAAACTGAAAAGTAATAAATGTCTTACCTGGCATTGGCAAATATTTTGGCTTAAAAAATGTTATTAAAACTAGGTAGAAACAACCGAAAACAAGAAAAATAATAAAAGTAGAACTGTTCTAAAAAAAGAAGATGATTTTATTCACTCCAATAACACCAGAAAATTAGTCAGTTTACATGAATCATGGTAAAATTGAATTTGTGATCTGCCTTCAAGAAAATAGCTTGTTTGTAGTACATGTAACAATGTTTTGGTTCAATCTGTTTTTGTCTATAATGTATATTTCTGTGTGTTTTGTTGCAGGTAGGGCAGTTCAGTGAATTTCTCCATGAATGTACGTCACAATGATGATGACAGACCAGATTCCGCTGGACTTGGCTCCGCCCCCTCTCCTGAACCCGGAGGTCCCGCTGATTCCTCACATGGTTAACGGAGACGCAGCGCAGCAGGTAAACACCCCGCTTACAAAGGCAGTTTTACACAAGACATCGCTCTAACAATGTATAATTCTTTGTCACCAACTTAAATAAACAAGCATAATTTTGAATAAGAGAAGAATAATAGCTTATTTTGAATTTAGAGCAGTGAAAAAGGCAGTTAATGTTTAAATTACTAAAAATTCAGCTCATAAACAAGACGCTGAAAGTCGTTAAGACTTTGGTGGATAATGTTGTGGCTTTAGTTTTGCTATGCTAAGGTACTTTTCAAATTTTTTTTGTCACCTTGTTGTCTTTATTGCTGGGCCTGAAATTCCATAATCATAGCAAGTTCTTATTGTTGACATAAAGCAGAGATGGCAATTATTTTTCACGAGGGCCATATTCGAAGTCAGACAAGGAGTGGAGGGCCTAACCACGATCACTGATACAAGAAATTCGTATTATTAAGAGACTCTTTACTCTATTACTATCCATTTATTGTGATAATAATTATGATCGCAGAACAGACACTCGATCCGTAGCTAAGTCAATGAAAAAAAGTATACAACTAAAGAGTGCCGTGGGTCTAATCACAACAAGTCGAGGGCCATATCTGGCACCCAGGCCACAGTTTGCCCAGGTTTGACATTAAGCTTTGTCACTGAAGTTAGTTCGATGAAAATATTTCTTAAGTAGTGAGTAAGAGTATGCTGCTATTATAATAAAGGTTCACTGAAAATGTCAAAAGATTACTGAAGTAACTTTAACTAAGTATTAGCCAACTCTGGTCACAGTACAAGGTTCCTGCAGGCTCTTAAAAAGGCTAAGAAAAAGCCTGAATTAGAAAAGTTGACTTGAATGCCTTAAAAAGTATTAAATTGGCCTTTTTAGGTCTTAAAAATGTTCGCATATGTCTTATTTTTTATGAAGCAATTTCAAACTTCCGCAGTGTTTCTAAAAAAATGTCAATGATATTCTTAAGATAACACAATTGGTGTGTTTCATCAATTGTTATTTAGTTGAAGTAATAGATGAAATGCTCAGTTGCTGTATAAATTGCGTCATTTTTTATTATTTCAAGGAAGCAGCTTTGTGAAATACTGTAGGTTATGGCTCAAGAAATGGAACTTAATTTGCATGTTGTAAAAGTCTTAAATTTGACCTCTCCACCACTGCAGAAAACCCGACAATAGCTGGAAAAACACACACCTCTCCACAGATCTGTAAAGTGTTGTCAAAGTGTCTTCATCACCTTCTTGTTGCCATGGAGATAGATAATTTATTGCCAATCTGTTTCAGGCAACATAACAAAAACATACCACTTCTTTGAGTCACAACCTTTGAACCCTGCAGCCTAGATAACAATTTGATTTAATTATAGATTCTCATTGACTTACTAACAATGTGAGCCTTATACAGTATATGTACTTTTTTGTTTTCTTTTTAAAATCTAGTTTGTGCGGATTATATTCAGGTGTGCTCTGCTCAGTAGTGCGAACAATATGGCAGGTGGTCGGCCTTTAGAGTGAAAAGTTACATTGTGCGCTTTATAAATTAGGGTAGGATGTGCTGACAGTGAATAAAGCTTCATAATAAAATGCTATTTTAGGTAATAAAACACATTGAACGGTGACCTTGATTTTGTCCAGACTGAGCAGATGTCAACAGTCAAGTGAAAGCAGAGAACATTCAGAGCCTGGTTGGTGAGCATTTTAGGTTGTCATTAAGTATCTGTGTCTGTAAAATACATGTTTGTTCCAGGTTACGAGCTGCTGCCAGTAAATAGTGTCTTTAACAGGAACTGGAGCTGTGAGCAGACTACACACCTCACTGTGACTGCTGAGCTCTGCACATTTCAAATACTTTGCATTCTCTTTAGAATCGTTTAAAGGGCTTTCATTACAGCCTGGGATTTCCAAATACAAAGGCCAAAGAACGGGCAAAGTAGTGGTGTTAAAGGGTTATTTACATTAATTATATTAATCAATGCATTTGAATAAAATAGAAATTAAAGGCAGATATTAGAGATGAGTGGGAAATATCTACACTTTGCACTTCATTCTCCATAGGAAAATTTGTCCTAAATTTAAAGTTACCAGTGTAAAACTTAGTCATAGTTTATGAAAGCAAAATGCATTACATGTTTTGCATAATATCATGTTTTAATGTGATACATTTATGTGTAAAAATGTGCAAAATTGCTCATCTTGAGGAACAAAATTTGATGAATGGTCTGAGCCGAATTTACATGTTGATTCATTTTAGGAACTCTTTTTTACTGAGTTGTTTTAAGTGTCCTATTTACTTTGTGTAAACAAGTTCTGATTGACTTAACATAATATGCTAGTATTTTTAGACTTAAGTTATTGATAAAAATTTTAAGTTTAGAATTTAACTCGTGAGTAAAACCTTTAAAGCAGGCATATCCAAACTGCGGCTCGAGGACTAAATGCAGCCCTTAGACAAATTTTTGTTGGTCTTCAAATGTCCTGAACAATTGGACAATAAGTATTGTATTTACCCAGACAAGAAAGCGTACATATACCTTGACATAACGCAACATGTAAATTACGTATGATTAGCACGAGTTCACAGCTGTTTTGCGTAATCATAGTACGCGTCACAGTCCCCATTCATTTCAATGGTGGTTGTTAAGATGTAGTCTTATTTATGAAAATTAATGAAATCCTGATTCTAATCTTAACCTACCCCAAGCCCCAGACCTAATCTTACCCATTTTAGTAACTTTATGTCTAAACTTACCCCTTTCACCTGAAGAAAATGTCCCCACATGACTTCAACCAAAACTCGTGTCATTTTTACACTTATTCATATCGTGCTATATGTACAGCGTAACATAAGTACGCAAAAAACGCCTGACATCGTGCTAAAAATACGCTATTTTTGTGTCGTGCTATATGTACGCCTTCTAGTGAGACTGTGTTGATTTACCATGCATTTTGAACAACACGGAGGAAACGTAGATACGAAATGTGATCATTTTACAATTTATCTTTTCGCTACATATTGACGTAAAAAAAGACCTAACGTGTGCTTATTGTTTGTTTTTGACATTTCGTTGTAAATTTTCGTTTTCTCCAGAGACTGGGTTGATTTTGAAGATGCTTTAAAGACACACCATGTAACTTTTACCCCCAAATAGCTTGTTTTTCTTGAACTATGAAACAGCATGTCTTTGTACATTGTGGATTTGCATCACCACAAAACTGACTTTTATTTGAGATGAACAAGAACTTGTCTAGCTTGTTTCCATGGAAATGTTACTTCTTTAGCTAAAACCTTACATTGTATGACATAAAACTGATCTACGTATCTGCATGGAGAATGTTCCAAAACATCAATCCATTTCAACAGGATCATGCACTTGATTTTGCACCTCCAGAAGGTTACATGACGTCAATTTAAGATTGTTCAGAATGGTATTTTCAATGAGATCTTGAATGTGTTTTGTATGTCTCCCAACACAACTGAATGTCTCCAGCCAAATTACTTGTTTTTGTCCTTTCGCCTCATTGTAAAGAAGACGTTCTTTGGTGAATGAGGGCTGTTTGTCTCATCTCAGTTACTGTCCTGGTCCAGAGGAAGCTTGTTGACTGTGTTTTGGTTACGACACATAAGAGTTTGGCAAAGGTTCTGGACAAACATGCACCTCTTAAGTTTCCTGGGATTCAGAATCTGCTTTTGCAATACTTTGTGAAGTGTAGGTCTGGTCCCCGTTTTTCCCACTACGTCTCAAATCAAATTCAATTCAAATGTACTGTGCAATCCTTTGGTCATCAACTTGTCGTCTTTCATTTGGCACAAAATCAAACAAGACGAAATTCCACTTTATGTATTGAAACATTTTGATGGCCTTCTTCTCTTTTCACATTATTAAGAGTCTGTTGTCACTTCCAAGAGTCTGTCCAGGACCTACAGTCTTATACGTTGACACAGATTTTGCCCTCTTCTTGTTGGTTCGTGTACAGTGTGAGAGAGACTGTATTTGCAGTTTTAGTTCGTGAGTGGGAGCAGAGAAGTGTGTTGAGTCTGAAGGCGCATACTTGTGTTTTGTGTTGTCTGCTGCCTGTCTGCCCCACAGTCTACCAGACCTAACCTACTCACGGCCACTCCACGTGTTTATACCACATTACTGTATTTCTAGGCCACAGATGATTAAAATAGTGGGTGTAATGGCTACAGTTCATGTGCTAAAGTAGTTCTACTGTGGGTCTTTTCAGGTGAGAAGTCCACTATCTCTATGTACACATTGTAACTTTGGAGATATTTGTTTTTGCTTGGCACATGTCTGCATTGCTTCAAAATACAGCACATATCTTTCTTGTTATGTATTCAAAAGACACACACATTCTTGGCAACATCACTTGTTTAATGCTAGACCTCAGTGCATTCCATGCAAGCTAACATCAATACCACTGATACTACAGCAAAATGTTTTACTATCTTAGTACCTAATAATCTTATGAAGCTCAACAGTGACAGCCCACCTCTTGGTTCTGGAAGTACTCCTTATAGGGGACCTTTGTATTAAAAGTATGTGACTACAGCTTTAAAATTCTTAAAATGTCTTACCTGGTTTTAAGATTTAGATCTGTTTTTTTTTTTTTTTGGATTGAAGCAACCATGTTATGGATTGGAGTCAGCGTATAACTTTGCCCACCACATGCCAATAAACCCTTAATATTGGAATGTTCAAAATTCCTATGAAAATTTCTTATCCAATCCAATCCAATCCAATCCAACTTTATTTGTATAGCATATTTTATAAACAAAATAGTTTCCAAAGTGCTGCACATAATAGCAAAATATACAAGTCAGCAAGACAGCTTATGAGAATTTGTAGTTCCAGTAGCTGGAAGTTCAGCGACTGTTGAACTCTATCTAAACCTTCTACCGTAATCAAGCAAAACCTATAATCTAAATTAGTTGATTTAAAGCAGAGGTCTCCAACCTGTAACTCAGTAGCTCCCCAAACATTATTAAAGGTGCATTGTGTAACTTTCTGGAGGTGAAAAGTCATCTACACAATTCAGTGGAGTTGTAAAAAGTTCAAACTATTCTTTTGGAAATTTGAATTTATATGAATAGATTTATGCCATTATATGAAAAAAAAATCAGACAAAGGAACCACTTTTCAATGGAAACAAACACAAACAGGCCCTCCTTCAGGCCAAATAATAGATCATTTTGTGGCAGTAATAGCCTGTTCAAAATAAAAATGCGGATTTTTTTATAATTAATGTAGTGCAACAAAGTCAAAAATACCAAAAACCTGAATTTCTCAAGTTTATTTTTAGTCAAAAAGTTGCGCCGTGCACTTTTATTTTTCGCTGCCCTCCATTTGTTTTAAAAATTATTGCCGAATTGAACATTCTGAGATCACATTTTGTCATAAATCGTTCATCATCTCAAACTATTTCATTGTTTGTTGGGACAGCACTAGTTAGTATCACATTTAAAATCAATCAAGTGGCAGTTTGTGAAAAGAAGTTGAGACAAATACATTTGAAACATTTTGCACAATTTTGTTCTGAGTTCTTGAAAGCAATCTCACAGTTTTATCCAAAATTGGGAACAAAATAGAAGCAAGCATTTGCACTTTAAGTATGTATACAAAAATATAAAGATGCAGTATATTTCTATTGTTCAAGTAATTCCACAACTTTCGTCTGCTGTTAACAAGTGTCAGGTTAGTGACATCAAGCCAGTAGTTTTGACTAAATTGTATATACGGTATGTATGTTTACCAGTTAAGTGAAAAGTGTGGTCTAACCTGTCGTATGCACATTAAGTACTTATTCTAAACCATCTAATTGATTATAATTACCTGCAAAGGCAAATCAATATCAAATGATCCCATGTAAACCACCGATAACTCTAAACAATAGACTCATCACCTCTGCTTGCTCTTTTCTGATGACGGGTGTGTATGCGGGGTCTCCTTCCCCTTAACGCGGGTCATCCTGTACTATGCCGGCGTTCCCATAGCAACAGCAGCAGCAGCAGTCGCCGCAGCAGCAGCAGCCGACGAAGCAGGAAGTGTGTGCGCGAGTGAGTGAGTTTACGTGTGTCTGAGGAAAGGAGAGGCAGCAGGTTAGCGCCGAGATGGGAGAGGAGACTCGGGGCAGCGGGAGAAGAAGATGATGATGATGATGAGGAGGAGGATTTTTACATGAGGACACCTGTGGAGCTCAAACAGAGGCACACGCATGATTAAACCTGCCGCTGTGCAATGGAGGGGCTATTTCACGTCTACAGCCACGTGTACTCCCTCAACAATCTGTATGCGGACAATTTGACGGTAAGGCGGTCAGATTACGGAGTTAAGCGCGTGACTAAAACTGCGTTGTGTGCATTTTCTACTTCTTTTCCCTCTCTCAAGGTGTGCAACAGTGTCATGTAAGCTTACCTAATCATTTAGCGTGCCAAGTCAATTCGTCTATATAACCGCCCCTACAATGGAAGCCAATGGTTAAGAGCTGTTATGTCATCTGCACTGTTTGCTATTGGTTAGGAGTGGAGATTCTGCAGTTTACTATGTTTTCTACAACTTTTTTTGTGATTCAAAGGCATCACTTTTCCTCACTGTGTTCTTTAAAATGTCGCAAGTTAATTGCTTTGTGAAGATTTGTGATTTCTTTTTGATTTTGATAGATGTTTGGGTTGTTTTTTTTTTTTGCAGGTGATTTTGGTGCAGGTGAACCCCGGGGAGACTTTCACCATCCGCGCAGAGGACGGCTCGCTGCAATGCATTCAAGGTAGGTCCAAGTTAGTTTGACTGCTTCGATCTTTACATCTTGTTCTATTGTTTTGCACTCCAACTTTGAAGTTTTTGGAATTAGAATTGGCAGCACACTTTTTTATTGAAGCCCAGTCTTGCTTTTTCAACTACTTGCCTTTAACCTATAACCTGTAGTCTTTATTTTGCATTTTGTTTATAATTATCCGCAAATATTTGTTGACGTTCTGTTGAAAACTGCAGAACTCCGTGAATACAGGATTACTTAAAGTTGCTAGATATTTTTGTATTTTTTGGTGTTATGGTATACACTGTGTTTTAATAGCGTTCACTAACTGTCCTGAATTATCTTATTATCTCTCCTCATTTTCACTCCTCCAGCACTGCCCAGTTTACCAGCTCTGCTTGAAATGTGCTTTTCGTAGCTTAATGTCACTTTAAAGGTGACCTATCCTGATTTTTACGTATATTTAGAAACTATGGCATAAGTAGATCAATATTTGGATGGTGTATCCCTCATTCGTCCAGGAGTGACTCATAGTAGAAAGTCTTCAAAGTTGTCATCTGGATTGTGTTTCCGAAGATCAAGACTTTTTGACTCTCATTCGAAAGTAATTTTCAATTTACATTTGCTCGTAAAATACAATTGGCATTACCTACATTGCTCTTTTAAATTGTAATTCCAATACTGAATCTATTTTCTGATGTTTGGAAAAGGTTTTCAGGGCCAGATTTGATCAGTTGAATGGCCTGATCTGGCCCTTGAGCCTAATGTTGAATAGCCCTGCAGTAGTGATTCACGATAGGAGAAGGTAAGGTGCAAAT
This sequence comes from Mugilogobius chulae, assembly GCA_038363315.1. Classification (NCBI taxonomy): domain Eukaryota; kingdom Metazoa; phylum Chordata; class Actinopteri; order Gobiiformes; family Gobiidae; genus Mugilogobius; species Mugilogobius chulae. The sequence goes on along the minus strand of CM076406.1, from coordinate 15,561,828 downwards.
CCAGGTGAAGTATTGTTTCAAAATGAACAAAGAGAAGAAAAAAAGAAAGCAAATAATAGACTTCATGTTGGTTTATTGCTTTGAAGAAACCTAGTCAATAATTCCATACGGATCTGGAAGAGGAAGTGGATCAAAAACAATGGAATCTATGCGAGTTATCTCCAAAATCAAGAAAGACAACTAAAAGTGTGATAAATAGGTGCATGTACTGTATGTGGCAGCCCAGTTTCTTGGCTCTTTGTGGCTTGATCAGATAGGAAACGACTTGAAAAGACTGGAAATGTAAGCCACTTGGAGAAGGAAGGAGGTGGCTGGCAGCAGCAGCAGCAGAAGTAGCAGAGGCACGGGAATTCCCCCAAACCGTGTGTGCGTCCCACTTTGATGATGTCAGCGGAGTTAAGCTGCGAGTCAGGAACTGTGAAAGAGCTCCTTTGTGTTTCTTCCATAACCTCCTTCTCTCTGTCCCGGGCTGCTCTTTCTGCGATGAGAAGGGTTTAGGTTTTCAAGGCTCCTCCCAGACACTGCTTGGTGTTTTACCTTAGTCTAATATAAGCAGGCCTGCATAATATATCGTAAATCTGCCAAGATGTGAGCTAATCTAATCGTTGTTTTCTGGCATGGGAAGCTAAACGTATTCCAGTAATGTTAGTATGATCTGTGCAAAAGGTAAAAGGTCAGTTGCAAATGATTTAGTCTGTTATTGAAAGCACTGAATAGCTAAGTCTATTGGTAACATTGCATGATGTAACAACAATTGCATTCTTATCAATTCATTTGCAATCCTTATAGTGACTAATTTGTTCTGTCTCTGTCTTTCATTAGTCTATTACAAACAGTGACTGGATGATGTCTGGGAGCTGTTATTGGTCTTTTTTCCACCAATTTGCAGAACAAACAAGTGAAAAAGTTAGCAGGATTTCTGTATTTTGCATTAGCACAAACCAAGAAGTGAGTCTTGGAGGGAAAGGGGATGATTACAATTCAAAAGCAATGGAGAAAAGAAGTAGTTTGTCACACTTGTGGTACTTGTGTAGTTTGCATGTTCTCCTGTGTCTGCTCTGGTTTTCCCTATACTAAAAACATGCACAATAGACACCATCTTCTCACCTCTCTCTCTCCTCTCTCTCAGCTGGACTTTCCTGGTTAAATGAAGGTCAATAAATAAATAACTATCAATGCCAAGAACCACATTTGAAACACTTTCAGAGCGTAGAGCCACAGAGACATGACAACAGTGTGAATAATTAAAAATGTTGCATTTGATGTTATATTTATGAGCCACACATCTTCAATAAAGCTAGGACCATAATCTTGAGCTCTGCGTAACACACAAATCTTGTTATTAGGCTTATGATAGCAGATTTTCTACTATGGGAAGCTTGAGGGCCACATTTTGTCCCAGGGCCATAGTTTGGACACCTCTGCCTTACGTAAATAAGAGAAAGTGAAAGAAAAGCATGTGGTGGTGTTTCATGCACAGCAGGCTCCATTGGCATCAACAGTAGCTGCACACGGAGCCACTTTCTCTGAGCAAACAGCTGTGGCACTAGAGCCTGGAAGTGTCACCTCCAGGTGGGAAAAGTACGTGTGACTATGAACAATAGTCTCACATACTTTCTCTCAGTTTCTGCAGTGTAATGTAGATCTGTTCCATCACAGATCTAACCTTTGTAAATGTTGCTTGAGGTACTGTCTGAGTGGATAGATAACATAGTGTTTACAATTCATCAGTGGTGTCAGCCAAAATGTTTGTAATTGATTCATTATTTCATTCATGGTATGCAGATTTGCAGAGAACAGAATCATGGTAGTTGGATATTTAGATTTTTGGTGTTTAATCATCTTTCTTCCACAGTTTCTTTAGCATAAATACTTTTTATAAGAATTCCCAAAGATGTGAGTACAGTACATACATGACAACCTCGTAAATTGAAAAGATTTATGAATACTAGTCAATCGGTAAGGCAGTCGGCCAAGAATATTTTAATAATCCTATTTTAACCATAAGTTAAGCTTTTTATGAAATATGAAAGATAAAGTGAAGTAGAATGAATTTAGAGCCTGGCGAGTCAGATGGATTCTCTCGTGATATTTGTGAATTCACAAGCTCAGGAGAATTCATGTGGGCTCTTGTGGAATTCATTTTTATAACGTGAAAACCAAAATAATCCACAACAGCTCGCACCAGCCCGATTGGTTTGCAGTCCGAACCAGTGGTTTAATCGACCAATCACATTGCAGCAAAGCGGGTTGATGAGGGTTGTTAGCAAAGCACTTGAATTGAGCAAAACAAAGATGCAGGTCCCATGGATGGACGTGTACGGACTCCTTTTTGACAGTGATGTTGTTCTAATCCATGCATACATTGGATACACCTGATGTGAGCCACGTTAAAACATTATGCCACAAGGTCACATTAAAAACGCAATCATACCAGGTTCTATAATGTGCATTGACATAGAAATAAACTTTATGACCAAGATTCTAATCACAAACTGCTTAAATGCTGTATTCTTATGTGATCTATCTAATTAGTGCATGTTTCCTGCTTAATTTCAACCCTTCATTGCCAGTATTAACTCAATCATTTCACAAAACATTACACTGTCTTGTACCTGCTTGGCTGACTTCACTTTCCCCTCAGAGGTTGATGACAGTTAATTGGGTGGTAGCAGGTAACACTGTGGGTAACGCGGTAGGTTTTTGGTCAGGTCATGTTTGAATGCATTTATTATTAACGCCCAGGCCCCACACGCGCTCACTCTCAGCTTGGAGGAGGTCACTGGGTCTAATTGAGGCGGAGTACTCAAACTGCTTATAGACAGACTCGCATTGTGATTACTGGGGCTTGTTTGCTTGTGTACTTGTGTGAGTGTGTACATTTGTGCGTGCTTCAGCTGCAGTGTGTGCGTGTGGCTGTGGGGGAGATTACAGAGACCTCCGGGCACAAGCAGGGAGCAGGTTTTATATAAAGTAACCTGTGTTTAGCTGCTGCTCTGTGGTGTGACTGCGTGCCTAGGCTCACATACACACGACAGCCAATAGAGATGCTTTCATTGGAGCGCAAGGCTGTCCTTTTATCCAATACGCCGTCTTTTTCAACTTTTTCCCCAGTCGTTTTTAGTCTTTTGAGCTGCATCAGCGGGTAAATTAGCTTGACAGATGTTCCTTAGCTAAGTTTATTAAAAGCTTACTTGCATATATAGATGACGCTGTGAAAGTTTCTTTCAAAATGCAATAAATTAATATCAAGTTTATCATTTATTATTAAAAAAAGCGCTTTAGCAGAAGATTAAAAAATATAGGGACAGGCAATCACTACTTTTTCTTCTGACTAAGCTTCAACTAATACATTTAGGGATATGTTTTACCACATTTCTCTCCATTTGCTTAGTATTGTCTAAATATTTTTGGGATATGACAAAATATATATGGAAATGTTTTGTCTGTATTCTCCAGCCCTATAACAACAAGTTTAACTTATAAAAATACAGAATTGTTACTTTTAATGTGCTAATAAATGATGACTGAAATCATTTCTTTTTAAAAATACTATTTTTAAACTGTCCATACTCTTTGTCTCTGTCTTTTTGGACATGCTAGGCTATGCAGTTAAATCAAAGTAGTGTTTATTTCGATCATTTAGTCAAGGTCTCAGACAGTGACTTTACAATTGTGGACATGCCCTTCTAAGAAAATTTTTTTTTTCCTATATTTAAGATTTGAATTATATTTTAATGAATTAGCCGCACTAATAGATCTTTCATACTCTTACATGAATATAAAAAGCTAAAATAGCAGTTACTCATATAATATATAATTTCTACTGTGATTTAGCTTTTTTTTTTAAAATACATTTCTTGCTGAATCTGTTTTTAATAATTTAGAATCTGTTTAACAACATTATTAGCATGCTCCACATGGTATTAAAAGAAATGAATATATGTAAGTACTTTAGTTTAAAGTCTAAGGTACTTTACAGAACACAAACGTACACTGCTGCACATATGGAAATCTTTGCCCTTTTCCCTTTGAAAGGTCTTCTTTGTGGCATGTTTTCAATCTAGTGACCAGCGAGGCGTCCTGACCAGTTTGAGAGCCACTTTGAAGCTGCAGAAGAAATGGGTTTCTGTCAAAGACAGTCATGCTCATACTGTACATGTGATTCTGCTCTTTGTCTGCCCACCGCTGAGTCTGTTTCAACATGTCTCCATCTCCTGTTGAAACAGCCTGACCTCTTCGAGCTCCGGGTCAGCCTGCCCTCTGACCTTTCACCCTCCCGCCCTCCCTCTTCATGCGGCTCTCGTCTCATGTTAGTAAACCCTCTGTGGTGCACCGCCTACGATGGATCAATCCACTCATGACATGTCACGCCAATGTTTGGTCATCAAAATGTTGGCTTATTCACTTCAACTGGAGCTGTAGAAGAAGAACATTGATTTTGATGCAACACATCCTGAAAACAAAGAAAACAAACTTACAGTATATATGAATTAAATAAAAGACAAAATGAAGCTTGAAGGTAAAGATGAAGTTATTATAGTCTATATAGATATCCCATTACGACTGCAAAATTTTCAAGCAAGGAATTAAAGTGTCAAATCTAGAATGTATGCAAGAAAAGATACATCCATACACATTTTTAAAACCACACATGTAACACTGTTTTTATTACTATGCCTAGAGTTTCTCCCTGTATCCTCCATTAGTAACTGAAACCATTTGCTGCCTCTGAGAGTTCACACGTCACTGATTGGGTAAATCCACCTGTCACTCACAGTCTCAGAGAACGACGAAGGCTGATTTGAGTTTAAACAGTTAAACACAGAATCAGTGACAGTAGATTAAAAAATGGCCTACTAGTAGACTAGCCAAATTTTTGACTAGCCAAAATTTGTACACATTTAAGAGTAAAGCTACTTCTAAATAATATAAAAGAGTACTGGTCCATGAGTTTGGGAAAGAAGTACCCAAGTAAGTTTGGACATCACAGTGATTTTTTACAGCCCCTTATATGTGATGATGGCATAGGGGTAGACGGTGGTTTCCTTTTAATAATATTGGGCCTTATTGATGAAAGCGTTCCGTGTTCCTTCCACTTTAAGAAGATGCTGACAAAACTCTATGTCAGATTCATGATGTGTTCATAAGGAGCCATGTTCCTTCTTAACAGCCTTTATGCCAAATTCACCACCAAACTCCAGCTGCAAATAGTTATTTACATAAAAATGAATAATGCATTTAGGAAGTTTCTTCCTTATATGGCAAATATGGGATGGCTGCAGAAGCAAAGTGAGAGAGACAAATGAGGAAATGAAAAAGTCCAAGAGCGTGTCTCCTGACTATCACTGATTCAAAACTTCAGCGTCTTTTAAAAATGTCCAAACGCACATGAACATACTCAGAGGAAACATATTAGAGTCACAGATGGAGACTTTGAGACTGAGACAGGCTGCTGCAGGTCTATTAAAGGATTTTTTTTAGCATAGCTGATGACTTTTTTTTTTCTAAAATAATTTTATATGCAATAGTTTGTAAAAATACAGTCTATCATTTTTGACCAAATTTTTTTAAACTGCTGATTTTTTGTTTTTATGTGTGTTCTTTGGATTTGTTCTTACTAAAAATGCCAAAATATTTGTAAGAATCCCTTAAGAACAATTTGTTTGTCACGAATGAGGCCATTGTACTGTACATGAAATATGGTCACTTGAATCACACCTTTTCTGGTTATCTGGTCATTTCTGATTAGACCCATAGACCCAAGTGTTACAACAAAAACAGCATTTAAACAATATTCATTTCCACTGCCAAGTATCTTTATCAAGTATCATTGGCTTATAAATTGTTGTGATGTCATGTGAACTTATTAGATGTAGACGGGGCACATCAAACTCATTTTTATAGTTCAAATAGCCTCTCTTAAACCACTTGTTGCACCAAAGCATTTCCACATCCTCACAACATTTCAACCTTCCACTATCTTAACTCCCTTAAACTTATATTGTGCTGACACTGTGCGACCCTCCCCCTGCCCCCTCACTCCAGTGCCCCTCCCCGCCCCCCGTCCCACCAAGACCGTTCCCTGAGCTTTCCACACTCACTTCAAAGGGACAAGACTGCGGAGGGGTGTGTGCAAGCGCCCTGCTCTGGAATGCCAATGTGTTAATATGGCTCTATGTGTGCTTTACAAGGCTGTGTTGGTTTACTGTGTTGTTTGCTCCTTTGTTGGACTTTTATGAGGGATGATGAGGCTGTGGAGGTGGTGTTTGAGAGTGGAGGCTACGGGGGGGAGCAGGATGTCGGGACGGGACAGGATATGACATCACAGGCCTGGGTAACTCCGGCTGTGACTCACCTGGGGTTGGTTTGGACAAGGCAGAGTGCAAAACCGTAAAGATGACAAGTTGTTTGGTAAATTGTGGTGGACTATTGCAGAAGGATGTTGACTTTAAAGATAAGATTGTACCAAATTATCGTAATTGAAATCAGATATTAGCTTTTATCGGGTATTTATGATGTAAAAACTAACTTCAGAATGACATTGGTTCATTCCTGAATTGTGTTTTATTTTTTTGAACTTGTTTAAGACACATGGAAAATAGCATTGTGTTGTTTTATTATAGTTTTCTATGAGACAGGTATTGAACCTTCTTAGTTTTATGGACAGTACTGATTTTATAAATATGTTTTTGATTATGCAACAAGGCTACTCTATATTAACCCTTTAGGTGCCAGAATTACTCAATTGAAATCCAATCCAGTAAAAAAAAAGAAACTCAGACTTTAGCCTGGAGAATTCAAACTGATCTCTTTGTATTATGTTGCTCTGGAATTTTCCGAGTTACTGAAACTTATTAGAAACTTGGAATGACTGTGCAAATTTGTCACTTAAGATGCTGTATGTTAAAAAAGCACGAGGAGTAATGTATTATTAGGGAGTTGAATTCCAAGGCATTGTGTCAGTTTGATTGATTGAAACATTACAGTGGAAACGTTATCACGAGGAAATCATTCACATTTGCTTTAGAGCAGTGTGTCCAAATTTTTTGTCCCACGTATTCCCGAATACAGACCTGGGCAAACTGTGGCCCGAGGACACATGCGGCCCCACGGCACATTTTTGAGAATAACTTTTTATATATTTTTTATTTGACTCACTTGGCTATGGAGCAGAGTCATTGTTGTCCTCATGTTTATCACAATAAGAGAACAGTAGATTAAAACCCTTACAATCATCATAATTTGCTATACCAATGACCGCTGTCCGGCCTCCACTGCTTGTCCTGGTTCAAATATGGCCTGCAGGAAAAAATAATTGCCCAAGCCTGCCCTAAAGGACTCCTAAACCTGTATTTATTTTTTCTTACTTTTATAATATATTTTCTTTTGATTGTATTCAAGACAATCAAAATGTCCAAATCACACTTAGGCCAAGGCACTGCAGGTGAATAAGGAAAAAAACGAAAACATAATATTACATTTATAGCTATCAATGTAAGGATTCAACTATAATTCACTTAAGTTTTTTATTATGTCATGTTTTCCCATAGAAATAAGTCCTTTTTTTGACAACTGGCAAAATTATACATAGTGGGTCAGCAAAATAAGTTTTTTCACATAAGCAGAACAGAAATGGAAAAAAAATACTTTTGTTTTAGATTTAATTTATAATTTCTGTACATACATTTAATTCTATTTCTATTTACCTTGTTTTGTATCTGAAATCATTCCATGTCTCTGGTAATTGTTTTAGTTTGTGTATTTTAACTCTTGAGAAAGTCAAAGTTAAGGAACTATTGAAACATGAAAATGCTTTAAAGCTGAGCTACCTACCTTTATGTTGGTAAATTAGTAAACTTTTGTCTTTGTCCAAATATTATAATGTAAACACACCAATATGTGACAAATCAGATTGCAATGTACAGTCTGAATCAAATAATTACATTGTTTTAGTTCTCATTAAGAGGCAAAAGCAGCGTTCTGATTGGCTGTGTTGGGATGGTCCACTTCAGTTTCACTTTCTATATCCTTAAGCCATAATCACAACCAAAATGAATGTTTGTAGAGATTAATCATATCCCAATAGCTAGAAATTAGTTGGATATAAAGACTTGGTTGTTTTGCAGAGTGAAAAATCAGATATGCTAGCTTTAAATGTTCCCATATCACTATTAGTTAATCCAAGTTGTTAAAACACACCATATAATAGCTAATAATTAGTGACAAATTGCTCTCTTTTTCCCTGCACTTTTAAAGTCAGCAGAACGCATGACCTCAGACTCTTCTCCTCCGCACCAGCTGTTCTCTCTCTTCTTTAGTGTTTGTCTCATCTGCACGCCGCTTTTGTTAATCACCTCCACGTTTGTTTTGTGCTTTCAACAGATGTGAGGGCTTTAGATTCTGCTGTGATCCCGTCGGTGGGTCTCTCCTCCCGGCCGGTCGCATCTCTCTCTGTATATTCTGACATTATTTGTTATGGCTGAAATATGACGAGGTCTGTAATCATTCCCGTTAACTCGATTTGACCGGGACAAGTGCAGACAAGAGAGGTCCCAGGTGGAAGTCTTTATGGAGCACGTTATGTATTGACAGTGTGCAGGCTAAGTATGTGGCTGCAAATGAATGGTGCGGTAACCAAGGAGTCTGTTACTGTAGTTGAAACCAGAAACATGCTTTTTACGATTGATTAATAAAGCAAATATATGTTGAGTTTATAGCTTTGAACATGCTGTACCTGATTTTGACAATCTTATAATGTGAGGAGGTCTTTAAAGTTCACTTACTGTACTGTTATTGTACTGTAATTTGTCACTGCGTCAAGTTTATAAGTACTTTTCACAACTTTCAGAAGAGGCAAGCTAGTTAGTTTTTACAAAAAAATCATCTAGCTTGCAAACAGCACTAGAACATGGCACTTTAAAGGAGACCTATTGTGTTAATTTTCCATGTATTTAGGAAGAAACTGACGTGTAGATTAATAACTTACATTTGGTTCACTGTAAAACACAAAAATGATCTAAAATGGCAAAAATACTTGCAAATACTGTAGAAACGGGTCCATTGACTTCCTGTTCAAAACTGCAGAACTGATAAGCTACACCTCTTCATTGTAAACTTTAACTTTAATAACCAGCAGATTTGAAATGACAATGTTTTTGTTGTTGGATAAAACAAGTCTACTTGTTTTACCTGAAAGTAGAACTTTTGAGTCATTGCAATTATAATTAAAACAGGGATTTTCTGAGCACTGAAGTTGTAGGACATTACTAGATTACAAAAACACTTGTATAAATCAACCGGAATACAACTTTGAGCAAACTAATAATGAGGGAGCACGTTATAATTATTTTGCATAATACGTCCTCTTTAAGAAGTAACGCTAATAATACATTTTGAATATGCATTGTAATTGGTTGTGTTAATTTTCTAGTGAACACAACTAACTGATCAAAAACCAGTGTTCACAAATTTAAGAAGCTAAGTATGAGTATTCTAAGTTGTCATATTTGTTGTTATTAGAAGCCAGAAGTCTCTCTCTCTCTCTCTCTCTCTCTCTCTTTCTCTCTCTCTCTGTCTGTCTCTCTTTCTGTCTCTCTGTCTCTGTCTGTCTGTCTGTCTCTCTCTCTCTCTCTCTCTCCCCTTCTCTCTCTCCAGGTGGTGTGCAGTGGAATGTGTCCCCCTGAGGCACTGCTGCTGCTGCTTCTCTCACTGAATCTTACCTGTCTGAAGATTTTAATGCATGGCTCGTGCAAGACTGCTGCGATACTTAGAGCACACTTTTTACACTAGGATAGATATTTAGTGTCATTGTCACAATACAATGACATAGAGTTTAGTGTCTTACTGCCCCAACAGCAATAAAAACAAAGTACAGTGTGTTATATGAAATGTAGAGTTCAAGCACATATCATATAATCATATCAAATGAAAATCAAGATGAAAAGTTGGACTTGCATGTTTTAATTAACAATTCTATCCATCAATCATGTGGTACAGGAAGACTTAATATTGCACATTTTACTATAAAGTCATCTATCATCAAATTATACATATTACAAAAATATTTGCATTAATATGTGCAAATATTTCATGTGCTTATGTAATGCTTCAGTCTGGTATTAGACTTCAATCATATATTACATTTTTTAGTTTACAAGTATTGCCTTTGTAAACATTATTTTGAAAACCATGCCTTCCTCCTAATATATAACAGCTCTCTTCTGCACAGATCTGACCTGTACTTGGCCTTGGCATCATTCATCATCGAAATCGATCAGTCAAACTGTGGGTTATTGGAACAATCAAGTTTTAATATGAACCATTAAATGATGCATTCAATTACATGATATAGTATTCCATTCATGAAAAACTGTAAGTCAAACTGGACTCCTTTAGCTCGTAGCATTAGCGGTAGCCAGCCTTTGTGGGAGCACGTAGAACCGACAGTGTTGATTGTTGTTACATGCCCTGCCCAGCGCCTGCCATTTGAACTCAGTGCCCTCGCAGACTAAAGCAGGAGCAGTCGGATGGGAGGAGGAGGAGGAGGGCTGGAAATATAAAAAATAGAGAATGAGGAAAAGTCAACAGAGGGAGAGAGAGAAAAAGCAGTCATAAAGGGAGGCCCGCGTGTCTGATCGTGTCTGCTGTAATGTGTTATAGGCAGGCACTTCCTCTGAGCCCTGACCTCTGACCCCTGGAGCTGCTGCTCTGATCTCCACCGGGACCGTTTCGCCTTAGATCTAGACGAGAGGCCAGAAACTATAGATTTTATACTGTTTCAGGAAGAAAAAACAAGAAATCACTCAGAATCTTCCATTTCTGTCTTTCAATGTAAAGTTAGGGTCAAAACTAACTTTAATCACTCATTTGAGCAGGTGTTTCTAGTGAATATGTCAACATTTTAGCTTTCAAACATTACATTCTGGTGCCAAAATAATAAGTGTCGTATCAAATACTAATAATCCACTGTTTTATTTTGTATCAAAGTGATATTTTATTGACACTCATTATTGACACTATTCTATCTCTGTAAACATCGACAATTTTCAGTCAACGTCATTTTCCGATACACTCTCCATCTGGTTAGCTGGGGAAATTTCTTTGAATAAAACAACAAAACGGGAGAAGCGCTAGCTGTTTCGATCAGGTATGACAGACGTCTGGCTCTTGAAGCTTGAGGCAGTGTTTTTCTTGACATTTTTTCACTCACCTGAATGTAACTTTTAAGGGTTGTAGGGTCGAATTCAATTCACAAATGTTGAATTAGCAGCATAACTTTTGTTTTCCCACAGTGATAAACTCTTGAGTTAGCTAACAACGTTCTAGCTCGAGTTGTTTCTCCAGCTTGGTCAAAAAGTTGTTGCACTATTTCAATTTAGATATGGACTTAAAATTGACTTTTTGATGACTTATATTTTGTCCTATTGTGACATAAATTGTGGCTACCTCCTTCAAGAAAGTCCCAAAGCATGGTTTGGTATTTCTGTTTTCATGGAATTGTGCAGAAAGTTCCACAGTGTACAAACTTTAAATCTCTCATTGTAAAAGCGTAATTCTAAATCATGCCAGGTTCATAAATAGTTATTTTGAGTAATTTTTTGAGCTGTTAGCATAAATCTATATGAGTCACCAAGTATATCAGTAACTGTCCTCAGCACTGTGAAATAAGTCCATTATCTGCAGAAGTTTTTCTGACATGGATCGTCCTGACTTTGAGCTGAACAAAAAGATGTTGGCAAAGAAATGCTCTAAACTTGAGAGAATTGTCTGTCTTCATATGAGCAGCTGTAGAGAGAGAGGGGAAAGAGAAGGAGAAAGAGAGAGGACAGCAGAAGTTTCCAGAGAGAGACAGCGAGCACAGGAGAGGAGAAGAGAGGGAAGACAGAGCACTTTTCCAACGATGACATTCTTGGCTCCGTCGAAGCTCAGGGTACAGCTGGAGCATTTCTTCTTCTGCTGTTATTGCCTCTCTCCCTTCCCCTCTCTCCTCTCCCTCCCTCTCTCTCTCGCTCTCTCTCTCTCTCTCTCTCTCTCTCTCTCCCTCTTTCAGATTTCCCTCACTTCCTCCTCTACTTCCCTCTCTTCCATTTAGCTGCCAAAGTTGGTGTGGTTTGCTTTTTCTCTGTAAGTTCACATGACATCACAACATTCTATATTCACAGATGGAGGCAGTTAAAATGAATATTGCTTAAATGCATTGTTAGTATTAGTACAAAAGTGAATGGATCTAGTCACCATTGAAAAAATTGTGGAATTTCATTTTAGATTTTATTTTATGGTACTGTAAAACATCAATAACAGTGTTTTACCCAAAACATGGCCTCATCATATCATCACATTGAACGTTAGCATTTGTATAATTTAATGTTCAAAAGTTTGAAGAATTCAAATTTGTAAATTAGAGATTCCCAATGTTTTTAGGCCGACTTACACAGCAAAAGTAAATAGTCGTTTGTGATCATTTCAAATTGTAGGGTGAATCCAAATGACGTTTGATTGTATTTTAGTACTTTACTTTGTTTTATAACCAAAAGTATATATTGTTTTTGAAACAAATCATAGATTAAATACAGAATAATAATTGAAAAGTTACATTTTGAAATCATCTCTGACCCCTCTGACCCTGAAGCTTAATGTCACCTGGGGTCAGGCGAGTGGCGGACTCTCACACCTATCCAGAGAAGATCAAAATGATTTATTCTTGTATCAGTAATTTAACTGACTGCCTGCACTTAAAAAACCTCAGATTTCTATTATATGTTTCAAAACTTATAATCTAAATTTCTGCGACCCACTTAAGGCACCACTTTAGAATTTGCAAACTAAATTTTAAGCTTAGCACTGCTGCTTTCCAGAATAACTTTGCTCACTGCATTGAAAGCTCAAATTTGCCATAATTTTATGAAGAAGTCATCTTCAGTTGACTCATCATCAAATCCATTTGTTCATTTGTGAATTAGAAAAGCATTGTAATGATCTTCACTGATGGAGTTTTCATCTGCTAAAAAGGCTTCCACAATACTTTCTCCTGTTCTTAGATTGTTTACATCTCCTTGTTTACATTACCCTGGGAAGTTGGCATGCTTTCCTTTGCCTTTCCTCATCTGTTTCTCTGCCAGTGGATGCAAGGCTGGAGCCAGTGGAATGATCGCAGACACTGGTAGCTTAGGCCTAGCTTGACCCTGCTTATCAATTTAATATGTCTTCTGCTTTCCCATACTAGATATCTGAACTCTGCTGCCGCGCGTTGTTGGCCTTGGCGCGCCCGTACGACTGGCGTATTTGGGGAAAGTCCCTGCTAACTTTCAGCCTACTTCTTTTCCATTGACAGCCAACACAACTCCTCTTCTCCTTGTCTCCTCTAGTCCTCTTCTCCTTGTTTCCTAGCCTCCTTGTCTTCCACTTTCCCTTGCTCTTTTGTGGAGGACACAGGCTGAGCGCTGTTCAGACCGTGAGTCATAGCAGAGGAATGCCCCACATTAACATGCACGGAGATAGACTCAGGAAAAAGGAGGGGGCGATTGGGAATTTTTTTTAATGGAGCAGGTTTGTACTTAGAAAATACAAAGCTAGGAAAAATAAGCCAATCTAAGCAGTTTGTCAGCATTTGTTGAGTCTCGAACTAAAGAGAAAAGAACAAGGAGGTGAATAGGAAATGGTCGTAAGTCTTGGGTATGTTTACACGCCAACAGCTGTGCACTTTTTAGCCCTGTTCTCAGACATGTCGACTTGATTAGAGAATGGATACAGTGAGTCATCAGGCTCTGGTTGTGGATTTAATTTTGCATGTGCGTGTTCATGCATGTGCATTACAAGGCTTTATGTGGGTGTCTTTGCATTGATAGCTAAAAATAAGTTATTAATACACGCCTGGGGTCTCATGGGAAAACTTTAAACCATCAATGGTTAATAGGATGATTTAGTTTCATACTATAATGTCATAGCATAGCAAGAAGGAAACTACCTAAAGTACTACTGCTGCTATTGTTTTTCTATGCAAAACAGCTTCTACTCTGTTAACTGTTGTTTAATGCTGCTTAGACAGCTACATAGGGATGCACCAATATGAAACTGTAGATCGGTATAGATTTACAAAATGCTGCTGGATTGAGAATCAGTTCCGTCGTATCGATTCAGCCATTGCCTTGATTAGGCCTGAATTTAATGCATTTAGACTGTTTACTGACTGATGTAAACCCTTGTTTGAAATTTTATTCCCACAAAGTTGTTCATATTGCATTTTTAATAACAGTTTGTAAGACATCCTAGGATCCTAACTTATTGTAACAAACATTTTTCATTTACAAGCAGAAAGAGTAGCTTTAGTCAGTTGGCTGGTCTGTGAGAGGAGTGAGAGTGGAACTCTTTACCTGAAGCCATAAAACAACAAACTACTTATAATGCCTTCACTGAGCATTTAAGAGACACTAAAAACTAGCAGCACCTCGCGCTTAATTGTCTGCTCGGTAAATAAGTGTATATTGTATATTTAATTGTGCCTAGCTTTTCAACATTTCTAGATGTCTTTTTACTCATTGGCCAGGGAACTACAGATGAAAAGTAGCCTAGACTAATCTAAACTTTGTTGGACTAAATAAGTAATAAATGTGTTCTTTTGCTTTGTGAGAGCTTGCAGGGCCTCCTCCTATGGAACTAGTATTTCTTTGGCTGTCTTCTTCCACAGTATAACATAAAACACATCTATATCTATTAAGAATGCTCCCAAAATTGAGTTATAATTTTCTCTTTTAATGGAATCATTCTATCAATATTAACCTCTTAAAATTACACCCCTGGTGTCACTTTAATAATTGCGTCTGAGGAGAAATACAGCCATTTTTAGTGCCCACACTGGTATTGGTGGATATTGGGTATCGACCAATGTTTAAACCAATAACTGATATTTGATAACTGAACTGATGAAGTAAGGTGGGTGCCTAAACTAATTTAACTACTGCTGCTAACTATACTCTTAACTCTTAAATCAGTGGCCCAAAAGTTTGAGTCAATTTCCAAGTCCAACTCACTAAAATACTCATCGATATCATGACATGTAGCGTATCATGAGCACGTTTCTAGCTCTTTTTTGCGTGTCTATTATACAGCATCTTTATCTTAGTCTATTTTGCGCTTTAAAAATGGTCAAATAGATGCAATAGCAATTTTTTAGTGTCTTGTAGACAAATGTTTTGGTTTAAGTCATGTGGGGACATTTCCTTTAGTAGCTAAGTTTAGGTCTGAAGTTACAAAAAATGTTTTAGTTTACATCTGTGGCTTGGAGTTGGTTAAGACTAGAATTGAATATTCATAAATAATAACACATTTTCACTACCACGATAGAAATCTGATGGGGCAACATGTGCCATAGATCTTCAAAAAGGAGAAACAGTGGTATATTCATTTAAATATGCATGGTATACACATGCATTGCAGTGACCAGGGTGCCAAGTTCTATTCACTGTACTGAAATGCATCCAAGTCTATATACAAACTCTCAAGTGCAGCTTATAGTTTTGATATTTTTATGTAAGTTGAAATCTGGGTTTTCTACAACCATATATGTTTTGGGGGAGAAGCATCGTTTCAAGTCACTTCAATAAAATTTTACTAAGACAATTCTCAAGGTTTCACCTTTCTTTCTGTTCAAATGATTCAGTTAGTTTCAGTACTCATTTTAGTATTGAGTAATCCAATTTGCCATTCTTCTTTTTAGCCTAGTCTCAAGTCATCATGAAGTAGCACATGAATCCAGACTTGTGCTTTCCCTGCTCCTTCTCCTGCTGCTTCTACCACGTCTATCGCTATGGCTACTGCTGCTATAATTGCCAACTGAAGTCACAAATGTGTCGTCTCCATCATTAGTGTCTGGGTAGTGTAACCGGCCTGTGTAATATTGCCTGTTTTACGTGACTCCATGCGTGTGCACATTGTTAACCCTTAGGTCCATATCTCCAGTCTGGGAATAGCCTTGTGATAAGAGCCGAAATAGAAGTTTGGGATGTGTGCGATGGGTTTTGTTTTCTTTACCGAGGTGACCGTGATTTTGATCACTGTGGAAATGTCAACGTGTTCCAGCGTCTGGCACAACCGGGGTTTACTCTAGTGCAGGTGCTGTTTTCTCATGGGCTCAGTGCTTATTTACTGCATAACCACACACTTTATCATTGTATGTCTATCAGTTGTATTTTAAGTCAGGAAGAGATAGAGAAAGTAATATCATTTTTGACTAGTTATTAAAATTAGGATTAATAGTCACATTCAGAACTCATAGTATCAGAGTTGTTGTCAACCCAAAGTAATTCTTGGTTGACAAAAAACATGTTTTGCTAACTGACTAAAAACGGTGCGTGGCAAATGTTGTTTCAATCAAAAAGATCCAAAATCTTTCTCACGTCTTCAACAAGAAGTCACTCTTCCACACTTCTATATAAATCCTTATAATCACACAAATTGTTTATTTATTGTCAAACTTTGGACCTTCTTTTTCAAGCAGTGAAGTACAGTGTAGCGTAAAACAAAATACAAAAAGTAACTGACTTATAGAAATTTTCTGACTTTAATGTCCATTTCGCATCGCATAATATTTGCCTAGGAACGTCTGTAATCTTTAAATTACCTTGTGACGTCTCAGTGTCTTGTGTTTTCAGTTTGTATTGATGTGAAGCTTACCTGAGCTGCGGCAGCGTAAATGTGGCTCCCTGTCTCATTGTCGTGTTTGTTGATCAGAATCACTTCTACAGCTTTAGATTTCTTATGAAACAGTCGTAGACCCTCTCTTTAAATCTCTTTATGGTGATAAAGCTCAAATGCTCTGTTGAATCATTTCCCCAAACATCCATCTTCTCAACCTTCCGTTGCTACGACAATGGGTTTCTGTGTTTGCGGGTCATTCATTTTTAAATGTAGTTTGATTAACCGTTGTCATTTTTTTTCTACAATTAAAAAGCTATTTTCATTTGAAAATGA
Source organism: Mugilogobius chulae (assembly GCA_038363315.1). Taxonomy (NCBI): domain Eukaryota; kingdom Metazoa; phylum Chordata; class Actinopteri; order Gobiiformes; family Gobiidae; genus Mugilogobius; species Mugilogobius chulae. The sequence continues at coordinate 15,544,860 of CM076406.1, read as the reverse complement.
TCTGTAAAGAATAGTCAAAATAATTTTGTTCAAATCTGAAGGTAAAATACTCCACAGAGTCATTATTAATTCATTTATAAATCGATCGTGGATTGAAAACACAGACATAGGCCTTTGCATTTGCACAGCATTAGAATTACATGAGTACGTCTGAGTTTGGCAAATTATAGTAGGTAAAACTTTACAGACATTTTAACAGACATGGGCGATTCACACGAGAGTAGAAACACAGATGACGTCTGTAAATATGACAATTTACATGAGATCCCGAGGTAAATGCCGTGCAAATAGACCCCATTGTTTAATTGACTTACGGACTACAACTCTACAAAGTATGATGGTAACAATGTTATCATGTGTAAAATTAATAGATATTGCACATGATCTTCAATTTTAAATCTCAAAATATTAAATACACCTCTCAGTATTAATTTAGTATCATGACATGTCAATAGTTTGATCTTTTTTTGCACATCCCTGAACTATACTACTTTATATGTATCTATAAACAGTAACAATCATAAAGCAGTTTTCACAGACATTTGAACCTACTGAATCTAAACCATTATCTGTTGCCGTTCCTTCTTTGGCACACGTCTCCACAACATTACATGGTCATGACATCGCCCTGTGTGAACTCTTTTTAAGGCTGGTGCTGAACAAAGCCGCGCTCAGCTCCGTCCCTCCAGACATGACGTTGTTCTCCTTTGGACCGGGCCCAGAGGCTGCAGGCAGAAGTAGGTCGTCCCGTCGCGGTGTGCCCCTCCTCTGGGTGGAGGTTTGGACTGGCACCCACGCTCCAACGCCAAACACTGAACAGATCTGGGCCTGTACGCCTCGAGACAGTTTACACAATGATCACCACACGATAAGCTGCAGATACAACGGGGAAGAAACGCTACCCCTGGGAAAGAACTTTGACACAACGCAACAGCAACGTTTATATGGCCATTCAGATGAAATTACTGCTAGTTTAATACTTAGAAATATCAGTTTGGACTTTCTCAGATGCAGCTCACTTACTGTAATGATGTAAAATCAACTTTTGTTGTAGTGCATCAGATTTATACAACTCTTAGGGTTAAATTGAGACGGCTATATGCTGTCTGCAGAAGCCAGATGCTAAATTGTGGTTGCAAACTGAAAAGAATAATATTTTTTAAAGCTTTGCACTCAATTTACTCATGAAAGATGCAGATTTAACATACAGTTTGGCTCTAATGGACTACCTCAAACTTTGCAAAAATGTCAGCTCAAGTGTCAAGTGTTTCCTCCCCATAACTGGTTTTGCACATGAGCAAATGCTTGCTAAATGAATTTTAGCAAGCATATAAATTTTTCACATTATATTCAAAACATTCACAATATTATCTGAAATTTAATATATTTCCCATCTCAACTTTCCCTAAGTAAATAATGCTTTTGCACAAAAATTAATACTTTTCTCACCTTGTCCTATAAGATTTCTCTCAGATATGTCATATTTCATTACACATCACTGCTCTGTGCATTGTCTCTTATGTAAGTGAGTGTAAAGTCAAAATGCGGCGGCGGTGGCATTGTGGAGGAATGCGCCTGCACATACCTGAACACATGCATTATGAGGCCTTCAAACGGGGCCTCAGCCTTATGATTTGCATTCCACAGCAAATCAGCAGCCGCTCAAATTACACACTGTCACTCACACACAGCAGAGCACAGCAGAGCGGGAAGCCTGGCGTGGACAAAGCAGACGGCAAAGCAATCTAAACTATAATGTGAGCAATCTAAACAATAATGTGAGCAATGAAGGGTTTCTGGGGTAAAAGTTAAAGCTGAGGTAGTTGATTTTTACACTGCAAGCTCGATTTAGGTTTTAAATCCGACAACTTCCTCTCCTAAAGCCTTTGACACATGGTTCAAATCAACATGTATTCATTTAGTTTGCATTTATGGCTTGAAAATACTTCATACAAGCATCAAAGTGAAACCGGAGTGGACCACCAAAGCACAGCCAATCAGAGCGCAGTACTGCTTTTACCATACTTTTAAAGGAAAAGATTACTAAACTATAGCTAAAAAGTTAGTTACCCCAACTTCAAATCTGCAGCTGGAGGTGGGCAATGCTTATACCTTTTAAATGTTGTTTTAATGATATGCAAAAATAAAATGTTGAGTAATCTTGTGAAGTCCTCAGAGATGACTGATATATTAATTAAATTCCTATATTCAGTAATTCAAAGAGCCTTATAAAACAGGAAAACATGGGTATTACTGGTAATTTGTCTAAAATTTCACATTTGTATGATGATTAAATCTGAAGTAGGACTGACAGAATGTTGTCCAATATATTGCTATAGAGATACAACAAAAACATCACGATATTTACTCCCCCCCCCCCCCCCCCCCACATAAATCATAAAAGTAGAGCATATAGTATATTGTAACAACAAAATCACCAATTAAGGTCCAGTTTTTGCAAAGAAGAAAACTGGTCTGTTTTTTTTCTCTCTTTTCAGATTAAATTGGCCTTAAGTCTTGTCTTGTCTTGTCTCTCTGTTACATATATTTGACTAGTTAGGCTATGATGTATTAGACTTTGGTGATATTTAATTTATTCATTTGAAACTTTCAATCAATTCCAATATTTGAGTGTTTCCTTACAGAACATTCTAGTTGCCTGTTGCTGTCAAAATTTTGCTTTAAAAAATCCTTTGATGAACCACCACACTTTTGACAAGGTGCAGATCAGTAGTTTTACAGACCATCCACATGTTTGCCGTCCATAATTTTTGCATGATTGTTCAAATTTGACAGTAAAAAGCAATACTTTTTGTAATTTGAGCCAAAACTTCATCCAAGGGCTGCAATTGGCTTCTGGGTTTTCTCTGGTTTAAAACACGCTCTCCCAAATGTCAATTTTCTTTCCTTCAAGTCTGAACTCTACTCCTCACTTGTGTCTATAGTAGCAGATTGGATGTAGATCTACTGAGCAATCTGATCAATAGACATAACCAGCTCTTGTTTAGAATTATGCTTTTTTGCACAAACAATTGAGAACTGTGTACTATTTGAATCAAATCAAACAATATTGTGTTTTATTTTTTGTCAAGAGTCTAATGCAGTGTTCTTGATTTGCTGTGTTTGGACGATTCATCTCATATTTATTTTAACTTTTCAAAACAGCTGTTCAGAAGTCATAGGTATAACAATGTTCCAAAGACAAGAGATGGACAAACAGGTCCTTTTTTTGTGCTGTGCAAGTCAAGTTCCTCATTTTCTACCTGCGATTGTCCCACTTTTCTGCCCAGGCACGTTAACGTCTGCCCTTATGCTCTTTGCTCACTGTTGTGTGTCGTTGCTAAGGGTAGTTCAGGAAGCTCCCGACTTCCTCCACCATCACGACCTCACCCTGCCCACTCCACCAAGATGTCCGCCGGACCTGACTCACCGGAGATAGACCGTTTACTTAGCATCATATGTTTCACACCAACACTGTGTATAATATAATATGAGCTATTTTAAAGCCGTCGCGCATGTTTCCTCTGCTATCATGTCTTTATTTTTGGCCACTTCCTATCGGACAGTACAGCCTCTTCTTGTTCTTGTGGCCACTATCAGCCCAGGATGTCAGCAGGGTCATCAGGGATTACATGTATCTTGTATGTACATTAAGATATGATATAACGAAGTGTTGTGCCCCTCCTGCCTGTGGAGGCTCAGTGCACGGCCTGACAGGACAGGAAATTAGATTAGCACGGTTCAAATTGTATCTGTGTGGGTTTATCCTTGACTTGCCTTTGAGTTTAGTAACATAACCTAGATTTGTTTACTTCGAATCTGGTGTTTTCTTTTGTTTCCCAATTTTTCTTTGTGTTATGAGCTGAGAAAAACTTCAGACTGGACAGCATTAATAAAAAAAAATGTGTAAATGTAGTGTTTTGGAGAAAGTTGTCATTATGTCACTTGTCTTCTAAGCAACTAAAGAATAATCAACCAACTCGATTACCACAGAGCTGGGTGGTAACAAAATATGCATCACGATAAAATGTTTCCATATCTCAATACTTGATATATATCTCGATATTTTTTATTCAAATATTTTTTTCTAGATTTTAGCTGCTGATTAGAAAGTAAAATTGTAAATTTACAATGAATACAATCATTTTTGTGATGTTTTTTGCTGAATAAAACTAAATAAAACAAAATTTTATGCATAAAACAAATGTATAATTGGATGTTTGCCACAAACACAAAAGTTTATTGCTCTACTCATTCTCTTTGTCACTTTACTCTGTAACCGTAAATGCTTTTCAGGAATTTTATGAGCTCTTTTGATCCAGGATTACATTATCTCGATGTGTACAATATGGCCAAATTCATATCTCCAGTAAATATCTTGATCGATATATCGCCCTGCCCTAACCACAATTATCTTCAGTTATGAGTCTTAATCATTTCTCTGAGCAGTCTGACGGATTGAGTTTATTTGTCTGAGTTTAGCCCAAAGAAGCCCAGCGTTGCCCTGCCTATGTTATGTTGACATGTCCTGCTAGTGCCTGTTGTCGTAGTTGTTGGCTTAATCTAATAGTTTTAGTCTTGTTATGCTTATAGTTTTAATCCTACATTAAAGACGTTTTCTTAGTTAATCCATTCTTAACCTCACAGTTCTTCACCATGTTGAGTTTGGGAGCAAGTTTCTCGACTCTAGAGTCATGTTGGCACGCTAACACAAGCTAGTGCATAAATAAGTGCACTTCCTATGTTTAGGGGTGCTCTCTTATGAAAAAACAGATGAGTTGCTTGCAATATATCGAATTTTAGATAACATCGTGCATGTTGTTTTGAACATTCGCAAAAATTGAATATTGAGTTTATCGTTTAGTTGAAGAAAAAAAAAAGTCATCCTCTCTTTTGTGATTAGATTAGTGACATTTCAACAATTATCTAACAGTTACTAATACAAACCAATACTGCTTGAATTAAGTCATCATTATCCTTTTTATTACAGATTGTGGATTAAAGTGATATTGAGTCGGACACAAATGTGTTCAACCATGTCTTATTTAGTTATTTATTAGTAACTAATAAGAATCCAGAGTAAATGAAATGACTTTCTGAGTTTCTGACTTTTTCCTTATGTCAAGTTAGAAATTGCTGGTCAAACGATATTTTATGCTTCTTTCAATGGAAAATCATTTAAAAATGTAAAACATTTATCAATCAAAGTTTATTTATAGAGCACTTTACAACAACACAAAAGAAGACCAAAGTGCTTCACATGAACAAAGACATCAATAAATAAAACACAATTTGAGAGAAAAAAAACTAAAAGGCCAAACAAAGACCATTAAAACCTAAAGTGTCAGAGTGCTAGGTTTATGAACATTTTGTCTTATTAAGATGTTTTTTCCCCTCTGTAAACCTGAACTAATAAGTAACTAAGACATGTTTGAACAGTTTTGTTGAACTGACTTAATATTGTTTGAATATCGTTATTGAAATACATAAAAAAAAACATGATCATTTTTGTCAGTATCGCACAACCCTAGGAACACTATGAACCCATTTTAATCCAGAAAATACGTGTACTTTGCCTTTATACCGACTGTTCTGGTGCAAAACTAACTAAATTCAAACTTTTCAGGCATGTATGAAAAGTCGTTCATTCCCAGTTTGGTCCTGTAAGATGCTGCCTGCCTGCGTGTGTGTGTCTGATAGGAGAGGAAACCGTAGTGGGAGTGTCCTGGTGGAGGAGCTCTTGAGGACAGATAACATTACCCCGCTGCTGCTTACATAACTTCCAGGCAACGCCACGTCACAGCTGACCCAGACACACACAGGCAGCCTTATAAATCAATACAAATGTACAAGGACGCCAAACAGCTGCTTATAGGGACCCAGAGCGGGCTTAGGATCTCCTTTTATTATAAACATGAGCAAATAATAACCTGGATTTGAGTGGATCGTGTCAGAAACTCTGCCTGGAGTTAAACATGTGCACGGGGCAAAAGAACGGAGAAAAACAGCAGGCAAAAACAGATCAAAAGTAGATTTCAAATTCGCATTGTTAAAAGTATCAAGAATTCTAATCAATACTACAACTATTATTGAATCTAGATGCTCATTTGAGCAAGTATCAGTTCTTAAAATAAAATTCCAAACATAAGACATTTGGAAGAAAAAAGGAAGACAGAACATTGTCTCAAATTGTTATTAATGTGGAAAAAAAAACTAGAGATGCTAATGCTGCTTTTGATATTTTTGGTTTAAGTAACATAGGGCCTGAAAATATATATATATATTTTTTTAATTCCTGAAAGTTGGCTTATAGTTAGAAAATGGGTATCAAGAATATGAAAGTTTATTTTACAAACAATAACTTTCTAAAACATTATGGACTTCAGAATGACTTTTTGCAGTCTGATTTAAGAATAAGAAATTACACTATGAAAAGTTTGGGGGAAAAGACAAACAAACGTGTGCATTTCAAAAAAGGATACTTGTGTGTGCACTGTAGCTGAACGTCTTTATTCAAGTGTCCCCCACTGTAGTTCTTAACGCATTTTAGATTGTCAGGGAGGAAAAACTGCGCTGAACTGGAAGCCCCTAACCATTATGCCATGTTTCAAGAAATGCAAAAATGTGTTCTGTGCTCCACTTCGGGCAAAGTTTATCTTTGCAGCCCAGAACCTACCACTTTATATTAACTACACCATTATTGGCCTTAGTAAACCATTAATAAAGCATAATTAAAGCCATAATTATTCATGAACTAATGGTGAATTCATGAATGAAAAGTTTAGTAATGCTTAGTAACTACTTAACTATGGAGCTAAGGTTAGGATTTAGGGGGCAGGATTCGGAGTAATTAAGTAGTTACTAAGCATTAATAAGCTTTTTAATCTATTAGTTAATCATTTGTTCATATCAATTAAGTCTTTATTAAGGTGTTATTAGTGATTTATTAAGCCTAATTATTCTGTAGTTATTCTAAAGTGTTATCCTTTTAAGAATATTGCCTAGTTCTTTTAGAGGTTCAAGGATCGGCATCGATATTTGATCCCAGTATCAGATTGTTGCGACACTTAAAAAAATTGAGAAAATATATAAACATTTTGACAGTTACAGTAATACATTCTGTTATTAATAAACTCAAACAAATTATATCAACTGTCATAAATTGTTGCGTATATTTTCATGGTTCAAACCGAAAATGAGTCCCAATTTAGTGTGTTTTTGTTCTCATAGTATTGAAATTTGTATCAAGTGCCTTTTTTAGTATCAACATTAAGTTAGAAAGTTTAGTATAGTGACATTGACTTAAGTTTTGAACCAAGCAGCAGTGTTGTGTAACTTAAATAATACTTTGTAAAGTTGAATTTGTGTTTTGCAATGGACGGCTTTTGACTGTTGACTGGACTAATCATTAACTCTCTTTAAATCCCGATATCTTTGGACAGATCCGGGTGTTTTTGGAAAATCCATTGCACCGGTGGTTGTTGTCTAAGTAGGTCAGCACACAAACAGGCTCCTTTGGTCTGCTCCAGCACACACACACTTATACACACATATACACACACACTTCCTCTCAATATGGCCGCCACATGTGCAGGGCCCGGCTGCTTCAGGAGAGAGAGAGAGGGAGCTTGTTCTGAGAAGGCTCAATGCTGCCTCAGTGTTTCGGACTAATGCTAAAGCTAGTGTATAGGCATGAGATGGTCACACTGGTTCAAAATGTGTTTTTGGCTAATTTTAGTTTGAAAGCCAATCTAATTTCATAACATGATTGAACCAAGACTGAATTCTGATTGAAACTAGTAAACAAAAAGATGAAAGAATCAGAATTAAACAAGGACTGAGCATGGGCAAGAACTTAGCAAGAAGTGTATATGAAATTGTCATATAGGAATTGACTATTTCTCTATGATGCAGCTGCCCATTCAATTACAGAATTGTTTTGGTTATTGGAAACTATACATGCATGCTTTTTATCTGGTTTCTAGAAACTTATGACAGTACACTGTAAAAACTCTTATGGACAATAAGGTAAATGAACTTGAATCTTTGTGTTGATGTAACTTGACAACGTGAGTCAAAGATTTTAGATTAGATTTTGAAGTTATAAGGGGGAGAGAGAAGAAAGTGTGTGTGTGAGCAAAAGAAAGGAGAGAGAAAGAGATCCACATATAGAAAGAGAGAGAGCGAGAAGAGAAGAGAAAGAGAGAATTAGGAGAGACCGAAAAAGAGAGAGAGAGATGGCGAGGAGAAAGAGAAAAGGAGAGAGTCAGAAAAAGAGAGAGAGAGGACAAAGAGAGCAAGTGAGAGACAGAGAGAGGAAAAAGAGAGAAAGGGAGTGAGAGCAGAGAGAGTCAGAAAAAGAGAGATAGAGGAGAAAGAGAGAGAATGGTGGGATAGTCAGAAAGAGAGAGGAGAAAGAGAGAAAGTGAGATAGAGGAGAGAGTCAGAAAGAGAGAGAGAAGAGAGAAAAGGAAAGAACAGAGGAAAAAGGGAGAGAGAAGAAAGAGAGAGTCAGAAAAAGAGAAAGGTAGAGAGAGAGAGAGAGAGAGAGAAGAGTCAAAGTTTGAGCAAAAGAATAAAGAAAGAAAGTGACATTTTTAGGTTAAGCTTCACTATTATTTGTTGCAATGTAATATTTTATTGTTTTGCCATATTACATCCCTGGTCAAAAGGGACCAGTCAAAAAAGTCTAAAATGACAAAACACAAACAAAGCCTTGACCAGGACTGTACCAATAACGGACTAAACCATGACTAGATCATGACAAATGTACTAGCAGTATAACAGTCATCATGAATTTATGCACATTGGTGTTTGGGTTGGTTCATAAATGTTTGTGTGACTGATTCATGCATCTTTGTGCACACTTCTTTTCTGTCAATGGAGAGGTGATTCTATTCTACAGTTTTAAACAGGAAGTCAAGGAACCAATTGTTACTTCTAAGCCATTTTAGATCAGTTTTGCTCTTTATATGAACGAAATGTAAATGACTGCTATACATATGCCAAAGTTTATTATTTTTTATTTTATTTATTTTCACAGAAAAACACAATCGATCTTCTTTAACATGGATCGAAATCGAGTTGCCAAGTCTGCTTCTTTATAGCGACTTCCTTTTTGGAACATCACTTGTGAAGTTTGAAAATTGTGGCTTGCATTATTTTTTTTTTTTTTCTAGTCCAAAAGAAAAAAAATACACACTAAAGACTGATCTCTTAGCTTTTTGTTTAAGCTTAAATAGTCTTTATTAATGATAGAAATATGATTTTAAAAAATGCCAAACTACTAAGACTCATTTGGCTGTGACATGTATTGTTCACAAACATTTTATTGAAGGGTTGAGGTGACGTGTTTTGGACTTTTTTCTTCAAAGGCTTGGTCACTTGTTGCTGTTTGAAAACCTGGCAACCCTGGACTGAAATAGGACTAGATCATGACAGACCCACTAGTGTAAACAGGACAGAACGAAGCCTTAACATGGTCTATCCTCTCCTGTGCCGGTCTGTGGTGTTGAACATTGGGCAGTGGGAGGCCTCTGTGTTTAGAAGTGTGTGTTGTGATTCTGGGGCCCCGAGTGCAGCTGCCTGTGACAGCTGCATCATGGGAAACATCTGACGGAGGCTTGCATCATCTCCTCTTTTCTGTGCCGCCGCTGAAGGAACACACTTCACAAAAAAACTGGGATTTGGGAGATTACAACAAGAGATTTCTTCATGGGTTTTGAAATTTCTTCTTTAAGCTAACCAGAAAAATACCTAGAAACTTAGATAGTTGTGTCGTCTGTTCTTTAGACTTTGCTCAACTGTATTGATCAAACAAACCTTATTGATTGATGATGATGACAGTCAGTATTTGTACTGAAGAAAAAGTTCAAAACTATTACACGTCTGATGAATGCTCCCACCATCTGCTTGTTTGTCACACAGTATTTTCCACAGTATTTCATGAAACATGCAGGGTGACGTCACAAGGCTGTGTTGGTTTAGACGTGATATCGCAGTAGTGTTTGCGTGTTTTCAATGTGTTTTTGTCGATGTAAATATTAACTGCTATGGGTGACTCTTCTTCTGGTGCAGACAGCTCCTCTGGTGGAGCTTTCTCATCTGGCTCATCTTTACCCAGTCTAATGTATCTTAATGTATTCTGATGAAGCCAAATGTATTAGAGTATGTTCGGAATGTGTGCAGTATGTGTCAGGGTGGTTGTTGTTTGGGTATGTTTGTGCATGTGGTTGTGGGTGGGCTGTCTGACTGTGGGCTAGTTGTTGGGGTGGATGAGTCTGTTTTTAATGGATTGTAAGGCATAGAATCCATTAAAAACAGATTTAATGGATTTGATTCGAATAAATGTAAGATTAGATAGCTTTAATGCCACGCTTTGAAACATTACAGACAAAACATCTCCATGGAAACAAGTATAACAATATTGATATCGTGATATTGCGACCAAAATTGGTGCAGTTGTCTTGTTTTGGTTTAAAATACTACATCCTGTACATACAACAACTTCCTGTTCAATACTCTTCAATGAGGTTTTCACTACATCAGTTTAAAACTAATAAATCCTCTTTAGATCAGACAGTTGTGGTGAATGTTACAGAAAACATGTTAAAGACTTTACATATCAGAGGAATATTTCATCAGAGACACTTGTGTGTTTAAAAAGAGACGTGATTGTGTCTAAATGCTAACGCTAACAGGAAATGGTTGTATACAGAAGTTAGCATTTTTGAACAATCGCAAGCCAACTGAAATTCCGTGCACACAGCCCATTGTCACAATATATCGTCATCATCAGCTGACGATATTAAACAGCATGACTTGCATTAAAAATAGTTCTGAGTTCAGAACATTAACACACAGTTTATGCAAAAAAAAAAAAAAAAATCTAAATATTTGAATGAACAAACAAACAAAACCTCATAGCCTGTATGTTGAGAGAGCAATTTAATCTGAAGCTATAAATTTGCTCTAAAGAAAAAGAATCACTAAGAAATAGAAAAAAGAATGACTGGAAAATATGTCTTTAATGTTTTTTTATTGTAAGAATAAACTCAATATCTCAATACCGTCTGTATAAACGTGATATCGTGATAGTGTATTTTGAAAAAATATTGTATCTGTTTGGCCCATTAGAAAGTCTTTTTTTTTTTTTTTAAATAAGATGTAAAATTACAAATTTGATGTAAAACTGTGGGACATGTCAAAAAAACAAAACATCTCCATGGAAACAAGCAGGTGGCTGTTTAAAACTTTAATAACTGATAAAGTTTGATTGAATAATGACGTATCTTTACTATTGCAGTGCATTGTTCTAGCACTAAAACTTGTATTATTTTTTATAAAAAGCACTGCGAGCAAAGCTATTACAATCATTCGGAGACATTACTTCAGTGTTTTTAACCACCTGTTCATAATTTCTTTCCTGTAGTCGTAAATAGTCCTTGACCGTCTTTGGCTGCACCTTGAAACTAACGTGTTTATCAAAACAGTTGAACTCCATTAGCTGTGGGATCCTTGGGGAGCAGATAATCATAACGTGTGCAATGGTTCATGGAGAGCTGTGATGTCATGGCATGAGCGCACAGGCCGACCTTTGACCTGGCCTCCCCGGCAGTCGGAAACGGAAGGAGCAACACATGGAAGATGAGATGTTAGAGAGAGGGGGAGAGAGAGGGAGTGAGTGTGAGAGAGAGGAAGAAAGGAAGAGAAAGAGGGAAGGAGAGAGAGTGGGAGAGAGAGAGGAGAAAGGAAGAGAAAGAGGGGGGAGGGAGGAGAGGAAGAGGAGAGAAAGAGGGAAGGAAGAGAGAGAAGAAAGAGAGAAAGAGAGAAGGAGAGAGAGAGGAAGAAAGGAAGAGAAAGAGGAAGGGAGAAAAAGAGTGTGAGAGACAGGAAGAAAGAAGAGAAAGAGGGAGGGAGAGAGGGAGGGAGAAAGAGAAAGAGGGAGAGAGAGAGAGAAGAGAGAGGAAGAAATGAAGAGAAAGAGGGAGGGAGAGAGAGTGAGAGAGAAAGAAAGAGAGGAAGAGAAAGAGGGAGGCAGAGATAGAGAGAGGAAGCAAAGGGGGAAGAGAAAGAGGGAGAGAGAAAGAGATGGGGGCGAGAGAGAGAAAGAGGAAGAGAAGAGAGATAGGATGAGAAGAGGGAGAGAGGGAGGAGAGAAAGAGATGGAGAGAGAAGGGAAGTCCAGAAAGATGGAGAGACTAATGAACAAAATATATAAGAAGAAATATATATGAGAAGATACAGGGAGTGAGAGTAAGAGGTGGAGGAAAAGAGGTGAAGTAAGAAGAAGGGAGGAGAAAGAGGGAGCGAGGAGGGTAAGACAAATGAATAGATAGAAGGAAAGGAGAGAAATAGTTAGTGAGTGAGGTGGAGAGAGGGAGCAGAGAAAGTAGAAGGAAAGAAATTAAGAAAGAGGGAGATAGAAAGTGGAATACAATACAGATAAGAATAATGAAAAGAAGAGAAAAGAAGAGGGGTTGAGAAAGAAAGAGAGATGAGCAAGGAGAGAAAGAGATGATGAGGGTAAATGAGGTATAGAAGAATGAACAAGACATAGAAGAACAGAGAGAGAGAAGTGAGTGAGGGTAGTGGAGAGTGCTGAAGTGAGAGAAGAGGAGAACGAGTGGGAGATAAAGAAAGTCAAGAGAAGAACATGAAAGAGAAGATGAAGGAATAGGAAAAAGGAGGGGTTGCGAGAAAGAAAGAGATCGTGTAGAAGCGAGAGAAAGGAAGAGAGAGGATAGAGGGAGAGAGAGAGAGAGAGAGAGAGAGTGATTCCGATAGGATTAGGCAGAGGAAGTTCTGACTGTGTTTTGCTGTACAGAGGCCAATGTATGAGACAAGTCCAGCGAGGGAAGGTGCTCCAACATAAATCACACACTGAAATGCTTTTGTGTGCACATTTTAAATGCTATTGTGAGCCAAATTAAGTTAAAACACTGACAATTTAATGATGCCACTGTTGTTACTGATCTTTTTGCATAAGTTCTGTAAGTCCAGTTAACAGTTATAATTATGATCATTGTCAGTCATGCATGCATATTCTGATTGTGCTAAAGCCAGATGTTGCTGCATTTTATCTGGAAATCTCCACACTTATGTTTTGCTTTTTTGATGAATTGGCAGCTCACAGTGTTAACACAAGAAGATAAGCTTGAGGCAAAATAGTTGTGAGTCAATATTGTTAGTTTAAAAATTCCATTTGGATCGTCCATAAAAAGTGATTTATCCGGACACTTGCGCATTTTCTTCATTGTCGTTTACTTCTGCATTTGGCACACATTTGGCTAATACTGCGTGACTTGTGGAAGAGCAGCAGCAGCACAAAAGCGTCTTGTATTTTGGGAGAATGCAGAGGGGGTTTGGGTGTTTAGGAGGCCTGCTGGTCCAGTCCTGGGGGCCGTGGATGGGAATGTTCCTGTGTACAGTGTGTGATGGGAGGAATGCCGCTGTTTGCTGAGTGAGGAGCGCAGACTGTCCAAACACAGGTCTGCGTACCGGGCTCTCTGTAGCATCTTTGTGAAAGTCAGATGGAGCTTTGAACTGGCCGTAAACAACAAACAATGTGGGTGAAGTTTGCATTTAGAAGTTGCAGCATCAATCACTACTGTGCATGCTACAATCATCCAGCAAATAATAAAAGAAAATGTTAGTCTACTAAATATACTATTCCTTGTACTTGGGATGCCATAATCTTAAGCATTTTATAAGCAAAACCAATAAACCTACAATGAAATTACTTTTTATCTGAATCTGATGTCCAAGCCCTGCATGCTGGAAGAATTGTACTATTAGAACACAATGGGGGCAAATAGTTTAGTGTTATTGATGGTATAACATAGGAGCATAGGTTGCAGATTAATGAAAAGTTTAGCAAAGGGGTCAAGATTGATCTACCACTGATAGGTAGAGTTTGATTAAGCACAGTTTTTCCCAAAGTAGGGGGTCCCACAGACTCTGCAGGGGGCCTCCAAAGTTATGCATGAAGAATATTCAGTTTTAAATAAACTTTGCCTCATTTATTAGATACATTTACTTCCTAAATTCTCATTAGGTCCGCAGACATGACCTTATTTGTTGTTTGTACATGAGAGGAAAGCTTCTGTAATATATTGAATTGAATGTACACAAAAACATATTCAGACACTGCACATTGATAAATATACTTAAGGTGAATCTTCAGTTTATTAGGTTATTCTTAGGCACTTTTGTTTATGTTTTGCATTGTTTTGGCGGATATATGCCTACGGAAGGCATATAACACAATAAAAAAACAAATATCCTTTCTTATGAATGGTGACAAGTCCTAATTATGTTTCCTTGGTAACAAGAGAAAACCTTCAATTGTTACTACTGAAAATAGTCAAGTTTGGACCTCCCATTATGTCCTGGGCACTTTCTGTTCAGTTCTTGTCTGTGGCGTATTCTCTAAGTCAGTTTAAGATGATAAGTAATAAAAAATCAGACGAACAGTGGTTGTGTGAATGTTTCTGAAAATACTTTTATAAAGTTACATGTTTGTGTCTCAATGCTAATGCTAAGTGTTAATTATTTAAAAATAAACTCCTCAACTCACGGTCAATGCACAGAGTTAGTTTTGGCATCCCTACGCCTCTGATATTTTCTGCTTTATCGCAAATGTTTGATGTACATAAATATTTTTATTTAGTTAAACATTAACAAGCCAGATTGTTAAATTTAAAATCATACATTTGTCAAATTTGTACATTAAAATGTAAAAATACAATTCTGTGATGTTTTATTTATGCGTCTTAGCTTTCCCAAATGCCTAAAACCTCGCAATAAGCCAATGGGAGTTTGGTTCGGGACACATGGAGTTTGTTGCGAAGTGCCTTGTACACCAGCTCCAGTCCACTGTGGTCTGTATTTGTCCAATTCATGTGGATTCCCTTGAGAATGCTCAAATTATGACTTGAAAGTCACATCAGACCTCTGCGACCTTTGGAAAAATAGACTCTATTAATTCTTTACGCACTTTTTCACTGCTCCGAGATCGTATACAAGGGCACATTGGTTTGAAGCACTTTCTAAGTCTTGCTGGAGTTGCGACTTGCACCAAACTCTTTATTTACAGATAAAGTTCAAGAAACTTTATCCAAATGAGATAAAATGTTTAAAACTTCTGACAGAAACACTATACAGTTTTTTCACCAGCTCAATCTTAGCTTTGTTGTAATGCAACCGTATTTGTGGTATAAATATATAACTTTCCATCTGTGCGTGAAATGCTCCTTGGCCTTGGCTTGCATTACACACTACTATATATGAATTTACACTGCTTGTCTGTTTGTTGGACGGACAGTCAGGGGCAGATGGAAAGAGATTTTGGAGCGCAGCGCTGGTCCTCTCTCAAAGACGGCTTGTATGTGACTGAGGCAGCTCTATGTCAACCAGGATTACTCAGTCAGGATTGCTAAATGCAGACTTTGGCCCGGCGAGCGTAGGAGTGTGTTTACTGTACCGGTTTGTTTTTGGGACGTCCAGCAAGGGGTCGGGACGGCAGGAAGAAAAGATGCAATGTAAGAGAGAGAGGGAGAGACAGGGAAGGCAAGAGTGAGTAAGTTTAGGATGAAGGAAACAGGAAGTGATGAATGAGGTGACTATGAAACAAGCGCTGCTAATGGTCGTGATGGTTGGCAAAGGAATCTAGGTTCAAGGTTACGCGTTTATTTTTCTGGGTCGACGCGGCAAATAATCTGTATCCAAGTGTGCTCTGTTTTGCATATAGATGTGGAAGTTTTAAGCTGGATGTTCCACTTAAAAAGTCACTGAAATACTACACTTGCTGTATGGATTTATATCTGGTCAGTTGTTGCACAGAAAACAGATAATGATAATTATTCATTCACTGTCAAAAGAAGGATGTTTAAATTAGCTTGAATAAACATGCTTATTTTAAGATTTTTTCACTTACTATAATGATATCTTATTGAGATCATTTGACATGTTTTAAGATTCAAATTATCCTGGTCTACTGACACATATCTTGTAGTGTATTGGGCTTCATTCACACTAGTTTAATGAATCATGTTTAGTCAATTTCTCTCTTTGAATATATATTCCAGTTTTGTGACTCCCTCAGCTTAACCTGCCTGTTTTTAGGTTCATAAATCCTCGTTACAGCTCCATTGTCAGTGTGACTCTAGGGTTGTTTATCTCCTTACATGGGAAACAAGAGACGATACAGTATGTTAGCATTTTTTCCTTCACAAAACATTATAGATGCAAAGGTTATTATGAGCATGCTTAGACCAATGCCAACACAAACAGTATATACATTTTTTTTCTTTCAAAGTGCTATTGGCAGTGGTTTTACAATGGAAAAGTCACATGACAATGGCTTTTGGCTCCATTTGACCCATGATGAAGTTGAAATGAAGCCGTTTGAGAATCTTGGAGTATTGACAGACAAAGAAGTGCTTCTTACTGTTTTTAAGCTCCATGTACCACCACAATAGTTTGAACCCTTTCAACCCTGGATTTGCCCATCTTTGAAGCTACTGTTTTAGCTTTATTTTAACTACTTTCCTTGTCTGTGTGATGGACTATATTGGTACTGTGGCAACTGATTAAAAGATGAAACAACAGAAAACACCTTAAGCTAGTTAAGCTAGTGTATTAGGCCATAAAATTCAACCAAAATTGCTGCTCCATTTAAAACTACAACATAATGACATCACAAGTTGAAACAGAGCCTTTTGAGCTTTGGAAATGGAAAAAGAAGGATTATGCAAACATATGTACACAGAACGACATTATTATGTGTAAACAACATTACAGAATATCTAAAAGCTTACTTGAGTCTATTTTCATGGAACCTTTAAATAGATTTGCGACTTTGTGGCATCAAAGCAACAAACTTTCTTCTAGAGAAAAAGATAAGATCCAATAGATATTTATCTCTTATCCTGCTCAGTTCACTCTGTACAATTAATATCAATAATGTAAAATATTATATTAGATTACTTTATTTAACAACTCTCTTGTTTGGTGTATGAACTCTTTAAGTATTCAGCTACTGCCGCTGAAAATGTTTGCAAATTTCCCCTCAAATGTGAAGCTGCTGAAGGATTGCTCAGACATTTGTGAAGAAATAAGTATGTTTTCTTAATCTAAAATATGTATACAAATATACGTTGTGCTGACTTTGGAGTGGACTGTAAGACGGAGGATTGTGACTAGGTGCGTAATCAGTCAGAAAATATTTGTGTGTGAGTTTGACTGTGCAGAGTGATTTATTCTGGGGCCAGCTCGAGGTCCGATGGGGTCCCAATGACTTTAGCAGCAGCCGACCTCCATCAGTGACTAATGCAGGAAGAAAAGAGGCACTTCAGGAGATATGCGTTGGAAAAGTCAATACCATTTCAATCTGCTAATTCTATTATACATTCTATATATTCTGCCTGATATTTTCCTGAGAAACTGTAGACATCCATCATAGTGTTAAGCCTAAATGTGCACATTGTTACCGCCAGATGCTTTTGTACAGCCCATATAGACTTCTCTGCCCTGTACTTAGCATGTGGACCATACATTTCACTTTGGGTTATTTCATCTCTTATAATAAATGACATTGGGACCAGGGTTGCCAGATTTCCAGAGAGCAACAATCGACCAAGACTTTGAAAAAAAACCGAAAAAATTCCCCAAACAAGCAACTTCAGCCGGTCAATAAAACGTAATTAATATGTCACAGCAGAAGAAGTGTTGTTTTAGTATTTTATCAGTAAGTAGGACTTTCTATATAACATACTGCATATTTTTTGGGTTGAAATATTTGAAAATCATTCTGAAGGTAGTTTTGAGATATTCATCTCATTTGGTTATGCTTCAGAAATGTCACCAGTCTTGTTGAGGTCACGTGTCAGGGCAGAGGTACTTCCCGAGGTGTGGTCATTTTAGGGAAGCCAAGTAATCCTAAACAAGGTTCTCTGTTAGTGGATTAAAAGTGTGTTACATGAACTAAACTAAGTGGCTTTTTTTAATGGCTGTTTCTGTAAATTTTCATTTAGAAACTTGTACCAAATAGTTGTTTAGCCTCTCTTTTCTTCTCCTCTCTTTGTAGTTTTAGACATCAGCAGCTGTTGTTCCCTGACTTAAATACTTCAAATAGAGCCTACATACATTACCAAGCAGCTAATTTATTTCTTAAAGTGACAGGTTGTAATATATGTATTGAGGTTATTAATACATTGAATTAAGGAGGTGATTTTGAGCCAGTGGTCCACAGCAGGGCCACGGTCAATGCCCTCCCCTTTAAACAAGTCTGTGGCATTTTTCCCAGCATGCACCCTGTTGATTGATGTGTGTGAATGAGACTTGACTTGACTCAAAGCCGTCCAATTAAATGAAGTGTTTCTTGTGCCCCCAGGTCCTGCAGAGGTTCCCATGATGTCTCCGAATGGCTCAATCCCCCCCATCCACGTCCCGCCAGGATACATCTCACAGGTCAGTACGGGACGGGAGTTTGGGAAAAGTTTGGACAAGTTAGGTAAAACTAGGTTGACTTAATAACATGGATGCTAGTATAAAATTGTAGCAAAGAAGATGATTTGGTAAACAGACAGTTGGAATTATTCACGTTTTATCTACATTCTGGAATTCTGGGCTGTGGAATAACTCCAAAGATAAATCATTAATTCAAAATATGGTGATATTTTCAAGTAAACTAAATTACTAGATTTAAAATCTGGTTAAAATGTCATTTGCCTCTAGAATGCTTGTATCTACATATTTTACAAGCAAAATTCAGTCATTTCAAATAGTCGTGCACCAGCTTTTTCTGTTCCAATATTGATTACGATAGTGTGGCTTTAAAGGTTGTATGGAGGATTTTTCAAATCCAACAGCTGCTTGCTGTTTTTCAAATGATGCACATGTGTTTCCCCTCCCAGGGCCACGCCCTTCACTGCTAACTGGACCAATGAGTTACTTAGGAACACTGAGGGTTTGCTTGACAAGTTAAAAGGCCAATAGATAACGAGGTACCTCGTTATCTATTGGTCAACGTTTTACTGGATTTATCATGTCCACAGTTTATATATTTTTATAATTATTTTTTTGTTTAGCATAAGTACAAGGCTGTTACAAATCTATGCAACTGTTTTTGACCAAGACTGACAACAAACTATTTATGAAAATCCTCCATACAACCTTTAAGTAACAAACGATACCAGTGTAAGGACTGAAACACCTTATTTTTCTGATCAAAACATAAGACATTTGGTCATATAGTGTTATGCGACTATTGTTTATAGTCAAAGTCACAACTTAACAACTTCTGAATAAAATGCCAAACATCATGAAACATTCTGGATCAACACCAGCCAGTAAATTAGTCTGATTATGTCCAATTAAAGGAACATTAATGGTGGAGCTGATACCCTCTCTAGCAACTTTTCCTGGATCGGCACCGATATCCAATCCTAGTATCTAGTAACTTAGCATCTCTCATTTAAATTCTTCTTTTTTAATCTATAAAAGTACCATTTCTTGTGCAATACATTTTCATATGGCTGCTTATGTCAAGGACTGTGATGTTTTTTCTCACAATAATTATAACTCTCACTGTTATGTTACGACATCCCATTATAAAACACATTTTTTACATCAAGAAATGTGGATTTAATTGAATGCACTTATACTTGACTACAATTATCAAACTATAATAAGTCAAAGTTTTTTGCTACTTTGCATTTTTTTGTTTCCATGTTCTCCATGTCTCAGTCAGTTTCCCCCATCAACCTAAAACACGCACAATAGACTAATCCTCCAACTATGCGCTCACCATGATCCTGAAAGATTTGGAAGGGTCTCGCAGGGGTCAAATTTAGAGAAGGAATTTCCCAGCATTTGGATTAAAATAAGACTTCTTTTGACCACACACCGATTAAAATTGGTGTTAAATGGGGCTAAATCTGAACAAATTGTGTTTCGCTTGGAAGTGTTGTGACTGAGCTACTCATTTGAACTGAACACACACACATATTAATCTTTCAATCTTGTGCAAACAGTTTTGTGTCGCTAAGGACCTTTAACTATACATGCATGATTAGCAGTCCTCACAAAATATTTTAAGTAAGCAAATGATTGTGAGTGGACGTAGGAGACAAGTTAAAATATGAACTAAAGGCACTAAAGGTGTCTCAAATGAAGGATTTACTCAGAAATCACTGACTTGATGAGATTATAATTTGAAGAAAACAGTGATGGATTACCATTTGCATAATACGTCTCCTTTAAGTAACCCTTTTTCCTCCAGGCTTAGAATAACTGAGCGTTGCACATAGAACAATAGAACAATGTTTTTCAGCCTCATTCATCCACTCAATCCAGTTAGTGCCAGTGACTGTGTTTGTTTGTTTTGGCACTCGAGCTAATTGAGTTATGAGGAGTTAAGTATCTTCCACAATAAAGCCCTTTTACAATGACAGTTGTGTAATGCCCCCTCCTGCGCTCAATTAAATGATGATCTATGAGACATAACTTCCCCCTGAAGCCAACGAGCGCACAGTTCAGAGTTTGTGCCTGACATGGGGCCATTAGCAAACGCAAATTCATATTCTCCAGTATACAAGTGACGATACTTTACTGTAAGAGCGCTGATTTATGTGTAGAGGTGGTGCAACTCCTGTATGCCACTAACACCAATGGAGCTTGGCAAATGTATGGTTAGGACAGGATTTCGGCATCTTAAAGGAGACCTTTTGTGATTTTTTTCCGATAAATTATGGCATATGTAGATCAATAGAAAAAGAACCTTCCATTGTCTTCCTGTTCAAAACAATAGAACTGATAAAAAACCTTCATAGCCTAGAAAGCATGTCATCTTTAGAGCACAATGTAAACAAAAACAGCTTGTGCTAAATTCACAGAGCACATTTTGTGGTCTGTTCAGTGCATCAACTTTTTCCCATTTCAAAAGTCTGAAATTTAATCAAAAATATCTTTGTAATTTTTAGCTTCATGCTTGCTCTAGCAAACTCGCCTTGTGATTGGTCAGCAGGGTCACATGTTATGCTAGCAAGTTCTGCTGCAAAAAAAACACAACTGTGTATGTTTGGTGATCTCCCCTTCTCCCCGCTCGCAGCAGACTGTATGTATGCAAATGAGCCTGTGACTTAAAGTTTCATTCTTCAGACATAAATGGTGTAAACAGGGATGCAAAAAAATGTAGTCTGCGACGTGGAGGTTTTCAAAATGTATAATGTTTCCTTTGTGCAGAGAATTGTATTGTGTCAAAAGTTTGAGGCAGTAAAACTTTTCATTCATTACTAACTCATCAATCATGGATCATATTTTGTCATAATGTCATACATTTTTGGAGCGATCCATGCAGTAGATTGTGGGATGTCTCCTAGCTCCTTACTGGCTGTAAATTAGCATCAGAGGATCCTGTGCAATAGGAATAGGATAGGAAACAAGGCTCTTAAGTCCTACGTCCCATCTTCACTATTCACACAGTTCTTATCATGGCGTGCGTGATGCACATCCGGCCCAAAGCTTAAGGAGCTATGGGGCCAATTTGCATTATTCAGACATACCCTAAGCTTGCAACGGGGAAGATATGGCCTTTTTCTTCATACTGCCACCACAGTTAATTTTGCAATACTGATCATTGGCGTTTCTACTACCACGTAGAGTACATTTGGTGATATTATTACTACATACTTTACTACTACACTGTGAAATTACCATCACAATATAAATTTGAAAGGCTTGAAATAAATAAAGAGCCAATTGTTCATGAGGAAACCAGAGCACTCATAGAAAACCTATATGGGGAGAACATTCAGGCTCCACAAAGTTTAACAATATTTTGGTCAGTGTACTAGTACAATTACTCAACTACTAACTACTCTTACTTCAACCACATTGAAAACAAGTTGCAAACACCATTCACTTTCCCCATGTTGAAGTATTGCATAATTCAGATGAAGTAACATTGTCTTCCAAACATCTCCCGAGTTTTGTCTCCTTTAAGCACAGTGCCAGTGGACAGGCGGTCATTGCCTCACAGTGGGTTGTGTGTTTGTGTTGTCTTTGCGTGTGGGTGTGTGAGGAGGGAGCAGGCCAACAGCAAACGGGAATCGCTGTCACTCTTATGTAAACGCCGGGCCAATAGGGGAGACAGGCGCTGGGTGGGGGGTGTTTTGGACGAGCTACGGGGAGAGAGAGGGCCAGATCTGCAGCAGTGAGAGATGGATTATGCACATGTGTTCATAGGCCTGTGTATGTGTGTGTGTCAACAGCTGTATTATAAAGCTATACAGGGGGTGCTTTTGTAAACAGAGCGTGGACTTGAATCACTTGTTGCATCAGTACAGAGAAGAAGGAATGTAAAATTAAAAGTTAAAGCTAAACAAAGAATAATGGAAGGAGTACTTCAAATCTTAAAGGTGCTTTAGCTTATTTTTGCTTCCTTAAAAATGTAAACAAACATAAAAAAATTATTTTAAACTTACCACATCAGTCGACATGTTTTGCTAATTTACCCATCGCATTTTGAGCCTTCAATAGTTCATCACAAAGTGTTTTATATCGTTTTCACATTCAGGAGCTAGGCATGTCGGTATGCTAATAGCTTTTAGCTACAATGCTAACAACAACTACAGACAAACTTTGTGTATTTTTAAACAAACTGGACAATTTTAGACATGAACACATGACATTGCAGACTAATTTCCACATACATAGATACATAAACAAGATATCTGTGCTGGGGGACATTGATTTTAACTTATTTTTTCGTAAAACATCAGGTATAGCGCCTTTAAGCAACTTCTGCTTGAGATCTCACTCTTACAAAGTATTTTTGGTACATCTACTTTTATATTCTAGCACACAACATTTTGGAGTTGTGTTTTCCAGTCTTTGGATGAGACACAATTATCACTAATATAAACACCAACATTTACAATCAAGGTAAACTTCAACTTCTTAAAACATGCAGTTCACCAGAGTTTTACCCTTTTTTGTGTGGATCTAAGCATTAGTTCTCACAAGATCATTTTCTACATTTATGCACATTTTATCTTGCCTAATGTTGTGACATAAGATCTTGCCTCATCTCTATTTTCTTACATTTTTTTCAACAAGACAATTTTGATGTAATGCAACATAAATCTATACACTACTGTCTAGACGAAGATGCTTTGGAAAACAAGAATCAACAAAAAGACAGTAAATGGAATTGGCCTTTAAGTTTAAAGTGATCTTTTTGATTTGAAGTTATGGACCAAACTGAATATTAGCATTAGTTATGTTGATAAAGTCACTATTACAACAACAAAAAAAGTAAATAAAATGTCAATCATTTTGACAGCTCAGTGTAAAAATAGGCCACACACAGAGCGTCACAGTCAGAGGCGACATGTGGATCAACAGTGAAAACACAACAAGCAGAGTGAGTTGTACAAGAGGAGAAAGGGGCTGATGTGAGTGTCCCAAAGGGGAGAGGGTGAGAGAGGTAGGAAGACAAGGAGAGGGTGAGGAGAGGAGGCCTCAGTCTGCAGAAAAAAACATTGTCTTTATAGGAAAACAAGAGCAAAGTGATGTACATGCTTGTCACTGTCATTGCTGCAAACAGACAGTAGATTCCATTGTGACAGATGTCGTTTTACATTTGAAGACAATGTTTAGAAATGATTTTAAAGAGTGATGTCTTAGTGCAGTCTAGAAAAACTTGTTTTGCTTCAGACAAATTTAGAACCTCTAAAAATGGTGTTTTGTATAACAAAAGAAACAATGCAGTTGAAATCAGTAATAGTATAGGGTGTTATTTTTTCTTTTCACCCTGAAGAGCTTTTGGTTGCAAGAAATTGAACAGAGCTAATGGTTGCAAAAAATTTAACATCTGACACTTACAGTACGTTAGGCATTATACATTTATTCAGTTCTTTTAATTAGGCATCTACTGTCTGACACACATATATTGAAAAATGGCTTGTATAAATTAAATAAAATTTGAATTATAAATATAACACTATATAGCATAGTAAATAATAAAAGTAATCCATCTGTACGTTTTTCTCATTAAAATTTTTTGACCTAAAGGTGAAGTAGCTGTTTTTCACACTGCAAAACACAACTTAGTTTTAAATCAGAACTTCCTCTCATAAATCCTTCAGTAAATGTTTAATATCAACATCCTGAATGTTAATATTTAGTTGCAATTATGACTTTTGTATTTACAAACAACCTTTTAAGGGTATAACTGTAATATTTCTTCCCTTTTGTGATGAATTTACAAACATTTCACATAGAAATCAACAAATTGAAAATGTGTAAAATGGCTTTTCATATTTCATGGTAAAATACAAAGTTATTAACGGGTAAAACTGTCTTTAGACGACTATCTGCGTCTGGACTCACCACATCATCATATTCTTGAACGTGAACGCAACCAGTCAAGGACGCAATAGAGATTTTTGTCAGTACGGTCCAGCCCTAGTCATTAGCCTGATCTGGTGTTGTTGTTGGTGCCCCTGTTGTTGTTGGGACAGGCAGATGACTTCCCCTTCTCCGCGGGGAGCCTGTTTGCCCTGGGCCTGGTATGTGGCTGTGTGAAAGCGACTGAATAAGAGGAATGTTGGTCTGAGTCTGGAGCAGCGTCTGTAAACGTATACGCACTGAGTCTATGGTAATGTGTCTCTCTGCTTTGAACGTTGTTTTTGAAGCGTGGAAGCTTTGTGACGGGATTCCACAGCAAAACAACTTCCAAATGCAACTGGAAAAAGACGTATTTGTGGTAGAAGGGTGTCACGTTTGTCACAGTTTTAGGCTTGTAATTATTATGAGAAGAAAGCTTGTGATTTAAGATGTTACAGCTTTATAATTGCTTGCATGAATTAAAACATATTACACAATTACATCATATATTGTTTCCATCTTGTGTGTTTTGTTCATATTAGCAAATATATGTGAAATCTAACTATTACTGTATGCCCATCCTTCTGGTATAACTTGAATAAGAAAACAAGGGATAGTGCTGGATTTAAATTGTTGTTTTTCTTTGCCTTAAAATGAGACTGCCATTGGAGTAAGCATAAATGATTCTTAAATAAAAAATAGACAGCTATTGTCTATCTTGACATTAGAAAAAACAGGCCACTGTGATTGAACTGTGAATAAAACTTACTTGTTTGGCAAAAGTTATTGTAGGACAATAAAAAACATACTTACTTACATTACTTACATTTTTGATCGACTTAAAACATGTACTATCAATAAGTTAGTTGACTAAAACAGTTCTTCTCAACCTTTTTTAGTTGCGACACTCAAAAGAACAACCATAGGCTGCACCTATCATTACAGTTAAAAGGTGTCAAACCTTGTTGAAGATATAGATGTTAAGCTTCACTTATCATCAGGGAACCCCCAGAAATCATTTTGCAATCGACCCCCAGGTTAAAAACCACTGGACTAAAAGGTCCCCTTTCTCAAAACTAGTGTCTCAAAGCTCTGACTAAATATTTAATCCAAACTGCCCTGCAAACACTAAAGGATGCAAATACTCCAACTAAATGAGATTTTGTGAAACATTTTAGAAAAAATTTGCAAAGAGTTTTCAAACTGATAAATATTTCTCAACTAAGACCCAATGTGTGATTCACTGACTAAATATGACCTTCTACACTGACTTGAACATTTACAATGTTGTAACTTTCTTTATTTGTATCTTTAAGCAACTATTTTGTACATACTCGATATTCAATTTTTTGCTTATCTTGAAAACATCTATCACATATTATCTAAAATTTGATATTTGAAGTTTGTATTTTTGATGTATGTGTTTTGCTTTAAGTTCCATTTAGTAGGTTAATAGTTTCTTGATGTAAATTATTTTGAATGTCCTTCCAAAGTAAAAAAAAAAAAAAATGTAATTGTTTTGCTGCTGTTACATTTTAAAACCAACATTCAGACACCTGTTGAGTCAAATCTGGCTTCTTCTATCTCTGCTCTCACCGTGACACTGTTTGTCTCTCCCCAGGTTTTGGAGGACACCACAGGGTTCGACGGGTGGTGGTGACCCCACAGAGTCCAGAGTGCTACCCTCCCTCCTACTCTCCCGCCCTGTCCCCCACACATCACCTACCCCCTACCTGACCCACCCGCACTTCATCCCCAACTCCCACTCCTTCTACCCCCAGTGAGCCCCGGGACATACCACCACAGTACTACCACACCACCTGCCCCCCATGTACACCGACCAAGGTAACTGCCTGAATAGTAACGATCAAACTAAAGCAATCTTTATAGTTTAGTAAAAGACAGAATACAAGAAGTGCCAGTATGTTTATTTTTGTTGCATTGACTGTATTACATTTTGATTAATGCTTTATAGTTCTCTCAAATTGAAGCTTCAGTTTTATACACTTGCAATGAATTTATATTACGATAAGAATGTATGGTTATTATTGCAAGGAAGGCACAGCATCCATCGGTTTCATTACCTGTGTTTAATCTTTTCTCTCTTAGAAATCATCCCTGTCTATGGGATGTCAAACTACCACAACAACAGAGAGGAGACGTACACTAAGCCACACCCAAAAAGATCAACGAAAAGCGGCAGAACCGACTCAACTCGCCCCCTTCCACCACTCACTACAAGAACAGCCTGGGCCCACAGCACAATGGATACAGGTGAAACATTACACTACAGAAGTAAACATTTGGTACAGAGTGTCTAGATAAACAAGCTCTTATGATACAGGGGAAAGTATATGTTTATAGCAGGTCACCATTTTCATAAAATCCCATTTTTACCGTCACATTATTTTCAATCAATACACTTTTGGCAGCATACTTGTGGTTTAGCTGCGGTTAGCCTTAGCTACATTAGCCGCAATCAATAATCAAATGTCGCTATGATCACATGCAGTGCATATAAAAAATAGTTAGCTTTAGAGTCTTTTGTTTAAATCTATTGATTTCAATAGTTGACCATTTCTATTGTAATGCAGTGTTTGCTTTCCACTTAAATTGCTCCGCCTTTCCTCTAAATAAATAATTATTTTAAAGGTGGAGTAGCTAATTTTTACACTGCAAACACAATTTAGATTTTAAATCTGACAGCTTTCTCCTTCTACACATGGTTAATATCAACATGTGTTAATGTTTAGTTGCAATTAAAGCTTAAAAAACAAATTTCAAAATGAAACTGAAGAGGACCACCCAAGCTCAGCCAATCAGAGAGCAGCATTCAGCTCCAGATGAGCACTAAAATTTTTTGTAATCAGTTCAGACAGTACACAGTGGTCTCATTTTTTTCACAGTGCTGCAGTTATATAGACTTTTTAGTGAAAATCACAAAGGATGCTGATTTAGATCTAAAAAATCAGTTATCCAAACCTCTGCAAAAATAGTAATAATGTTTACTATATTACTATTTTTGCATTATCAAACAGCCCTTAATATTCATCTTTATGTCTTGTCTGTGTTACATAAAAATAATAAAAAACACAGTGAGATATTTTTCTTTCAAAGATTCCTAACCATGCTTTTGTGTTTGACGTAACAGCAAGTCCCACGCCCCTTCGCTCGGGTCGGTGGGTTCAGGGGGCGGAGTCAGTCCTGGAGGGAAGAAGCCAGAGAGGCGACTCCGAAGCAGCCCTCGAAACAGTGAACCTGAGACGCACACACCAGGTAAGACAGTCGCCAGTCAGTCCGCCCACTATAACGAACCCTGAGGAAAACAGACTCTACACAAGCTGGATTCAATCATAATTTTGTTAATTTATCCTATTTTGTCTTTCTCTGTGTGTAGGGATTTGCATTTATTTTGAGCAGTGGTTTCATGGCAGTAGTATTCAGCAGGACAGCTATAATAACATGATTGCTTCAGAATGCATTTATTTTTTGAAAGTTTGACAAACATCATCATGTGAAAAGGTTTATAGCTTTCATTTTGAACTAAACAGTAATATAAGTTCATAGTCTTTGGATTATCCAGACATCAAGTCAATAACTATCAAACTGTGCCTATGACCTCAATCTATGTCATAGTTGCAGCTCATGTCCTTCCAGGACGTGACATTACAAATGTTACCCAAATTGCCAAACTGGGTGAAAACAGGCAAAGATATTATTAATGGCAAATATGATGTATTATTTGCATTAATCATGTATTTTACATATGTAATATTATTAGAACAGTCCTCTGTTTCCCATATCAGAAAATGAGTCAGAGCAGGGCTTCTTAACCTTTTTGACCTCAAGACCTGAATATCCATGTACAAAGTAATCTGGAACCCACTCTCATCTTAAATGTATTGTATTTTACTGACTGTGCGGCCCTTAAGAAGGTGCTCACGGCCCAACATAGGGCCACAGCCCTATGGTTTTTACTTATTCACTCTGATGTCCAATAACCTAAACATTAATGTTTTTGGAGGACGGAGGAAACTGGAGAACCTGGAGAAAACATTGACATTGAGAGAACATGCAAACTCCACCCAGAGAGATGGTCTGACCCGGAAGTCAGACCCATGATCTCCTTGTTGGGAAGCCAGAGCTCTAACCACTCTGCTACCATGCACCCCCACTAACAATAATAATCAGAAATCATCACGGTGGCCACATGAAATCATCTTGAGAGACACATTTGTCCTGAGTATGGCTACAGTTTGGATGACTTATGAAATGAAAAACTGTGCGTCTCTGAGACGCCATATAACATCCCTTTTCATTGATGGCTATGGTAGCAAATATTTACTTTTTTATAAGAAGATCAGATTAGGAAAAGAGTTTAGTTTAAGTTCAGTTGGTTCAGGTTAGGGTTAACCGGGTCACGACATGCACTAACTGCTTTGGGAAAAATAAAGATGCCTCAGAAATGTACCTATGGCATCACAAAAGTGGGAAATTCGGAAGAGTGTTTTCTGAGGCTGAAAGAGAAAATCTTGGCATCAGACAGAATTCAACTTACTGACTAAGAAACAATGTTAGAACACGATTCAAAACTCCAAGAAAGTCAATTTTACATAATATGTGTCCTCTACTAACATTGCCCTTGGCAGACTTTGAATCTTGCCCAAATTTGGACACCGCTCGCCCACCGCTTGCCTCCTGTGAGTGTCATTGTCCTGTTTAAACTCAATGGCCTTTTGCATTGGAGCGAGTCGTATAAAGCACACCTTTCTCTGCCCCCCCGTCCCTCAAAGCAAGTCAGCGCTACCGAAAAAATGAATGGATGAATGGCGCTTCTCTGAGGTAAAAGGCGGAGGGAGGCGAGGGGGTGCTGAGGTGGGAAGGTGCTCGGGTTGTCCGGGTAACCACATAGCTGAAGCTGTCCCTGAGCGCTATCGTCTTACGCCTGTCTACAATAAAGGCCTTGTTGGTGAAGGCTAGGCTGTGGTGGATGGGGGTGAGGAGGGGGAGGTTTGAGGGGTACATACCTGTAGAGCTCTGCCACAGCTGAAGGGAGCCTTTCAGACACTCTCCATGGGTTTATCAAAGACATATAGGCAAACAAAGCCAGGCATGTGGGTGCACGGACTGATCTAATGGGGAAGTGCCGTCTCATTTATTTTACACCAACAACATTTTTGTAATTCCATCTTCTTATCTTTTACGATTTCCATTTTTTTCACCCACATGTTTTTACCAGCATTTACATCGAGTTGAGTTATGTTATTTCTATAGTTTTGCACAATATACTTCATGTGTAGTTGATATGTTTGTTTAAAAAATGGAAGCCCTGCCACCTGCTTGTTCCTTCTGGCTGCAAAGATTGAATCAACAAATTGTTGACTAAAAAATATTATTCTTTTTATAATCGTATCGTTATATTGTAGTAGTCGATCAGACTGTCTGATCTGTATCTTATTGTTTTTAAGTATTATTTCTATTTAGAAGCTTTTTGTCACATTTGTTTGGCAGGTTATGTATTAAAAAATACAGTTTTCTTATTGCTTGGTGCTTGAATGGTCTCAATTTATAAAGCACTTTTGAATCTTTTAAGAAGCTCAAAGTGCTTCCAGAAATCAACATCAACTTCTAGGCAAGCATTTCTTGCATTTAGCATTGCTTGATTGCTTGCTTGCTTGCTTGCTTGATTGATTGATTGATTTTAGTTCAAGTTTGTGCTAAGGAAATGTGTACATAATTTACATTGGTAACCACACAATATCTTGTATCTCAAAAAGGTTAGAGGTAACCTGCTAACAGTATGCCTAACCTTGAAAGCCATTCAAAGTAAAGCATGAAAATATCTCCATGGAGACAAGCAGGTGGCGGACTCTCATTATTTAGTTAGTTTTTTTCCCATTTGTACTAACGATCGCTAAAAGCTTCTGGAGTCAACAAAAATGGTAGCCTTTTGTACCTAATTTGTGCAAAAGTAAGTCATTTATATGACGAAAAAACTTTAGAACAAGTCATACAAAACAGGCTGCTCAAATCTCTCCAAAAGATAAAGGTCTTTATTTCAATATGTACTTACAGTTGTTATCAAACTCTCAGTTTTTCTTTACCGCTAGATAAGTAATTCAGCAAATATTGTTTGAGTCAATGGCCAGGTTAGTACAATTCTCAGAACAGAGTATCAGTAGTTTGTAGAGTGACATCATGCCCCACAAACACATTTGTATGTTTAGTATGTCATTATAGTTGGTAGAGTAGCCAAAATCTTATTTAAGTACTGTATGTTGTAATGTTCTTGTTGTAGGGCGACCTTGAGTGCCCAAAAAGGCGCCTAATAAATAAAATGTATTATTATTATAATTAAGTAAGAGTAGTTTCTTCAAAATAATATATTAAAGGTACTGTCTGATTTTTGCTTCCTTTAAAATGTAAAAACAAATAATACATTTTAAGCTGCCTACATCAGTCGACATGTTTGCTCACTAATGCATCCTGAGCCTTTGAATAGTTTAAAGCTTTTTCACAGCTGTAAGGAGCTGTGTCTGTATTCTCACAGCAGTTAGCCACAATGCTAACAACAACAATAGACGAACTTAGTGGAATTTAGTGAACAAACGGGACATTATTAGACGTAGTCAGGACATTGTGGACTAATTTCCACCTGAATAGATACATTAAGATTGTAATGCCTTTAAGCAAAATACAAAGTGGTGGTGGAACAAAATACTCATGTTAAAGTTTAAAAAGTATATGAGAAAAAAGTACAAGTTAGTTTCAATAGTAACTTTCTGTAAGCTAGTCTTATCCAAAATTTAAATTTAATATTGTCATTATGCATTAATTTGTTATTTAAAATGTACTTGTGTGTAGGAAAAGTAAGTAAAAGTAAGTACTGCACTGTTATTTCAAATTAAATTTTACTCAAGTATAATTAAAATTATGCTGCTCGAAAGTTACTCCGACTTAAAGTTACTTACGTAAATAGAACTGATACTAAAACAACCACTGTACTTCTCTATAAACTTTGCTTTCATTGTAGTATCTCTGAGTCTGAATAAATCGATAAAAGTCAGAAAGTGAAGTTATAATTCAGGCTTTCACTAGTTGAAGTGTTTTGATTCAGATGCCCTTCCAGATAAAATACTTCTAATGTATTGATGCTCGAGGCTGACAAATAGTTTATTATTATTAGAATTTTGAATATTTTTCCACACATCTGATCAGAATATGTTGTCTCCAGATTTCTACTTTTAGTTTGACAGACAGGCACGTATCTTGAGCGGTCTGTCAGGGTCTCGGTATAGGGCTGGAGATCGGGCCAATTCAGCACAATAAACCACTCGATAGACAAAACTTTCCCCCCCAAAAGCCTTCTGACTTTTGGCTTCCTGTGAAACAACCTGTCGAGTCGAGTGCCTGGAGAACTGGCCCGAGTCGTGGGGCGAAAGAATGTCAAAATTTGGTCAACAGATGAGAGGAGCGAGGTGCATGGATGGTTTATTTAGGAGGGGAAAAATAGTTGGAAGTCGAAGTCCAGCGACAGGCAAAAAGGGGAGATGGAAAGATGGAGAGGCAGAGCTGAGAACAAACACACGAGAGTCGCTGCTTGGCCCTGTGTATCCGAAAACGATCCAAGTAAGCATACCTCGCAACCGCCTACGCTTTGCCCTTGTTGCCCTTACTTCAAGTGTGTGTCAGTTGCCCCAAAAGCAAATCACAGCAAAAAAAAAGTATTTGTTAAAGTCTAAATACTTGGTTGATAATCTTTGAAGATAATTCCTTTTTTTTTTTTGCCAAGAAATAGTTTTGGCTAGAAATAGTCAAATATACTAAAGTCAGTTGAAGCTGTAACCAAGAAACAGTCATAGAATTTTAAAAACAAATTCCCAGGTCCTGAAAATGTTTTGATATTTTATTAGATCTAGAAAAGATTGGAACATGTTTTTAGTATGCAATAAATTAGATAAATTAAGAGTTCATTTGTCACAAAATTCAGACCCACATCAACCGTACTTTTGTGTACATGTGCATTAAGTGATCTGGGGTTTTATACTTCTTTTTAATATGATATTTACTACAAGTTTTATTAAGCTGTTTAAATTATTAAATTGCCCCTTTGCTAGTGAGAAATGTTTTTGAGTGACAAAGTGATCTTGTTCTATGTCTTTTTAGGTTTAATAAATGTTAGGGTTAGGGCGACTTTGAGTCTTTTGTTTTCCACTCAAACTAAACATACTAAACCAAAAATGAAAGCATTATGGTACATTTTCAGTTTTTTTCTTTTCATCAATATGTAAAATGATTCAGTTCCTTTTAAAACAGTTTCTAAAAAGGGAGAATTGATTTAAACTCAGGTGTGAATAACATACCAGGTCATGGAAAAGTTGGGAATGGCTAGTGAGAAGTCATAGAAAGGACTTGGAAAACCTTATGTTAAAATCTGCACAAACTTTTACACAATATAGCTTCATTAAGGTTCGTTTCATTAATCTTTCTTACGATATTCTCTCTCTTTGAGCCGCAGAAATCTCTCAAATTTCTCATTACTATGACGTCACTGATGATGTTTTCAATGCCACAAATGATAGCCCAACTCTACCTGAGCATTTCTCCTGCTAAAACATGTTCCCACGACTGCATTCTTATGTTAGCATGTTGGGGCAAGCTAGTTTTTGTTTTTCTACGCAATTCTTCTCTTTGCTGCCTGTAGATTGTGTACTAACAACATATTCTGAAGGATAAAAAATACAGTTTCAAAAGCTCTATTATTGTAAAGTCTGAACTGAGATGCTACAAAATCACACAAGGAGGATGTTTGAGGCCAACAACAGTTCACATATAATGCAATGTTTTAAATCAAATCAAATGTTGTTTTTGTGGATCTTTTGTAAAGCGAAAAGCAGAGCAGTTTGGCAAATACATTTCATTGGTGACTATGAGGCCAGCTTCAGAAGGCTCCAGATGTGCTCTGCTTCTGGGCTGTCCCATTGGCTTTCCCCTTGTCCTGGCTCTGGACCATCACCACTGCAGAGCCAGTCTCTCAAAACAAGAAAAGCAAGTTTTTAGCATTTGCAGATGGGGAGCAGCACTTTCCAAAACAGAGGTGCTCAAAATGTGGAAGGGGTACAGCTGGTGGTTCACAGAGCTTCATGTGATGCGCTTGGCTTAATTCTGCTGTAGATCTTGTTTGGACTACTTATGGTCCAATTTTTGATTATGTTTGTACAAGGGTAGTCTACGTTTTCTGTTGATTCAGTTCAAGATTGTCCCTTTTTGGTTAGATAAGCCTTTATTGTCTCATCACAGGAAAAATGTGTCTTGAACATCAGGAAGACAGCATACATTACATATGAAAATTAGAAAAAGTTGTATTGCCATTGTAAGTGGACATAATATATCTATGTTATGTTAATGAATTGTACAAAACCATTACTATTACATGTATGTTTGATTTATGATAAATTATGTAAATGTAGCAAGTTGAGTGACACGCGCGCAGTGTTCTCGCCTCAAAGCAAGAAGGTCTTGGGTTTAATTTTCAATGCGAACTGAGCCATTCTATATATAGAGTTCGCATGTTTTTACCATGTATGCATAGGTTCCCTCACAACATCTTTTCCTAATAATACTACTGTCCTTTGAAGCCAGTTAACAAACACCTTTACATCTTCTTGGCTAACCAACTCCACCTTGTACCTATGCCTCAATTTCAGTGTTCTTAAACCTGATTTGATCGTAGTAGTGCTGTGCAATTAATCAAATTTAAATTTCAGTTATGAGTTTTGCTATAATCAACAACAAAGGTTGAATAATAGATTAATAGTGATTGAACTCACACTCAATGTGAATGTATCCCTTTCTTTGAGTGGAAAACTTGTTCATAAATGGTACCATGTTACAGATTATTTCTATGAGATAGGCTTTGTGTTTCATTTTAGCTGTTAATTCTGTTTTATGTAAGCTGCACTAATTTTTATTTTACCTTTAATTGAGCAGCCCTGGATCCTAGTTTTAACAGTTTAATTGGAATACAGTATATTGGAATATCAATGCAATTAATTCAATTGATGAATTCTGGTGTAGTCTTTTTTTTTTTTTTTTTTTTTGAGAAATGTTTTACTTGACATGACATCAGTTAAATTGGGTACTGCAGTAGATAATACTTTTACTATTATCTGACATGGCATGATACATTCTAACTATTGGCAATCTTTGCTGTTTTTCCACATTTGCCATTATTGCTATGAAACCAAATGCAGGCGATGACTTTAGTATCCTCCAAGTATGTCAAATGTTGGAAAGTTTATCACCCTCGCAGCACAATGCTCTTGTTCAGGCATCGGTAATTGTATTAAATTAAGCATTAAAGAAAGGAAAAATAGACATAATATGATTTATTATTCCTGGAGCCGATGAGGAATTCCTTTAGCTCTCTCGCCTCGCTGAAATGGCAGCTAAAACAAGTGAACACGTGTCAGATATTTTAAGTCTTTCTTGGCCCAGTCAGTCCAAAGCAAAGAGAGTCGTGGAGTTCATTCGCGCCAAGTTCAATACTGAGGTGATGTTAAATACGGAAAATTATTTGGGAACTTGATCTCTAAGTTTTAGCACAATGTTCGTCACAGCAGAGTTCATATGGAGGGATGTTTTACTGGCAAAAGATCTACTATATGTCTCATTCCTGTCCTGGCAGCTTAATTCATCCTGTTTGTTTCACGTGTGTAAGATTAACTCACCCTTAAAATCTCTTTAGCCAATTACCTGTGGAAATGAACCTGTCAGACAAATTAATAGCTAGTTTTTGTTGACTTTAAAAGGAATGTATTACGCTAAATCAAATTAAATAGGCCTTTTAACCTTCTTGTTTGCTTGTCATTAGTTTACTCAAAGTTGTATTTTGATTGATTCATGCATGCTTTAGAAATTCTACTTTGTCCTGCAACTGAGACTGCATTGAATTCCTGTTTTACTTGCCACCTAAAAAAACATACATTTCACTCAGTGGATTGATGCCAGTTGACATGACTATATTAAAAAAAGCCAACATTTTACCCATAGAAATTAGTAGAAACACAATCAGCATCTCTGCTCTTTTGCTACAACACGAACAATGCGACGCCATATTCCTCATGAATATAGTGGCAGAAGTTGCACTTTAATGGATAAAATGAGCTAAAAAAAAGCAATTTCAGCAAAACCATGAGCAAAACGAACTGATTTGTGTCTTTTGAAGCAATATTACAGTGTATTTACCAAACTGATACATTCATAGGCAGAAATGTCTTTACAAACTCGATCACTTGCCTATGTGACCTGGACACTCCTCCGCAGAGCTACTTGTACAACTTTTATTTGGTGATGTTTATGTAATTTTTCTGCTGTTCTCACTAGTGACATGTAAAGGAGTACATTTAGTGGTCATTAGAGCATTAAATGATGCTCAAAATCAGAAATCTCTATTTGAAGTTCGTTAGCTGTTAGCAGTTTATACACACATTTTGACTATAATGAAACACTAAAAAGATTGTAAACTCAACAGTAACTTGTAGCGAGGCTCTGACTTCCGTTAAGTGTGGTCGATAGGTTTGTTCCAGCTGACACTCTTTCATAATCTTTCATAACTTGCATATGTTGAGAGCTAATGCTAACAGAACTAGCTCAGATTCTAAATGTTCGATAGCACCAGAGTCGAACTGCGTGTCTACTAATTGTATGTCTATGATTTTGCAAACACGTTCACTTCCTGTTTAGTTAATTTCAATGGGGTTTTCACTATCTCAATCTAAAATGAACAAATGAACAAATACTTTAAGATGAGCCAGTGAACAGTGAGTTGTGATTAGTTTTCTCTGACAACATTACAAATCAGGAGAAAACTTCACCAAGTGTGTTTATGAAAGGATGGGTTTGTTTGTCACTTCTAACGCTAACGCCGAGTAATTGAAAAATAAGCAATGTCTATGACCAAAGTCGAACAATATGCCTGGAAATCATGATACGTCTCCTTTAACAAAGCAGTAGTCACAAAAATGCCCTTATCGTCTTTTTCCTCAGTGATGTAATCTTTGTCATTTTAGCGAATCTTGGTTCCAGAGTCAATCCTCTCTTTATGTAACTTTGTAATGGGCCAAAAATGTGTGAACCCTGCTCTTACTCACTCACTCTCTCTCGGTCCGTGTCCTGGTCCTTTCGGGCTGTTTGGATGTGGGTTGCCATAGCGATAATCTCGGCCACCCCGCAGACTCCAGCCACCTTCCCACAATCCCAAATAGGGTCATGTTTGTATGGGGTAAGATGGAGCGGTGCAGCGTGGCGGAAGGGACAAGTGAGGGAACCGTGGAGTGGTAGGAGTTGGTAATGTAGTCACAATGATGAACTGAAACACAAAGGGATTTGGAGTTCACTGAGGTTATAACTCATGATTTGTGAAATAGTAGGTGATGTTACACTGCAAAACTCTGTTTTAAAGATTCTTTTGTCATTTTCTACCCATGTTTAGGGTATGCTATCATTTTGTTTTGTTTTGTGCCAGTCTTTCAAACATGGTCCTGTTGCTGGGGCAATTTGGAAAGAGTTGGTCTGGTCACCACGCCCCTAAGCTTGCATTTCAGATCAACTTTGCAACGCACCGGGCAATTAGTTTTGTTTATTTGCGTCACGCAGATGAAACAAAGAGCTGATTGGTCGTCTGTCATTTAAATCAAAATTTAGCTTCACTCACCTCAAAATTGTTATTTGCTTCGCTCATTGATCAAAAAATCCGCAATATTTCACAGTTCCACGTAATATTTTTAAAATATTTTTCAGGTTTTTTTTCTCTTTTGTCGAAAGTAGCCATGTTGGTTTTCATACTCTTATTGAATATTCTTTGAAGCTCAGAGGAGGCAAAATTCCAACTGAGTTTCTGATGAGGAAGCAATGTTAAAAAGGGATAAAAAATTAAAGTTGAAAGAGTTGAATGCTGCGCTCTGATTGACTGAGCTTGGGGCGGTCACTCCAGTTTCACTTTTTTTTCAAGTTTATAAGCCATAAATGCAACCAAAATGAATACATGTCGATATTATCTATGTGTTGAAGAATTTATGAGAGTAAGTTGTCAGTTTTAAAACCTAAATTGTGTTTCTAGTGTAAAAATCAGCTACCACAACTTTGAGTAATTATTAAGCAATGTCAACAAATGTCAAAATGTCTATGTATATTTTTATTTGATCAAAGCCTAAGTTTTGTTCTATTCTTATATTATTCAGTGTTCTACGTCGCACATTAGTACTGATGCCATTTCCTGCTTCATGAATTTTGTTCACTGACAAAGACAATAATACGTTTTCTGATTTTTATTTTTAAGAACACCTCAGGTACCACCAGAAGAGCTTGCATGACAACAGTGAGACATAACACAGTTTGAGTGAAAATATATTCATGCACTAAAACACATTTTGTAATTTTTTCCCCAAATGGTACTTTTTGCAAATAAACTCTGCATATTTTAGTCAAATGAGAGGAATAATCACTGTTGTAGGGATAAATGCAGTGGTAATAGTAATTATCATAACTTTTTATGTTATTACTTGAGCTTGGAATAAATTATTGCTGCTTAGCACTCATACTCATATTCACACTTCCAAAACACATGTAGTACAATACAATAATTGTTTGCTGTGGGTGTGTTTGCAGCAGCACACAGTAGCAGGTGGCACTGTTAGAACCGTGAATATATTTTTCTTGGCAGCCACAGCTTCATTTGAAATAGCTTACATTTCGATCTGATACCATTACAACAATGTAGCTAATAAATGAATCAAATGACGCACTTGAAAAGGCTGCAGCTCTCAAACCACAGCGCTGATGCTTATGTAACATTACCCAGTCACTCTCAATCGGCTCTAAATTGAGTTAGAGCTAAATGAATGAAATAATTACAACTCGGAGACATGTGAGTGTTGCTGCTCATGTCGTTTCACTTCTCGTTTCTCTTTGGGTCACAGGGCTCTTGGGTATTTTTAGACTTGTTCGACTTGATCCTATTTTAAACTGGAGGTATGCTGCAGTTTTTGGTCCTTTCAGACAGGACACAAAGAATAGAGTTATAACCTTTTTTTACTGATGTGTAAACAAATAAATGTTAATTTTTGCAATAGTTTTTCAGCAAAGTTGTTGTACCAAATCACAAAAATATTCTCATCTTAGGGGTTCACAACATTGTTGATTCAGCATAGTGTTATAAATTCAAACAACAAAACAGCCGCTGGATTAATCAGCAGTAGATGCAGTGATAGCTGTAGATACCCATTTGCTGGTCTGCTGATTAAAGGTGGGGCAGATAACTTTTTTAGTTGTAAATTAGTAAACTTTGTGCTTTCCACTAAAAGTACACAGTGAATACAGCACTTTGTGAAAAAATGAGACCTCTGAGTACTGTCTGAACTGAATAATAAAGAATTTGAGTTCTAATCAGGAGCTGAATGCAGCTCTCTGATTGGCTGAGCTTGGGGCGGTCGCTCCAGTTTCACTTTATTGGTTTATAAGTCAAATGCAACCAAAATGAATACATATCGATATTAACCAAGTGTTGAAGGATTTATAAGAGGAAGTTGTCAGATTTATAACCTAAATCGTGTTTGCAGTGTAAAAATCAACTACCCCACCTTTAATTTATCTAAGTTTTTTCTTCAAAATAATGTCAAACATAAGGCTACAGCATCACTTTGCGGGAAGCTTTCATTTTGTGTTTGTGTTGTTGGTATTGTCCAACATTTACAGCAAACAAGCAAATGGACAATTGTCTCAAAGCATCCCCTGTCCTTATACCCTTCGTCTTAAGTAGTCAGTTTAGACTAAAAGCAGCCGTATTAAAAGTCCCCTTGATGTTTACTTTCTCCACATTTCCATAACTGACTAAAAGATAATGAGTTGATCAGTGATGGCTTCTCCTCGTTGCACATCTGCTGGTCCCGTGTGAACCAGCCTTCCGCTCCTGTCTGCCAGTCTAGAGTTTCACTCCCGAGACTTTTTGGGCTGAGCGGGGTTGGATGGGGTCAGGGTTCTGCAAATCTCATATCCCATAATCCCTCGGTGCTTGTCCTGGGTCGCTGTTCCACTCACTTGCATAAACACACATACATTAGAAGGACTGTCGGTTTGGAAGTTTGTTTGAAGCAGTTGGTCAGCTCTACTCTGCTAGATCCTCAGCTCACCTCTATACATTTACTTTTGAGGACATATATAGGCAACAACAAGAACCTTATGCAACGTGTAGACTTTAGGCTTGCTTTTAGATGGAAGAAACAGTTTGCAAACCTACATACATCTCAAAATCTTTCCAGAAAATTAGGCTTGTTTTACGTTTAAATGCATTAGAGACACATAAAATGTATCAGTAGGTAAAACTTGTTAAATC
Organism: Mugilogobius chulae; assembly: GCA_038363315.1. Classification (NCBI taxonomy): domain Eukaryota; kingdom Metazoa; phylum Chordata; class Actinopteri; order Gobiiformes; family Gobiidae; genus Mugilogobius; species Mugilogobius chulae. The sequence continues at coordinate 15,505,076 of CM076406.1, read as the reverse complement.
ATAAAACATAAAGAAAATGGAATTTTTGTTCTCATTAGCTTTCAGATTAAAACGAAAAAATACATTGTCTTTTGAAATAAGTTGAAATGTATGCATTACACAAAATAAATGTATATATATATTTTTTCCTTCTGTTGTCTAGACTGAAAATATAGCTCATGATTAGTTTTAAGAAATTTGCAGTGCATGTATGGGCGCTATTTGAATACTTTGGCATAGCTATTTTTCAGTGTCTGGCTGGATTTTTGTTGGTTTTAATTGCAAAGTCTGTTAGCTTTTCTTTATTGAGATGCTATTCTGCCTCAAATGCTCCGCAGCGTAGCATAAAACTTTACAATCTCCATGGAGACATCAAACCAAGCACTCTATGAGTTAAAGTCCATGTTATTGAATAAATGAACATGTTTTTTGTTTACTCTGTAACAGTGCAGATGTTTTATCAAGTTAGTTTGTGTTGTCGTTTTAAACACATCCTCCTTTCTATGACTAGTCAAGAATTATATTTTTTATTATTGTTGCTGACCCTTACTCCAACACTAATCCTAAATTTCGCTGTAGGCTATAATAGACTTTAAAGAACAAATTTGTTGCATTTTTTATGTTGATTTTTTCTATTTAAACGTGCTTCTGAGCAACCCATTTTATTATCTCAGACACCAGAACCAATAAAAAGAGTGTAGTAAAGCACATATGACAGTCCTGTGTTTCCCACATGAGGAATCGAGTTAAAGCTCTATCTACTGACTGAAAAGGAACATTTTACGGAGTAAACAATCAAATTGATCTTGCCTGATGCGCTACTGCTGCAGAATATCTCACAGACAAAACTTCAGCAGTGTTTTTGATGATGAAGCAATATGAGAAGAATAGGAATAAAACATCAAAAAAGTCGATAGACAGATTAATTTAGCCAATATTCCTTGATTAGATTGATCAAGACAAGCAGATGAAGGACCACATGTAAATCTTACAGCAAACTTTTAAAGAAATATACAAATATATCGACATATTTCATGAAAATTAGAAATTAGGACCATAGCTGTTAACAATTCCATAAAAATGCTGAAACCTTTCCATTTATTTAAAATTTTCTCTGACCATTTGAAACTTATTGATCTTTTCTGATTTCAAACCTTCATGATCAAATCTATACATTTGTATTTTTGAAAATGGCCTCAAACATCAATATCTTATGTTCCCATGTGCTGCCTTTTGAAACCACTGTTTTAGTTTACATTTACTAAACTAAAGCAGGCCACTTGTTTTGACTCCGGAGTTGTTTTGGCCTCCTTTTCCCTCTCTCTCTCTCTCTCTCTCTCTCTCTCTCTCTCTCTCTGCTCCAGTCCCTCCGTCCGCCCCATGCCTCTCTAATCCCCTTTTATAAACCATCGCCGCCCTGACCATGAGAACCAAACCTTCACCACGGCAACCAGCGTTTCGGGCATGTCCCAATCACTTCTCCTTGTGTCTGTATAGGCCCAAGTATGCGCTGTATGTGTGTGTATGTGTGTGTGTGGGGGAGCCAGCTGTTGACCAGATGGAATGATCAGTATGCGGCGGATGATAATGCTGTGGAATTTGAGGTCCTCTTTACGGCCTGGTTTTCTCCCTCTCCTATCGCCCCTGCGCTGCTCCTGTCCCGTTTGAGGATATCTCAAATCCTTCACTTCCAGCTGAGCGTCTGCCTCGCTCTCTCCTCTTTGTTCTCGCTGATTAGAGGCTTGCTAAAGATGGCTATCCGATCGTGGCGTGTTCTTTGATGCCAGGCTGAAGTAGTTTGTAGAAATGAGGAAAATGAGGCGCTTGGACAAGGGCAAAACTAAACTTTCGGTATTTCTTCCATACTTGTGTGGGCTTACCTTTTAGGATAATGTGCTTTTGTTTTTCACTACCAAAAAGAGAAGTATTTGAGTAGGGTTTTGTATTCTGTGGCTCATACTAGTTCTGAAGGTTTAGTCTGTTTTAGGTGATATTTATCCATAATAATCATTTATTATTTTCGTGGATTCTATTTACACACAGAGATGCTCCTGATTGTTGTCAATCAATCGACAAGGTTTAGCTGATCAAGAACTTTTTGTTTTTGAAGTTTGATTTCACACAACTGGTCAAAATCTTGAGGTAAAGAAAATACAAAAAAAATCTCAGTAATAATCACAGTAATAACATTTGATATTATGACATCCCTAATCTCAAGGGGCTAGCCTAAAGAAATACAATTTTAAAATGTAGCCACAGCTGCCCTGGAGCAGACTGATGGATATGAAACTGTCAGTGCGCCATCGGCCCCTCCAATCTCCACCAATCCCTCACTCACACAAGACTTTCATACAGTCTGAGTGGGACAGGACACAATGACAGTTTTCTCTTTCCACCTCACTGTGACCACTGATGTTTCAACAGTCTATAAACCAGATCTTGTCCTGCAGAGCCGTTCCGCTTAGTTCCAACTGTCGGAGAAGCTGCGCAGAGCTGTTGTCAGTGAGGACCGCTCTACATCCTGCGCATCCGTCTCTTCTTCGTCATACAACCAAAATATGAATCAAGGCTATTATCTTCTCTGCCCAAGTCCAGCCAGTTCAAGCTCCACTAATCAGAATGCACCAAACCAAAAGAAAGTCAACTATGTCCAGATTTACAAAGTAAAATCAATCCGCACGAACTTTATTTCGATCAGATTACGCAAAGTTTGTAGTTTTACATAAAGTTTCTTTGATATTTGGACACAGTAGATTGTTAACTACATAATATGCACACGTTATTGAATTCGAAAGGAGATTTGCTTGCTTGATAAAGTCGTCATAATGAATTACCATTTCTCTTTTTGAAGCACCTGTCTATTCAAGTGCAATATTTTTCCCAACCGCTTCTCTTATTAATCAGCCTTTTTCATACTGAGTAAGTGACAGGTGGATTTAACCTGTGACAGCAAAAAACAACAATAGTTTATTTTTACAATATTAAATGTCAATAGGAAATATAGAGTGCACATGAATCTCCTCATTTTTGCCATCAAGTATTGTAAAATTAAGTATTAGCATGAATTAGCCTCAGATTGTTTCTACAAAGTGTAGTATGTTTGTACTGGCCGTGACAATGCATTTTAATGGAGCATAGTAGTTGGAGTGACTATAAGTTCACTACTTTTGGTCGTGGTTAATGGTAAATAGTTTCTATTTATATAACGCTTTCCCACCTTCGAGTAGTCCTTTAAAAAGTAGGTGTACTAGTTGTAGCACACAGTAGTTCATTTGTTATATAAACAGTGAATTTGATGTTGGTAGTGGCTGTTGAAGCTCTACAAATGTATAGCAGTTCTAAGTTGCAATGGTAGTGTCCTAGTTAACTGTACTTTTACTTAAGTCCAGCTCTTCTTCAGTACTTCCTGCTCTGTGTGTGTTTGCGAGGAGCTGAGCGGGGGCTGTGTGCAAACCGTTGCCACATTTTTCACATTTTTGCTGCTAGCCTTAAAGCTCTTTCTGTGTCCCGGAGCAGACAGGCCGCGTCTCCCCACCACACACACACCGTCATGGCCAAGAATGCACCCTCCTCTGTCAAAGGAACCCCATTTAAACGGCAAAAAGATGGCATTCATTTTGCAAAACATCCAAGTGTGTGGTAGTAATAGTTCTGGTCGGGCTTAAGAGGAACAGACGCTGCGGCGAAGATTTCTTACAAGTTGGAGTGAAATGAGTGGAAAAACAAAGTACCTCAACTGGTGTGGTACAAAGTAGTTTTAAATGGAAGTTAATTTGTTCAAAGACTTATCCTAAAGCAGGCCTATTCATCTTTGATTCCTTCTTCTTTAACGTGTAACAAGTTGCGTGTATTGTTCAGTTAGGTAAAATAATTTTTTTTAAACTATTGTCTTTGATGAAGTTGATTTGCTAATATTGTTTGGCAAGAAACTTTAAATTTTGCTCTGTACAATAACTACAATTATTATAGCATTTATTCTGTTTAAGTACAGTCCTGCTTCGGTACTATAACGTCACTACAATCTGGAACAGTGGATGTTTTTTCTTTGTAGCTTTATATTTATGATCTAAGGAGAAAAACAATTGTTACATTGCATCGGTAGGCTGTAGACTTGAGACTTGATTTGATAAAATGTACTAAGACTTGGGACTTGACTTGGATTTGAAGGTCAGTGACTTGGGAATTGACTTGGACTTGACTTGGCTCTGTGACTTGAAACGACTGCATGATTCTGCTCAAAATATAGTATAACTTTACAAACCTCCTTCAGTTTGTATCCAATAGTTAGATATAAAGAATTGAAACTAAAAGCAGAGGACTTGGACTTGTCTTGGACTTGTGGGGCACAGACTTGGGACTTGACTTGAACTTGAAGCTTGGGAAACTGTTACTTGGTCCCAGGTCTGATAAAAACAGTATTTCTTCCACTTGACTTGACTCATCTGTACAGAAAATACTCCTAAAGAAAACCTTATGCATTTAGGAGATTTTAAAATGAGTCTTGCTGTTACATCATCACTTCCTTGTTCTATTTCGGTCACGGAGGAGCTAAAATACTTTGCCCCTCCCACTTTGAGTCTATTATTGTCTTGAATGAGTGCTTTGGATTTGCCTTGTGGAGTCGCAGCTGTGTGGAGTGTGTCTGTCCGTGACTCTGCGCAGACTTGAGTAATCTCTGCTCACATCCTTCTTAAGCTGGTCTCCTTTCATCCTCTCGTTCTTCCTTTTCTCCTTCTCTCTCTGTCTCCTTCTCTCTTCTGATCTGAGGATATTCTCAGTCTCTCAATTTCCCAGTGTTTTTCCACATAATCGCTGCAGCAGACAGTTCACAGTTTGTCCTCTCTGGTTTACTGTCTGTCCCTGCAGCCAGGATCTGTCTTCCTCAGATGGTTTCAGCGTCAGAGCCTCAGCAGCAGAGGAGGAAGTATGACAGACTCTCAAAAGGACTAAAACGAATTGTGGACTTAAAGTGGTACTTAACAAACAACTTGTCAAGTACACTTACTTAAATGACACTGTAACTTTCGACATAAAAAAAAAACAAAATACTATTAAGTAAAAGTTAAAGCAGTAGTTTAAGGCTATACTATACATAAATTTCAGTCATACTGTGGAATAATATAACGAAAGGAACAAGATTTCTATGGAAAAAACAGAGGAGGCTTCTCTAGGACAGTGGTTCCCAAACTTTTTAGACGGGACCCACAAAATAACAATGTTAGCAACTTGCGACCCCGACAGCAAATAAAGTAGAAAAAATTACGTTGAAAACCATTTAAACGGGAGAAAATGAATTTATTTTTGTAGTTTATGCTTTATATGACCAAATCCAGTCAAACCTGATGCTAAAGTTATAAAACAGATTAAATAAAGTCATAATTGTAAAATTACATTTTGAATCATCTCGCAACCCCAGATTTTGCTTCGCGACCCCCACATTGGAAACACTGTCTAGGACACCAAAGACTCGATTTTTGGGAGACTTATCAATGAAGTAGAAAGTCTTTTTTTAGCATAAATCACACAATGGCCTTTACCAACATTAGCCTTTAATTCAAGTAGTTGGATTATATGTAGTTGCTGACTGTTTCATCCTTAAAATCCAGGTAAATTTGTTTATTTTGTTTATTATAACTCGCAAAAAGTGATCCAAAGCCTCAAAATACATTAGTGAGCAAAAATAGAAATGTTTTGCATTTTTAGAATACAAATATCATGTAGGTTCTTTAAGATGATTAAATGTGACGCTATTATATCTGCTTATTTATAGCTACTACTATAAATACCATATGACGGGCCTGTTCAACTTAAGGCCCAGACGCAAAATTGGCCCTCCGAAGAGTGATCCGGCCTCAACCTGTAGCCCTGCCTTAGTACATGTTTACCTAGAAAACTAAAGTTCTCAAAATTGCCAAATGACTTTATTCACTCCTGTTTTGTACAGTGATTGTCCTTTCTAATAACCAGACAAGACATCTTAAGAACAAATAAATGAATACCTGTCAATCACATATCAAATATACAAACTAGCTTAAAGACATCTCATTTATTCCTGCATGACTTGTCTTCTCCTCTTCAGTCTCCTGCTCTGTCTCTCTCTCTCTCTGCTCCATATGTCTTTCTGTGTGTTAATGAAATCCAGTTGTCCGGGCGACAGGATGTGAGGTCACGTGAGGACAGGAAGTGAAGCTGCTTGTGTTGACAGCCCAGGAGCCTGAGCAGCAGGACAGAGGAGGACATGAGCTGATTGTCTGTCTGGTGTTACTTTGGGACACTGTTCTTGCTCTTTGCGGTCGTCTCTTATATTAAACACTCAGGCAGCTGGACCGGGCCGACCGCAGGCAGCACTTACACTCAAGCTGCCCTGTTACACACTTTATTACAGGCCACGACATTTATTAAATCAATCGTTTGCTTCTGTCATGGTTCTAGTTTGTGGTTTGTGTTTTATATGTCTTTGTTCTGCCTATAATTTTACTATTATTATTCATATAAACGTGCCAGCAGTTAGTTATTCATAAGTAAATCAAAAAACACAAATATCTTCTTGAGTTTCTTGTCTTGGGTTTTTTGAGCCAGTATGTAGGCCAGTGAACTAGAACAAAACAGAACAGAAAGATTTATTGTCATTGTCACAGAGTACAACAAAAATACATTTGGAGTGAGCCCCCGGGCCGCTGCACCTTTTGCGTGCCGCCACTCGCTCTTTTGAACATGAAATGCAAAGCAAACATACAAAAAAAGGCCATCATTTAGGTAGGCTATATTGTAAGGATTGGATGATTGTGTTTTGTCACATATGGATTTTTTGTGCAGTGGTTAACGTTCTGGTCTCATAGCAAGAAAGTCCCGAGTTCGACTGCCAATCTGCCCATGACCTTTCCATCTGGAATTTGCATGTTCTCTCCGTGTCTGCATAGATTTCCTTCAAGTGCACTGCTTTCCCCTACCACTAAAACCATGTCCCTTCCTCTCCCCAAGAGTACAGATGGAATTTAGCTGTAAAAGCTAGAATCTGGTACCAGCATTTCTGCCATTGTGCTTAATGTAATTGTACATTGTCCTAAAAACATTATCTTACCTCACATCGGTCATGAATGTTGATATGTTTTCAGTTTTGTTCGGCCTCACAAGAACAAACTATTTTGCTGTGAATTTGCAAAATAAAACATGGCTTTTCAATTTAGAACAGCATTATTGTTTTTTAAGGAAATAAATCAGAACTTTATTAAGATAAATTCTAAAAAAGTTCATATTTCAGTCATTCTAAGGTCATTTTTTGTAAAACCAAAAGAGACAGAATGACAAATCTGACCTCAATAAGAAAAAGCCTGCTGTTTACTTCCTCTAACCACTCGAAAAGTACAAAACAGAGTCATGGAGGGGCACATGAGGATCCGACCCAATAGCAGAATCTTTGCAATATCACTACATCTCCCCCACTATGTCCTTCAGCACAAATATATTGTCAAAGTATCAGTATTTGGGTAAAATGATTACTTGCCCGCTAAAATCCAACATGTTGACTGCTGTAAAAAGTTTCAAATCAAACGCTTCTTTGTTTATGTTGGCAAAAATCAAATGCAGCACATTTAAGCACTGATGTTGTGCTGTTAAATATATGGAATCTTATTTGACTCAACCCGTTTTTGTTCAATATAATCCAGTGTCCTTTGAAATAAGCCAGACCTGACCACACACATTTGAACGAAAGCCATTTTAATAAGCATTGCATGAAACGACATTGTTTTCCTTTGCAATCTTTTGAAGTGTCAAGAATGCACCAATACCACCACCAAACTAAATACAAGGTTGTGTTTTGTCAGTTGAAACCTTTGGGCAGACCACCTATCCCCAGATGACTGATAAAAGTGCACTTAAGCTATTATTCAAATCCTTTTAATGCCTTTTTAATCAAACATTAAGGTCATAGGATCTCATGTAAAAAATACAAAATTAGACTTGAAATAAGCAAAGTAATTCAAGTATTTGTAAACATATCATGGAGCTAACAACAGTGAAACAAAATTGTAAATTAAGCGTGGGCCATGTCATGTTCTGTTGTGTTGCCATGGAGATACAGCAGCAAGCCAGGCCAAGTTAAAGGTCAGACCTGCGAAAAGGTGACCCTACTTCCAATAAGAATGCATAAGGTTTTAAAAGGAAAACGGCAAGATAAATTATTCTAATGAAATGTTGTGGATTTGTCTAGGCAAACATCTCCCTCAACTGGAAAAGCGACATAATCCTTCTTTATAGAGTCAAATTAAAATAGATCTTTGTCACATGCAGTGGAAGAACTTTCGACTACACTCAGTCTAAGTGCAGATAAGCTAATGTCGCGTTCATTTAAGTAAAAGTGATGTAATTCTTCTGAACATCTGCTCCCCGTGAACTCTGCAGCAGAGCCATAACGTCATGGAATTCCACGTCTCCTCTTTGCAGTTTTGGACGTGTGGCTACAAGACAGAGCACTTTTTTACCCTAAAAAGCTCATATTCCCTGGCTGTAAGAAGATGTCTGTCTGTGAACTAGTTAAAAGCTGGAAAAAGTTACAGTTTGGACTTGTCGTGTGGTCATTTTTTTGGAATGCAACTGCCACAATTTTGAAACAAGGAATTAAATTATGTATTCTGTCATAGTTAAGTTGACTTCAAAGTGGACAATGCCTATAAAGTTAGTGCTAGTTAAAGCAGATCTAAGTAACTATTTTACCTTGTTAAATGTCTTTGTAAGTTTTGATGTGATGTATTTTCAGAGCGTTTGAAGCTTACGTTGGCTCTCTCTTTTTGATGCCTTATTTCAATACCAAAGATATATAAGAACAAAAAATAAGTAAAAACAAACAAACAAACTAATAAATAAATAAATAATGTTTGTACCACAGACCTGTATAGCGATGGATTGTTTTCTTCACTCAATTTAAATAGCTTCCACTTATCTCCAAGTTAAAATGGTGCAGGTTAGGCTGGCCAAAATATAACAATAATAACAGTGCAGCGAATTTGCAACCCCCATAGCCAAAAAATATATATACTTTTGTAATAATTTAAAGTTAGAAACTGTTAAAATTGTGTTTATTTTGATAGTGTATAGTTTTTATTGACTTCAGTTCATACAGACATACTGTTTTCATAAAAAAGATACATTTTAAAATCATCTTGCGACCCTCAATTTTTCTTCGCGACCCTCAGGGGTCCCGACCACCACTTTGGGAACCACTGTGCTAAAATACCCATGGCAAGGTGATTAACCAGTTCGTAGACTGTAGGTCAGTGATGGCTACATTATACATTTATGCACGATATGCAGCTCTCTTTAGATGGCAGCACCTCCTCATTATATATGCAGAAACTTTAACAATTAACAGCATCCAAGGTTCACACTACTTACTCCTGATTCCAGTTCATGTAATGTTAAATCCTCCTCAGAACACAGCAATAACAGGGCATGTGTATATTTCCACTTGTTGAACCCACAGTAGCTGGACTCATCAGAGTAACCTGATCAGTCTCTCTCTATTGCCCTTTCTTTATTATTCCCACACGCACACGGCACACACACACTCACGCATACACAGAGGTTTGCCACAGGGGTCAATCCGAGGTCGCGCTTCCATGACATCACTGTTGCCATGAGTCATACGAGCACCTCCACGCGCCGACACGCACACACGCTTCAGCACACGCACACACAGCTCCGTATGCACACTGGCATCATTCATCACACTCTTAAAGGACTGAAACAAAACAAATGTGTATTTACTGATGCCACGTGCGAACAAGCAGCCATTGTGGTGTGTGTTTATTAGTGTAGTGTTGGAAGCAGCGACGGAAAGAGGACAGAAAATGTACACAACTAAACTAGAACTATAAAAGCAGTGTTCATGTTGTATAGTGTAATGATGGCACAAGGTCAGATAGTGGCAAAAGGACGTTTTGTTGTTAATAACATTGTATTTTGCCATATATATTTTAAAAAGTTTGATTTCTATCAGTGACTAGACCTTTTCACCTGCTGCATTTAATAATATTTATTCTAGCTGCCCTTTACCTGTATTAAAATAAAGTTGCCCAAGTAGCAATATCTGATTTTGCTTCCTTAAAAATGTAAACAAACATAAATAAGTAATTTTTAAACTTCCTATATCTGCCAACATGTTTTGCTCACTTAAAGCATTTGTGAGCCTTCAAATTGTTCAGCACAATGTGTTTTAAGCTTTTTTCACAGCTGTTTGGAGCTATATGTGCCGCATTGCTAGCCGCATTTAGCTACAATGCTAATAACATCATGCGCAACGCGACTTTATTTTTCCCAACGCAGTTATCCCGCGACCTGGTTACCATACCTTTCCCAAATCCCTAAATTTAACCAAATTTAGTTAACCTAAATTTAACCCTAATCCTAATCCTAATCCTAACCCTAACCTTTTCCCAAATCACAGAAGTAAATATTTTAAAATCTAAACTTTTGCTAGCATAGCCACCAGTGCAAAGTGATGTGTTATGGCATAACTGGGTTGGAGAAAAAATCAGGCTAACAGCAACAGACAAAATAAGAGTTTGATGAACAAACGGGACATTATTAGAAGTAGTCAGGACAATTTAGATGATTTTTACCTGAATTTATTTATTTTTTATTGCAAATCAAATCAAGTATAGTTCTTTTAAGCATCTTAAAACCAATTTAAGTTGTTATTGCAATGTCGATTTTTGTATTTTAGGTTTAAAAAAATGGCCAAACACACATTGATTTATATAGTCAAAGTAGAATCAAATCTACTCAAAAAGTACAATTGCGGTATATACCCAAAGATCTACTCAATTTCGGCTGTAACCCACATAAGTTGTAAGAAGCAAGGAGAAAGAAAAGTTGTTGTAGGCTACTGCTGTTATCTTTACAGCAACAAGTACTTAAGCTGTTGATCTATTGTTCGACTTCACATTTACGGACTGATAAAGAAAAGTACAGAATCAGAACACAACAATATACATCCTAACAATGGGCTGGCAACAAGAGTATGGTAACAATACATGTAACAATAGGCGCGCTCTCATTTATTCAAGAAAATACACCCACTAATGACTGAAATATGTCTTAGCATGTTCATATTTTAAAGTCAGTTAATGCTTTTTTTTGTGTGGCTTTCAAATACTTGGTCACTTGTTGCGATGTTCCCTCCCTCTCTACCCTCCCTATTTCTCTCCCTCTCTTTTTGTCTCCTTCCTTTTCTCTCTCCCTCCATCTCTCTCTCTTCCCCCATCCTCTCTCTCTCTGTCTCCCTTTCTCTCTCTTCCCCTTTCTTTCTCTGTCTCTTCTCTCTCTTTCCCGCCCTCTTTCTTGCTCTCTTTCTCACTCTCTCTTTCTCTCTCCTCTCCCTCGCTCCCTCCCTCTCTCCCTCCATCATTCTCTTTCTCCTGCCTTCTTTCTCTTTCTCTCTGTCTGTCTCTTTATCGCTCTTCCACTCTTTTTCTTTGTCTCTCTCCCCCTCTCTCTCCTTCCTCTTTTTCCCTCTCTCTTCTCTCTCTTTCCCCTTCCCTCTATCTTCCCCTCTCTTTCTCTGTCTCTCCCATCTTTCTTTCACCTCACTCTTTTTCCCATCTTTCTCTTGCCTATCTCTTTCTCCCATTCTCCCCTCTCTCTCTCCCTGTCTTCTCTCTCTCTTTCTTTTCTCTCTATCTGTCTGTCTCTCTTTCTCTCTTCCCCTTTCTCTCTCAGTCTCTCCCAGCCATCTCTCTTTCCCCTCCCTCTCTCTCTCTCTGTTCCTTCTCCCTCTTTCTTCCTCTCCTTCTCTCTTGTCCCTCTCTCTCTCTCTTTATCTCCCTTTCTCCTCTCCCTCTCTCTCTCTCTCTCCCTCTCTTTTTCTCCTTCACCTCTGCAGCTACATGTGCTCCGTGTGATTTACCGTGCACCGGCTCAGATGAGAAAAAGCAGGCCTCCTCCTCTGATGGAAAAACCCCAGAGCCGAGCATCAAACCTGGGGGACAGTCTTCCATTACCCCTGCTCTGTGCTCTGGTGCCCCCTAAATTACCTGTGGACATGTCAAAACAGACCAGCGCATGTGTTTTTCTAGCTTATATTTGCATAGAACTATTGCGTACGTGTGTGTATGTGCGCATTTCAACAAGTGGCTTAAAGTAGTTGTCAGAAACCCAGACGCTGCTGGAGAAGAAATAACAGAACGCTAAAATTACAATGCATACCTGATAGTCATTTTCCTAAAAGCTCGAAAGTGGCTCATTTATTTTAAAGAAGTGTTTTTATTAATGACACGATGACGTTATGGCTATTTTCATGTCTGAGTCAAAGGCTTTGTTAGTGTTAGTAAGAATATAATAAGGTTGCCGTCAACAAATTAAAAGAGAAAAATAAGCTTTTCAACAACTGCTATGTTTTTTAAATGTTTGAACTTAAGCTCAGTCATATTTTCAGGATAGGGTTTGGTTCTGCGACTTGATATTCTGTCTTGTTGTTAGATGCTCATGTCACAAAACCTCTTTGATAAAAACAACTGAACAGGATGAGGAGCTAGGATGTTTCGATCAGATTTAAATGACCGTCTTGGTACTGAAGCTTGACACAATGTTCTCTAATGTTTTTACACAAATAATTGTTTTTTCCACGGTGATAAACTCTTAAAGTTAGCTAACAACGAGCGGCGTGGCTTAGTGTTTCTGCTACAGCCTTGGTGACAGGCAGCCACACGCTCTTTCTGAACTCTGTAAGTCGAATATGATTTTCAATGAGGAAATGTGATCTGATAAGATTTTTTTTTTTATTTTAGTGTTTGCAGTTGCATGGGCAATAAGTTACTTGATGCTTTTGGTTATTTATTTTGTTTATTTACAAAGGACAGTGCATATTAATGAACATATATACAGGTAAATATGCCAGATTTGTTGTCCCTGGACAGGATTGAGATGATGGCATTTAAACACAGGACAAAATAACATTAAAAACACAAATTGAATAAAGTAGGACAGAAATTTGAAAACAGACCGGTTCATACCTGATTGAACAGCTAGCTCTCATCCTGTTTTGTTGTTTTAATCAAAGAGTTTTTCCCAGCTAACCAGATGGATAGCATCTCTTTCTGCTGGGAGCATGTACAGTAGAGCCAAAAGTGAGGTTGATCTATAATCCCTATATGCAGATGTACTAAAGTGATTTGTGTAAATTGTGTTGCTTTGAGCAGTAACTCCTCCGTCTTATAACAAATTATTTTTTCTTATCTGGGTTAAAGACTTAAAGAAATGACTAGGTCTCTAGGTCTTTCAGTCCCAGGTATGATTGAGAAAACAATGTTATATATTTTAGCTGAAGCGTTTTTAGTTTTTACACATTGTTCTGTTCACTGATGATGAACACAGCTTAGGTAAACTATTGGGGCCAAATGTTGATGTCAGTATCTTGCAATAACACTGATACAAGTATTGGATACCAATATATGGCTCATTCTTTTGTCAAATACTTAGAAGAAAGCTGGAACTGCGGCATCAATAGTGTGGAACGAAAACTAAACGTATTAAGTTAACTCTGTCCTTTAGAATTTCTCTTTCTTGACTGAGCGTAATACAGACAAATCCCATATATTATAACACAACTCTCAGCCTCTCTTTTACTGTCTGGGACAAACTTGACTGTGTCTTATTCACACAATCCCTTCCTTGTTTTGTTGAAGCAGCATTGTTAAGGAGAAACCCTATCCGTGCACTTGCATTGTACTCGTTTCATGATGTCACTGAAGCTGACGTCAAATTGCCCTGCCAGCAATCACCCGCAGATGGAGAAACGGCTGATTGAAAATAATGCATAATTATGATTACTGAAGCGATTTCAATCTGCTAATGAGAGCAGAGTTATCAACAGTCGCCTTGTGCAGAACTGAAAAAGTTATTGTCAAAAAGAAGCGTATTTGTATGTTGTACCAGCTCTAAGTCAGAGGATTTCATGACTAATGCTTTTTGTGGAATTATTTGACTTTTTCCAATTGTTCATCACTGTTTCTTGATTAGGAAACATGTGTAGCTTCACTACTGAAAGTTGTAAATGTCTTTTGGCTGAGGTCTTATGAGGATGACAAATACAATGATTTTTCCTTACAACATTTCCCAGACTATGATGCTAAAAGCTGCAAAACGCATCTTAAGACGAGACACTGCAGGTACACAGGGAAAAAGTGAAGCCCTTGATGTGAAATCGAAGAATTTTTTGTTTTCAGACAGAAATAGGGCATTTTATGTGTTAAGTCAGGTCAAAATTATAGAGCCAAAACTGAGAATGGACAAAAATCCACTGAAATTTGATTATTTTGTTGATATATTATTTATTATACAAGTGATTTGGAATATATTATTTATTTTTAAGTAAACTAGATTGAAAATTAGCACATTTTTTAACACATTTGTTGACTCAAAAATCATTTTCAGAGTTTGCGATACTAACAAATCATTATCTCTAAACCTTCAACATTATGTTGAGGACAGGATTGTGCAGTTGGAGGTGGTCTTGTCGCCCTTATGAAAGAAAATGCATTTTTACAAAGCAATCTTTGACGTTACAATGTTCCTTTTAACTCTATGAATGATGCGTATCAACCTAAATGAAATAATAAAACATATTTATTGTTTACATTATTTATAGGCTTATATTGAGAGAACAAACTGACCAAAAAAACAACAAAAAAAGGTTTCTTGCCTTAATATTAAAGTGTGTATGTCAGGCTAAAATATTATTGTAAATATACATTTTCTTGTTTTCTCACCATTTGTTTTAAGGGTATAATGTCCTTTTCAGTAAATATACATGTAGAGTAATCTACAAATGTTACTAGCAACAACCTGTAAATATCCTAAACCCACATATGACAGACTTACGTTCTGACAGATGGTAAATTGATACCTTATTTGTTTATGCATCCCAGAAAACGAGTTGTTGTAAATTGTTTTGGATTTTGTTTATTTTGCTACAAAGTAAAATTGTTTTAGAATTAAATTACTTCTTGTAATTTTTTATTTTTATTGTTAATTTGTTCATATTTTGCAACTAACTGATATAAAAACTATGATAAATATTTACCACAAGAACTATCACACTGAGGCAGAAATTAGAAAAATGTGAAAATCTGTCATATGGGCTTTAACTATATAGCTTTATACAACAAGTTGGTCTTTTCTCATTTGTGAGCATTAAAAGTCACAATGTTGTTTATTTTTTCTTCAGAGAATGACCTGGACGGGAAACGAGTTCAAGACATGCTGTCCGCAATCGATAAACCACAGGTGAGTGTTTTTTACACACAAATCCATCTTCATTACAATCAAATACAAGAAATGTTTAACATCTGGAATTAATGTGGTGTCTAAATTTTCATACATGTGGATAATTGTGTCAGTAAGTGGACAACCTGGGCTGAAATGCATAGCTCTAGTTGTAGGTATTAAAATGATGTACTACAGTGGAAAATGAAAGCTTTCTGTCTAAATATTCACACTGTACTTGAAGTGATGCACTGTGGCCACATGAGGGCAGCATCTGCTGTTTTGTAACTAGCTGTAGCTGTATGAAACCTCAACACTCTCCAGATACATCACTGTTTTGTTGTGCAGTGGTAAATTAACACACATTCAAATTACATCACATTTAGATTTCAAATTAGTGGTTCATTTTAGCAAGGAGTGTTAACCCGTTAGGTACCAGGGTTCATTTAAATACAACCAGTAAATTTGCAGATTTTAAACTTTTGTCTGGTAAATCAAACTGTCTGTGTAATTCTATACATCTGCTGGTACAGTTGAGTTAGGGATTGTCCAAGCTATTGAAACTTACAGAAACAGAGAACAGCGTCTGGAGATTCTGAAGTGACTTTGTGCAGAGCTGCTTCTTTGGTGCCTAAACCATAAATGTCAAATGTGAAGAAAGTTAATGTTAACTAAACTATCTGACTTTTATCTGTTTTCGGACCTTTAAATCTATTAAAAAATCTTTTAAATCTAATGTGAGTAACCAGAAGGATCTGTTTACACGTTTATATTATTTTTTTTATGTTTATAGAATAAAACTAAACAGAAGTAGGTTTTGTTCATGGTAAAACTTAAATTTCAGTGTTTTCCCTACATTTTATTCTACAAGCTGCTGCTAACACACCCACTACCCCACTATCTGTATATTTTCCAGTAGCATAAATACACAACCCAAACTCTACCAAACTAATAATGAAACACTTTATTAAATAGAAAACAAACTATTGTTGTTTTTTATTTCATTATTACATGCCATTTTGAACCCTACATGTTTTAAATCTGAACCAGAATTTTTTTCGGTAATTGCAAGTAAATACAGACAAGTGGGCAGGGATAGTGGTAGGTAAAAACAGGGATTTTCTAAGCACTCAAGCATCAGTGCAGGCAATACAAGATTATCAAACAACATGAATTATCCAATACAACTTTGACTAAAGTAATGATGAAAGAACACTGTTATATCATTAATTAAATCACATTATTTCACTTTTAAGTTTGCAATAATGCTGTCTGAGGCGATAGATTACAGCAGACTTGTTTGTAATAAATCCTGGTTCTATGCATCTACATCAGACACAAACACTGTTGAACATGGCAGCTCTGTAATGGAAAACCACATTGAAAAACTGAACACACGGAGCCTTAGGTGATTGAAACCGTAATGTCACGAGGTTACACAGAACAACGGGTTAGATATATCTCCTGTTATTGATTGAAGCCATCAGACGCGGTGCTGGAGTGCTTCTTACCGCAGCAGAGGCAGGTGTCGCGCTGGACAAAACTCATATGAGAACACGTGCCATTAAAACCTCTGCAATATCTGCTGCTCACGGGAATTCTATTTACCTTTATGGTGGTAGAGCGTTGGAAAATGGTCTTAAATGTGAGTTGTGTTCATGCAGATGGAGCTAATGTATGTGTTTGTTATTACTTAATTTATTTATAGCTATGTACTGTAGATTCAATAACTATAACAAGCTACAAACTGAAGTATATATTGTCTTAAGTAGAAATGAGATTGACCAGGCATTGCTATCGACTATTTCACTAGGACCGATATTATGTTTTTGACTGAATTCCTGACAAAAGATCACACATTAAGCTTCAATAGTTTAGTTAAAAAAAAGTCTGGACAAAACCTGAGTACACTCATGTCTTTCTAAAATAGGACTGTGGCCGATTTTAGCATCAATTATGTCATTTGTAATTTGGAGAAAATTAGCAAAAAGAGACTGACTATTAGTCTGAGAAAACTGGTTTAAACTAGTTTCTGGTGTTCTTTCATTATGAGTTCACTGATTGTGCTTGTTTGAGTCATTTTGTATTGTCCTGCAGTGAGTCGAGAATATTTCAGTTTTTACTTACCTCTTCGCCCACATGTCTGTAAAATTTTTGATTAAAACGTGTAGAGTTCAAAATGGTCTTTTAGCCACTTTCTAACAAACAAAAAACAAGATTAAATCACAGTTACAAATTACAAAAACAAAAAAAGAGGTGGGGCTTATCATTTCTGCTATTTTTATCAAAAATCCTTGAATCTGTTTCTAATTCTAACCTCTTTTAGAACAATTTTGTGCTTTTCCATTAATTAGTGACGATGTCATAGTTTATTATAGGGGACACGATGACGCAGGTTAGCGCTCTGGCCTCATAGCAAGAAGGTCCCGGGTTCGACTCCCGGACCTATGTGGAGTTTGCATGTTCTGCCCGTGTCTGCGTTGGTTTCCTCCGGGTACTCTGGTTTCCTGCTACAACTAAAAACATGTCCAATGTGCTTCCCCTCCCCTCCCCAGGACTACAGATGGAAATTAGCTGTAAAGCTACAATCTGGTACAAGCATCTCTGCCTTTGTGCTTAATGTAATTGTACATTGTCCTTAATAAATATTACCATTACCTTTACCTTTACTAAATGCATTGGGAAAACACATGGGCCTGATTTATCTTGCCAGGTGCTAAATTGCGGGTGTAATGCAGGTTAAAAAAAAATCATGTTATTTGCAAAGAATTAATAAACTTTAAGATTGGAAGATGTACATAACGTATTGCACAAAACAGATATGCACCACCCCAAATTCTGCATCTTTGGTGTTTGTGTGAAAGAAAAGTTTTTGCTCCCCCTAACCTGTTTGCACATGAGCAACTGCTTGATAAATTGGCCCCATATGTATTTTTTAAGAATCCAGCAACTGATAAAAAAACAAAAAAAAACAAAAACAGATTTCCTCAGGTATTAAGCCAAAAGGAATCGCCATAGCAACCTTCAGACCCGAGCCTCAGGCACTGACCAAAATAGCCTTTCACTCCATTAGGACTTAGTTAGGATTAGACCTACCTGTCCTGGGTCAGAACACATTTAATAGACAATCATGCATGTAAACTGCAGATTGTTTACCACAACATTTACAGACTAACTTGTCTTCGTGTTTTTCTTTTGTTATTTGGAAATTTGATGGTTAATATAACTACATCTTGGTTTTCAGAAAGAAACTGCTAAGAATTTGGTTAAAAACAAACCACCACACAAGAGAAAATCAAGACAAATTAGATACATTTATATCAAGTCTAAAAATATTATAATACTGCTGAAATACTGGTTCAGGATTTACTTCATTACATTATTTTAAGGTTAAGCTGCAAGTACAAATAAATAAGGCTAGTAAACGTATGGTATTCTTTAGATTTTGGTACATAGTATAAGAAACTATGCTTTTAAATGTTCTTATTTTAACACAAATTAAATAGAGTTTGCTTGAAAGGCATTGTCTAATATACTGTAAGTTCTGTCTTAGATTCAATTAATTCTAAATATTCAACTATGCAACCAATACTGTCCTCTCTTTTTTTTTTTTTTTCAGCTATGTCATTAGTACCAGGATATGAATTCCTCCTTATTTCTAGAAGCAGAGATGGCAAAAGTACCGAAGTTACATTTTCTTGTGCAAAAAAAAAAAAAAGTTGAAGTTCTGCTGAAAAATGTTTGCTTGAGTAAAAGTACAAAAGTACAACATTTCTATACACTTCCATTTGTTCTCTTTATTTTCGTCAACTTTATTCGGAGCCAGGTTGCACAGAGGCAGCAGTCCGGTGGGACATGCCTGGAACACCTCAACTGGGAGACGTTTAGGCATCCGAAACAGATGCCCAAGCCACCTCGGCTGGCATCTCTTAATGTGGAGGAGCAGTGGCTCTACTCCAAGTTTCTCGCGTGTGACTTAGCTTGTCACACTACATCCAAGGGAGCATCCAACCACCCTGCGGAGGAAGCTCATTTTGACCACTTGTATCTGCCATTTAGTAGAGTAAAAAATTACAATCACAAAGTTAGTGTGTAGTGTGGATTAAAAAAAAAAAGAAGATAACCTGCTTTTAAAATGCAATGAGTTTAAGTACAGATCATTCTTAAAATTATAAGAAGTAAGAATAAAAAGTCCCCAGATGTGTTAATTGCCATCTCTTGCTAGAAGTAGTTTTTGTGTGTTGAAGTCCCATGACCAAACATATTCATCATTGCACCAGTATTCCCAGTGTTATGCGTTCAGTCTGTCTGTCTTTCCCTCACAGACAGTCAGTTCGTGGTTATATAGTTAAGGATGCTTTAGAGACAACTCATTGACTATTCAGGACATGATGACGGACTAGGACAGCAACAGACTGAGCTAAATCACACTAAATTGTATCTCCCTGAGGCTGAAAGTGTACAGACACGCTCAAACTGGCAACGACACCAACACAAAGAGGAAATTGTATTGAAATTCACAGCAACACGGTGCCAGTCTTGTATCTTTTTGACTGATTCGGAAACAGCTCATTTGAGTAACGGTGTGGAAATGTGCCTATTTTGGTCATAAATATAAACTCGTAAAATCGTGTGACGTTACTATGGAGATGCATGCTTATGTAATAAATAATGACATAGCACTAGTCGCTTTACAATTTGATGCTTTGTTCAATCAGAATATAGTTCCTCAAGTGGATGTATACGTTTATTTTTGCTATTACATAGATTACATCATCTTTTTTATATTACAGTGGCCATAACTTTGATGGTAACTTAAAAAAACAAGGGAAATTTTGTATTTTCTACAACTGAGACACCGCAGTGTGACCATCATCAAAGAATGGAGGCAGTTAAAAGTGCCATATGGAATTTTACTTCCTCAAAAACACACCAAAATAATATATTTTTAATTCTTTACATCCCTTTAAATGCTTTGCTCACTTACCTAATGCAGTCTGAGCCTCTCCTTCACCACAATGTGTTTTAAGTTTTTAACACAGCTGTTAAGAGCGATGATGATGAACTTCATGGATTTTAATGAACAAACAAACATTATTAGACGTAGACAGGATTGATTTAAAGTTGTTTTATGACAAAATTTAGGTATACTGCCTTTAAGAGAAAATAAGGAAGATTGAAACTAATCAATGAATTACAAACAAAACATTGACTACTCTTCTAGCTTCCAATTGCGTGACAGCACACGTTTTAAAATTGATAAATGTTAGTCTATTCAATACAGAAAAAGACAAGCTAAAACTATTATTGTTTATTTTGTATTTGTTTTAATACAAAGAATGAATGGGTCTTGCCACTTATAGAAACTGAAAATTATCTTTTAGATCTATGATGTGCAATTATTTTTCTTCAAGGGCCATAATATATTCTAGACAAATGACAGAAGGGCAGATCACATTGATTGGTTTTACAATGTGTGTTAATATTTTGTAAAATTTAGTATATTTAATACTTTTTTGTTATATCTTGATTGAGATGTTTATTTGAAAAACAAGTACAGGCAGATGTTCCATTGCTAAATCAATAAAAAAATAAGAAATGTATACACTAACACCTATTCACAAAAGTGTGAAGATCTGACTAAAACAGGTGTAGGGCCGCATCTGGCCCTTGGGCCACGGTTTGCCCAGGTCTGTTTTAGACAGTTTATTTTAAAAACCACCACCAGTTAGCTTATCATAATTTTCTGTCTTTTCTCAAATATAATGTTCCAGTCAGACCATGTTTATGTCCACTCTGAGCAACTTTTTGCTTCATGTTCATAGCAAATTTTGTGACTCATACTGCAATACTTGTCTTAAAAAGTCCATTTCCCCCGAACATTTACCATCAGTACGAGGCCCGGAGACTGTTACTGTAAGTGTTATAACCTCTGATGACGTGGCCAAGATAACAGGAGCTGAGCTGGCACAGCACAACTCATTTAGTCATTTACTGAAGTTTTGACTTTCTTTTTCTTTCTGAAAACCACTGACTCAAACTAAAATATTACACAGATGTGTAATTTTCTGTATTTTGCAACCTAATGCAATTTCATTCAAAAATAATAAACCACTTTGTCGTGTTGTATTGTGCAGGTGTCGAACTTCAGGCGCGGGCAGCGAGGTTGTCCTGGGCCCCCCCTGCAGGGCTGGTGAACAGGCTCAGTAACGGCGCTCCTGTGTCCTGCTCCTACGAAGTCTCTCTGTCGGACAAGGGAAGAGACGGAAAATACAGAATTGTATACAGGTATAACAACTGAAAATTTTGATTCTAGTTGAGAGTGATTGCTTATACTCTTGTTAGTTGAAGTGGTGCTAATGCTGCTGAATTTGACTTTACCTGAATGTTTTCTATGTGCTAGATCAGGCAGACAAATATATACGTATTTGGATTGGTGCTGCTAAGCCTAAATGAGGATGTTGCATCACTAGAGACATCTACTGTGTGAAATGCAAGACAAAATAGAGACTGAGGATTTATTTTAGGACAAAGTGTTTATACACTTGAAAATGTACACATCAGATTATTTACAATTCGAAAAGCTCAAAAGTTCCCCTATAAGTGAAGTTAAGGAAACGTAAGTGTTGTCACAACTAGTCCTACAGTTGTAAAGAAAGGCAGGAGACTCTAAATGTCTGGGGTAAGAAAAGTTTATTTAACAGCAGTCTGGGACCCAGCGACTTGAATACTAAATACATTGTGCTAGTATTGGCTATCCAAGCCAGACTATGCTTTCACACAAGGAATTTTAACTATGAACTAATATCACTTTTGTGAGGTGAGTTTACTGAGGAATCTAATAGAAAAGGACAAATTCTGTAATAGTTGGATGGCCCCCATCATAGATACAGTACAACTAAATGAATAGTAATGTCATCAATGATGAAACTAGATGAAAATTTCTACAACTAGCATTTATCCAATCCAGTCCACTTACATCATTTTTTGTTGCAGACATAGAGTGACAACCATTATAAAAGTAAACAATAAAAATAATAAATGCAGTATTATTACTGATCTTGCAAATAATAAAACCAGTCAAATAAAAAAGGAGCAAAACCTTAAAATAGCAATAAATAAGTAGCTTACATAAAATCAGTAAAGTAAATAATGAATTAATTAAGTTTGCTCTACCGTTTTTGTTCAGAATTTAAGAATTGTTTGTCTTTTTTTCAGCGGGGAGGAGTTGGAGTACCATCTTAAAGATCTAAGGCCAGCGACGGACTACCACGTACGGTAAGACCTTTTGGACAAACCTAATTACAGCAGATTTCATCATCATCATCACCATCAGAATCAGAATGACTGTAAGTATGAAAACCTAACAAGACTTATGTTTTCCAGGGTTTCTGCAATGTACAACTCATTTCGAGGCTCGTGTTCGGAGGCTGGTTCTTTCACCACACACTGCAGTGTCCCAGACGTCCCTCTTCCCCCAAAACTGTCCCATCGCACTAAGAGCACGCTCACCCTACAGTGGAAGGTACGGCTTCTCTGCTCTGCCTTTTGTCGTTAATGTGAAAATACAACTACACACAGAACAATGCTAGCAACAACAATAACAGTAGTAGCATCACAAAGACAAACTGACAAAAGAACTTATCAGATCGTGAAAGAAAAGGAGCTTATGTAAGTGTATAAATACATGTATGTGCGTATTTGTGCATTAGAATAGACCTATTGTGTGTTATATAATTATTATCATCTCTCTATCTGAATTGTGTACTGTTGCATTATCCAATATTTACAGTGAGAAGAAAAAGTAATGGTTTTCTGTAGGATTTGGTCATAACATGTGATCTGATCTTCATCTAAGTCGCAACAACAGACAAACACACAGTAATTAATCTAACGCTGCAAAAACAAAAATCAATCATACAATGTTTTGATACATGAATCTTAACATAAATACTTTATAAAAAGATGAAGCAGTGTGTGTTTCTCAATTGTTTGTGTGACTTTTTTACCAAAGTTTGCAGAAATCCTAGTACCAATCCAATGTCTCTATCTATATAAAAACTTCTGTATATGTAAACAAAAAGTAACTTCAACTTCTAAATGACAAAAAACACAACCATAAAGTAACATTCATGTTACAAGATATTGTAGTCTCTTTCATGAATGGGAAACACTAACATACATTAACTAAATATCTATGCTAAGAGAAAACTTATTTTAAGTTATTTTGTTGTTAAGGAAAAAAATAGATCTAATTCTTTTAAGGTGATAGACTTTTTTGAAGTCTTTACTTGTTGATTCTGTAAAAAGCTTTGTTTTTTAACCTTTTTTTTCTACTACTACTAGTACTATTACATGTTTGTTTTGACACAAATGGTTAACGCTTAGGCTCTCTCTGATTGGATAAACAACCTGTCAGTCACACCCATTTACATTTACAGAGACAGATTACAATACCAGACCCAACATAATACTGTGTTGTCTTGACTGGGCCAGGCTCCTAATCCAGTTTTTGTGTCCTCTGCCCTTTTCCCTGCATAAATCATTTTAACATTCATAAAAGTTTTGCAGACAAAATGATGAAAACTCCACAGGTATTTGTCTGGCTTTTTGACTGCTTCTTCTCTTTTTTTAATCCCTTTCTTCTGTTCGCAGGCCCCAGGCGACAACGGATCCAAAATCACAAACTACCTTCTGGAGTGGGATGAGGTAAGGACACTTCATATTTTTATGAACCACTCAAGCCTGAGACAACTTTAATTTATGATAATCAGTCAAACCACATTCATCATTCATTCATTATGTAAAGTGACACTCAGCTTCTAAAAATCTTCCCACAACCACATGTCAAACAGAGCTGGCAAGCTGGGCAGTGCTGCTGGATATGTAAAAGTGAGTGAGAGGCGGTGGAGTTTGAAGGAATAGGCACTGACATAAATTTGTTATAAAAACACGCTTTAACATTTTGACTGAGTGGCAAAATTACGGTTATTTTTTTTCCTAATGAGTTGGTGTAGCTTTTCTGTTGTCATGGCAACATTGCAGAGCTTAGTCAGTCTAAATATGTCTTTGTGGATCGAAATTAAGTATGGAATGTCCACTGATGAACTAGATGCACACCTTAGCCTATATTTATTCCCAATCAACTTATTCAAAGTTTAGGACTAATTGTCAGTGTTAATATTGGTGTTATCACTACAAAATACAAACTGGAACATAGCTTTGACTCTAATCTCTGTCAGATTATGTCCACTAAAAGTCATTATAAAGAGAGGATTTTTTTTTTACTACAGCTGCTTAAATTTATACTTAACACTTTTATAACCATATCAAAACAAGAAATAATAACGGGAGATAATTTTGTACATGTGCAAACAGTCTCATTGTATTTTGGTCTCATGAGATCTGTTAAACATCATACACACAGTTGATTGAGAGTTTATTTACTGTTTAGTTCTGCTTTATATTTGCCTCTCTAGTATTGTTGTCATTTACCTTTTGATTGTTTTTCTCCTCCAGGGAAAAAAGAACAGTGTTTTCAGAGAATATCACTTCGGGAGCCAGAGACACTGTAAACTGACGCGACTGTTCCCGGCCTGTGGATACACATTCAGAGTGGCTGCACACAATGACATCGGCACAAGGTACAGATATGATTACTGAGGCGATGAGCTGATATACAACATTATGTCTATTATCAGGATAAGGCAGTAAGATGTTATTGGATCTAACATATGAGACAACAAATGCTTTGTTTCCTCATGCTGAAATGAAAAGGTAACTAATGTTAGCTGCTGCTTTTAAGATGCGCCTGTGATTGGTCAGACTTTTAAAGCCTATCAGAGGCCAACAATGGAATAAATGGGTTGGGAAATTGTCTGTGTTATAGCTGGGTTACAGAGAAGGACTGAATCATCAAATAGTATCATATTACAGCTCATCATTTCACATTTTTAGACCCATATTAACTCAAGTCTGGTAGCAAGAACATGTACTGTAATTTTGATCAAAATAGGCAAGATTTTAGTGAGCTTCTGAACTCCTAACTCAAAATAAACTATTACGCTCAGTTGATGAAGATGAAGCTAGTGCTGATAAAAAGAGGGATTAGCAGTATTTGTTATTGCTGACTGAAGGATAAACAACACTTGCTGCTAAGATGATAGGCTCGCTTGAATTATCCCCAATTTCTCATTTTGACTTAATTTGGTAGATTATTATCTACGTACATGGATGAATTCCACGTTTGTGTACAAAAGTTTTAAATAAATAAATAAAACGAAAGTACTAAAGTTCTAAACTGGTGAAATCACTCTAGGCTGGACATTTTCAGTTTTCTCATAAACACATGTTTTTATGAGGTGAATGTGCATACTAGAGTATTTTTCTTTCTCAAGTAAAAATCTTGAACTTACTGTATTTCATGGTTATTCGATTTACACACAATTATCTCAGAGGACTGCAAAAGATTGTTGATTGCAAACAGAATTGTCTGAAAATCTAACAATTAAACAGTATTTGGTCAATAACAGAAGCATTAGAGAATCAGAAACAATCATTGTTCGAAAATACGATTGTCCAACAACAAACCAGGCTTGTACAAACTGCATGTGGCATCAGACCAATTTTTGTTAGCCCTTAAACTTTGTGAACAATTTGATTCAATAAGCACTATGTAATGTGGCTCAATTTAACACCTTCTAAACGTAACCATTTGAATATTTTCCCCTACCGTCATTTCCATGTGGCCCAGATCAGCCCCTTGTTTAGTGTGTTTCAACATGTGACCCTTGACGGAAAAAGAATTTTTGGACACCTCTGCCTTAGACAAGAAAAACAGCAGGGAAAAATAAAACTTCAAGGAGAACTACAGTGAAAGACAGTTTCACTCCCATGAACAGACAAGCTATAGATGTGACCAGGACTGATGGGTATCTAATGCAATTAGAACTTAAAGTTAGTGGAGCCAGACCCCGGTGGCACAGGGAAATGATTCTTTCAGCAGGACGAGGTTACTAGGCAACTTCCTAGTGTGACGTCATCATTTTTGAACAGGAAGTACATTTTTCATCTCTGAACTGGGTGAAATGTGTAAAACGTTTTTGCAAACTTTTAAATTGGACCTCAACTGATTTAGTTGAATGAGTATTTCATAATGTTATAGTCGCTTGTCATCGAAATGCAACTCCTATTAATATACAGTATACAGTTTTATTGCTAGGAATATTTGCCCACTAGCGTGAAAGGTTGGTTGGTAAATTTTCACGTTTTTGCACCAGAATCTTACCTGCTTCTCCTGTTGCAAGCACAGTTACTAGTCTTCATAAAAAGGTAATGCCAGATGGTGGAACAAGCCATACAACGTATAGCATTTAGTGAAACATAATGCACTGTTTTTCACTGACCACCATTTTCTTTCTACTGTCATTTTCCGTCCATTTCCATCTCCACTCGCCGTCCTGTTTGTCATTATGTTACGTCTCGATCTAGGGCCACAGAACGGCAGAGGAAAGAGGGGAGCGAGAGGGTGAGAGAGGGAGCGAGAGGACATATTAGACGACCTCGCTGAACTCAAACCTTCAACGGCAAAACAACTATATTTGGTTGTTTTTCTGCCTTGAAATGAGGGAAAAAATGATTTAGACTTTTCAATTCAAAATATCAAATGAGAACGAAGTTCATTTTAATCTGTCTACATTTTTATGATATGATTCAATGATTAAAAGTTTAATAAAGATGATCAATACTAAAGGAATGGTAATCTATACAGTGGTCGCCAACTCCAGTTTATACCATTGTTTGAATAATATTCTTATCAAAATTTTCCCAAAAAGAAAACATTTCATGTGTTTCATCAACATTGTTTTACTCAAAGTTGCATTTGATTGATTGATGCATGAGTAATATGCTCAGGAAAGTCCTGTTTTCACCTACCACCTGTCCCCGCCCACAACACTGTACTAAATGTAGAGGTGTCAATACATATTTTTACCAAGCTGTTTTAAAAAATATATATTTACATTTTGTGTTTCCAAACAAACAAAATGTAAAATGATGATCTACATGTGTTATAGTTTAATACTAAGTACATCGACGATATGTCTCTTTAAATCTAATTCAATTCAAAGGTTTGTTCATGTTGTTAATGATTGGAAACCCTAAATATTGAAATTAAGAAATCCTTCATCTACTGCTTTCAAACAATATTTAGACATTCTCTGCATGCCTCTGTCTCCCACTGTCCTCTGTCAACATAATA
The DNA here is from genome assembly GCA_038363315.1 of Mugilogobius chulae. Taxonomy (NCBI): domain Eukaryota; kingdom Metazoa; phylum Chordata; class Actinopteri; order Gobiiformes; family Gobiidae; genus Mugilogobius; species Mugilogobius chulae. The sequence continues at coordinate 15,477,577 of CM076406.1, read as the reverse complement.
ATAACTACAGAAAACATTTATAATTTGTGTTTCAGTGGCTTCAGCACAGAGGTGGTGTACTACACGATGGGCACGTTGCCAGCGCTGCCTCTCGCTCCCAGACTTGTCCGGGCCGGGGTGTCCTGGGTCACCCTGGAGTGGGGTCGACCCGAGGGCAGTTCCACTGAAGAACAGCTCAAATACACACTCGAGATCCAGGAGGACAACACCGTGAGTGCACACTTTAAATCTCAGACCAAAACCAATGATAAAACACAAAAGTCATTTTAACAACCTAAAATGTATTAGCCTGATGGAGCTATAGGTTATTTTATTTATGAATACATTTTTTGGCTTGTGGGTCGAATATAAAAACACAGATTAAGCAGATCCACATTAAGGATTACTGACTGGTCATCAATACAATGAAGTATTTGAACTGCTTGAACATGTATTCAAGTATGCATTGAGGACGACATCATTTTTCTCTCAGTGTTTTGTCATGTGCTTTATACTGTTACTTAGAAACAGTTCAAATAAATCAAATCAAATATACTCTACCTTTCTGTGATGGGTAGGGGGTCACAAAAATCACCAAAGCACTAAATCTTCAAGCATAAATTCCAGTGATCCGTACAAAACATACAGAGCAGAGACTTCAGGAGTTCCAGATGTTTCTCTTATACTTTCATGTTTCTGTGCGTTGCTTTGAACGCTCATAAACGTAAAACAAGAAAAGTGAACATATGTATTGTTTTGATTACAGGGAACAGACTTTCATCCAAAGTACACTGGAGATAACTTGACCTGTACTGTACAAGGCCTGAAGAGAAGTACGCAGTATAAATTCAGGGTGAGTTTTTGGATGCAGATACGTTTCTTTATGGGGTTTTTTTTTTACCCATTCTAATCATGGATCATGGAAAAACTGGATGACACACCGCCCCTATGTCCCGGTGTGATTTGATTAGTGGCTGCTCTGCTGAACTGCAGCTCGAGAAAAATTTCCCTATAGACCGTCAATGAATTTTTGAGGCTTCAGTCTGCTTGTTCTTGATTGGCACTCTTCTTACAGTTTTAACAAAGGTTGGATTTTGATGGTTTGTCAAAATTGGTTCAAATGCTTAAATGAGGTTTTAACTTTGCTTGGCGCTCTGCCTGCCATATCTGCGCCCCCCTGCTGCTCAGAATCAGAAAAAGTTTTATTCCCATTGTCAGTGAACAATTCACAAACTCGGAACTTGTTTCAATGCTATTGTTCAACATATATTACTAATATTGACAAAAATTAGGAATATTAAATATATTTTAAAAAATGTAATATATGATATGATATTAACAGGGACAGTGTACATGATATGATATTAATATTTGAGAAGAGTTAAAATATTCATTCGCAGTTAAAGAAGCTGCGTTTGTAATTATGCTCGTGGTTACCATGGAAATAATGGTAAATCCGCCATGTTTGTTGTCAGTTTAGCAGAACTTCCATAAGAATACATTAGACAAAAAGATTTAAAAAGTAAACAATAAACTGCTGGGTCAGAACTGGTAAATTTAACTATCACTCTTTAATGTCAGAATATGATTTAATTAATGCTATTTTTCTGCGTTTAGCACTTTAAAATCTCCATTGGTTTAACAGTGGACCAACTGAAATTCTATTGATGTATGATGTCACGTTACCGAGCCTAATAAAGTATGTTCAGTTGCGGTTAAAGTTACATTGAAACTTTGCTTGAAATGTCTCAATGAATTCATCTACTCGCATTTTATTTCATTGATTATAGCTATTCTTTCTTGTCTAACAATACCCCTCCGTCCTCCCAAAAAAACACAAATTCAAACTTACTGTGAACAGGATCGCCCCTCTGACAGATTTGACATATAGCTTAACTTGGGTCTTGTCTCCATGGAGATAGATAAGTGTGATCTTGTACAGTGGAACATGTTTGGAAAAGAACAAATAATGACATTTCCATACTTATGACTATTCTGTACATCTAAATTGTTACTCTGCGTTTCTCTAAATGAGAAGCCATAACAATAATAAAAAATCCAACAATACTTGATAAGAAGAGCACATGTTTTTCAAAGTAAGTCTGAGAAACCAGACCGAAATGTTTTGGACAAAAGGAAATAAGAAAATAGAGAATGTACTCTATAGGTAAGTGGAGACCGTAAAAGCTTTCAGGAAACAGGAAGTCTATAGAAAGATCAAAATGAGATGTTTTTATAATGACAAAGTGGACATGAAAGTAGTATTTGTAAGAGAACAAAATGTAGAAAAAGAGAATAAAAAACATATATGATTCACTGTTGAAATACCATGTAACCAGAAGAAAAAGAGTTGTGTTTGTTCCTGTGTCAAAGTAAGCATTATAAAGAACAGCAACAAACCCTGGGCTGTCAGCTTGTAACAATAAAAACATGCATCAGTTTAGAAAAAATGTCTGGAGTTACCTACGTAGTGTATAATTTAGCTCCTGGTGAGACACAGAACTGCACAGGCAACAAATCAAAGTATAATAATGTACAGACTGAAAATATCTATAAATGCATGATAAGTATTGTACTGACTTAAAAGCAGATTTATAGAATATGAAAGCTATTATTGGCCTTAATGACTAAATATTTAGAGGGTTTCTGCAGGGTCTTAAAAAGTATATAAAAAAGTCTTAATTTTGCCATGGTAGGTTTTAAAATGTTTGCACAGGACTCATGAATGAATGACTAATGAATCACTTTCTGTCTGATTTTTTTATTTTACTGCTGCAGCTTTTACTGTAAAAAAATTTGTAAATGATATCTGAAGAAGCCTGTTGGAAAGGATATGGTATTGTGCGGTATAATACTAGGTCACGATTCACAGATAGATCTTAAATTGTATATTTTGTCTTGTAAAAAGGGTTTTGAAATGTCTTACATCTGACCTCTTGATCCTTGCAGAATCCCTGGAAAATATTGTGCATTTACAATAATCAACAACAAAAAAGAGTGGAATGAAGTGTATCTCACAGCCCTCATAACTTTCCTCAAATCAAAATCGTGCTGCTTCCTTTTTTTATAAGTTCAGCATGCAGCTTGAAGGCACATAGCCATTTTTTTTTACAATAAAATATTAATTAATTATATAATCAATTAATTCTTAAGTAGTTGTTGTTGTTAGCATTGTTCTTCCGTTAAGGCAATCTGCACCTCTTGCTCGTAATAGCCATCAAAAAAGCTTAAAACACATCGTGGTAAACAATTTGGGGATCAGAATGCATGCAAATGAATTATTTCCTTTTTCACATTTTTAAGCCTTGACAACATTCTTATTCATTTTATAACAACAGAAACATAGCTTAGTAATCAAACAAAGGTTATAAAGAAATCATAGTTTTTATTGTAGGACATTTTTTTTTAAGCTGTTCTCGTAACTTATTCTTCAATTTTACGCCTTAAACAGAAACACAAAAACATTTCTTCCTCTTAAGTTATGCTCTCCTTCCCTTTTCGAAATTTGTTTATTGAATATTTGTGGTAGAAATATTCAACTAAAATATGACTTGTTAGCATAGTCACAAGTTCAAAGTCTGCATAAACTCCAATCAAAGTCAAAAAAAAGACTAGACATAATAAAAACAATAATAATGTCTCTTTTGAATTCTGCAGTCCTTTTTAGTCTGGCTGATTTGGTCCATGGTCTTTCTCAGAACTAACAATTATTCAATGTTCAAAATGTCTGACATCTGGGAACAGGTCTAATTGATTTTCCAGTGGAAGTCTGAGGAGCTCCACAGGTTAAACAGCACAAACTAATGATCCAATTCATCACCACGACAACAGACTCTCCTCTCCTTCTTCTATTATGTAGCCTTATGTAGTGCTGGATTTTAGCCTTAACAAGAAGATGTGTTCCAATATTTCCCAATTTTGGACTTTTTGAGAGAAACTATTTTTCCCTGCACATCAAAAAACCCCAATTAGAGGTGTTGCACAGCCTCACAAAATTAATTAAAGGAGCATAAGCAGCATGTTCTTTTTCTAGTTCAAAAATTTCAAAATGTACTCTTATCTTTTGTGTGCCTGTATTAAAAGTCTGAATACCAGCCAACCAAGATGTCCATTTACAAGCATGAAAAGAGCTAAATGGAGGTTGAAAAAGCGTATTTTAAAATAAACCCATTTACCATTTAAAAGTGCACAGGTTAGATCTGGAGTCAGGAGACAAAGCAGCAAGAAAGTACATTATTCAAGGTTTTTTGGGGTAAAACAAACAACTGTACCCAAGTATATCAGTTAGAAAACTTTAATAGCATACAGTGAAACATTAGAGCCATCACTAACACGGTAGCACAGCACGTGCCTTCTATTAAAAACATGTATAAAATCTTTGAATCTTTGAAAAAGGAATTGCTGATTTCAATGATAAATAAAACTCAATAAATAATGAAATATCCGATGGGGAATCTGTTATAAAGTGCACAGTGACTTTTGTTTGATGCATTTTTTTTAACACTTTACAGTACTCATAAATACTAGGAAAGGGATCACAGAAATGAAAAAGTATTGAATCATTGATCATCAGTTCAGCGCTGGTATTGGGTTCAATCCTCATGCGTCCCTCTGTTGCTCTTTTGTGAGTTAGAAAAGAGTTGCAAAGAGTTCCACTGTCATTTCTCAGTCAGAGGAAGTAAACAGCAGCTTATTGTCATTATATTTTTATTGAGGGGAGTTTTTTTTCCATTCTGTTCCTTTTTGTCTCATAAAAAATCTCTTAAAACAACATTAAACACTTTGATTATATTTATCAAAAAGCCAGAAATCAACTACTGCACATGCTCCATGAAGAAAGAGACCCTGTCCATCTAGTTGACTGGGGAAACTTCTTTGATTAAAACCACTAAACGGGATGAGAGCTAGCTGTTTGGATCAGGTATAAACTGGTATGTCAGACGCCTGGCTCCTGAAGCTTGAAACTGTGTTTTTCTCATTGTTTTTTCACTCACCTGAATGTAACGTTTAGGGGTCGTAGGGTCGAATTTTATTCACAATGTTGAATTAGCAGCACAACTTTTGTTTTAGCGTTGATAAACTCTTGTAGTTAGCTGGTGCTTAGAAGAAAAAATGAATGAGGGTCACTTATAACTTACAGTATGTAATATCTGGATCCTTCTTCGTGAAGATTATATTTCATGCCATGCGTTCAAATTTAAAGCAGCAACATGTACATGCAAACAGATCATGCTCTGTGAATAACGTATTTTCTCATGCTTTGATAAGGCCAATAAAAGTGTAGTTATTATAAATTATAGCATCATGCTTATTTCTTTTAATACATTTTTGACACTTCACTTACAAAATCCCTCTTATCTTATCTGTTTCTTTTTTTCTTTGCAGCTCATAGCGTCAAACACGGAGGGGAAGAGCAGTCCCAGTGAAGTCCTGGTGTGCACCACAAACCCAGACAAACCGGGCCCTCCTTCTACACCGTGTGTCACCGCGGCAACGCCTTATGGCTTCACCGTCACATGGGGTAAAAAAAAAAAACAAAGCAAAACCAAAAAAAAAAACACTTGTTCTCGTGCTGATGCTATAGACAACAAAAGCAGATGGTGATACCTACAAGCCTTAACTTTTTCAATGCTCTGTGTGAAAATGGATAATATTTTTACAAGAGATGAGTGTTTTTGTTTGTCTTTGTAAACACATGAAATCACAAAGCAGAAGTTTAATGTTTGCTCAAATCAGCCCACGCTACCGTATTTGTTTGTTTGGAAAGCAATTTTAACTGCGCATTTTCAACATTTATAGCTTAATAAAAGGCCTATATTTTTAAATGAGGCCGTCGATCTACTTTCACTTCAGTCGTTTCAGCGCCAGATACAGGTTTGTGGCACCTGCAGTAAAACAATCTTAAATTTAGAACATACTATAGCTGCAAAGTTAGTGTGTTTCAAATAGTAATACATCGATTCAATACTGAAATTTTGAGGTATCAGGAATGGCCCTATGATATTGTTTTTTTAGGTTTGGCCTCAGTGCAGTGACCTGTCCCGGGTAAAGTTTGCTAAAAGTACTGCATGGTCATGTAGGCACTGATAATTGTATAAATTGACAAAGGCAGTCTTGATTTGGTCTCAATGGATAGCGTCTTGGTTTAAGTCTTGGTCTTGTCTCTCACTGGTCTTGATGTTGTCTCGATCTCGGGACTCTGTGATCTCGAAAAGGTATGGGTCTCAGAATTTTCAACCTCCACTTTGGCATCAGAATATATCGAGTATCGGCAGAATTTCAAATGGAATTTCAAATGGAATCATGACTAACTTTAAGAACAAATTCTTATTTACAATGTTGGCCTGGTGTGAAAAAGCACCCAAGGGAAGGGGATAGGGAGTCAGACGAAACACACAAAACAATCATTAGTCAAACAAACAGAAATATAGATAAATACATAAAAATGACCTTCAGTAACTAAAACATTTACGTGAGTCAGGAGCAGGGTCACACCAACCTTCTCAGCAGCAAACCATACCTGACTCACACAGAAGGCTTCACTCAGACGTTCCTGTCCTAACAACACGTCTTTTCTCATTTCTCTCTACTACCCTCCCACCTCCTATCTCATCTGTCCTCCTGCTGAAAACATCTCCATTTACAGTTGGGGGGGTCCTGAATCGGGCCATGATGGAGCCCCCTTCCTTCGATCCATCATTCCTGTTATCCATTCATATAAATATCTTAATTGCATTCTTTTGTGTGGTGTGGTCATTGCTAGTGAATGATGTAATAATATTATTGTTTTGTATCACGATGTTTTATTTACTTTGATAAAATTGTGTTGTATGTTTTGTCTAAACTGATCATTTGTGTTTCCGTTCCCAGATCCTCCACAGGACAACGGTGGTTCAGAAGCTCTCACGTACCTGCTTGAGATTTCAGAAGGATGCTCTGAAGGTACATTTTACATTATCTATTTAAGTATTTCCTTCAACAAATTACAATTAACTACAATTTACATTATGCTCTTCAATGTTTAAGCATCACTCATGTTTTCAGTCTTTTCAGACAAAAAATATCTGCTTGAACCCACTTTGTGTTCACGTACAATCAAGTGTACTGATGGAAAGCTGTTTATTGAGCAAAATGTTAATAATACTTAGATTAACAAGGTCATAAACTCTATGCTTAATATATTCTCTCTCTGGACAAAGCGTGTAAGTGGTACTTGAAAATATTGAGCACACTGACCTAAAAAAAATCCACATTAACCTATATCTTACATAATATTGTTTGTCCTATAAATTATTCAAACACACTTTCGAAATTGCATAACCTTTAAACAATGCCCCTTTTATGCCGAGATGAATCATAATACATACAGTACAAACTTTAATAGATGTAAATATGAATTAAGAGGCTGACGCAAATCAGATCAAGACTGATTCTAGGAAAAGAAATGGTGTCAACAGAAATGACATCACAGCATTCGACCTGTCAGTGAGTGGCAAAAATAAATGAGAGTCAACGAAAACAAGTTACATTTTTAAATCAGTTTGATGAGTACATTTTGTTGTTGTGCAACAGTAAAAATATCCTATATCTCTAAAACAAGCTAGCTAAAGTCTGCACTGTTGCCGTGACAACAGGAAAGTTATTTTAGACCATCTCTGCCAAACAAAGCAAAAGTAACACAAACGCATTTTATCAGGTGTTCTTATCATATTTTTGCTACTCAGTCAGAATGTTGAGAAGCATTTTCAAATACTAGAATGTCTGTGCATTAAAGGGGGTACATCAATCATCAGCTTCAGCACCACACAAGATTACTCAAACATGTATGAATCATTGTAAATAAAACTTTGAGTAAACTTGTAATGAGAGAAGGAAGTTATAACATGGTTAAAAACTTTTTAAAAATACATTTTGCACAATAGGCCTTTTTAAGACTGTTGCCGGAGCTACCTGTGTACTAGACATTTTTAACGCACGGCAGTTAATATATGCATTCCTACTGACCATGGTATTAACTAATGTGATGCAAATGCTGGTTGATAAATTGTTTTTTTTTTGCTTTTTTTTTGCAGCGAGCCCGTGGGAGGTGGTCTACAGCGGACCAGCCACAGAGTGCCAGTGTGAGCACCTAACCCCAGGAACAGTGTACCGCCTGCGGGTGTGCAGCATCACCACCGGAGGGCACAGCCAGGTAAACGGAGGGGAAAGTGAACAAGTACTTAGCATTAGTCAACAATGGTTTGAATGGAACAGCAGGTCAGCTTTAAATGGGACCGTGGCATAAACATAGAAAGACACAAATTACATTTTAGTTTAATAATATTTGCTTCATACAGAATCCAACAAAGTCAATGTATGAATAACTATATAATGACCAAAGAAAAAGAAATGTTCTTTATTTATTTGCCTGTTTCTGCAGTGTGCTGTGAGTGTTCCTGTCCGTACATTATGTGTCCCACCTGGGCCTTGTGTGCCGCCGAGGATTGTGGGAAAAGCCAAACACAAGGAAGTGCAGTTAGAATGGGGTAAGTACAAAGTGAATTTACAATGTTGAATTTGATTCGTCTCTTAAGTGGGACATAAACCAAATCGAATATATGTGATGTTACATTACATTAGCAATAAATCATGCTTATTATGTAAATTCTGATTCCAAGTCATTTTAGTCAAAACTAGTTTCCTATTTTTTGGAATGTAGTATTTTATGCTTCAAAAAACTGGACCAAAATAAAAAAAACTAAAAGTATTTATGCTGTGAACTTAGGCATAAAGGTTATAAAATGTGTCAATAATGTTCTGAATATTTCACTTTTTCCAAAGAAATTAAGCTTCAATCAATAACTTAAATGTGTTGAATTGACATTTTTGTCAATATCGCCCAGGCCAAATTACCATTGAACTTGAGATTTATAATGTCCAAAATATAAAATAATAATGCCCAGACAAAAATATGGTGTTTAACGTTTATCTAGAAGGTCTAATGCAGCCCTAGTAAACCTCTTTTCCCTCAAATTGTGCCCTTGTTTACCCCATTAAAGTCTAAACCGTCTCTCACATCCAACTCAACTCTGCTAATGTCCAGCCATTATGAAGCATTAGTGTTGCTGTCTGTTGGTCGAAGTCTCCCTGGTTGAAAGCAGGGGGTGTTCTTGTTTGAATTGGTTTTAATAAAAATGCACCCAATCAACTTACATGTTAGGTTTCCGCTATTATTGCTTCAGTTCAGCGAGGTTTATCCAAAGTAATTTTCTTCAAAACACAGTGACTTGTGAAGAAAATGACTTTGTATGAATCATGTGTTCTGCTGATTACTTATTGTTAAAAGGAAATAGCTGTAATAAGCACCGCTTCTGGTGTTAATGTGGGTATTACAATGAGACTAGTGGTATTCAACCTGCTGCTCCGGAGCTACCAACTGCTCTCCACTTTCTTCCATAGAACTCACCAAAGGATTTTACACGGAAAAATTTAAATATAGGGTATCGCATGAATACAGTATAACAATTTCAAACGCACACTTTAACAAGTGTATGCACCTTATTTATATAGGTCAGTGGTATGCATTGATAAGAATTTCCATTTTACTGTCAAATTGTAACCACCCAACTAAAATTTTGATTGCCAATATGTCGTCTCAAATGACTGCTAATATTAGTAAGACTGTTATTTTTGTTTTGTAAATGTTGTTCTCCCGGATAAAAAAGGTTGGTGGTCCTTCTAGGGCTGGACAATTAATTAAAAAATCCAGAGATTGAGATTCTGTCATTTCGAATTGTCAATATTTGGCCAGGGGTTTTGAACTGAAAGGTCGATAAACAATACTTTGTTAGCAAAACTTGTGGTATGGAGCAAAAGCCAAACTTTTATGTTTATAAAATCATTACTAAAAATAATTTGTATTCTGCTTTTGAAAAGACTAAGCAAAATTGAATATAAAATCAAGATCAATCAATGTGAGGGATAAAATCGTGACTAATAATGATAACTATAGAGAAAGTGTATAAAATTAGAAAAAATTATATAAAGACGTAATTGTAATTCTAATAATGCAAATAGACAAATAAATAAAGCACTCATTATGTTAAAAAAAAATAAAAAATTAAGGGAAAACTAACTGAAAAGTTCACATCCCCATTAGTTTATTTATAACAGTATTTTGGTAGAATTTTTCAACCAGGCGTGGCTGCTGGAACTGGATGTTAGTAGGTTACCATGGCGACACTCTCTCTAGTCATTATTACTACTCACATTTATGATTTCGGGGTTGTCACCTGGTTGACTCCAAGGTGGAAAATCAAAAACATCTTTTCTCACAAGCAGTTGGCAGACTACTAGAAAAGCTGTTTATTTTATTTGTACTCATGTATCTGTATTTTTACTCTTTCAGACTCTCCGACAACAGAGGGAGTGTGCGAGCAGTGTGTCTTCAGTTTAGAGATGAGCGAAGGAGACAGTGAACCAGCAGAAGTCTATAATGGAGCCGAGCTGCAATGCACTGTGGGAAGTTTGCTACCAGGTGCAACGTACAACTTCAGGGTGCGAGCTGCCAACGAGGCCGGGGTAAGAATCACTCATCACAAATGTACTTACAGGACAGAGCAGTGGCACCCAAACTTTTTTTCTTTAGCGGGCCAAAATGTATTATGTTGAAGTGTGCCAAGGGCCAAACATAATTTTGTTTTGCATTTGAAAAGTTTATTCGAGAAGAGATGTTGAAAAAAATTGTCTTTTAAAAAAAAAGAGAGTCCTAACAAACCTGGTCATCCATTCATGGGCCAAATTTGACAGACAGAGTTTGGCTCCCTGGCCCCACTTTGGGCACCACTGGTATAGAGCCTGATGGTTTATTATTAATTATAAAAATGAGATGACAAGCATAATATTCTTTTTCTCGAAGAAGCTACTTCTCACATATTATGCTAATTGTACTTTTTTGAGCTGTTCTAACAATTCACTTTCATCAAAACATACCTGAATTTGTATTTATCTTTATTAATAATGGTTTGATGAATCCTATTTAGAAAAGTCCTACAAAAAAAACCTCGCTATTAGCTTAATTATGCCCCATCCAAGTTATACCACACAACATAGCTTTGTATTGGTGGCTATGCTAGCATATCTAGTTTATATTTTACAAATTATATTTCTGAATGGTATCGGTTACTTAGTTAAGTTTAGGCCTTTGGGAAAGGTAAAAAAAGATGCTTTCCAGCAATATTAAAGGTACTACTTCCAATTTTAAAAAATGTGAGCAAACATAAATAATCAATTTTAACTTCCTACATCAGTCCATATCCATACCTAATACATTCTAAGCCTCCAAATTGTTCACTGCCCTGTGTTTTAAGCTTTTTTCACTGCTGTTAGGAGTGAGATGTGTCGGTAATAGGGGGTAACGATACGTTTTTAGAACGATACGATACATATCGATATGAGGCCAGGAGATACGATTACAAAACGATTTGGGGGTTTCAGGGAACGATACGATTCAGAACGATACAGCAGTTTTAAAACGATATTTCGATTCAGTTTGATAACTTACAACATAAATAAAGTCATTACCAAGATTTTGCATTAAATCAAAAACTCAAAAACAATTAATAAAATTATAGGCTAAGTATAAGGTAATAAAGATATTCAGTTTAATAACACAATTATTTTTCATTGCACATAAAAAAATGCAAATTTTCCCCTTAATACACAAGTTTAGTATCATAATAAAATAAGTGACTCACATTTCACCATCTTATTGAATCATTTTCACACAGATGCAGAAGTTTGTTGAGACGGGAGTCAGAGAACTGTATTTGACGTATCATTAGATTCAAAATTAAATCCACAAACATCTGCAGACTCGTGGTTTTGAACCAAAGCATGGTGATGTTGCGTCTTAAGTACGTCATATATCCCAAATGTGACAGACTGGCAGCGGAGTCATAAGCCTGCACAAATGCGCGAGTCTGTGTTATGACTGTGGCGTTGCAGCTCGTCTGGTTCTTTTCGGAGCTCGCTCGAGTCGTTTCGCAGCGTTACCTCCGTAGGCCAGTTTGGTTTCGCCTTTACGCTTTGTCCCTCATGGTCTCTGCTCTGTGCGCTCTCGCGGGCCCCCGGGATGGTTTGGATCCAGCGCTGTCCATCTCCTCCGCTGGGCTGTGTAGCAGCGGTTCCGTGGACAGGACACCCGGGAGCAGATTCGTGTGAAACAAGTGCTGCAGGCGTTTGATGATGACGCAGCGTGGAAAACCAGCTAATAAACGCGCATTTAATGAAACATTTATGTGAAAAATAAACGACTAAGATGCCGTTTGTCTGCATGGTTTATGTTTCGCCATATATCTAAATAAATCGATTCTTTGGCTTAGATTCGAGCGATTCAAAGTTGCATCGATGTTGACCTGGATGAGGATGACTAGTAGACGCCGATCGATGCAGTGGATCGTAAGGGCTGTGTATCGATACTTCAATATTTAGGTGAATCGTTACACCCCTAGTCGGTATGCTAACAGCAGATAGCCACAATGCTAACAACAAAAACAAACACACTTAATGGAGTTAAGTGAACAAACATTATTAGACGCAGACAGGACAGAGCAGAGTAATTTCCACCTGAATAGATACATTAACAAGACATCAGTGCTGGGGGAAAATTAATTTTAAATTACTTAATTTTATTGTAAAACATTGGGTGTAGTCCCTTTAACATCAATACATTTTTGATCTTTGTAGTTACACATTTTCTTTGTTTTATAATATGAGATGGGCCTATAGGACATCTTTAAAAAAATTCATAATCTGAATGGCTAGTAGTTGTTTCACTGAATTTTATGAGTTTGCTGTGGGCAACTTTTCTGTTAGAAATTATAATTGGCTCTGTGACGTTCAGATGGAGTCCACACTTCTTAAATCTCTATAGGGTTTTCTTTGAATGAGAGTTGTGGCCATAACGATGAGCTATCCAGATGCCATTGTGAACACAACCAATTGCTTTTATTACAGATAAGGTTTTATGTACAATTCAAATCAATGCTGAAGCTTTTATCTCCCCAACTATATTCATTTTTAGGAGTAACAGTGCATTTACTTTGTCCTCAGCGATGGTGATCTTAAGTCTGTTTTTGTTGAACAACCTTGAGAAGCCTTTAGCTGTTGAAAACGCTCTGCAAATAAAACTTTCTATTCGTTACAAGAGCCATGGTTCCCGGGGCAAAGTGTCCCAGACAGATTTAAGAGGCTGCATTAGTAGAATCGTGTCCCCTTGTCCGAAGCGAACATTTGATTCTCATTATTAGCTCAATTAGTGCTGACCATGCTCCTCTCCGACCGATCAAAAGCAGAACAAACAGGTTTGCCACTGAAACCCTCAAGTAAGAAGATGTCTTTTTAAGCTCACAAATTTATTTTAAAATGTTTAAAATGTCCTGGCTGAGGGACAAGCAAGGATTTTAGATCAACTGGAGAACATCACATATAAGTTATACAGTTAATAAAATGTATAACTGTGATTTCACCAAAAATACACTTGTGTTGTAAATAATGTTGTCTTATCTAACCCATAGACAGATTTGTTGGTAAAAATACACAAGCTTTTCAGATATTCAGTTGCACTACTTCTAAAAATGCCCCATTTCAGTACCGGCCCTTCTCTGAGGGGTCAGCATAATCTCCTCATTCATTTGACAGGACTGAGACTCTCATGAAATTGAAAATACCGGCACTTCTTCTTGCTCTCTTAAAACACTGCATTAAACTTGAACTTATTTTTGTGATTTATTTCTTTGTTCTAGTTTGGAGCGTACTCAGAGCCGACGGAGGTGACGACTGCAGCAGGTCCTCCAGGCCAGTGTGGGGCGCCAGTCATCACTCTCAGCAGTAACACATGTGTAACGCTTAACTGGGAGGTGAGTTTTATTCTGAAACAAGTTTCTTTGGAAAATAGATTGTGGAAAAGTTGTTGCTGGGAAAGTTTTTAAAAATAGTATTAGTAATTATTCTTGGTAGTACATACTAACTTGATAGTAATTAAAATCAGCAGGTGCATTTCATTGTTTCTGAGAAATGTATAGGCAGGCCTGTGGTGAAGCAATATCTGCAGATGTGAATCGTATTGTCACCAATTATTCTAGGCTTTTGTGTTGGAATTCTTAGAAAGCATAAGATACAATTATCATAAGTTCCCTACAGTGTTTCATTCTCTAACTTTCTATGCTGATTGAATTGTGACTTGTTAAATGTAAGTGTATTTGGTTTGACTGTGTGCTGCAGAGTCCTGAGGGATCGGGGAGTGACATTTCGGAGTATCGTCTGGAGTGGGCGCGAGAGGACGAGCCCATGGAGCTCATCTACTGTGGATCTGCAACACAGTGTGAGCTGTCGGACCTGACGCCAGCCACAGAGTACTGCTGCCGGCTACAGGTGACTGGACACTCACTATAGGCCAGTGGAACCCAAAGTGGGGGTCGCAAAGCAAAATCTGGGTCTTGTGAAATGGTTTCATGATGTACGATAATTTTACACTTTTGAGTTGGTTTTGAAGCTGTTTTTCTAACTGGAAGCATCATATTTGATTGCATTTTCATAATTAAAACCAATAATGTATTTAACCGCAGATGTTTAAGTATGTAGTCATGTTAAAATAAATTTGCAGTGTTGTCTTCAAAATGTAATAAGACAGTAGGTGTTTTGGCATGACTTTTACATGTGTATGTGTATGTGTATATTTGTCTTCCTCAGGCGGTGAATCAGGCTGGAGCAGGACCCTACAGTGAACAGGCCAGTGTTCGAACCCCAGCCACACAGCCGGACCCTGTGACGACCCTCTCCCTCCTCGACCTGCCCAGCTGCCCTGAGACGGGACACTTCCCCTCCACCTGCCTCTTCCTCAAGTGGGAGGAGCCCAACAGCAACGGGGCAGAGATCACGTCCTACGTCGTTACCGTGGACGACCAGACCATCACCGTGGAGTCTGGGACGAGTCACATGGTCACAGGCCTGCAGCCCGACACAGAGTACAGGTACGGACAATCAACTGGACAGGTGTGGTAAAGATTTATACACAGTGTTCATGTCAAAGTCCACACTGAAAGCTCTGTGAAATAATACACACAAACAATATTTTTAGGCTCTGTTCTCAATTTTTATTTATTGTTTTAATGAAATAACCTACTATTCTGCATATTTCTCAAATTGAAAACTCTCTGTTCCACCTTGTGAGGTCATTAAGTAGTGCAGAGGTGTTCAAACATTTTTCACAAAAAGCCAAATTTTGACTCTTATTTGGAGTCGAGAGCCTTAATACAGGACAGCAAAGTGAATCCTTGCAATCATGTCGCAACTGACTTCATTTTCATGAGCCACCACACGTAGTTTTAGGTTTATATAGTATAAAGCGGTATGTTGTTTTGATAGGTGATAGGTGAATTGCTCAAATTTGATATTAAAATGTATGCTTTTTGTAATTTGGGCCAACAAACATCAGGCCACCATTTGGACATGGCTTAAATAGTAATACAGAAGTGTTTGTCTGTGTTTTTAAACCCCAAACACCTTCCCTGTATAATTTGAATAATCTTCAACCTTGGATTTGCCCATCTTTGGAGCTGCAGTTATAAGTATGTATTCTTGTTTAAACTGCTTCACTTCTCGGTTCAAAGAAAATATACATAGACTTTCTGCAGTGATATCATCAGAATAAAAGCTAAAAGTAAAATATATTTTAGAAAGGCATCAACTGAATGTTATTCTAGTGCTTTCTACAGTAAAGTTTTCAACTGCTTTAGTTCAAATATTCTGTCCCTGGTGAATATGAGTTTGTTTGAATATGTGTTGTCTACATAATAAATCATTTTGTTCCACAAAGCCAGAAAAACACTGTTTATGCCAAGGCACGCTCTGGCTTCTAACATTGTAAAAAAAAAAAAAAAAAAAAACACTTATAAAGTCTTTGTGGTGAATAATTAGGAGGCTCGCCTTGCAAAAGAGCTGATGCAAAAAGTTCAAAATGCAGTAGTTTTTTTTTTCTTTTATGTTTTTAGGACAATAAAATAATCAGGTAAAGGGTTTTTAATAACCTTCTAATAAATTTGCCCAGTAGTTTAGGTAAGATTGTATTACATATAATACGTACACAATGTTGAAAGTGAATGCCGAAGGTAGCCAGTAATATACTGTATATTTTCTTTAGTCCGGGGTTGTCAAACTCAAATAGAGCTTGGGCCAAATCTATCAGAGTCAAAGTTGGTCAAGGGTGACTGTTTAAATATACGTACGTCTTCTGTGTTATGGCAATTGTGCTGTTTAAAGCTAATATAAGATTTATATTGTAACACATTGCATTACATTGTATTGAAAATGTTGACGAATTATATGCTATTTGCTGTATTCCAGTGCATTTTTAGTCACATGTCAACAATACAAGCCTTTACATTGTGGCCTATGTGGTTCCTCTCATCAGTGCTAGATTGCAGTGTATTCTGGGACATGTAGTTCAAATCAGGGGGCCACATCTTGGAGGCCGTATTTGGCCCTCAGGCTGCCAGTTTGACACCCCTGCTTTAGTCTATGAACAGTGGTGTGCTTTGAGCTTATGGAGCAGCTCACTAGGTTGGCATCATAAACTTAGGCTTCTGTCTATTCTTTTACAGACTTTACTTTTTAATTGCTTCAGCCTTGGGGAATATTTTTGAAAAATGAGCAGACATTCAATCATTCAGTCTTTCTCGGAATTTTCCTGTCTGCTGGAGTCACATGCAGTCTGTGGCTGATTGAAACACTAAAAATATCAGAGCCAATAAATAAAGAAATGACTCACATCCAACATCTTGGCATCTTGACCTGTTTTTGTGATGTGCTTTTACCTGCTTCCTTTAGGTCAGGGCTTGGACAAGAACTGTCTAAATCTGGGGGAATAATTTGACCTACCAAGTACCACCACAATTAATTTTTAGCTTTAATCAGGTCAAAACCATAGCAACCTCAAGTCTAAAATGAGGCATAAGATGATTATAAAAGCGTACTTGGTAACCTTTCTGGTAGAGACTCAGCCCTCTGCCTGACTTAAAGATGTAAACTTTAAAAATGTAAAGTTTGGTGTGTAGAAGCTACTTTAGGGACTGATCTGGTTCCTCCTGTGCAGTAAAATGACAATAAAAACATTTATTAAAATTACAATGTTCCACTGTGAGATGAAGAAGATTAAATTAAATAATCAAAGGACATTTTGAGCAGATGGACAAACAATTTCTTATAATAAAGAAAACGTTTGTCCATCTGAATAAACTGACCGAAAAAGAGTTTAGTGTCTCATCTTAAAATGATATTCCTTTTTTGTTTGTTTGTTTGTTTGTTTGTTTTTATTATATATATATATATTTTTTTTTTATTATTATTTTTTTTTTTAGATACAGAACAAACAGAAATAAAAAATGAAAGTCCAGAGTTAATAAAAAATGAATAAAATAGATAAAGCATGTTCAAAAATTAGTAGGAGGAAGTCAAAAAAAACAAAACAAATTATAAGCAATGCACTATTATCTCGATGGAGAAAAATAATTGCAGACCCTCAATTGTTCACAATTCATTTTTAAATAGTAAGTAATCCAAAAATTAAATACACTGATTAAATTATTCAGGTGTGTTTTTGGAGCTCCACAGCGTATCCTCTTTCATTAAAAACATATGGTTTGGAGCAGAAGGCTAAAACACATTTTGATTGTTTTCTGTTTTAAATGGCAGAGATTAGAAGTCTGTTAAGTTTGTGGTCCAGAAATAATTACTAAAAGCTAGTTTTATTTTGTTTTTGTTGTTCCCTTTATTGCCCAGCTCTAACTAAAAAGGACTAACACATACAGTAGATTCACTGAACACAGTTCACAGAAATAAATATCTACACAACGCCATGTTAAAGTCGATCATGAGTACGTTTCTGCATGTTTTTTGCGTGTTTATTATATGGTGTCCCTTTCAGCTATCTAGTCATGTGGGAATTTTTTTTTTTTGTGTTTAACGGCTAAGTTTTGGTCGAAGTCACAAAAATGGATAAGTGTAGGTCTGAGGCTTGGTGTTAGTTAAGATTAGGAATTTGTTACTAATCACTTTTTACATCCACCATAGAAATGAACTGGGGCAGCAACGCAGATCATACATACGCAAAAAAGGACAAAATGTGAGGTAAACATGGATTTAAGTTTCCATGGTATCTATTAGGTCTGGGTATTTTCAAAAACCCTCCAATGCAATACGTTTCCCGATACAAGGTATACTGTATCCCAATACAATTTCCTCAATATGTTACATATCAAGATATATTTCTGAACAAAATGTCACAAAAATCTGCCAAATGGGTATTTTTAATCGTGCAGAAAAAAAAAACTTTGTGTATTGAATTTCATTTTGATCTAAAATGAAAAAAGAAATTATCAAAATGTATTGTATCTTACCATAAACTTTTCTAAAATCACTGTTAAGAATCTAACTTTGATTATGTCAAATAACAAAATGCAGAAGAATTGTGTTTTCACCCTGCTCTTTATGTTAGATACAAGTGTCCTACAAGTAAGTCATTTTTCAGCTCAATAGTTTCGGGCTTCAAGCAGCTGTCCAAGTTCAGAACTGTAAAATTTCGGAGTTTTTGTATTCCAATACGTTTCCCTATATCAATACACGTATTGCCAATAAGTTTATCGTGATATTTCATAATAGTGATACATCGGTACAGCGTAGTCTGGCATATGGATTTACATTTGCGTGGTATACAGACACATTTCAGTGAAATGGGGCTGCTTCATTTGTCTCTAAATAAAACACATATTGAACTTTCTAAAGGCTTTAGCAGAGAAACACGGCTTTAGACTAAATGTAAATTGTTTTTATCTATAAATGACCGTAGCTGGCCTGCTCTTTGCAAATGAAAACACCACTGTAAACATCCATTAAGTCTAAGGTTTTAGTCCACTTGAGCTGCTGCACTGCTGCCCTGTGCTCTGTCCACGCGCGCTGAGAGGATTCTGTGAAACTGCAGAGATCGTCAGACGTCCTGTTGTTTTCATTGTGTTATTGTTCGTGTCACTGTGCTCCATGACATAACGGCTGACACTGAGAGGGAGGCTCTGCTCAGGTGTGACAATACAGACAAGTGTGGGCTTAGTTATTAACGAGAGAGAGCCACTTAAGTTCAAATCAGGATCATTTTTCATGGAGCTGTTTGTGAAGAACGACAGCCAGTGTTGTTTGCTTTGGCACAAGCGTTCACTTTAGGAATATAAATACAGTTATTACTATCAAGACAATGGTTTGAATTTCATTTGTTTCCAGTTTAGTTATGGGAAAAGGTTTGTTCATGTTTTGTGTGGGTTGAGAGAGTTATTTTAGTAAGAGTGCTAAGATAGATTTACATGTAATAAAAGGTTCCTGCTTTAAATATGATTCTAAGAAATTATAATGTTTTTATTTGTCAGTAAACTAGGACGGGATTTTAATTTTTTTAGTAGCTCTGAAGCCATTATAAAATCCATGCTAAAAGGTTTCACAGCAATCATCTTTACACTACTGTAAAACATAGACAATTTAATCTTTTATTTTGTTATTATAAGATACGATAAAATGTACTTTGTTTGTCTCTCTCTCAATGGGGAAATTTTAGTGTTGCAACATACATTCAAAAACAGCAAGTGAAAAGAAACAAGCATCAAACAAGATTATATTTTTAGAATAGACTCTTTTTTTGTATTAAACGCAATTCTAAACATTTTAAACATTTAACATTTGAGAAATAGTTGTGGCAGAAGGTAAATGACACGTGTACACTGGACAAGTCAAGTGTAGTTTATTTTATATTGCCAGCACACAGAAGCAGTGAAGCTCAACAAAATATCTGTTAGACAATGTTTTATATATTGACAAGAACAAACCACGCCCTAAAAACTCTTTCAGTGCCAGACCTATTTGCAACTGGAATCACGACATGTTGTACA
This sequence comes from Mugilogobius chulae, assembly GCA_038363315.1. NCBI lineage: Eukaryota > Metazoa > Chordata > Actinopteri > Gobiiformes > Gobiidae > Mugilogobius > Mugilogobius chulae. The sequence goes on along the minus strand of CM076406.1, from coordinate 15,457,631 downwards.
TCAAATGAGACCTGCAAGTGTCTACTTTCATTTAAAAAATAAATTGTCATTCTACCTCAACCTGTTCTCTTTTTAAACGCATTTGAAATTCCTTGTTGTCATTAGATTTCAGCGTTTGACAGGAAACTTGACAGGAAACTTCCTTTTTCTAAATCAGACTTCATGTCAGTGTTATCTTCCTTTGTTTTACTTTTGGTGAAAAATATACACTGCAATAAAAATTGTCTTTAGGATAAAAAAAGGGTTTAGATGATTAAAACAATGACACAACAAAAGCTGTGTTACAGGCGAGAACACAGCCCAGCATGTTCTACTTTCTGATGCCGATTATATAGATTCAGCCTTTTCATGGAGCATAGATTATATTTAATCTTCCAAACATGAACAAATACAGTAGTTTTACTCACTCTGACCACTTTTGCTTGCTCACTAGCTGCATTCATTCCATTCTCCTAGTCCAGAAGGAACGTCTTTTCTTCATTTTAAAGATCAAATATCTTATTAGTCCAAGATGTTTTGCCTGTATCTGTCTGAAAAGAAAGCCAGCTTCCAGAAGAACTGATCATGTAAACACAACGCAATGATAGAATTTTTGTCATTGGCAGGGAAAATTTCATATGGTGCACCACAAGTAACTGTTATTCCAAAAAAGTTGGGGTGGCCATTCTGGAGTTGTTGTTTTTTTTGTTGTTGTTTTTTTTTTAGTTATCCATCCATTTTAATTTTAGCACTGTATGTCTCATAATCTTTCTCATATTGCAATATGTTTTTCTGCTCCCTGTTTGATCTTTTGTACCTTAGTTGTTTTTAACAGAATGACACTTACTTTCACCAATTGATTACCGTGAACAATATGTTTATGAGGATGTACAGCCCAATCGATAAACAGCAGCTCGTTTTGTCCAAAGCGGTGCCCCGTACCTGCCGGGGGCCCAAAACAAAAAAACATGTTTACACCACCTGTTCACACACGTGCATTTCTACAACTCACCACCTGCACCTCTGACACAAAACTCTTTCATATGCTAATCTTTTACGCGGCTAATTGTGAGCTGTAGTGTGCGCGTCACCCTCATTATCATTTAACACCGTCTTTTGCCTCTCCTTGTTCTCCTTTGGTTTTCCATATTCTTAATTACACACTGAAGAGAAGATCACTGCCCTTTCCAGCACTGAGTCAAGCATTTGCACAAAAGGTTACAGTAGCACAATCAAATGTCAGCAGATAGATCCTCTCCAGCTGAAGGGCAGTGGTGTGGATGCTAATCATGTGGCTAGCACCTCAAATCTACACATACCAGCTCAAATGAGGAAAAGGCAGAGGAAAGGGACTTGTGAATACACCAGGAAATAGCTTTTCTTATTATTAATATGGACAATAGTACAAACTAGAAAGGATCACACAAATTAAGAGACGGCAAGGTATTATTTGCACACGTTGTACACAAAGTAAGAAGAAGAATAGTTACATCAGAAGCACACAACAAAACATGATTAAAAATATGAATCATTTTCATAAGCTTTATTTTCCCACTGAGATTGAAATGGTGAGAGGTAGAACCTATTGCACATGTTTTTAGTCGTAGGAACAAACAAATCAGGGCTAAATTGGATTCCTCTTCCATTTCAGATAGTTTAGTTTAGTTTAGTTTTGTCTTTATTTGTCATGGACCATGTACAAAATGAATTCCATTTCTTAAAAGAAGAGATGAACTGCACCAGATCTAGCTATTGTTTCTTTCCATCTGCAGTCCCTGGGCACACCGTATAAAACATACAATTTACATAGCTCTTGTACTTCATAAATACACAAGCAGTGCAATAAATCATTTCATTAAACAACAACAATACTCAATACAAACACTTACTAAAATAGTTGTTCGTTTTACAGTTAAAAATGCTAAGTTTCATTTAATTTAGCTTACTAAAGTTGACACGTTTGATTGTCTAGAATGTGCTTTTTTAAGTTTCTCGTAAAATGATATCTACAGACAATTTCAGGCTGTCTGAAAGCTGAATCCACTGTTTGATGGTTTGAAACGAAAAGCTGTCTGTGCGACAGCAGAGATACTATCTGAGATCTACAGTGTCTAAATAGGAGACCCACCCACTGTTCTGTCCTAGTGCCCCAATTCGTGACACAATTTCATAAGTGTTCCTGTAACTTAACCTTTGTTTAACCCGGAAGCCACATTGAGATTTTAAGAGCTCTTCTCAGGGGAGTCCTGGCCAAGAGGCTCCAACAACACAACCCAAGACTAAGACAACAGTAAAGACATAGTTAAAAATACAGGTTAATGATTGCATTTCTCTTTCAGAAGAGCTTCAAAATGAGCCGTAGAGACAAGAGTTTAAAATCTCACTGTAAAGAATAGTAGCACAATAGTACAATATAAAATACAAATCAAAATAATTAAACATTTTTAGTGTAGGAGTTGAGCACAACTTTTTAAATTGATGTGTCTATTATACACCTATAGATACTGATAGGACTGTGCAATTAATCAAATTTAAATTTCAGTTGCAATTAATTCTGCAATCAATTTCAAAAATTGAGTACTGGTGTTTTACTGGTGTGACTCAAAAGTGTGTTCATAATCACTAATGCAGTAAATGTCCTAGAGTTGTAAAAGTAGGTCCCAGAAAAAGTTTCTTTACAATTGTAGAATAGAAGGATTTTCGGTCGACATCACTTTCCTCCCTACTGCGCATGCAGTTAGCTGACAACGGTGCTATTTTGACTTCTTTCCACTGTTTGTGTCTATGTGCGGTGGCTCTTTCTACAGGCGTGGTGCGCGCGCATCGCCAGTGTTGATAAACAAAAACTCCCTCTATAAATTTACAACAGTCCATGTTTTTTTGCATTTAAAGAGCTCTAATGATCTGTGTTTTCTCCAAGCAAATAATCGTGATTTCAATTATGATTTAAATAATCGTGATTAATATTTTCACGATAATCGAGCAGCCATAGATGCTGATCCAGTGAGCTAATAGAACATCTTTATCACCATCATCATCATCAGCAGCAGCAGCAGCAGCAACATCATGACCTTAATGCTTTTGTAAGATTACATCAATTCAAGCAGTAATGTTAATTATACTTATGTAAGAGTTTCCACTATTTTTTTTAGAGGTTTTGGTTCCCAAGGGTAAGATACTTGATGCTCTTTGCTCACTCCAGTTAGACTAATGCCAAATTACAGTGTGCTGTTGCAACGTGACGAGCCAAATGATAAAAAAATCAGTTGTTGCAGATAATTGTATATAATTATGCGCTCACTCTTTTTTCCCTCTCTTTCTCTAACAGCGTGCTGATTCAGGCGGTGAATGCCATTGGCTCCAGTCCCTGCAGCGCTCCCCTCGTAGTCAGGACGCGCCCCCTCCCGCCGGCCCCGCCCCCTCTGGAGTGCTCGGCGGCCGGACCCCAGAGCCTCAAACTGAAGTGGGGCGAAAACAGCAGCAACACACACACTCGCGCCCTTCTCTCTGACGACATGGTCTACACACTTCAGCTGGAGGACAAGAACCACAGGTGGGTCCACAGTCTGAGCACGTTACATCACCTCTTCATGGAACTCATTTGTGAAACTTGCCCGAAAATGTCAGTGCTCTTGAGGAAAAAATCACTTGACGCATTAATGAGAATGTTATAACAACCCTAAGTAATAATATATGTTTTAAATGTCTTCTGCATTCCAGTGTTGCCTCTCAAAAAACACTAAGAAATGCATTCTCAATGGCCATCATCTCTTGCATGGATCACCCTCTGCATGGGACTGTTGTTCAGAAACAGATGATATCTCCCTGAGCTGAACAGAGCATTTTAGGAGGTCTTTTGTCCCACTGCCATTAGACAACAGAATGCACAAATCTAACTAGGAAAGCAGTGGACTAAATGATCTAATAACTAACTGAAACTTATCTCAGGGGATGCAATTATTTTTTTTGGTGGTGAAGGTCTGATCATAAGCTTTGGTGTAGCAAATGTTCATTATTATAAGCATGTTTCTGCAAATTTGGCTGTTTAGCTTTTTATTTGATTCATTTATTGTAATATTTATTAAAAACACAAATGCTGACACCTGTTACCTAGCAAAACTCATTAAAAAAAGATTCATAAGCACGCAATTTACTATCAAAAACATGCTTAAAACAGGCAGAGAGCTGCATGTTGCCCAGATCTGCTCTATCGTAAAATATCGTACATAAATTAATCCCAATACTGTTCATTACTTCCAAAGGTAAAAAGAAGTCAGACTTTAAAAAAAAGAACATCCATTCTACCTTTGGCACATTCAAACTTCTGTCTCACCAACTTCATAACAGACCTTTAATTAGTCCAAAGATTTGCTTCAGAAGTTCAAATCCCAATAGGCCACAGTGCACACATTACTAAGAAGACGGTAATAATAAGTGCAACCCAAATCAAGCAGTTTTTTCTGATCTTTAGCTAATCAAGAGGACAGCCTAGCCTTCATTACTCACTTATCAATAGATTACCTAACTGACTCCACCATCATGGAGTCTTTACCTTAACTCACCACATCTCAGGCCTACGCTGCTCCTCTCTTCAGTCAAGTACCAAATTATGATTCACCATGTTGTGTTAACTCTGACCCGCTGGCTTCTCCATTTGCATGGTTAAATAACAGACAATAGCAAATTACAGAAGGACTTGTTGTTCACTTAAGCACCGTTGAGTCATGAAGCTTAAACATTACACATTAAAAAACAAAACAGGTGAAAGCTTTATGAACCATTTTTATCAATGTTTATTTAGTGCAGCTCTGATCTACTATACGTTTGGTAAAGTTTATATCCATGGCAATTTAATTTGTAAGCTAATTCCTATACTGCTGTACTTGCATGACACGATTCACAAATTTTGTCACAAATGCAGCTTTAGGTTCTAACAAATGCAACATTTTCTTATCCACTGACACCACTTTTCAGGTAGTTTCAGCATTTGTAGGTGTGTTGGAGGTAGATTATTTCATTTTAGCACATTTCAGAGGAAAAGAATACTGTAGTTACTCTTCAAGACACTATTACAGTAATACATTTTGAGTAAATTATTCAAATGTTGATCTGACTTAATAATTTGTGATTTTGTTTTATTGCCAACTCCATCTATAGATTTTAAAGTGATGAAAGACTCCTCTGCGTACGAGATGCATACAGATTTGTAGTTTGTATATTTCTGAATTGGCCTATCTGTTATTTGGTCTTTTTGTGGTTTGTATATTTAGAGCTGTTCAAGAGCTGACCACTGAGGACAGAATCGAACTAGATGTATTAAAAGTTATAAAACAAGCTACAAACCAAACAAAGCATCTCTCAAATGAACACACAGAGCTGGGCACTGTTTTTACCTGATTTCATTGATAAGTTCATTTTGAAAAAGTTCATTCATTCATTTTCTTGGCTCTTCACCTTCAAATGTGATTAAAACGTGCCTTCATGTTGCTTTGTTGCTGCTCTTTTTTTTTACCATTCTCGAGTTGAGAGTGAATCAGAACAACAGCTTTATCACTCACTGCTCAACAACTACAACAGCAAATGTGGACTTAAGGAATACTGTATAATGTGTCAAATATAGACACAAAGACACAGAGGTAAATAAAGTGATCCAACAGTCAGCAACGTAAATATATCCAACAATGCTAAGGTAGCTGCAAGCTAAACGCTTACGTGATTCTAGCGCTGCCTGGCATGTATTAGCTTTTTTTTTTTACTTTGTTTATTTTCTGACATAACGCCACATCAGAACCTTCCTTTAAACATGCTTGTGACTCGACTTGAATTAGTTGTGCTAACAGAAACACTTAATTTGCCAGAAAATGTCTTAAAAGAGGTAAGCATTTAGCTTCCCATACTGGGAACATACTTAACATGGTGAGGCATGAGATGCTTCCCCCTCAGCAGGTCACACCTCCAAATATGACGCGTTGCCGACTGTATTTATAGAGCCTTTTACGTATGAAAATGAAGCTTAATTGAGCTTTTTAAAAGTCCACTTTTCTGAGTTTTTTGTCATGGTATAACAGTGTTAACAGGTGCCTGTATTTACTTGCTATTACTTAAGATTCGAGTAAAACATAAGCATGCTATCTGTAGTTTTGAATGGACATGGAAAATCACAGTATGTCTCTTTAAACAAAAAATATGCTGCTCTAGCCCTCATCAGAAAACTGAAATCTATGAATAGGTTTACGCTCTGCTTGAAAACTCAATGTGTTATTTTTAGCAGACTGTGCCATTGATTCTGAATGCGTAAGAATATTAGGATAGCACACTTGGAGTATCTACTTACTGCAGAAGTATTGAGCCTTTTGTATTCGAGACTTCTTTGCGGCAGTCGATTGAAATTGTTCACTTGAAACACATGTCTAAGCCTCATCATTTCACTCAATCCTTTTAAACTGCCGCTCAATAGGGCTAATGAGGAGCCAAAAGTCAATACCAAACGCGCTCACAGGCTTTCTCCGAGACAGAACAAGAAAACATCTGTAGCTCCGGCAGAAGACTCTTACAATTGTGTGTGTATGCCCGTGTCAGCTCCGTGCGTGTTTTGTCAGTCCTGTAACAAGTTGTACCTTGGAGAAGTCACGCAGAAAGAGGGTGGAAAAGGTGTCGGAAAATTAGGCTTCGGGCCAAAGTAAGGTCTGAAGGGGAGGTGCAAAGAAACAGCAGGGGATATTTGTTAAAGCCGGTCTGCTGGAAGTAACACGTGAAAACTGGAGTATTTTGGAGTTGGAGCTATCTTGAGACTAATGCGAGGTTCAGCTTAGTTCATTCATGAAATTGTAGAGCTTGTTTTGCTTTTTTTAACAGCAAGCTAGTTACATGGAAGTAAGCAAACTATTATGTGATTATTTTAGGGTTGAAAATCACAGGGTTATTCACAAAACATGGACAAAAATACAGTCATATTACAAGTTTGCAATTCATGTTTCAATAGAGCTATTACTGTATTACTTTTAATCTTTTGTGATGCATGTACCAGACGACAAACCAATTTTCATCATCATACAGTATGCATAAGAAAGTTTCCTCTCGCTAAACAACAAAACAATAAATAATATATTGATAAATTATATTGATATGGCAATCGGTAATATTGGTCAGGCTATGTTATGCTCTGCTGAGTGCTTCTATGATTGTTGCCTCTATTAGTGACAAATGATAATTTTGTTATATTGATTTTCTAACTTTTTTTAATTAGTTAAATATCCATTAACGACCCCCGAGGTGACTGGTTTTAATATAAAATAAATAAATAACGTGAACTGATACTCGTATGCCAAGAAAATTGCAGTATTCATTTTGTGCCCACCCCTAGATGCACAAAACATTTATTTTCCCAATAGCTACTTCTGCACTTATGACGATTTCCTGTTAGCATTAGCGTTTAGACACAAACACATCTCTTTAGAAACACACACGTGGGCTTTTGTGAAAAGCTTTTCTGATTTGAAAAGTCTTTAACATGTTTTCAAAGACATTCGAAACAACTTACTGTTCACTGTCCGATCTATCTGTCCGAAGTATCTATTAATTTAAAACTGGTATGAAGAGCTTATTCTTCTGCAGAGGAGACGCTGTTGCTCTGTCTACACTACACTGTACGCCCACTGCCTGGAAATGCCATTTTTGTAAACAATGACACATATGGGATGCATGGTACAACAACATGTTTAAGGCTATATTTCAGAACTCTCTTCTGCCTCCAAATCTTTGTCTTTTAACCTCTCGTCCATCTTTCCCATCTCTGTCTCACTCAGTTGGACTGAACAAGCTGTACTTTTACAATTAGTGGCATCGCCATGGTGACAGCAGGAGACCTCACCGTTAATGTAATGTCCCTGGGAAGACACTTTTACCCTGGCTCATCATGTCAGTTTTACTCCAAAGTTCTGTCATAAAAGTATCTTGTAGACGCAACAGTAACAGAATTTTCAATTTCAGTATTTTGGGTTACAAACTGAATATTACTCTTAGAGTTGACTTAGTTTTGAAATTTTCTTCTAATGAGTTATCAAATAAACTGAACAAAAACAAGATTTGAAAACAGCACCAAAGCTTTTGAAATGTACTATTGAGAGAAAATTGTTTATTGAGTGGTGAGGCAAACTATAATAAGTGAATTTGTGTTTGATTGGATATATTTTGTGAGAAGAGCATACTTGGACTGAGCAGTGTCGCTGTAGTGAATGTGAATCTTTGGCTGGTGAAGACTGGCACTGCCTGAATGACTGAACTGCAGTGCAACAAGCAACAGATGGCTATTATGTGCGAGCAGCTGTGATCTGTTAGCCTCTCACCACTCTGTGTGTAACCTGCCAAGTGAATAAACGCCACTTTTTAATGAAGAAAGTCCTTTGGCATTGTACTATTTTGTATAATTGTCCTTGGGTTGTGTTGACACTGGATTAGATGATTCCTCATATTTGTGTAGAGAGTAAAAGTTATGATGTATTTTAAGTTTGATGATCTGACTATATTAAAATAGAGAACAGTCAAAACTTTGGTTTCACTGGGTTTTGGCGATATGGCAAAGAATTAATATTTGCTCATTGCCATAATACTGTCTAATTTCTTGTCTTTGGAAGGCATGTCCAAATTGCAGCACAAAGGCCAAATGAGGCTCTCGGACTAAATTTTGTTGGTTGGCTAAAACATCAAAAAGTAATGCATTTTACACCAAGTTTAAAGAAAAAAGCACCCTTTTAAAAGCATTTTACTGGTGTCATTGTGGTTTAGTAAGTGTATGTGTATGTGGCTCACGTCTAGTCTGTTTGACTGCACAAAATTACTTTATTTTTTAGTTTTTTGTCAATGTGGTTATGTCCTACTTTGATCATTTAAAATAATCTTTATATTTAAATTGAATTGTGGCCTTTGCCATTAGCTTCAAATGTCTTGTGCTGAATTTATTATGTATGTTCTGTGATTCAGATAGTGGCACTTGATGAAAAACGTTTGGTCTTTGGGATGAATAAAATAATCTACTTCTTCAAAAAGTCATAAAGTTATATCTTTCAGATTGATGTAAGCCTTCATTCGTCCAGGAGTGATCCAAAGTAAAAAAGATTCAAGGTTGTCATCTGGACAAAATATTATCCAATAATATTATTCATCAAAGAAATTTTCAATGTGATGGAGGTGATTTGAGAAGCTGGATTTATTTTGTCCTGTCCCTTTGGAGGAGCTAATCCTGAAACTCTCTGACCAGTACATAAACTTGTTTGTTTGGTTCTATGATTAGGAATGATATTGCAATAACTTGTTTAACTAGGGCTAGTCAGTTCTGTCAGCACCACACAAGGAGAACATGCACAATACAAAACTCAAAAGTTGGACATTCTTGTCTTAATGCTTCTGGGTTGCTCAGTTATAACCTAAATCCTTTTAGTATAAATGGCTTTTCTTCTGTTCCTGCAATAACAGTGGCACAGTAGCTTGTATGTGGGATCTCATGCTATGGACTGACCGCCTTACATCGCCATGGAAACAGACATCATCGCTAATGCAAAGTCTTCGAAGGGCCACTTTATTGTTTTGCTGTAAATCAAAATGACCCCTCTTGCATTGTGCTTTCCCATCTCATTAGTCTTTTACAAATTCCTCTTTATGTAACTGTCTGAAACATTTGTTCATTTTAATATATTCTTCTTCAATACGGAGCATAAATAGACAGAGTCATAACACTGTCTGTCCCTTCTTTAAATTCAACCAGGCTTCTATTTCCTTATCTTCAAATACAGACTTGTTCTTTTTAGTTTTACATTTTGTTCTCTCTTCTCTCTTGGCCTTTTACAAGCCGCCCATTTGAGGTAATTTTGTTTTACATTCACCATCTTTGTACTGTCCGTAATCCCTTGCTTCTGAAAAAAAGGAGAATGCAGAAGAGTCATGACAACAGCACTGACATTTACTTTTAATTAAATAACAAATGTTCAGTCCTGTTTTAATGAGGTGCTTCTCATGCACAGAAAAGTGTAATTATCGCCTGCTACTGTCTTCCAAGAGAACTCATTTGATATATGTATTTATTCATGATTTATCAAGGAAGGATTTATAAAGTTATCATGTAGTAATTGCACAAACTTAGCAAATTAAATACATAAAAATACATACAAAATTCTTATATTTTGGCATTTCAGTTTTGTAAAGCTAATTGCAAACTTGAGGAACAGCCAAATGCTAAAGATTAACTACATTTTAAAGAGAAACTATTATGTAAAATACCCTCTTCTGAGTTTGTTTTATGATTATTAGTTTACTCAAAGTTGTATTTGGATTAAGATAAGATAAGATATCCTTTTGTCCCACAATCAAGAAATTCCAGTGTTGCAAGATGCAGTTTAAGAACAGCAAGTGAATAGAAACAAGACAATCATATTAAAATGTGATTTAACACACTGTTGGAGCAAAAATATAAAGTTACAACAAACTAAAGTCTTATGTACAATGTCGTTTGAGTAATTTATATGTACAGTGCTCTGAAAATTCCTGTTTTCACCTATCACCTCTCCGTGCCCACTATAGTATGTATCTGTATTTTAGATAAATTTTCTGTTTAAAATTAGCAAGATATAAAGTACTGACTTATACATGAAAAAACTGTTTCCATTAAATTTTTTCTATTGTTTGACTTGGTAAATAATCATTAAATGTTTTTTCTTTCTCCTAGATATAAACAACATCCCTACAACATATTATGATTATTTCACTGAAACTGAGATCAGATATCAGCGCAGATCTATGACATTTGCCTGTATCAGGTGTCTGCTCCATAATACTGCATTGGTTCAGCAGATAATGAGATTTTTTTTCGGCAGATATTAAAATGCTATATAGCAAAATAGCACATTTTAACACCACAGAGTGATAAAAAAAACTCTATTGTCCCAGCAGTTTGAGTTCCATGGCTGCTTTGTTTTCTTTTTTTTTTTATGTTGTTTTGACTTACGTATTCTCATTATTTCCATAGTAACCATTGTCACTTCCAAAGCCTTATAGGTCTTATGATGTTTGAAATTGTATTCACGTAAAGTTAACTGAGTTTCAAGAAGAATTAAGCAATTTTTCAGTACCTATTCACCTTATTCTGCCCCACCCACTTTTCTTGGCATCACACTTCGTGTTTAACTGTGTCTTTTCTGGGAATACAGTCGCTGGGTTTATTTTAATCATGATTATATTTGTTTGAGTATGTCCTAATAGACAGACAATACCTTAACAGAACTAAACAAGAACAAAGCTGCCAAGAAAAGTGGGCGGGCAGAATAAGGTGAATAGGGATCAGATACTTAAAGCTACAGTATCAACATTGGTATCAAAACTTAAAAACTGGATCGTTGCTTGCTCTAGGTAGCTATAAATCCACTTTATATCACAGTTTTCTATGTGCCCAAAAATTATTACACCTCTTTTTACAGACAAACTTTGAATCCTTTGATTGACCCTGACTTAAAAATGCCATATTTACATTTTAATAGAAGTTAACGAGTCGTACCAAAACAAGGCCGTTCTTCCCATCACGCCTTTATTCGCTTTTGTAAATAACTGAATAGACTTTTTGACTCTGAACCAAGGTTTTTGCATGCCATTACCTCTGTCCCGCTCATTTGCTAGTGTCCATTTGTCTGTGACCAGCACTTTGGGAGTTGTGTGTAATTGTTTTGGCATTTTCTATTCTCTTCAGTCAAGTAGATTTCTCCCCATTGACAAAGTTATTACAGTAAAACAAGTGTGCAGCAGTGTAGCATTTGCATTGTCTGTGTGTGTGTCGTTTTGAATGAACTACTTGGTCATTTATCAGCCAAAAACCTCATTAGTTTTGCATAGTGTCACTGCATGGAGAGCTTTTTGGAGTTATTGCCGGTCTATAAACTACTCCCTTCCCTTCTCTCTCTCCATCACATCCTCCATCTTATCTCGGGCTCCGTGTGTGTGTGTAATTACCCGTCACTTTTCTTCTCTCCTCCTCTTCACTCATCACTTTTTGGTCTTTCGTGGCTGCCGTTGACTCCCGGTGCCACACAGACAAATAGTCCTCACAGCTTAGAGATCCTTATTCACTGACTTATTGTGTGCCGTCTCCATCAATCTGTCCTTAGCACCAAATGAAAGACTTTTTACTCTGTCCCACGTCAGATTTACAACCAGCTCCTTTCACTATTCATTCTAAGGTCTCGTAAGTCAATAGTACAGTCAGTTGTTTAGCTCAGTATGGTCACAGAGCATCAAAAGGCATCTCTTTGTATTTGGAAATTCTTCAAATGGAAATGTACCTCCTTGCATATCAGTTAATCTATTCACTTTTATACATTTTTAAGCTATTATTATGTGATGATAAAAATCTAATTGTGACCTATTACCATTTTACTCTTGAATCCAGTCTTTTGTTTATATGTTTTTTCTATTTTTTATCAACCTTTGGATTGGATTTAACATTTAGAAGAACATGTATTGTGATAAAAGTAAAATCTGGCTCAAATTCAAATATACAAGCAGCAAAAGCAGATTCACCACTTGAAGGGATTGTACCCGTTTTATATATTTAATTTTTCATTATTTAAAGCAAAATTTGTAACATATAGATGTACTGTGAAGCTGGCCTTGCTAAAAATGGTTATAACTTATCGCAGTGAGTGCTGTTCTGTCATATATAATTTTGCTTTTAGCTATTTGCACTTTTTTGTTTGAAAATACAAGATTTTTTTTATTGTTTTGTCTTTAAAAAAAAAAAAAAAATTCAAATAAAAAATAATTAGATGGGCAACACGGTGGTGCAATGGTTTAGTGCTCTGGCCTCATAGCAAGAAGGTCCTGGGTTCGAGCTCCCAGGTGGCCCGTGGCCTTTCTTTGTGGAGTTTACATGTTCTCCCCATGTCTGGATAGGTTACCTCCGGGTACTTTGGTTTCTCCTACCACTTAAAAAATTTCCAGTTGTGTCCTCTCCCCTTGATGTAATTGCACATTGTCCTAGTAAACATAACACTAACTTTATGTTATTTTCTCAAACTTAATCTTACAGTTACTCTTACCTGCTTAACAAATACTTTTTTCCTCTTCCTTGGACTACAACATTTTACATATAGTTGATTAATATTATTTAGACGTGAAGTGCTTTGTGACTGTCTGTCAAAAGTGCTATACAAATAAAGCTTACTACTTTCTTTCTTACTTACTTACCTATTTACTTACTTACTTACTCACTCACTTACTTACTTTCTTACTTTCTCACTTACTTACTAAAAGAAGCTTCCTGAGTACAACCCCACTCACCTCCGTTACACTCTGTTATCCCTTGTACTTTTGCGCCTGCTAGTCTCTGAGGAGCGCTCAATATAACACATTTGACTCAATATAATAACACATTCATAAGCATAATCTAATGCGCCTCCATTTTTTTTTCCAAGGTTCGTGACGATCTACCGCGGCCCCAGCCACACGTACAAGGTCCAGCGGCTGACAGAGTCCAGCTCCTACAGCTTCAGAATACAGGCAGTGAGCGACGCAGGAGAGGGCCCCTTCTCTGAGACGCACACGTTCTGCACCACCAAGTCTGTGCCCCCGCCCTCAAAGGTATAACACTGACACAAGAAAACTGTCATCTTTGTTAAGGCTTACATTAGTGAGCTATGATGATGACTAGAGAGAGTGTGGCTTCTGTTGAAGTGGAAGTTGTGTGAATGGAGCAGCGGCAAAATTCAAGTATAAAAAAATGCAGAAACAAGACCAAAAACTAAAGGAACTATTTTAGAATAGATTTGTGATAATGAAGAAAACAGCACCTTTTTGTGTCTGGGCTTTTTTTATTTGAGTTATGAATACATTACTAGTCACTCTAAAAACACTACACTGGTTTATAATGTATATAGAATCAAGCTATATTTGTGTGTTGTTATTATGCACACATTATGAACACTACCCTTGACCTTTATTGTATTAACTTCACAATTGTTGATTTACTAACTAAAATGTAAAATATGTTTCAACGTAAATTCTTGGTTGAACACAATATTTACTGTAATATTTGCACTGCATGTGTAAGGCCACAGATTTGAAAGCTTGTGAAAAAGTCGCATCTTATAGTCCAGAAAGTACAAAAATGATAGTACAAAAATGAAAGCGCTATGTAAATGGATCATTTACCAAGAAGGAGGTCGTGGGTTCAACTCCGTTGTCAGACCATATCAACATCTCACGATCTCGTGTAGTTTGCATGTTCTCCCCGTTTCACAGTGCGTTTTCTCTGGGTACTTCAGTTTCCTCCCATCTCCAAAACATGAATGTTTAGGTTAATTGGGCATCACTGTAAATTTCCCCTATTGAGTGAATGAGAAGTGAATGATTGCCTGTCTAACCCTGCGACGAGTTGATCACTGTCCACGGTGTTCCCCCGCCGAAGGCCCAACAAACAACAACAAATCTCAGCACCTATTACTGGCCCATTCAACTTTGGACATCGCTGGTCTAGTCATCTATAGGTTCAGCACACAACAATGCTTAGCTATTTGAGGCTTTGCTCAATTGTGTCAGTATTTCAGTCAGTCAGTCTAAAATGAATAAATACTTAAAAATCAGGCTGTGAACAGTGAGTTTTGGTTGATATTTCTGAAAACACATTCAAAACTTTAGTAATGAGAAGAATACTTCACCTGTTAACAAAGGCACGTGTCTCAATGCTAATGCTAACTCTACTGTTGAGATAGATAGAAAGTTAGCATTACCTATGAGATGCAGTGAGCTGCTGTGTTGTTATGCTCTTCCAAATGATCTTGCCATCTGAATGTCACACGTTATTGTTGTCATTGCCAGTAAGCTTCAGTTTACCGTATACATTTCCTCCAGTGGGAAAAAAAAGATTAGCATAATAGCATGAGGACACTATTGGTTTTGCCGTGAAGTAATAATAAACAAGCAAGTATTATAAACAAATTTAAATTACATTGTCATGGGTCTTCCTGACTTGTGTAAACATGTTAGCTCCATCTAAGCACTCGCATCCAATCAGCTTTCATTCCGCATTGTACTTTTTAGCCAAATGTTTTCACCCTGCGATAATTGCTGATATTTTTTCAGGTGCAGGGTGACCCGAGTCCCAAAGGAGAAGTGCTTAGCCAAACAATTATGTAAATAACAAAACAAAATTACAGATAGTGATTCAGCCACTGCTTTTGTTTTCATTCTAACATCATCGTCTAATGCACTGAGTATTTCTGACAGCTGCGGTAAAAGTGATGACTCGTGAATGTAATTGTAAATAATGGAGGTGGAGGTGGTGAAAATAACTGTGTTAGGTAAATGTATATGGGTATCCAAAAATAGAACGAAATATTTTATGCACAAACTGATGTAGAATGGGTTATAGCAGTGTTTCCCAACGTTTTTTATTCCCAAGTATCACCTAAGCTTGGTCTTACACTTCAAGTACCCTCTAACTTTTGAGTAAAACACTACATTTCTTAATGACATAATCAGGGCTCTCAACTCTCACGCAATGACCGTGTGACACACGCAATTCACCTCCTTCACACGCTCTCACGCCACACCTGGCATTTCTCACGCTAAAAAATCAGACACAATTTTTTTTTAAACCAAAATTAAATAGTCTCAAATGTGTAGAGCCTAGAACGGCCTCGCAATGCATCTGAATTTCAGATGCGCTGTCTTAAAATCGCTCTCTCTCTTTCTCTCTCTCTCTCTCTCTCTCCCTCTCTCCCCCTCGGGCGCGACTGTCAGGGCAGCGTCACATCAGAGCTATTTAACAGACAGATCGTTTCTTTGAGACGCATTTCAAACTCCCAGTGATATTCTGTGAAACTGAAGCTTCATAGTGATCCATACTTTGTACAAATCAGCCTTATATTCACGGAGAAAAGGCCCAAAATGTACAGTGAAAGATAACGT
The DNA here is from genome assembly GCA_038363315.1 of Mugilogobius chulae. Lineage (NCBI taxonomy): Eukaryota > Metazoa > Chordata > Actinopteri > Gobiiformes > Gobiidae > Mugilogobius > Mugilogobius chulae. Next base: position 15,441,707 of record CM076406.1, on the reverse strand, counting down.
GTGTAAATAACAGCTGAGAAAATCGCGCAAAACGGCGCATCGCGGAAATGTTTGAAGAGTTCTTTACAACTTTTACTTTGCCTGAATGTGACATAAAACAGACACTAACCTTATAAAAACATCAGCTCCCGTGTTTTCTCTGCTCTGATCACTCAGGACAGTCCTGTCAGGTCGAGTCAGTCTGACTGACGCTCCTAAAGCACAGTTTTACAGGGCGGAGCTAAGGGCATTTGGGGCTTTGGCCCCCTAAATCTGGCCTCAATGGGGGGGACCCTATTTGTATTTTTGTTTATATAACTACCTCATGTCTTTTTAATTATATAAAATTGACATCACACAATAGGATCATCACATCTAAAACTCACCAAAATACAGGAAATTGCATTGATTTTATAAAAATTCTCCAGGTAGGAGAATTCCCCCAGACCCCCCTGGATTACATCTGAACCTTGTTGGATTTAAATATATTTGTATTTACAGGCTTATGGGTCTGAGGGTCTGTCTGTAAATTTAAATAACATTAAATTTATCGAGAGACTGGTTATCTATCAGTGATTTGAAATCTCGCCTAGGGAGATAAAAAAGCTAGAGCCCACACTGTTACATTTTATTTGTCAGAGGGCTGGTCCATTAAAATTTTTCCCGGGCTGAAAATGAGTCCCACTAAGGCCCTGGACACTGCGGATCATTTCATTCACTGTCCCAGGACACAGGACACGTAAAAGAGATACTAAGTGTCCTGACGTCCTGATCCAAGTTTGTAAAGTCTGTAGAGTTTAGAGCCTCTACAGCCTCAGCTCCACTGTCACTGCTGCATAAAGGCTGACTCTGTATCCACGGTCTGCGGTGGGAAGTGCAGGGCCGTTTGAAAGGGATTTAAGGACCTTTAAAGGGGGTGTGGGGGCTCAGAAGCTAACATGAAAAACTTCCAATTAATAATACAATGTTATAATACTTTCATGTTTCTGACATTTTTATGTCTTTGTTACACCAAATAGATAATAAAAAAAAAAAACAGACTTGTATTGCCACAAAATGGACTGTTATTTGCCCGGGAGGAGGAGGAGGGCCCACTCATGTTTGTTTGATAAAAAAAAGTGTCGTTTTTTTCATAGTATGCCATAAAAAGTATTTATCAACATGTCCCAAACTGTGGTCTTACTTTCTAATTCTACTGAAATGTGTGGATGACTTTTCACCTCCAGAAAGTTAAAGTAAATTATGGTGATGGAGCATGCACAGCAGATCCAAAATCCTGATCCATATCCTGAATAGAAAAAACAACATAACAAACATAAGTCCATGAAGTGTCTGCACAAAAGGTTTAGGCAGAACTGTTGTTGGAGGTGCCTATGTGCATTGTCCACTGTGAAGTAGCAGCAGCTCACAGACTGAGGCAGCTCTAAAGCAGCAGAGGTAGAGCTGGAGGCTGCAGTCTCAGGACCTGCAGTTTGAACATCTGCAAAACCAGGAGCTGCAGTCTGAGGCCCCCTCACTGACATGTCTCCCACTGAGCAGGACAGAAGAGTATTAGGACTCCGCTGTGAACCACTGACACAGGATTTGGACATGTGAAGGCCTAAAAGTAGAAATTATGAGATGAAATTCTCTAACACACAGCTGACTTTGTGCTAGTGTAAACCTGCTAGAAAATAGGATCTGTTAGTTAAAAACACTTCAGATTGCAGGAAACTATATATATTTTGACCAAAATCTCTTGGGGAACTCCCAGACTCAACCCCTCAGGGCCACGTGAACAGAAGGCCTAATTGTCATTTATCTTTTATTCACTTGGTTGTTTGAACACCTGTTTTAATTTTTTATTTTTATAAAATAAGCTCAGAGTATTCCGGATGAAGCGGAAGAAAATGGATGGATGGATGGAAGCTCAGAGTAATTGAAAGTGTTATCCAATACGACAGTTTTAGTCTCACTTTTTTCAGCCACTTGAAGCCTGTAAAATGTCTCAAAATGCACCAAAATGTGTCTGTTTTTCAAAAATCTCTGGGGGAGGACCCCCAGACCCCCCGCTCATTCTTTTCACCCTGTACAACATGTTTTCCCCACTGCTGAAATACGTCTGATGCCCATCAACCACTGAAAAACAGACTTCCAATTAGGTCGCTGCTTTACAAATTCTCCATGTAGATTTCAGAGCCTCACTCCCCCAGAACCTGCGAATGATTTGCACCCTCACAAAAAATCTCACTCCAAGCCAAAATCAAAAGTTGAGAGCCCTGGACATAATGTCAATGACCAACATCATAATTTTCCTCACTTTATTGATTATTATTCCTAAAAAATCTAAAGAAATATTTATAAATATATTCACAGCATTTTAAATACAAATAATACACAGTTTTATTTTGTCTTTTTTAGCTTGAACTCGTGTTAAAGGTGCACTGTGTAACTTTCTGGAGGTGAAAAGTCATCTACACAACTCACCAGAAATAGACAGTTAAAATTCTGAAATAGGGATAAATTCATTTATGCTATAATATGAAAAAAAAAATCTGCTAAAGGAGTCACTTTTCTATCGAGACAAACATAAACAGGACCTCCTCCAGGCAAAATAATAGTCAGTTTTGTGGCCATGCAAGCCTGTTCAAAGTACAAACATATTTTTATTATTTATTTAGTGCACGAAAAATTTTCAAGTGCTTTCATGTAAAATAGAAGTCATCGTCCAATAAAAAATATATATATTGGTTACTAAGCAGATCCTTAGTGGAAGCCCTACATAGAATAAAATGAAATGTAAAGAATAAAGTAGCCCTTTTTTAAGAAGGCAATTAACACACTCCTGTACAAACTGTGGAGACAGAATCAGTGTAGGACTGGACCATAAGGGAGGAAAAAAATAACATTTACTATATCTGTGCATTTAAATTACTGCATAGTTCCTCACACAGAAAACATCTGCTGCCACTTAGAATTCACACTTCACTTTTAAAGAGCAAATAATTTCAGCTGTAAGTTTAAAAATACAAACAAGTCATTCATGCAGCCCAGTAGTTACCTCTAAATAAGCCTGCCTTCCTTCCTTTCTCGTAACTGCATCCACTTTGTAATAATCATGTTTGCTTGTATTTTTCGTTTCCAACAGCGCCCAAAGTGCACCAGCTGGAGGGAAACACGTGTGAGGTCACATGGGAGACTGTTCCACCCATGAGAGGAGACCCCATAAGCTACGCTCTGCAGGTGCTGGTGGGCCGCGAGTCCGAGTACAAACAGGTATGCTTTTTCAAGATTATTTAATACAGTCAATATAAATATGAAGGGGCACTCACTTTTCAGGAGGCTGTCTCTATGGTGATGTTTACCTTTGCCTACTTTGTCTGACATTATTGCATTTAACATATTTAGCCAAAAACAGCTTGGAAAAACATGCTTTTAGAGTCACTTTTCTTTTGAGCTAAAGCTATACCATGACATATGCCAGACAAAGCTGACATTTTAATCATAACAACAACTACCAATGTTTTGCCACCACCTATGAATTGCTGCAACCTTGATCTGTTTTGGGGGTCTTTTGGGGACAGTAGTGAGAGCTGTTGTTGTTATCTGCTCAAGCTACATTGACTCATTTCAGGCTCTGAGAGGAAATATGTGATTTCTCCAAAACCGCACAGGAGCTCAGTTAGCCTTGATGGAAAAGACCATAATAAAGTCAGCCCCGTTAAAGCTCTATAGTGAATGAATGAACCAACCTTGTGCTTCCATTTACTTTATACTAAAATGTTATGAAGCTGTAACTATGTTTCTGCTGAATTACCCCTGAAGCTCCAGGCTTGTTCATTTGAAATACAATACAGTAAATATAGAGTATTGAATCTTCAGCCTGGAGAATCCAAACTGATATCTGAATTTTCTAAGCTACTGGGTAGCACTTTAAAAGACCTCCACGGTACCTACCAGTTAAGTACCGTGTCAGTTACTAGTAACTAACAGTGACACTTATTAGTACTTAATCTGGTACTACTGTGGTACTTACACTGGTACCTAGAGTGGTACTTTGAGTGGTACTTGTACCAGCAGTTACTGGTACATACCACTGGTAGTTACTGGTACTTAGTGTGGTACTTACACTGGCACCTACAGTGGTACTTTGAGTGGTACTTGTACCAGCAGTTACTGGTACATTCCACTGGTAGTTAATGGTACTTACTGTGGTACTTACACTGGTACCTACAGTGGTACTTTGAGTGGTACTTGTACCAGCAGTTACTGGTACATACCACTGGTAGTTACTGGTACTTACTGTGGTACTTACACTGGTACCTACAGTGGTACTTTTACCACCAGTATTGGCATGCTGGTATGGTCGTGCCATACCAGCATGCAAAAGCCTGATCCCGTCAGATCTCAGAAGCCAAGCAGGGTTGGGCCTGGGCAGTACTCGGATGGGAGACCACAGAACAACCTCAGGTGCCACAGTGGGGCAATTTCAGTGGTACTTACTGCAGTAGTTGACAGTCAACTACTGTAGTAAGTACCACTGAAGTACCAGTATGTGTCACTTTAGAACAGGTCCCGTTGTTACTAGTACTTAACTGTCAACTACTGTAGTAAGTACCACTGAAGTACCAGTATGTGTCACTTTAGAACAGGTCCCGTTGTTACTAGTACTTAACTGTCAACTACTGTAGTAAGTACCACTAAAGTACCAGTATGTGTCACTTTAGAACAGGTCCCGTTGTTACTAGTATTTGACGGTCAGCTACTGTAGTAAGTACCACTAAAGTACTTGTATGTGTCACTTTAGAACAGGTCCCGTTGTTACTAGTAGTTGACTGTCAACTACTGTAATAAGTACCATTGTAGTACCACTATTTACCATTATGTATCATGGTATTTATCAATAAATGTTGGAATTAAGCTAAGATTGTTGTGAATTGTTTTCTGTTGTTTGTTTACTGAAACAAATAATTACTTTGGTATTTGTCAATACCCAATATTGCTGTGACATAAATAAAGACCTTGGTGCTTTTTTAACATTTGCATTTTATTGTTATTCATAATTTATAAGCTGTACTTTTTAATTTAGTACCAATAATACCACCACTGAAACATATGTGTGTGCCACAAATTATTAAAAGTGGTAAGTGTACTAATAGTTACCACTGTAAGTACCAGTCACTGCTGACACAAGTACCACCTTAAGTACCAGTGTAAGTACTACAGTAAGTACCACAGCAAGTACCAGTAACTATCAGTGTTATGTACCAGTAACTGCTGGTACAAGTACCACTATAGTACCAGTGTAAGTACCAGTGTAAGTACCACAGTAAGTACCACAGTAACTACCAGTGGTATGTACCAGTAACTGCTGGTACAAGTACCACTCAAAGTACCACTGTAGGTACCAGTGTAAGTACCACAGTAAGTACCAGTAACTACCAGTGGTATGTACCAGTAACTGCTGGTACAAGTACCACTCAAAGTACCACTCTAGGTACCAGTGTAAGTACCACAGTAAGTACCAGAGTAAGTACTAGTAAGTGTCACTGTAAGTTACTAGTAACTGACACGGTACTTAACTGGTAGGTACCGTGGAGGTCTTTTAAAGTGCTACCAGCTACTGAATATTATAATCATTCTGGAGTTCAGAATGACTTAATGCAGAATTGCAAGTGTAGTTTAATTTCTTAATAGATATAATTTCATTAAACTACTTTGGTGGTTAAGCTGGCTGCATACTAGAGGAGTTTAGAATCTTTTGCAATTTTTTGACGCTCCAAAAAAAAAAAGAAAAGGCCACAGACATAAGGACATTTACAACAATTATTTGTTTCACAGTCGCATCATGTGGCAGGAAGAACAGAGACAACACAGACTTGTGGAGCTTATATAATAAAATGAACAATGAAACGCGAGTGGATTAAACCAGGTACATAAGTCCCAGGAGAACGGAGAGGCATTAGTGGAGACGCATTGTGGGCCTGAAATGAAAAAGTTCAAACAAACTCCATGTTGGCCATTTTCTCTATAGTAGGCTAAAATCTGTGCTTCACACATCATTTAAGGAGCAGGTGCGTTGGAATGACTTGTGTAATGATCGTAAAAAAGTATCCCGCCCTTTGACTACACGCACAAAGCGTTACATTTATTTACAAATGATGAAGCAATGTTTCTTCTTTTTTTACATTTTAAGAGCCACCGTCACAAGGCAGATTCACAAGATGCTGTCTCCTTGCTCTCCTTGCGATGATGCGCCCAGACAAATAGTCTCAGTGATGCACAGACATAAGAAGAGAAACTACAAAAAATCTCTTACCAAAATCCTTCCCCTGGCCACGCCTCCCTGAACTTATAGATGGGCACATTGGGCTTAAAAGTCCTTAGTGTGCAAAAAATCTCATACCAAAATCCTTACTCTGTGTGCAGCCAGCTTTAATGGGTTAAAACAGGTAAAATGAGTAGGAGGCAGAAAGGCTGTTCTGTGGTGTACATAACCATATTAAAAGCTATATCACCTGCCTTGACATCGTCAGCATCCTTCACCTGAACTGAAAATCTCTCCTCTCTGTTTTCCCTCGGCAAAGCACAAATAATAGAGAGGTGCAAATTACTTTAAAATACATTTCTGCATTTTCAGCCAAACAAAGCAAATTACTTTGTACCTTCAGCATGTGACCTATTTTTTATCATTCAAATGAATGTTCTTCTTTGGAGTCAACATGGAAAACACTGGATGTTCTTTGTTGCCACAGTGAATAAATTGCATGTTTTCAATTGTAGTTTCTCTGTGTCACCGTTACCTGGAAGTCGTGGGGTTGGAAACCATTGAGACTAAAGAATAAACTGTTGCTGCCTTCATTTTGTGTGGGAATTATGGTAAATACCAGTTGCCAAGAGGAAAATAGCACATGAACGCTCTCTCATTTCATAATTAATGCTGGAAAACGTTTAAATAATTTTGATGCTCGAGCAGCTGAGTTGAAAATAAGATTTGGCTTCTCGATATGACAGACAGTGGCCAAGGTATCACAAATAAAAGAACAGAATTGTCAAAACGTTTTTTACAATTGTTACCCATATCCTTCTGGAGTCAAAAACTATGCTTCACTAGCTATGAAAAGAACTAAACAGCAGTATTCAATTTATTCAAAAACTGCTTGTTTGGTGTAGAATATGAAAATGCAATGTTTAAAATGTGAAATATTGAAGTACATTGCTTCTGAATGAGTCCAGTGTGCAGGAGGAGATGTGCTTATGATAGACAGGTGTTATAAATGACGACAGGACAGATAAAGCGCGCTGTGATGGATAAGGGGACGGAGCTCTCACTGTGTCACTGTTGATCCATGATAGCCACGTCTCGGCTGTTTAGCTCCTCAAGACAAGCCTTTAATTAAGTCCTGGACAGAGAGAAGAGCAGCGGGGGAGGAGAGACGGACATTATAGACAAGTGTGGAAATGGAATGTGTTGTCAATGGTCTCTTTTTAAATTCACATTTTTAGTATTTTTGTTGCATCTAAACAATCGCTGAAGTTGTGTCGTAATTCATCCAGTCATGTGTGAAGGTGCATTGTGTACTGCCACCTGCTAGTTTCCATGGAGAGGTCATTGTTTTGCCCAAAGTGCTTCTCTGGATTGAGAACACTAAATTCTTGTACCAGCTGGCTCATCATATGCAAGTAAAAAAAAAAATACATTTGAATTTCCTTCCTTTCACTTTTCACTGATACATGACTCTTAAGGATTCTTGTAATTTTTAATTTGTTTTACTTTTTTGTCTATTTTACTTTTTTTTTTATGCCTATAGCATTAACTTTTTCTGTGTAAAGCCGTACTGTGGATCATAGGCAACGCTGTAAAATCCAAGCAATATTTTGAAATTAAGTTTTTTTTTTTTTTTTTTTTTTCCACAAACACAATTGCAATTATTTAGTATATATTATAGTATAATGTTCATGGGAGACCACTGGAACACCAGGTGCTACAGTGGGACGACAAAAGTGGATTGTCATTGTGTCCTTAGGCAAGACACTTAACCCACACTGCCTCAGTGTCTACGTACACTGGGTGAGATAGATACTAGATTGTAAAGCGCTTTGAGTGCCTGGAAAAGTAAAATAGCGCCATATAACTAGACCATTTACCATTTACAATACTAACTAACTTACTAACTAACTAACTTTTCTAACTTTATAAAACTTGGCTTTCATTGGTAATTTTTATCGGTATTTAAGTTATGCTTTTGTACTTGAATAATGCCTCTCATGTTTGAAAAAAAAAAAAAAAAAAATTAATTGAATTGAATAAACACTTTTTTGTCTGTTTTCACAGATGGTATTGTAACCTAATCTTAATCTACTGGTTGCAGAGATGTGATAAACAAACAAACTTAGAAACGCTGTTGTGATAAACATGATGTACAGAAGTCCTTCTGGTGATACACAAAAAATCCCATTGCTCAATCAATGACTTAAAAAAAAATAGAACAAAGTGTTTTTGAGGCTTGTGATGTGAGAGATTTACAAAAGTATAAATTGAGCTTGTGTTAATGAAACTAAATATACAACTCTAGCTTTGTTTTGATGAGTGACAAAAGCTAAAGAAAGTCAGTTTTGTGAAACATTTATGTTTATTTATTTGCATAGCCTACATTTCTTTCTAATAACTATTAAGATACTAATTTTAACATTTGCATTTTATTGCATCGTATCCATACCACTGACTAAAAACAGAAAAGCAGGGAAGCTTAGCAAGCGAGGAGAGAGAAGAGAGAGAGAAAACGCTGGGCTGCAGCCTGAAACGAAACACTCCACAGAGCTACTGGAGCTGCGTGCATTGGCTCTCCTCCCTCTCTCTCCCTTTTTCTATCACTACGCCGTACACCAGACCAGCCAGTCTGAGGGGGGTCGAAAGAGGGAGAGTGCTGCCAAAGAGGTGCTAATTAAAATGGTGGCAGCGGGCAGCCACTAGACAGACGCTTGTCATTTATTATAGGAAGATAAAGAAGCTAAGGGAGGATTGGAAAGATGTAGTCGCGGATGATTCCACGCCCCTTACTACGCTGGAGACGGCAAAAGAGAGGAGATGGCTCGAAACAGGTGGACATACGCTTGATTGACCAGGAGTCTTGGCTCGTATAAGGATGGATTATTTTACTAAAACTAATTATGGTCTTCTACTTGCCATCAAGAGTTTCCCAATTGTTGGACAGTCGACAATATTGGGAAACAAGTGGATTTTGGTTTGTGATATTATCTATCTTTTGGCGTCAAGATGTGAAGCAAGACAAGAACATGTTATTAGACGTCTAAGTTTGCTCAATAGGAGGTAAAAAGAATTGGAGAAAATGAAAAGAGGAGCAGAGTTTTCGGTGTATCAAGGGGGAAGCCCTGCCAGACGCCCTCCGCAGCCTGTTCCTGACAATCTCAATCTACGAATCAAGCAGCGATCGCTCAACAATTTAACTCTGTTTAGCGAAAGGGAGCATTCTACGATATTTCCAGATGAGACACCAAACAGGCACTCCTACAATGCCCACAACTATGCCAAGCAACATGGAGCAATTGGAGCTGGAGGAGGAGGTGGTGGAAGCTTGCAAGGAAGCCCGAGAAAGGAAGCATCGAGCGGGACAAGAGCGAGATCGCTGTCCCTTTCGCTCACCAAAGTTTTGTCGCAATCAGAGCATTCGCTGATCCCGGTTCCGTGGAGGTGCAGGGCGCAGAGGGCATCGTACAGCGGATACCCGAGGAGGATTTCAAGAGAGGGCGTGGAGGAGGAGGGAGGGAAGGATAGGCATGCAGAAGAGAAGCAGGTGAAGAGGAGGAGCGCAGAGGCAGACAGAGGAGGGGGCGGGACAGGGGATACTGGGCAGCCGAGGAGGTGTCCGAGGGAGGGCCCAGAGAAGGCACAGCGCAGCTGGATAAAGAGGTGATACTGACCATGTTGGGCGATCTGGAGAAAGCACTAAAGCCACAGCCACGCCCACGTAAGTCAAGTTTAAAAAAGACATGCTTTTTTGTGACATGTATAGATCCTAGTTTTTTGTTTTGTTTTTCATTGGTAATGGTTCCCAAAACAAAACAAAAACTCCACCAGCTTCTTGTTTGAAACTGCAGAACTGATAAGCCCTGCTCTTCATAATATTTCACTGTAGCAATCACAAATTTTAACTACTCTTAGCTAAAATTATTCACAATCTTGATTGAATTATTACTTACTAATTATAAATTATAACATCATAAAGTGCCTAGCAACCATTTGTACGCTGGGCCAAAATCCAGTAATATAACTTCTAAAAAATACACTAAAACACTATTTTTATTAATTATTATTTTACAACTATTTTGTAAAATAATTTGTGTACAAGCACTTGTTTCTTACATGAAAACTGTATATTTGATGTATCAAATTAGAACTCTATCTCTAGATCTTACAAGCTTCTTCTTGAATTACAAAGATCTATCATTGGTGTTTACAACATGCATTTTTCTTCCCAGCAATGTAAACAATAAAAATTAAATAAATAACTCTAGAAAGATGTGGCTTCAAGATTTTAACAAGCTGGAGTTTGTTTTGTTTTGATAGTCATACAGTGACAGCTTTCTCAATTTTCATCACTTGAAAATCCAGACACATATTGTTTCATTCATTTATTATTTTGGTCAGCAACTAAGCCTTGCATAATGAGAATATCAAAAAGCGTTCACGAGCTTAAGCTTGTCAAGTCACTATACCACATCCAATTATTGCATAGTAGAGTTTTCACTTTGCCAAAATAAAGCACGAAATAGTTTGATAATAATGGTGCACTGTCAAATGCACACGGCAGGAAGCACTTAGAGCTCAGACAATTTTGGCTGACAAAAAGCCCCTTTGTGCTCTGACTCGCTGCTGTGTCACTGGTTAAATATTGGACTGTCTTTTTCCCCTTGTTCCAACGCCCACAGGTGCCATATTCAAACAGACGTTCCTTTTTCTGTGTGTCATTTTTCCCATTTCTCACTTTCTATGGATAGAGCAGGTGTCCAAAATCATACCTGCTTTCTGACGTGGGAGGCATAGTGTTGAGTCTGGAAATATGACGATGCAAAGACAGGCCAATTTGGAGAGATGGTTATTCTTTTTTTGTTTGTTTGTATAGTTTTGTATTAAATGACATTGTGTAATTTCTTAATGTGGAAAATAGAGTTCATGATCCCAGTGAAATACAAAGTTAAAACTATACTTTAGAACATTTTCCATGCAGATACATTAGTTTTATCCTGTGGAACTACATTTCAGTAGAAAAAAAGCAAAAGGCCCTCCTCCAGGCCTAATAAAAGTCAGCTTTGAGGAGATGCAATCTCACACAGAGGAAAGACAGATATTTTAATATGTTTTTTAGTCCAGAATCCAAGCTAAAACGCATAGTTTTATACCAGTGTATTTTTGGATAAATGGTTACACAATGCGCATTTAAGAGCAGTGTGGTATCAAGATGCTGATTAGACAGCATGAATATTCCACAGGTGTGTCTAGGGGTTGCCACAATAAAAAGACACTCTGAAATGTTCAGTTTAAGTAAGCACAATGCCACAAATAGAGAATCCAAAACTATTGTCTTGTATTAAATGTTCTTTAATTTATTTATCAATGGCATTTCATAGAATTTGGCAGTATATACAACTTGATTATTTCCAGTGTACAAATTAGAATCTGTTGAAAGTTAACATTTTACTCAGGAGCAACAACATTTGATCTGAGCCTAAAATATGAAATGATAGAGTAATAATAAAAGAATAATTACTTATTTAGAATCTCAATTATTGTAGTCTTTGCAACATTTTAATTGCAACAATGCATATTGCTGCATACATTTCCACACCAGTGCCTTTTTTGATCAATTTCCAATGAGTGACAGGCAAAACTGTGACCAAGGCACTGCACAAATTGTGATTTGAATTTGTTGTCATCTCACCATCCTCTAGTACAATACAGAAGCTTTGTCTGATCAATGCTGCGTTTTGTGGATTAATAGGATTATAGAGGCAGAGATTTAGCCAGGTGAAGTGAACAGCACAGCACAGCCAGGATTTGGGCTCAGAACGGATTTATTTCTCATGTGTTACTGAGATACACTGCAAAAAAGGTTATTCATATTAAATGTGATTGTTGCCATGGGTAGATGGATAGACTATATATTTCCAATTTTATTTAGATCTGAAACTCTCGCCACAAGAACAGTTTTGCCCTTCTGCCTTCAGACTTGTGAACGTTGTATAACACCTGTCACTTCAATAACTCACTTCAACGACACTTTTTCTATTTGCACTGCTGCTTTGCCTGTTGTTCTGCCCATGTCAATTTTGTTTTTTATGTATGGACTGATCTGATTTGTTGAAATGGCCCTGTACATGCCACACAGTTTCAGCATTTGCTTGCCATTTCATTAAAAAAAAGTAATTAAAAAGATTATTTATTTATAATTTCTATTGGAACATACTTGCTTCTTTAAATATCGGACTTGTAACTGGCCTAAAGCTTTTACCTACTTGTTTCTAAATGACAAGAAAATACACATTGCATTTTAATCAAGAATTGGGAAATAGTTTTTTGGAGAAAGCCAAAGCATGTTAGATAGTTCACTAAAGAAATTCCAAATTTTAAGTTGCACACATTCAGTTGCTTTTGTCAGTTAGTATACCATTAACGTCTTGATTAACTAATCATTTTATTAGTCTTTTAATTATTTAAATGAGATTAAAAACATTTACATATACAATAGCAGAAAGGAGACGGCTGAAGGCTTTCGTGTGAATCATTTATTTTGCACAAAGCCTCAATTCTAACCCTTTAACATGACTAATCTATCAATATGCATATTTCATATTTATGTCAGTTTTTACCTCCATTTTCTGTGATATAAAATAAATCATGATGCAGCACTGAGCTTAACCACACTTAGAGAAGGCTTTTGGGCTTCACACCTCCGTCCTCACCTCCTCCTCTTCTGCTCCAGCCTGTGAATCAGCAGCCAGACCGATCAATACGCAATCATTTCATATTGTCCCTGTGCCTATAGTGGGACAAATGTGTCTGCGGCAGGTACATGCGTTAGTGGGCTTGTGCATTTGCATTTTTTACAAAGTCTGCCCGCTCTGTTGTGTGTCCGCTCTAGCCACAGGGAGTAATGTTTTAACGGACTTTAATGTGCAGTAAAGCGTTTAGTCAGAGGAGCTTAAGTGCACATTAGAAAACACTGGTGATTAGAAGTACTTTGTGTTATTATGGATGCGTGTGTTCACATTGTGGTATATTTAACACTGCGGTTCACTGCTCTTAGAAGTCATGCTATGCAAAAATTATTCTTGTTATTGTATTTGATTGTGTTTTGAGAATCCAAAGACCATCCTCTGTCAGTAAAAGCTTGGAGCAGAAGTAAAAATGTGATTGTTTCCAGTGTTAAATGGCACAGATTAGAAGTCTTGTGTTTATGAAGTTTTTACCAAAGTTATTGTTTTGTTTTGTTTTTCAGTTTTTTTTTTTTCTTTTTTTTAAGAAATACAGAATAAAATTGAATCACAAAGCTAGATTGAACAATATGAGAGAAAAAAAAATGATATTTTTTCCTCAGAACATTCCATAATCAAAACAAATCAAAATCAATTCAAATTCATTAGTGTGAGTGTTTGATGAATCACTCTCCTGTGAGCCTCAAAAAGTTTGTCAAGATTTCCTAGATTTGTAACATCCAAGATAAAGATCGCGAGGTCTCTGATGTTGTTAATTTCATAGATAATCATCATTTCTGCCTCAAACTAAATTTCGGTAACACTTTACAATAACTACACCTTAATTAGCCGTAAGAAAGCCTTAATTAAACCTTAATAAATACTTAATTCATTATGAACTAATGGTGAAATTATAGATGAAAAGGCTTAGTAACTACTTATTACTCCACAACCTATCCCCATACATAAATTCTAAACTTAACTTATCCCTACTAAGTCTTTATAAATTTACCATCCATTAATTCACCATTTGTTTATAAATAATTAAGACTGTTTTCATGTTTTATTCATGCTTTACTAAGGCTAATGAGGTGTGTTTATTATAAAGTGGTGTCAAAATTTCAACTAAAAGCACATGTTTAAAAAAAAAAAAAAAGATTATATTAAGTTCTAAAACACATATGAGCCTGTTTAATGCCCCAAATAATGCAAGGTATGTCTTTTAATGAAATTTTTCTTAACATTTTGTTTCTATTGGCCATTGCCATATTAATGTTGCAATAATTATGTCTTCATATAACTGTTCAAGAAGGTACTCATCAGGGTTAGAAAATAAAAGGTATTTAAACAGTGACATTACCATCAGCCTAATTTATTGATGTCCAAAACACAATAGCAAATACTTTTTTGTTTGTTTTGTTTTGCGAAGTAAAGTTTGTTTTGAGTAGTAAAGTAAGTATTCGTTTTTTAAGGTGTGTTGATTCTTTAGAAAGGCTTTATTTATTTTTTTCACTGATTGCATGTGTTTGAAGATACTGTGTTTGAGTCCATATGACAGACTTGGCTGATCCTACCAGCCTGCAACAGTTTGGATCTCTCATAATGTCCAGTTACTTTTCTTGGCTTCCTTTGTTCCAGTGATCAAATCCAAACCAAAACTCCACTGGGAAATCTCTGCTGAACAAAGTGCTAGGCAACTGCAGAAGAGAGCAATCGATAGTACGTTATATAAACAAGTTCACAAGTACATTTAAGTCCTCTGCAAATCTCAGAACATGGAGCAATATCACTAATAAAACCTACTTAATCTTACATTTTTATTTATATTTTTTACGATAGATTTTGTTGCCATTTAAAAATATATATTTCTAGTTTCTTAACTGCAATAATATGTGACTTAGTTTGAGCGGTATTGTTAGCATGCAAATCTCATATGCCTTGTTTTTACATATATCATTCTGATTTCTATCAGTAGAGGGAGCTCTAACTCAAAACTGACTATTGTAAAGTTTCTGGTTTCTGTTCTGAAGTATGTCTTCCAAATGCAGACATTGTTTTAAGTTGTATAACATAAAATGCAAATGACAAAAAGCAGGCTTTGGTTCCAGGTGGTTGTCAAACTATTTGCAGATGCAAGGATGAAATAAATTGCTCTTGATTGATTTTAAAATCTCTCTGATTCTCTTATTATTAATACATTTGTAGTTTACAGTGGTGGATAGTATTCAGTTACATTACTTGAGTAACTCCTTGGAGAAATTATACTTTTCAGAGAAGCTTTCTAGTGGAACACTTTTGCTTCTTTTTCATAATATTTAATTTGAAGCTACTTTAACTTGAGTAAAAGCTTAGGTAACTATTACCACTGTAAGTAAATCTGAATCAGAAAAATCTATCTTGCACAATGAAATCTGTGAGAAAAAAAAAACACACACTAGAAGCTAAACACAGTATCGAAGTATTAGTAGCATTAGTATCAAAATAATGACTTCCCTTATTCTGGAACTGGATGATTACTGTATTGAAATAAACATTAGCTATCCATAGATTTAAGCTTCTTTTTGGACACCATTTTGATCATTTTTGACTGCTCAGAAGCTACACTCTAAGAAATAGTGGAATAGATGATTAATTACTTGTTCAACTATTTCCCATCACCGTTAAACCTATAGATACCAAATTGCCCTCAGCGCCGCTTCCACACCATGGCTAATCAATTACCATGCACATGTGTAACGGCTCCGCCACTTTCCAAGGTGAGACGCCAACAAGAAGCAAATCCCTCATTGTGATTCAGCGCACTGTCTGAGGGCTGAGGAGAAGAGCTGCCAAAGTCTGACAGGGATCCCATAGGCCAAGACACCGGGCGCTGCGGAGTCGAACCCACACGCTCGCCGTAAACAAGGGCAGGATACAGTCGACTTGACACAATGCTAATGAGCTTATGTGGCTGTCAAGTTCTGGAGCCTACCAAAGCTGTGACTAAAATCTGCTCTCTCTCCACTTTAATAATTCATGTTAGCTTAGCGATGATGAAAAGGCTAGCAGGCTAATGACACAGAGGAGTGCAAACATGTGACGATGGTGAAGAGAAAGATGGATCTGTGGGGGAGAAGTTCTTTATGTAGTTAATCATTAAGTCAAAGTACAGAGAGAAGAGTAAATAAAATGTAATAAAACTATTACATAAGACAGCTTTGTTTTGTAAATTGAAACAGTTAAAGTACATACGACAGATTTTCATGTTGACTTAATTTGCAAGGTTAGTTTCTGTTTTTTCTGCATAGTTTTACATTAATCATGTTGAAAATTATGGGAAGTAGATCTGAGTTCTAAAGCAGATTCTCATCAGAAATATAAAGTTGTTGCCTTAATTCTTATGGATTCTGGCTCTTTGCAATAGTATCACCTCTACTGATGTGACATGTGCTCGCTATATTCATCAAGGAAGTACAATAATAAATGTCATCAGAATTTGAGATGCATCGATTCTATGTATCGAATACTGTATCGATTGTGAAAATTTCTGTAACAACCGATGATATTGGTCTAGTGGTTTGGTTGTCTTTGATTAGACATAAAAAAACACAAATTTACAGGTTGATCCAGAATGTCTCACAATCTTTGACATTTTATTTAGGTAAAGTTGTTAAGTTGTTTTTTGTACAATAAATGACAGTTGCATAACACTGGATATGATCAATTGTCTTATTTTTAAAAGAAAAAAAAGTGTTGATATTGGGTAATGATAAATACTTCATGCCAAAATATCGGTATCAGAACTAAAAAAGCTGTTCTTTTTCAGTTTGTCCATTTCGCAAACCCAAATGGACAAACTGGACAAAACAGGCAAAATGTTTAATAAAATACAAGATCATTATGTTAATATTTATATATTTTTAATATTATATATTTATTAACTTTATAATTTTAACTGCCTACTTTTTTTAATATAAAGATTAAATATTTTTGAATTCTTTCTGTAAAGGCCCAATCCAATCCTCCCTCAATCTAGTATTGTTTTATTTGGACTCAACTTTGTGCCTGAAAATGTCTCTGTCGCTACTTGTAATTTTTTTTTTCATGAATCAAAGAACACATTAGAAAGCAGCTTGTACCAAATATACCCACTTTTCTTAACTTGTGTTAAAAACCATATCATTTTGCTCACTTGTTGACAAATGTGGTATTCTGTGACTTTTTCTTTTTCTTGCGAAAAAGCTGTTTGGGAATTATAATGGATTTAGTATGTAGCCAGCAACCCAGTTTTAGGCTAAGCTTCCTTCACATAGAATTGTGGTTTTGACTATTCATTCAGATTTGTGATATTGTAATGAAAAATGTGTGTAGGAAAATTGAATGTTTGTTTTGCTTTGAACATGTCATGACTCAACCTTTACTTTGACTGACGTAAAGGCAGCCTTTTAAAGAGGCTCTCCACCTCAGAGCACCTTCTCCTGACTGCTCCTGATCTCGGGCCGCAGGGCGATGACCTAACATGGAGCTAATACAAGTCGGAAAGCACAGTTTGGACGCTTCACACCTTCCTTTAGCCAAGAGCTGGACACTCCACTGAATACCAATGAGCTCTCTGCTTTTTCTGCTGTATCTTATGAAATGTGTCTGCTAAAGTGGAAACAGACTTTCCAAACTTTTTAATGGTGAAAGTGCTTTTGGAGGATTTTTGAGTTTAAATGATTTTGGTCTACTTTTTGTGGCCTACTTGCACTAAAAACACTTCTGAATCTGAATCTTAAAGTTAGAGCTGTAGGTCCTTAGTCATTTAGTTGACTGTGGTTAGTGGTTTCTCCTTCTGATTAATGGCGGATTCCAGTCCTACAAAATGGTGCACGCCGCAGTGCTTAGTGGTTTAGTTGAACATAATTTTATTTTATAATTTTTTTTTTTTTTTTTTTTGAAAAAGCCTAAAACACTTTGTGATGAACAATTTGGAGACTCATAGTGCAATAGGTAAGTGAGCAAAACATGTTTACAAATTTATTTCTGTTTGTTTACATTTTTAAGAAAGCAAAAATCGGGTGTAGCACCTTTAAGCCTAAATTCTTGACTTGTTATTTTGAAAATTAAATTTAGTTTGATTAAGGCTAATTCGAACTGGAGTTATTTTTTATATGTCTGAATTGAGCTGAGGAAACATTATGTGAATGTCTTTTGGCCTCAGTTCTGCACAAACAGTTGAATACCAATGAAGCTTTAGCTATTACTCTTTTTGGTCATTTTGCAAACTATTGAATTACAGACTTATTGCTGCCTTCAGGTTTGCATTCTCATTACCCTGTTTATACAAATATTGTGTTTGCGTGTATAAAATAATGTTTTCCTGCTGGTTTGGGGTAAATAGAGTCTGAGATGCACACACATGCCTCAGGCTTCCTCTCAACTCTGCGTGAAGAGTCCATTGATGAAGAATTGTGCGGCCACTGCTCCTCGGGACTGTAACACGACGCAGATTAGATTTGGTCAGAGACGAGAGGAGAGAGAGGCTGAGATGGAGAGGAAATGGGAAGAAAAATCAGGAACAGTTTAATGTTTTACAAACATATTCTGAAAGCTTATTTACATTTTATAAAGCTTCTTTGCATTTCATGTATTTTTAAGCTTTTATATCTTTTCGGATATAGTACAATATTAGGTATTTTTGCCTATTGTTTGATTAAACACACACATCCACGCAAGTGCAGTTTGCTGCTCTTACTGTGCAAGTATTGTACAACCCTTCATGAGGCTAATCTATTATTTTATCCATTGCTGACTGCTGAGTGTAACTGACCTGGAAAAAAGAGCAAGGGAAACTTGTCAGGTTTTCACACCGCATTTTTGTATCATAAAGCCTATAGGGGTGTATTTGCCCATATGTCTGTGGACGGTAAACACTGGGCGACTCAATGAACCGCTCCCATGTTCTGCTGTTTCATTGGCCATTTGTCTCAGCCAACCGACTTTTATCTGTCAGAGTTAATTCTCTGCCCCACAGAATTAGTGATGACACATATTTTGATAGTTCAGAACGGAACATGTTTTTTTCTCAACCTGTTTTAAAATCTCTCCTCTCACCCATTGCCCTTTTTTACCTCCAACTGAATTCCACCCACTAGAAGATGTGTTAACGTTTTGACTAACTTTGATGAGGTCAAAACACTTCCTTTGTATTGTGAAAATAGTTACATGACTTTAAAGGGCATTTATTGTGCAAAATTGTTCTCTTCTATATCTTCTAAAGCAAAAGTACAAAAATGCCCAATAATAGTGAATTTTGTAATCTCCATACATTCTTGCTGTTTGATAGACTCCCCAGTCCGCTGTCCACACTTAGATAAGTTCTTAGTGGCAGAAAGCCCTTAGTCTCAGACCTGGGTGGGCCGAGCTTCTCTGGTCTCCTTGGTTGTGTACGGATCTTCAGTGTCTGCTTAGATTAAGCCCCTGTTTTAGATAGTGTTAGGCAGTTTGCCGATATCTGCAGAGCTCACTGAATACTTAGTGAGAAGGATATAGACACTGTATTCTGCTCTTGCTTAACAGCTTTTCAGACATTGTAGTGAAGAATACATTCAAACTTGCAAACTCACTAAAACAATTCATTGGCTAGCATATTTTTGTTGAAAGACTTCACACATGTATCTCATTATCTGGGACATTTTAGTTTCATTGCAAACTATTCTGGACTGACATACTGGTATTGAGGAAAGGATTGTGAAAACTTTTTAAGGTTTTTAAGGAATTCTAAATTTATTGGGGGGTTAGGACATTTCTCCATTTTCACCTACAATTAACTTTTATGAACAAAAACACGGCTAGTATGTGGTACTAGCTTCAATTAACCAAAGTATATAATTACTTTGACTTAAGACATACTTTGGTAGCAACATTCATAAACATTTATAAATCTTCAAACATCTTATAAAACAAAAAATGTGCTGTGAACATGAGGTTTTAGTAAATTGCCAGTATTGAGTGAAACGTCTTTTACAAGAACATGCATGGGGCCTTCACTTCAGTCACTCTCTGGAGCCTAGACTCGACTGTCTGCTCCTGTCGTGAACATGTCACTGGTGTGGAAGTGTCAGCTGTTGGTACATGTGCTTGAGTGACACGTGTCTGTAGCCTCATGCTAACTGTAGCCTCGTGCTAACTGTGCTTCTATGCTAACAAGAAGACAGAAGCTCATGCAGACTGTCAATCACAAGCTCTCCACAGTTTCACCCTGACGTCTTTGTGCCGATCAATGCAATGAGTCACATGTCAGGACCAGTCGTATGTCAGCCTTTGTTCAAGAAAAATGCTTATCTTTTGAACACATACGATTTTGGTTTAAATATAGATGTCAATTCTCCGGTCAAGTTTTGATTGTGCTATTAGTCTAATGATGCTGTATTAAAGGTTTTATTGGCCTTGACAGGTGTGCTATTAGAGACGTCTTTCGAACAAGGTTTTGTATTTTTGTAATTATAGCTCATATATTTAAAAACTTTTTTTTTTTTTCTATTGATTTCACATAAAAAGATATTCATTGAGCTCAACCCCAAAAACATGCTTTTAAACTAATCTTAGTACAGTTAAGACCTGTCAGAACCCAGTCAAAACCTGTTTTTAGCTGGGCTAATCCAGTCCAAACCCACTGAGTACCAGTCCAGGGCCAGTTCTGTCCAGTCTGATTGCAAAATGAACCAGATTGGATTGCTCTGTCAAGACCCAGTTTGGACTTGTTCATAACTGGTGATGACCAGTCTAAACCAGTACAAACCAAGTATAGACTAATCCAAGCCCAGTCTGGACCTTGAAAACTAGTCCAAACGCATCAGAACGGGTCTAAACCAACATGCCATGTTCCGCTGGCCTATATAAGTTTTCAGTGGTCAAAGGTCCAAATTTGGTTTTCTCCAGATTCGAATCTACCCCCAAATGAGTTTTGTTTATTTTTATTTAACATTCTATAAAAGTGCTCTATAGAGAGGTCATGTTTTATAGAGTAAATTACAAATTTCAGTTTTATGGACCTGTAATAATTTTTCATCCCAGAATGGATGATTTAAGTAAAAATATCTATATGACATTTCTAGGAGCTTTTATAAGGTGTCGAACAAAATAGAAAATAATTAAGAAGATCAAAGGAGACTTTTTTCATTCTGAACCCCTTAATGATGTACTTTCAGGAGAGGACCCGGAGACACGGAGGATGAGGACGGTGAAGAACATCGCCGATCTCCGACAAAACCTGGAGGAGACCATGTCCAGCCTCAGAGGAACGCAGATCACACACAGGTAAGAACTCTGGGACTTTTTTACATTTAACAGTGAGCTAGTGTGTCGAGAGTGAAGAAAGAACAGGCCTGCAATATTTTTTCACGATCAGTTTTATTTCAGGACTCTGGTGAATTCTACCTGACATCCTCATGTAATTCTAGTCTCATGTGGCTTTGGCATGTTTGGACTGAAATTTTAGCATTTAACTTGGAACTACTGAAGGATCTATATTCTATTCAAAACATACTGAAGCGTGTTGTAGAGTAAAGCAGTTTGAGTTTTTAAAACTGACACTTTATGACATTGAGCTTTATGCAATGTAGACAACTTAATAAAGCAGGATTACTCATTGTGTCAATGTTACATGAGATGAGGAGACTATTTGTCTTGTATCATTCGCCAAATAATGTATTGTTTTTTCTACAATTAAAAGACAAACTACTTTTTAAAAACAATGTAATCTAAATGTAGGAAAAATTGTACACAGCGCTGCAAAGTTTGGATTTTGGATTTTATCAAGACTGCGACTGTTGAAATAGGATCATGTGGATGGACTTCTGAATACCAAATGTAAAGTTATAAAGAGACACGTTTATGCTCCAGCACATGTAAAAAAATTAAATAGTTAAATGCTACTGTCATAAAAATGTTTTGGTTATTTCAAGGTTAAGCATTTTCAGAGAATAATGACTGTAAAAACAAGTACATTACTCACATTGCAGATTTTAGTGCACAGACTATATGGGTTAATTTTATTTTTTCAGAATTCCTTGGGTAAAACTAATCTTATCTGAAATGTTCTAAAGATGGCAAATATTGGTGTTGTCATAAGTTCATATTTCTTGTAGGATTTTCCCAAATTGTTACTTAAGCACTTTATTTTATCTTCTAAATCTCCCAGTCACATTCCTTGTCAGAAAAATGTAGCTCTGAAGTGAGAAACCCAAAGAATTGCTGTTGTCGTGTCTTTTCTTGTGTCGTCTCCAAACAAAACACACGAAAGAAGTGATTCATGCATTGATAAAAACAGACACTGGCCCACACACGGTCCCATGGCTCAGCATTATCTATTCTAAACCATCGTCCATGGCCAAACAAAAGCATCCAAAAGCATGATTCACCAGCTGGAAGTGAAGTAAGAGGGTTTAGACAAGAAGGATTAAAATTTAAAAAAGTGATTCACAAAAAGAGGTGTAATAATTTTATGTCTGTACTGCTGTGACATGAGGTTCAGGATGATGTAAAAAAGAAACTACTTACCTTTTGTCATCATCTTTTTGCATTTATTTCTTTTTTTGCTGCATTTTAAAGTGCCAATGACAGGTTGAACTACCGATTTCACTAAGATGAAGTTAAGATCATAATATTGAAGTTTTCACAAATTTTTTTTGCAAAGTTCATTCCAGTTTAGCTATTTTTACAATTACAAATTTATTTCTTGTTTACAATTGATGACATCATGCTAGAGAGTTGCTAAGCGACCGTTCTAATGTAATAGGTTTTCATTTCTTGAGACATAAAAATACACAACACCATTTTGTTAAATTTATGTTCATAGTCATTAAAATATGTTCATTTTAGAAAATTGAAAACGTCTGTTTCCCTTGTGTGATGTCATCAGTTTAGAACTCTCCTCTACTTTCTGTAAACTTTTCTTTACAAACTCATAGGCCTACTTGATTCATGTAAAAGTATCATTTATATTTACAACTGGTGGTAATTTATACAATTTAATTAAAATGGAAATTTTGTAAAAACCTATCCTACGTACTTTAACTCATTTTATTCAATATATTGAGGATTTGCCATTTTTTAGTGTGTTTTGCCTTGACAAACAGGAAACAGCTGATGCTAACAAATTGCTTGGCTTCGCTTATCGGAACAACAGATAAAGTTTTCAACATTGGAAATATGGCAGTTGGTGAAAAACATTATTTCATGTTTCTATCTGCTTGTTTCCTCTATTCACCTGAGCCTGTGAAACTGCGGTCTCGGTTCATGCCCAAAGGGAAGACCGCAGTGAGCTGATAGGGTTCAATGCGGTCCAGGGTCAACTGTGAAAGCCGGACCCTCGACAGCTCACTTTGAATCCATAAGTGGGGCAGAACGAGTCTCTTTACGCAGTGGACCACTCCAACCCCCACCAAAGTCATATTAAACATAATAAAAATATCAAGAAAAAGGACCTTTAGGGTGAATATTGTAGCCTTTTATTTTAATCAAAAATTTACAAAATCCATATCATCAATAAATGGGTCAGATCTGTATTAGTACATTACTGTAAAAAGCACTTTGCAGGAGAGAGTGAGGACCATTGGGTTTAAAATAACTAAAGCT
Organism: Mugilogobius chulae; assembly: GCA_038363315.1. Lineage (NCBI taxonomy): Eukaryota > Metazoa > Chordata > Actinopteri > Gobiiformes > Gobiidae > Mugilogobius > Mugilogobius chulae. The sequence goes on along the minus strand of CM076406.1, from coordinate 15,418,157 downwards.
AACATGAACAGACTGTAGTTATAATATTAACTTTTGTTTTAAACACCTTTTAAAATATTCAAATGTGGATGTAGACTTTAGACGGTGCTCTCTGTCCTTTAGTAGTCTTGGTTGATGTTTAACAGAAGATAAAATGTACTTGTTAAAAAGACCAATATTTTTATTACCAATGGGGAAGGGGAGAAGTTTTTTCTCTGTTAAGCGTTAGAGAACCATCCAGACTACATTCTGAGTTCTATCAGTAAGAAGACATCAATTTAACTTTAGTTAGTTTTGTACCATTTTGATGCGCTGAGAGCCAAGAATGCAAGTTGCAATGCGGAGCAGAGCTTAAGGAGATACACATAAAAGGACAGAAGCTACAGTATTTGATTTGCACTAGAAAAACAATTGGCCTTGCACATAACAAAACATATATAATTGAGAAAGTTTTATAGTAAAGTTAGATTGATAATTTCATTAACATAACAGAAAATTATAACCAGTTTATGCACGCTGACTTTTTATTTCAAAATTGATTACCTGGCTATGCTTTATGTGTATCTTAATCTTTTTGTGTGTGTATGGAACATCAGCAATTAGATATAAAATATTAATTATTTATGAGATCTTTTGGCAAGATATCGCTCCAAGTAAATTGCTCCGCCTTTGCTTGTTTCTTCAATTTTTTCTTCATTTGCTGCAATTTTGTAACTTTATTTGTGTCTTTCTTTTCTTTCATCTTCTCGATCAGAAAGTCCAGATGGACATAAGTGGTCACTGAGTCTGCACTTAGCGCAATCTTCTCCAGCTTCTCTATGGTTTCATATGCCTCATCCAGACACTGATCTTTACCTCGTTGATGTTCTTCCATTTCCTTCTGCAGATGCTCCAACAGGGTTTTCTTTTCTTCAACCTCATAGCTTTTCTGCCAATCTCCAATGGTCACTTCCACTTCTCTGGTCTTGGTCACATAAAACCATTTTTCCCGAACATGGTCACTTGCAGGGCATTTTCCAGGGCAGACAGTACATCTGCCACTTTCCATAACTTCACACATGGATTTGAAAACTGCCCAAGTACAGTCTTTATGACATGTTTCCATACATTTGACACAGCTGACAGCTCTCTGGAACCAACCACTTATCCCAGTAAACTCCTTTTTGTCTTTATATGTTTCTGTTTGTACAACTTTAGAATTATAATTTTCAACCTTTGACACTTCATGTATGTTCTTTTTTATCACCCTTTGTTTTTCCTCAATGTGCTTAACACGTTCTTGGAGGTTTTCAATGCAGGCCGTTAATCTACTTCTCTCCTTCAATACATCTGTTGTTGTTTTCAGAGACTGAGGTTGAGATTTACTCAAGAAATCTGTGAACTCTGACATGCCATCTTGGGCTATTTCAAATGCTTGTGATGCATATTTTTCAGCATTTTTCCTTTTTCCGATGTTGTCCTTTTGGCGATTGTTAAACTGGAAATAGACTGGCTCATTGTCTTTTTTAGCATACTTTATTTGAGCATTTTCCAGAACGTGGAGAGCATTTTCTGGATTCATTCCATCTGAGTGAGTGATCATGGCCACAATATTCTTCTCCAAGTCTTTACCAAAGATGGAAGTGACAGCATTGATAATGTAAGAGTTCTTTCATCAAGTCTGTTCTGTGAGGCCTTTAGAACCAAACCCACTGCATCTAATGTTTTTACCCCACCAACTTCATCAGCGGCACTGAACAGATCCAGGAGCTTCTTCATAATAATGTCATCATGTTCTATTCCTTTGGTGTCTCCAAATCCAGGAGTGTCAATTATGGTCAGGGAAAAAGAAACTATTTTACCTTCACACCCGAAGATTTCATAAACCGACACTTCTGCAGTCTGACTCTCAGTCTGAGATTGGTCTTTCTCATTTGGGATTATTTCAAACCAAACTTTGTCTTCAAAGTTGACTCCCATCACAAAGTTTGCCAGGGCATTGACCAGAGTGGACTTTCCTGACCCTGTTTCTCCAACCAGGAGGATGGTTTTGTTTGGGTATCTAGAATCACGTTCTCCAAGAGTGAATTTTCTAAGTTTAGATTCTTCATCTGACTCTCCATCCAGATTCACTCTCTCTAGTTTCCGCTGGTACCGGGCTGGAGGTCCTTCAGATAATCTGTTGCTTTCTTTTATATATCTTGATAAATCTGTCTCCCTAATGAATCAAGAAGATACTGTATTTTAGCAGGTTGCAGAAATAAACATACATGCATGCATGCATGCATACATACATAAATGTATGCATACGTGAATACAAACATACATACATTTTACACAATGTTCTGATATATTTACCTTGCTTTATCAGAAGTTTGGAGAGAAGCTGATGGCAGGGGTTCAGACTGAGGGTGAAAAACAAGGTAACTGAAATATGAAAACTCCAAGATGACAGAAGTGTATCTACCTAGATCATGGTTAATCTGGTTCAACATGAGGCTTGGGGACCAGATTAGGAACTCCAACCCTCGACCCATCTTTCAAATCCAATCTTAATTACTGGTTCCTTTCTGGGTTAGTTTTGTTTTTTTCTAGTTAAGCATTTGTGCCATTTGTTTTTTCCCTCCACAATAATTTAAAACAGCAGTAACTATTTTACAATATCAAACCATATCTATTCTTTATTTATATATTTATTTATTTTACAAAATTACTAATTTTGAGCGACCCCAAAGAAATCGTGCACCTCTGACCCATTGGTCACTAACTGCTGAAAAATCTAGCCCTCAGGAAAATGAAGTTGAATAGCCCTGACTTGAGCTGAATTCCACCCTCTCCAAGAAGGCTATTCCATTATATTTTCTAGTGAGCCAGATTTAGTCAAGACCTATGGTCCTACAAAACTGCACCTTATCCACAAACAATTCAGGATGATACTATTCAAGGTTTGCTGTTTGAGCACAGTTGTTCTTTATGATCAAGTCTATGTCTCTGTGAAATGATGGCATGCAGCTGTGGTCCAGTTTGCTCCAAAGGATTCCTTGTGTCTGTCTTGAGTGTCCTGGCTGTGAGAACTTTTTCCAGAATGGACCCAGGCTCAATGTATCCATGGCTGTTTACCTCCTCTTTCACCTTCTTTGTTCTATGTTTTGCTCTGTGGAATGTGTTACATACTGATCATCTTTTTTAATGTGATCTGTTAACCTTTAACAGCCTATTGTTAATAGAGCTTCTCATTTGAATAGGCTATTGAACATATAGATTCCTAATTTGGTTTATTTTACATTTTGCACCTACACCACCAACAAATGAGGTCTTTCATCCTGCCTATTAAGAAAAGATATAGGTGGAAGAAAGTTTAAAAAGAAAAGAAAAGGAACATATACCTCAAATGTAGATTGCTGTCCCTCAGGTGAAAGCATTGGTGGATCATCTTTGCTTTGCCTCCTATGAAGAAAAGAAAATAATCATTGGTTAATATCCTAACTTATAAATCCAGATGCTTGTCTCAAATTTTTTTATTAGGAATCAATAATAGCTCATTTGACATCGCGTGACCATAGGCGCCGATCCCATGGGTGCCGCGGGGTTCAAGCACTCACTTGAATGAGCAATTTTTTTCTACTTTCATTATCAGGCTTCTTTAAACGTCGAAGTGTGCACATTTATTCCATCATACAGCGTCTTTAACACTCTGCTCCCATTGCTTTGCGCTGTATGCCTTCATATAAGCGACATACAGCATCTCTCTCCTCTCTTAGAGCGCTGTCATTTAGAGTCGGATCTGGTGACCCTAGAGTCTGGAAACCGGAGTCTGAGCCGCTGTGCGGCTGCTCTGTCCCCTGCCTTGTGAGATCACAGTTTAATCCAGGACTGTGCACAAAGCAGAGCGAGGAATCAAGTCAGAAAAAAGTGAGAGAGACGAGAATGTTGAGGAGCCAGACAAGAGACGCATGGAGGGACGAACTGAATAGCTCCTGTTTGTTGTGCACTGTATTGCGAGAACTGCGGCAGAAAATACTCTGAACTCTGCGGGTCTTTAGGTACTGAAAGTATTCAGTTTAAAAGAGTGCGCCAGAGTGGGCCTGAAGTCTGTTAGTTGCGGAATGCACGCGGAAAAAAGAGACGTGCAAGTAGTGCGCGTGCACAATGCATGTGAGCATGTGCGCATGTCTTGTTTTGAGCACCCACACACAAAAAAAAATAAATCAAAATTCGGCAACTATGCTTGTGACTGGCCTCAATGTTTTGGGATCCATCTGGAGTAGCTTATAGAAACTTGAAACTGTGTTTAAAGTAATTTGTATTATTTGTATTTTAACAATGTTTTGTATTGTGATTATACAGTTTTTCAAAGCACTTTGAATTATGAATTGTACTATGCGAATTGGCATGTCTTGCCTTGCCTTCATGTTGCCCTATGGATCGCTTGAGATTTGCAGATGAATGTGAGTAGAATAGACTTGTATGTGTGTGAGTAGGTATAGTAAGTATAGATAGATAGATAGATAGATAGGTAGGTAGGTAGGTAGGTAGGTAGGTAGGTAGGTAGGTAGGTAGGTAGGTAGGTAGATAGATAGATAGATAGATAGATAGATAGATAGATAGATAGATAGATAGATAGATAGATAGATAGATAGATAGATAGATAGATAGATAGATAGATAGATAGATAGATAATAGATAGATAGATAGAGCAATATGTCTTACCTTTTTCTTCTTTGGGTGAAGGCATGTTGTAGTAGTTACTCAGCAATGGTTCCTGTAAAGACACTGATGTAACAATACACGAAGTATGGCCTTTTATTTTTGAATAATGTTGGTAAACCACTTGTATTTTGCCCAAAATAATGAAACAAATGTTATTTATTCTGTATAAATAAATGCAATTATTTTTTTCTTCCCTTGTCTTTTTTCAGTTTCAGTCTGTATTTTTGTCTAAGGATACAGTTTTGCTGTTTTTAAGTCAAAAGTCAGAGAGACTACATTATTACAGCTTTGATGTAGCCTTTAGTGAATTATGTCAGGAGTTTATGGTTTTGTTTCTTAATTTTTAAGTAAATGAAAAAAATAAAATTACTGAATGATATGATATTATTTTCACAAACACCTCTATTTTTGCAATTTTGATCTACCTCTGGTATCAACTAAATGCAAAACATATTTCTCTATCTTAACAAAAGAGTATTATCTAAATCTTTACAAAATAAGATTACCAGTTAAGACTTATACAGTACATTATTGCTTACCTTTTGCTGGACTGTTAGCACCTGTGATCTAACTCGACTGAGCTCAAGATTAATGTATAACATTATCTGCTTTTTCATTGGTTTATTGCTTTAATGATTAATCTAAATTATTACATCTCACAACTTATCTCTAGTTTTGATCTGGTTTCGCTTTTCTCTCTGCACAGACATACACATTTACAAAAAAAACATTGATTTGATATCCATTACTGCTTTGTTCATTTACTTTGTCACTGTGACAGGCATCAGATAAACACTTTTTCTGCTCTTTTTGTGCTGCCTTAGGTTAAGAAGACCTATGAGTGTATTGTTTGTAAGCAACTGAAACGTCGCGGTGTTCACCGCGACGTTTGCATCGTGGTCATGATTGACCTAAAACTAGACTCAAGCATATTTTTAAGAACTTAAGACAACATTTCTCCGTGATCATAAAGGATAGAAACATAATTCAAACACTGACAAAGAGCTCACAAGCACACTGTCTGAATAAGGAAGGTTTTCTGCGACGGTACTTGTTCAGATGAGTATCAATACCAGAATCGATTACTATTGGAGTATACATTTTTTTGACAACCCTACACAGGACACAAGTAGTTGCCATGTCTAATTGAGTACAAGGGTTCCCCCATTTTATAGACCTAAATAGGTTTGAGTGCATGACAAATGTTTTCATGTTCTGTCCTGGTTTTGCGCTAAATATAATGCAATTTATTCACAAAATATTGCAAGTATTCAGAACTCTGATTTGACCAAGTCACATATTTACAAATCAGTCTTATTTTAGATATTCAGTGTACTAGATAGACTTTAATTCTATGTTAATACAGGGTATTTGGACACCCCAGTATAGAAAACACAGTATTTACATAAATAAATCATGTTTGAAACATGTTTCTTTCTAAACACATTGCTATTGCTCTGAGGCTTGATAACTTTTTTTTACATGAATATCTTTACGTACTTTCTATTTGGCTTAATCCTCTCCCTTTGGACTAACCTCATAAAGCTTTGTAGTTTATTGCAGATATAAATATATTACCAATAACAACTGGTGAACTTTATGAAAGTGCAATATATTTGTATTACTCTTTTTTTCTTATCAGTTTATTGCTCTTTTATTGGTAGATGAGCAACTGAAGAGTTGCATCAGTTTCAAAATGAATTCAATTTAATATCTAGTTCAAACTGATGGGCTTTATCCACCACTCAGAAATGTTCTCAACTGTGATTGTACCACATTATCCAAAAATATAATAACAAAGTATACATAAAGGGCAGCAAATATAGGACTAATAAAAGTGGGACACTTGAACATTCAATTGTTTTGAATTTCATGGTTTTTTTCTGATTCAGATTTCACATCCCATGAAAAGGTGAAACTTTCTTCCTGTATTGGCATGGAATGAAAAAAAATCTTTACTTTGACATTTTAGGTATTACAACTTAGAGCAACATAACAGTCAAGTTTCCAACGTAAAAAATGGAGTTAAAGTTCTATCTGCTGGCTGCAAAAGGAATTACATAAAGAAAATCAAACCAAATTGATTCAATAGAGTAGGCAATGCTTTATAAACACCATAAATTCCTTTGATAAGTTGTTTTGATAAGTGTCCTTTAAAGTAATGTATTTATTGCGAGTAAGCAGATATGTTCATACAAATCATATTCCTTAATTTGTCAAATCCTGTTTAATATAAAACCTGTGTAAAGTTTCACCTCTCTCTCCTCACAGCACCCTGGAGACGACTTTGACTCACAGTAACCACGGAGGTAAACGGCCGGTCCCAGCTGCCCCTCTCCTCTCGGGCCTCACCCATGTCATGGCGTCTGGGTCAGTCCCAAACGCCCAGGCTCCAGGCCGGGGATGCACATCCATGCTAGTGGTTATGCTGTACCCCGGGGCAGCTCCACCCCAGTGCAGCCTCTGGAGGGCGCTACAGCGGACACGCCGACTCGTCCAGGTGAGGACCTGTCAATTGTTACATGCAAAACTAGTCAGAATGAGTTATCTGTCAAAATGTGTTTTTCTTATGTTTGTCAGTTAACATTCAAAGAGTATAGCAAACACCTAAGTTCATTTTATCCTTGAGCACAATGTCTGTGAAACGCAAAAGTTCAAATAAACTCAAAAGTAACATCAGTACCAACAAATATTATTATGTGACTTAAAAGGGGTAGTTGATCTTCACAATGAAAACACAATTGATGTTTTAAATTGTCTAGTTCTTCTCCTAAATCCTCTGACACATGGTTAATTACGACGTGTATTCTGTTTGGAGGCAATTAGAGTTTTTAAACTTCTTTTTCAGACAGCAAAGTGAAACTGGGGAGGACCACTTGAGCTCAGCCAATCAGAGCGCATCATTCGGCTGTTAATTAAAACTAAATTTCTTTATTATTTATTTCAGACAGTACTCAGTGGTCTATATTTTCACAAAGTGCTGCATTAGTCACATACTTTTTAGTGGAAAATAAAAGTTTACAAATTCACAATTAAAAAGGTTAGTTACTGATACTGAGATAATTAACATAAAACTGAAATTTTCCTCATAGTATAACCATTTAGCAAAACAGTTATCATCAAGTATTTGTATAGACTTTGAGCTTGCTTCTACCCATTGTCAGTCTATGACATTACAAAAGCATGAGCTCTGTTTCTCTCACAGATACATGGCAGACAGCGGGCTCCATCTTTACGGTCGAAACTCAGGTCGATCTTCAGACTCTGCTTCTTCTCGAGACGTTTCTCAAAGACTAAGCAAAGACGCACCGGGGACGTTGACAGGTAAGAATGTTTTTACAACTGCTGTTTTTTTAGTTTATTTATGTATTTATTGCTTAAGTTGGCTTTAGTATGATTCAATGGCTACCGAGTTTTGCATAGCGCTTAAAAAGTGAAGAGGTTTGTTCTGAGTTATAACAGTGGTCTCACATAGAGACACAAACGTTCTATTGTTATTCCGAATGGATACTTTGACAATGTATCTATATTGATGCTAAACTGATTGTAATCATTAATACTGTATATTAGGTAGAGGACATTTGTTAGAAGAGTAAACAAATTGTGGTATACACTGCTGCTCCTATATTTTTAGTATTTGATAAACTTTAGACTTGTACTTCGTGAGTTGCAGGTGTTGGTTGAAATCAGTCTGCGATGCGTACGTGAAAAGTGCTAAAGCGCGGGCACGAGTGTAGGGAAATGTTACAGAGGTTAGTCCCATTTGAGCTGGAGCAGAAAGTGTGTCCGAATTCTCTTCTCCGGTTCAGAACACTGATGGAGCTGCCCACGGAAGCAGTCAACATGTCAAAACAACACACACGGATGGACACGCAACAGGGATTTGTATAGGCTAAGGTATATGAGTGGAAATAGGCTACCTTAAAATACCTTTGTATTATGGGCTATAGGCCTTTTGTTGCTGTTTTTTATTGCATTTTCAAACTTCCATAGATCCTTAGAATATGTCCACAGCCACATTTTAAACAGAGCTGGTTAACTGGGCTTTACTAGAGAATTAAAAAGGAGAGTGAAGGACCATGTCTGAAGGCATAGAGACAGTTGGTTATAAAAAAAAAATATCTGCAGCAATCAGACACATTTGACTGTAATAAACCTGGCTCTACTACTTACGGGGCAGACAAACCCAGGCATGACACTCTTTGGCTAAACCCTGGATTTTTTTCAAGGAAGCTGGGCTTGCTCACAGAACAGGGGAGCTGGGTCACAGCTAACTGGCCAATTAAAACAACAATCCTGAAGACTTCAAACAAATGTCCATCATAATCATTAAATATATGAATATGATATACGCAGCAACACACACTGTCAACAATCAGATATGTGTTTTGTTATTGTGGCACTTCATTTTCCTTTCCTCACCACTTCATGTAGCATTAGTCTGTCAGTGCGCTGAGCTGTAGTGTTAAATGAATTGAACAGTGCAGACATATAGTCAATTATGGATCTGTCAGGCAGATGGAGACATGACTGAGATCACAAGAATTCACTTGTACATATTTACAACTGCAAAGATTTCGACTGTCAAACAAGACGTGTGAACAGAAGCGGAAACAACCAGACTGAATCTAATCAGTATTAAAACTATATTGTTAAAAAATTTTAAAGATTAATGTTAATATTTTTTTTTCTACTCTGCTATAGACAACCTATAAGCTAGAGCATTTGTATTGATTCAGAAAAACAAACAAAAAAAGGACAAAACTTGAGAATCCATCTGAAGAGATCTTTACGTTATTTGCTGCTGTGAGTCCACAACACAGCTGTGGAACAAATTTGACAAAAAAGCATAATTTCTTAACTGCTTCTCCAGTGTCTTTCAGCGGCAGAACTCAATTCAAAATGATCTATCTGGCATGAACCCGGTTTAATCCCGAAATTAGACAATAATACAGCAATCTTATCAGGAACATGCCAAAATATGAAAATGTGAATAGACAGTAAAATAGACCCTGACACAGAGTGGTTTGTCATCACACTGTCCTGCCCATCACCCGGACGTGCTTTTGGTTAAGGTTTTATCTTTAAATGGCCCCATGTCAGACCTGTTCAGATCCAGCCCGAGGCCTTAACCTGCTGCTGTCAGAGAGAGACTGATGCAGAGACAGAGGAAGTGAACTCACTGACCGCACACAAAAAACACAGAGATGACAGAGCTTGCATTTAAATTTTATGTCCGGGTTTAGTCGTACAAAGTCTATACCGTGTCTGAAGGCTTTCTCTCCTTCATCAGTCTAAAACAGATGGGTAAACTCCTGCTACGTCAGCAGTGGGAATTATCACAGGGAATTAAGCAAATGTTAGCATGTCTTGACAAAATATAAGACAGGTCACTGCGCTGACAATGCATAAATCAAGGCTCAGAACAGTTCTATTTAGTTGTGCATACGACTGCCAATACATAATCTGCACTAAATTGAATACTTTTATAATACACATAGCATGATTCTGTGTAGACCTCTGAATTTTCATTTTTGGTGTCACACATGACAAAGCTAAAGCTCAGAAACGTCTGTTAAGTGTAAAGTGTTCTTTTTGATTGAAATGTTTTAACTTGAATAATGAAAATCAGTGATTAATTATGTTCTTTGCCCCTAAACTCCACCCACAACCATATTTCATACAGCATGTAAAGAAGAGTAAAGTAGGAGTCAAAAGGAAGCGACGAGGGTGGAGAAGAGGCAGGGTGTGTAACAGTTATAGTATTAGCCCTATCAACTATGTTTTAAGATATTCAGACATTTAAGATGTTGGCTTTCTGGATCAGCGCTAGTTTAGCCCCGGTCTCTAGTGTGTCAAGTTTCAGTGCCTATATGTAGACAGCACGTTGAGATCTAAGGTAGAAGTTGTATTTAAAACATTACAAAGTGTATATTTTTAGGCTTAAAGTTTGAGAAATATCTCTAGACTGTTTCTCTTTACAAATCCAGACACACATTTTCCTCTATTCTGCAACTCCTTTAAGTAGAGTTATAGATGTCTGCAGCTAAACCTCCACAGGATCAGATGCACTGTTGTTAGCAGACACAACAAACTTTATACCTGTTTATGCAGTCATATAAGAGCTAAATTCCTCCTTGAGACTGGATTTGCAAATATATCAGGAGAGGAAAAAGATCTGTCTGCTTTTGGTTTGTTGACAGTGCAGTCTTATTTTTAATGCGAGGTGTTTGTCATCATAGTTTACTTGGTCTAAAGTTTTTGCTAAAGTTTGCACACAAAGGTTCAAAATGTTTCAAAGAAGTAGAGATGGGCCCTACAATACAAGACAGTTAGTAATCACAAATGCAAAGTTGACCAAAACTGTAAATCTCAAAGTTCCTTTAAAACATATTTTATTTACAGAAATACTATGACACTGCGTTGAATTCAGCTTATAAAGTGCAACAGGACTAACATTGGTTTAGGTCAGCTAAAAGTTTTGCACACTGCACTTTAAAAGGTCTCACTTATAAATAACCATCTCAAACCAGAAAATAATAATACATTTTAAAAAAGCATTTTATAAGTCTTAGTCCATTTATGTCGACATCTGATTAATGATTTTCACGCAGAGTCTGCTGTTACAGGCCCTGTGTTGTTTGCCTCATATCAGTCTCTCTCTCAGTCTTTCTCCTCACCTAAGTTTAGCCTCGCCTCATCTCTCTCTTTTTGCTTCCTCCCATTCTCATTTTTTCTTCTTTTTCTATTTTCCCTCTTTCTCGTTCTCCACCTCTTACTATTCTATCTCTCTCCCTCAGATGACAGAGTTTGATTCCAGGGCATGTCTTCCACACCTGATCCGGGTTTATCTGCCTCTGTTTGGGGACAGAACCTCCCTCTTTATCCCACACCACCTCAGGCTTTAACACAACTTGCTTCTGCTGACTGACTGAGATTTATTCTCCCAAACACAGCTTTGTACAGACTCACTGTTACGGGTAACACTCACCAGTCCATTCTAGAGGTCACAGTAGGACATATTGACAGGTTATGGATATGATAATATATGCTTTATTGTGTGACTTAAAAACAAAATAGTTGATGCCTAAATAACACATTTGGCTTTTTTAGACCTATTTTAATCATGGTTTTGATTGTTCATTATATTGTCCACTATTAAACATTTAAGGGTGTCATTTTGGGAAGCTTTCTGTCTAAAAGCACATATTAATTTCTTACTATAGTTTTTTTTTTTTTTTTTGGCCTCAATAAGAAATGGGACTTTCATTGTAAGTCTAGGCATTTTAAAATGCTTCACTTTGTCTAAGTTACATTTCTTTTTGTAGAGCTCACCTTCTCATACTGTAGTTTGAACTCCATTGTTTGATAGTTTGATAATATCCATTGTTCTGACTGACTTGAGGGTAGAAAAGCACTAAATGTGACTACATTTTATCATATGGCAGTTGACCAATAATTTTCTGCCTTTTGTTGGGTAATTAAACAAAATCTCTGCCTGGCTGCTGTTTGAACTCTACATGAATACTAGGTTTTGAAATAGAGATTCAGAGCTAAAAACAAACTTATAACAACTCCTTCATTCATTCAGCTTAGCTTGGTCAGGGACCTGGAACATTTAATTTGAGTCAACTGGAAGGGATACATACATTTGTTTTTATTTTTGTTTTGTTTTTCATCCCAAAGTTACCTTTGCATCTCAATCAAAAGTGCAGAAACTGTGTCAAGGCGGTAGAGTCCATTGCACAAATCTGAAAGTCAGAACTTTGATTTATGGAAGGAGTTTAATACATTGTGCAATGTTTCGCACAGTCATAATTCAAGTTTATCATTTAGAGAGATATGAGGCTTAAGGCACCATGTCTGTGTAGTAAAGTCATTGGAGTTTTACCTGTTAGTTGAGGCTAGTGCAACCTACAAGTGTTGTTTTTGCATCTGTCCATCTTATATCCTATCTTTTGTTCATCATTGCATCCTTATCAAAACCCCTCCCTTAAGTCAGAGTTTATTTGGACTGCTCTCTCCCTTGTGTCTCATTACTCCTCACACTTTCCCTCCCTCAGACTGTCGTCCCTCTTTTCCCTGAGGCCCCAGTCTCAGTGAAGCGTGTGGGGAGACGGTGACTCCATCTGTGGGTGCACCTGGGTCTCTGTGGGGGCTGTGGTAGTTAACTGTCCTGCGCAGATGGAGCTGTGGGATTAAAGCTGATCAAAGAGAAGAAGAAGGCAGGTTTACTCTGAGTCATCACATTGTAAAGGCCAGTGCTTAGTCACAACTTATGTCATGTGGATGTGTTTGTCTCTGCGCAAACTAATGAGGTGCAGATTTATAATTATTGAATAATGTGAGTGTTTGATTCAATGGTTCATAACATGAGAAAGGCAATTGATATTTGAAAGTTTTTGAAATCTCTTCTTTATGGCGCAAAATCTGTTCTCAGTTAATCACTAGAAGCACAGCTAATGAGTTTTCATTCATCTCAATGTTAATGTCTGATGATAATACTCTGCGATATTGTATCGTAAGTGTCCATAAAGTTGGATAAGATCTTGCCATTGGAGCGTTGCTGGGCTATGGGAGTGAGCTGGATCTAAGACGTTGGGTTTGGAATTTTTTCAGCATCTTGTAATATTTACTTTACTGGTCTAATTTGGATGGAGCTTACTAGAATATTGAAATGCTTTGTCTATAGGAGTACTTATTTTTACTTAGAAGTAACCTGGTCATGACATGGGAATGTGGATACTGCAGAGAGGCATGATTTGAATGGCCGATAAACAAACTCTGATAGTTGACATTGTTAGAAAAAGTCGATAGATTTTTCTTTTGTGGGTGAATAAGAATTAATGTGAGGATTTATTGAATATTATACAGATAGGCACATTCCATAGTCCATGTTTTCTAATTTTATATCTTGTATGAGCTGATACTTTACAGTTTTGCGAAACATCTTAGAACCAATGTAATGAATCCAGTGGTTGTATAAAAACTGTGCCGGAGGCCTAGCCTTGGAGTCTGCATCTTATATTCCTTCTATGAGAGGTGATTCTTTTCACAAAATTTAAATTAATACTTTCAAATAAGTGGTAAGAAGTGCCTGGAAAACCCTAATCTGTTGGGTATTTAATCGCTGTTAAATATTTTTNTTTGGACACTGCCGTGTAAGCTTCATATTTAGGCTGTGCGCTAAATGGTCTGACACAGTAGAAGCGCATTGCGATCTTCTTATTCTGAATACACCAAAAACGTAACAAAACTGTTAGCCCTACTTGTTTAAAGTGTGTTGCTGCACTGTTGCACTTGTGTCTTTGTGTGTGTGGGGATTTGTTCAGAACCTCCGTGAAGTTGGCCCCTCATTCACGGAGGTTTGTTCAGGTGTGCTAGTTATCTTTGTACACCTCTGTGCTAGCATACACGCTGTTTTCCCTGCTTCAGCAGCGCCTGGACCCTGCGACACACGACAAATATCAAACATGTTTGATGTTGCTGCGATGCTACGATCAGCGGTCGTGCGTTCGTCGTGAGCAGGTTATCGCAGCTCGTAGCCCCACAGACACTGCACGAATTACTCGTACGGAGGAGCCGAATTTTGCTACGATCTTGAATCTGTCGTGCGACAAAAATTCGTGGCAAAACCGTTTCAAAATTCGCACAGTGTAAGCCCAGCTTAAAAGGCCCGTGCAGACAGGACGCGATCTGTCGCTGTAGTTTCGCCAGTGGAGCGAGAAGACGCGCAGATCAATGAGGAAGTGGGCGGGGACAGCTGCCGTGAAATATATTATTCTGAACAAACTCAGTGCTTGTTGTGTAAGTAATCATGGACAAGAGAAGTAATCCTATTGAAATCAACCCAAAACATCACTGTCTGCTTGTTAACTTTGCCAAATGAAGCCCTGTGCTCTCCATTCGCGTCGCTCCAGTTAAATGAAATCTAGCTGGAGCGATGCGACACCGCCTCTCAAAGCCGTAATTTCTCTGCTTTGGTTGGCGGCACGACAGGGCGCTCCTCCGCTGACAGCCACATACACATGAATGGGTTTTCAAGCGACATTTGTCGCTCATCGCATCCTGTCTGCACGAGCCTTAAGTGTGCACATTTATTCCATCATACAGCGTCTTTAACACTCTGCTCCCATTGCTTTGCGCTGTATGCCTTCATGTAAGCGACATACACCATCTCTCTCCTCTCTTAGAGCGCTGTCATTTAGAGTCGGATCTGGTGACCCTAGAGTCTGGAAACCAGAGTCTGAGCCGCTGTGCGGCTGCTCTGTCCCCTGCCTTGTGAGATCACTGTTTAATCCAGGACTGTGCACAAAGCAGAGCGAGGAATCAAGTCAGAAAAAAGTGAGAGAGACGAGAATGTTGAGGAGCCAGACAAGAGACGCATGGAGGGACGAACTGAATAGCTCCTGTTTGTTGTGCACTGTATTGCGAGAACTGCGGCAGAAAATACTCTGAACTCTGCGGGGCTTTATGTACTGAAAGTATTCAGTTTAAAAGAGTGCGCCAGAGTGGGCCTGAAGTCTGTTAGTTGCGGAATGCACGCGGAAAAAAGAGACGTGCAAGTAGTGCGCGTGCACAATGCATGTGAGCATGTGCGCATGTCTTGTTTTGAGCACCCACACACAAAAAAAAAAAAATCAAAATTCGGCAACTATGCTTGTGACTGGCCTCAATGTTTTGGGATCCATCTGGAGAAGCTTATAGAAACTTGAAACTGTGTTTAAAGTAATTTGTATTATTTGTATTTTAACAATGTTTTGTATTGTGATTATACAGTTTTTCAAAGCACTTTGAATTATGAATTGTACTATGCGAATTGGCATGTCTTGCCTTGCCTTCATGTTGCCCTATGGATCGCTTGAGATTTGCAGATGAATGTGAGTAGAATAGACTTGTATGTGTGTGAGTAGGTATAGTAAGTATATATAGATAGATAGATAGATAGATAGATAGATAGATAGATAGATAGATAGATAGATAGATAGATAGATAGATAGATAGATAGATAGAGCAATATGTCTTACCTTTTTCTTCTTTGGGTGAAGGCATGTTGTAGTAGTTACTTAGCAATGGTTCCTGTAAAGACACTGATGTAACAATACACGAAGTATTCATCTTGGCCTTTTTATTTTTGAAATAATGTTGGTAAACCACTTGTATTTTGCCCAAAATAATGAAACAAATGTTATTTATTCTGCATAAATAAATGCAATTATTTTTTTCTTCCCTTGTCTTTTTTCAGTTTCAGTCTGTATTTTTTGTCTAAGGATACAGTTTTGCTGTTTTAAGTCAAAAGTCAGAGAGACTACATTATTACAGCTTTGATCTAGCCTTTAGTGAATTATGTCAGGAGTTTATGGTTTTGTTTTCTTAATTTTGAAGTAAATGAAAAAAATTAAAATTACTGAATGATATGATATTATTTTCACAAACACCTCTATTTTTTTCAATTTTGATCTACCTCTGGTATCAACTAAATGCAAAACATATTTCTCTATCTTAACAAAAAGAGTATTATCTAAATCTTTACAAAATAAGATTACCAGTTAAGACTTATACAGTACATTATTGCTTACCTTTTGCTGGACCTGTTAGCACCTGTGATCTAACTCGACTGAGCTCAAGATTAATGTATAACATTATCTGCTTTTTCATTTGTTTTATTGCTTTAATGATTAATCTAAATTATTACATCTCACAACTTATCTCTAGTTTTGATCTGGTTTCGCTTTTCTCTTTGCACAGACATACACATTTACAAAAAAAAACATTGATTTGATATCCATTATTGCTTTGTTCATTTACTTTTCTGTCACTGTGACAGGCATCAGATAAACACTTTTTCTGCTCTTTTTGTGCTGCCTTAGGTTAAAAAGACCTATGAGTGTATTGTTTGTAAGCAACTGAATACTTGTGCCCAAGCTACACCTGAATTTAGAGTATCTGATCCAGGACTTTCTTATTTTGCTTAAAGAAAAAAAGTATTTTTTCTTTAAGAAAAATTTGGCATAATCTGTGTGAAATGATTAAAACCCAGTGCTAGTGTTGTTGCGATACTAAAATTTCAAACATTATTATAGTAAAATTTTTAAGGGGGCAAGGTTTAGCATGGTTTAGTGAGGTTTAGCATATGCAGACTTGTGATAAACTACAGTAAATGAAATGAATAATGACTAAAAGTACAATTAGTGACAGTTCGGAGGTCAAGACATGACAGATTGTTGTCAAATTATTTACCGCAGGTGTTCACCGCGACGTTTGCATCGTGGTCATGAGTGACCTAAAACTAAACTCTAACATGTTTTTAAGAACTTAAGACAACATTTCTCCGTGATCATAAAGGCTAGAAACATAATTCAAACACTGACAAAGAGCTCACAAGCACATTGTCTGAATAAGGAAGGTTTTCTGCGACGGTACTTGTTCAGATGAGTATCAATACCAGTATCGATTACTATTGGAGTATACATTTTTTTGACAACCCTACACAGGACAAGTAGTTGCCATGTCTAATTGAGTACAAGGGTTCCCCCATTTTATAGACCTAAGTAGGTTTGAGTGCATGACAAATGTTTTCATGTTCTGTCCTGGTTTTGCGCTAAATATAATGCAATTTATTCACAAAATATTGCAAGTATTCAGAACTCTGATTAGACCAAGTCACATATTTACAAAATCAGTCTTATTTTAGATATTCAGTGTACTAGATAGACTTTAATTCTATGTTAATACAGGGTATTTGGACACCCCAGTATAGAAAACACAATATTTACATAAATAAATCATGTTTGAAACATGTTTCTTTCTAAACACATTGCTATTGCTCTGAGGCTTGATAACTTTTTTTTTTACATGAATATCTTTACGTACTTTCTATTTGGCTTAATCCTTTCCCCTTTGGACTAACCTCAATAAGCTTTGTAGTTTATTGCAGATATAAATATATTACCAATAACAACTGGTGAACTTTATGAGAAGTGCAATATATTTGTATTACTCTTTTTTCTTATCAGTTTATTGCTCTTTTATTGGTAGATGAGCAACTGAAGAGTTGCATCAGTTTCAAAATGAATTCAATTTAATATCTAGTTCAAACTGATGAGCTTTATCCACCACTCAGAAATGTTCTCAACTGTGATTGTACCACATTATCCAAAAATATAATAACAAAGTAATACATAAAGGGCAGCAAATAAAGGACTAATAAAAAGTGGGACACTTGGTCATTCAATTGTTTTGAATTTCATGTTTTTTTCTGATTCATATTTCACATCCCATGAAAAAGGTGAAACTTTCTTCTGTATTGGCATGGAATGAAAAAAAAAATCTTTACTTTGACATTTTAGGTATTACAACTTAGAGCACACATAACAGTCAAGTTTTCCAACGTAAAAAATGGAGTTAAAGTTCTATCTGCTGGCTGCAAAAGGAATTACATAAAGAAAATCAAACCAAATTGATTCAATAGAGTAGGCAATGGTTTATAAACACCATAAATTCCTTTGATAAGTTGTTTTGATAAGTGTCCTTTAAAGTAATGTATTTATTGCGAGTAAGCAGATATGTTCATACAAATCATATCCCTTAATTTGTCAAATCCTGTTTAATATAAAACCTGTGTTAAGTTTCACCTCTCTCTCCTCCCAGCACCCTGGAGACGACCTTTGACTCCACAGTAACCACGGAGGTAAACGGCCGGTCCCAGCTGCCCCTCTCCTCTCGGGCCTCACCCATGTCATGGCGTCTGGGTCAGTCCCAAACGCCCAGGCTCCAGGCCGGGGATGCACCATCCATGCCTAGTGGTTATGCTGTACCCCGGGGCAGCTCCACCCCCAGTGCAGCCTCTGGAGGGCGCTACAGCGGACACGCCGACTCGTCCAGGTGAGGACCTGTCAATTGTTCCATGCAAAACTAGTCAGAATGAGTTATCTGTCAAAATGTGTTTTTCTTATGTTTGTCAGTTAAACATTCAAAGAGTATAGCAAACACCTAAGTTCATTTATCCTTGAGCACAATGTCTGTGAAACGCAAAAGTTCAAATAAACTCAAAAGTAACATCAGTACCAACAAATATTATTATGTGACTTAAAAAGGGGTAGTTGATCTTCACAATGAAAACACAATTGATGTTTTAAATTGTCTAGTTCTTCTCCTAAATCCTCTGACACATGGTTAATTGCGACGTGTATTCTGTTTGGAGGCAATTAGAGTTTTTAAACTTCTTTTTCAGACAGCAAAGTGAAACTGGGGAGGACCACTTGAGCTCAGCATTCGGCTGCTAATTAAAACTAAATTTCTTTATTATTTATTTCAGACAGTACTCAGTGGTCTATATTTTCACAAAGTGCTGCATTAGTCACATACTTTTTAGTGGAAAATACAAAGTTTACAAATTCACAATTAAAAAGGTTAGTTACTGATACTGAGATAATTAACATAAAACTGAAATTTTCCTCATAGTATAACCATTTAGCAAAACAGTTATCATCAAGTATTTGTATAGACTTTGGGCTTGCTTCTACCCATTGTCAGTCTATGACATTACAAAAGCATGAGCTCTTGTTTCTCTCACAGATACATGGCAGACAGCGGGCTCCATCTTTACGGTCGAAACTCAGGTCGATCTTCAGACTCTGCTTCTTCTCGAGACGTTTCTCAAAGACTAAGCAAAGACGTACCCGGGGACGTTGACAGGTAAGAATGCTTTTACAACTGCTGTTTTTTTTTAGTTTATTTATGTATTTATTGCTTAAGTTGACTTTAGTATGATTCAATGGCTACCGAGTTTTGCATAGCGCTTAAAAAAGTGAAGAGGTCCTGTTCTGAGTTATAACAGTGGTCCTCACATAGAGACACAAACGTTCTATTGTTCATCCGAATAGATACTTTGACAATGTATCTATATTGATGCTAAACTGATTGTAACTCATTAATACTGTATATTAGGTAGAGGACATTTGTTAGAAGAGTAAACAAATTGTGGTATACACTGCTGCTCCTATATTTTTAGTATTTGATAAAACTTTAGACTTGTACTTCGTGAGTTGCAGGTGTTGGTTGAGATCAGTCTGTGATGCGTACGTGAAAAGTGCTAAAGCGCGGTGCGAGTGTAGGGAAATGTTACAGAGGTTAGTCCCATTTGAGCTGGAGCAGAAAGTGTGTCCGAATTCTCTTCTCCGGTTTAGAACACTGATGGAGCTGCCCACGGAAGCAGTCAACATGTCAAAACAACACACACGGATGGACACGCAATTTGTATAGGCTAAAGGTATATGAGTGGAAATGGGCTACCTTAAAATACCTTTGTATTATGGGCTATAGGCCTTTTGTTGCTGTTTTTATTGCATTTTCAAACTTCCATAGATCCTTAGAATATGTCCACAGCCACATTTTAAACAGAGCTGGTTAACTGGGCTTTACTAGAGAATTAAAAAGGAGAGTGAAGGACCATGTCTGAAGGCATAGAGACAGTTGGTTATAAAAAAAAATATCTGCAGCAATCAGACACATTTGACTGTAATAAACCTGGCTCTACTACTTACCGGGGCAGACAAACCCAGGCATGACACTCTTTGGCTAAACCCTGGATTTTTTTCAAGGAAGCTGGGCTTGCTCACAGAACAGGGGAGCTGGGTCACAGCTAACTGGCCAATTAAAACAACAATCCTGAAGACTTCAAACAAATGTCCATCATAATCATTAAATATTATGAATATGATATACGCAGCAACACACACTGTCAACAATCAGATATGTGTTTTGTTTTGTGGCACTTCTTTTCCTTTCCTCACCACTTCATGTAGCATTAGTCTGTCAGTGCGCTGAGCTATAGTGTTAAATGAATTGAACAGTGCAGACATATAGTCAATATGGATCTGTCAGGCGATGGAGACATGACTGAGATCACAAGAATTCACTTGTACATATTTACACTGCAAAGATTTCGACTGTCAAACAAGACGCGTGAACAGAAGCGGAAACAACCAGACTGAATCTGATCAAGTTTAAAACTATATTGTTAAAAATTTTAAAGATGAATGTTAATTTATTTTTTCTACTCTGCTATAGACAACCTATAAGCTAGAGCATTTGTATTGATTCAGAAAAACAAACAAACAAAAGGACAAAAACTTGAGAATCCATCTGAAGAGATCTTTGCGTTATTTGCTGCTGTGAGTCCACAACACAGCTGTGGAACAAATTTGACAAAAAAGCATAATTTCTTAACTGCTTCTCCCAGTGTCTTTCAGCGGCAGAACTCAATTCAAAATGAGCTATCTGGCATGAACCCGGTTAATCCCGAAATTAGACAATACAGCAATCTTATCAGGAACATGCCAAAATATGAAAATGTGAATAGACAGTAAAATAGACCCTGACACAGAGTGGTTTGTCATCACACTGTCCTGCCCATCACCCGGAGTGCTTTGGTTAAGGTTTTATCTTTAAATGGCCCCATGTCAGACCTGTTCAGATCCAGCCCGAGGCCTTAACCTGCTGCTGTCAGAGAGAGACTGATGCAGAGACAGAGGAAGTGAACTCACTGACCGCACACAAAAAACACAGAGATGACAGAGCTTGTATTTAAATTTTATGTCCGGGTTTAGTCGTACAAAGTCTATACCGTGTCTGAAGGCTTTCTCTCCTTCATCAGTCTAAAACAGATGGGTAAACTCCTGCTACGTCAGCAGTGGGAATTATCACAGGGAATTAAGCAAATGTTAGCATGTCTTGACAAAATATAAGACAGGTCACTGCGCTGACAATGCATAAATCAAGGCTCAGAACAGTTCTATTTAGTTGTGCATACGACTGCCAATACATAATCTGCACCTAAATTGAATACTTTATAATACACATAGCATGATTCTGTGTAGACCTCTGAATTTTCATTTGGTGTCACACATGACAAAGCTAAAGCTCAGAAACGTCTGTTAAGTGTAAAGTGTTCTTTTTGATTGAAATGTTTTAACTTGAATAATGAAAATAAGTGATTAATTATGTTCTTTGCCCCTAAACTCCACCCACAACCATATTTCATACAGCATGTAAAGAAGAGTAAATAGGAGTCAAAAGGAAGCGACGAGAGTGGAGAAGAGGCAGGGTGTGTAACAGTTATAGTATTAGCCCTAATCAACTATGTTTTTAAGATATTCAGACATTTAAGATGTTGGCTTTCTGGATCACGCTAGTTTAGCCCCGGTCTCTAGTGTGTCAAGTTTCAGTGCCTATATGTAGACAGCACGTTGAGATCTAAGGTAGAAGTTGTATTAAAACATTACAAAAGTGTATATTTTTAGGCTTAAAGTTTGAGAAATATCTCTAGACTGTTTCTCTTTACAAATCCAGACACACATTTTCCTCTTATTCTACAACTCCTTTAAGTAGAGTTATAGATGTCTGCAGCTAAACCTCCACAGGATCAGATGCACTGTTGTTAGCAGACACAACAAACTTTATACCTGTTTATGCAGTCATATAAGAGCTAAATTCCTCCTTGAGACTGGATTTGCAAATATATCAGGAGAGGAAAAAGATCTGTCGGCTTTTGGTTTGTTGACAGTGCAGTCTTATTTTTAATGCGAGGTGTTTGTCATCATAGTTTACTTGGTCTAAAGTTTTTGCTAAAGTTTGCACACAAAGGTTCAAAATGTTTCAAAGAAGTAGAGATGGGCCCTACAATACAAGACAGTTAGTAATCACAAATGCAAAGTTGACCAACAACTGTAAATCTCAAAGTTCCTTTAAAACATATTTTATTTACAGAAATACTATGACACACTGCGTTGAATTCAGCTTATAAAGTGCAACAGGACTAACATTGGTTTAGGTCAGCTAAAAGTTTTGCACACTGCACTAAAAGGTCTCACTTATAAATAACCATCTCAAACCAGAAAATAATAATACATTTTAAAAAAGCATTTTATAAGTCTTAAGTCCATTTATGTCGACATCTGATTAATGATTTTCACGCAGAGTCTGCTGTTACAGGCCCTGTGTTGTTTGCCTCATATCAGTCTCTCTCTCAGTCTTTCTCCTCACCTAAGTTTAGCCTCGCCTCATCTCTCTCTTTTTGCTTCCTCCCATTCTCATTTTTCTTCTTTTTCTATTTTCCCTCTTTCTCGTTCTCCACCTCTTACTCTATTCTATCTCTCTCCCTCAGAGATGACAGAGTTTGATTCCAGGGCATGTCTTCCACACCTGATCCGGGTTTATCTGCCTCTGTTTGGGGACAGAACCTGGTCCCTCTTTATCCCACACCACCTCAGGCTTTAACACAACTTGCTTCTGCTGACTGACTGGGATTTATTCTCCCAAACACAGCTTTGTACAGACTCACTGTTACGGGTAACACTCACCAGTCCATTCTAGAGGTCACAGTAGGACATATTGACAGGTTATGGATATGATAATGTATGTGCTTTATTGTGTGACTTAAAAACAAAATAGTTGATGCCTAAATAACACATTTGGCCTTTTCTGACCTATTTTAATCTTGATTTTGATTGTTCATTATATTGTCCACTATAAACATTTAGTGTCATTTTGGAAGCATAGCTTTCTGTCTAAAAGCACATTAAATTTCTTACTATAGTTTTTTTATGGCCTCAATAAGTAAGATACTTTCATTGTGAGTCTAGGCATTTTAAAATGCTTCACTTTGTCTACAAGTTACATTTCTTTTTGTAGAGCTCACCTTCTCATATGTTGATAGTTTGAACTCCATTGTTAACAAAACTGAATATACAGTAGCTGACTGACTTGAGGATAGAAAAGCACTAAATGTGACACCATTTTACCATATGGCGTTGACCAATAATTTTCTGCCTTTTGTTGGGTAATAAACAACAGGAATCTCTGCCTGGCAGCTGCTGTTTGAACGCTACATGAATACTAGGTTTTGAAACAGAGATTAGTGCTAAAAACAAACTAATAACAACTCCTTCATTCATTCAGCTTGGCTTGGTCAGGACTGGGACATTATTTAAGTGAAGTGGAAGGGATACATACATTTGTTTTTATTATTTATTTTTTTTTTCATCCCAAAGTTACCTTTGCATCTCAATCAAAAGTCAGTGCAGAAGCTGTGTCAAGGCGGTAGAGTCCATTGCACAAATCTGAAGGTCAGAACTTTGATTTATGGAAGAGTTTTAATACATTGTGCAATGTTTCACACGTCATCATTCAAGTTTATCATTTAGAGAGATATGAGGCTTAAGGCACCATGTCTGTGTGGTAAAGTCATTGGAGTTTTACCTGTTAGTTGAGGCTAGTGCAACCTACAAGTGTTGTTTTGCATCTGTCCATCTTATATCCTATCTTTTGTTCATCATTGCATCCTTATCAAAACCCCTCCCTTAAGTCAGAGTTATTTGGACTGCTCTCTCCCTTGTGTCTCATTACTCCTCACACTTTCCCTCCCTCAGACTGTCCGTCCCTCTTTTCCCTGAGGCCCCAGTCTCAGTGAAGCGTGTGGGGAGACGGTGACTCCATCTGTGGGTGCACCTGGGTCTCTGTGGGGGCTGTGGTAGTTAACTGTCCTGCGCAGATGGAGCTGTGGGATTAAAGCTGATCAAAGAGAAGAAGAAGGCAGGTTTACTCTGAGTCATCACATTGTAAAGGCCAGTGCTTAGTCACAACTTATGTCATGTGGATGTGTTTGTCTCTACGCAAACTAATGAGGTGCAGAAAATTATTGAATAAGTGATTTTTGTCCAATGGTTCATAACATAAAGGCATGTTTTTTGAGTTTTGAATCCTCTTCTACCACTTGTTCCTCATCTAAAGCACAGCTAGAGTTCAGTCTCTCACATGTAGATCTGTGAGATCCTCTGCGCTATTTTTAAGTCCATAAATCATCTAGACTTGCATTGAGCATTGCTGCAGCATGAGCGTATCAGACAAGATTGATTTGATTATTTCACATGTGTAATTTCCTCTACTGCCATTTGATGGAGCTCTAACTAAATTTCTGAAACTGCTTTACTACACCTTTCTATTGGCACTGGTGCATGGGAAGTGTGGATACTCAGGAGCATGTTTACAGGCCGATAACAACCCAAATAGTGCATCAATAGAAAAAGTGCTATTTTCTTTGGGAAAAAATTAAATGTGATCATCTTTTGTAATTTATCAGTAGGATTTTATTGAAAGTCTACATGTTGACATTTTTCTTTGTATAAGCTGTTTTGAGAATCTATAAGCCCAAGTAAGTGTCCAGTGGCTTTGTCTAAACTGTCCTGCTAAATCCAGCTATTTAATTATTCACTATGAGAGATTTTCTTGTCTATCAACACAGGCGATGCGTGCGCACCCTGCCTCCAGAAAGAGCCACCGCTCATAGACACAGTGGAAACAAGTCAAAAAAGCACCATTGTCAGTTAACTACAAGAGTTTATCACTGTGCGAAAACAAAAGTTATGCTTCTAAATCATTTATGAATGAAATTCGACCCTACAACCCTTAAAAGTTACATTTAGGTGAGTGAAAAAAAAACAGCGAAAAAAACACTCTTGTCTCATTTCGTTGTTTTATTCAACAAAGTTTCCCCAGCTAAGCGGACAGGGGGCTCTTTCGACATAATGCATGCGCAGTAGGGCGGAAGTGACATCGACCGAAAATATCTATATAGACAACTTTTTATGGTCTTAATGGGCCATATTTGTTTGTTTGTTTTTTATTCTGCACTTGATAATAAGTGAAAACGGAAAAAAAAGATTGGACACTTGTCTTGTCGTAACCCTAGCCTTCATGTTGTGGTGTATGTAATATATGAGCCTTTCATTTGGGCTGTCTGTTCCAACAACAAAAACATTTAAAAAATAAATCTAGAAGCAGCACTTTGTCTGATCTTCATTAAATCACTGTTATCTTATTGACCAGCAGAGGGCAGAAAAGTGCAGCTCTGTTACACTATTAACAGTGTAAAGCCTTAAACTTTTTACATGGTGTCATGTTACTTCAACTAGAAACAAAGATCTGCATTTTGTTGATTGCTTAATCTCTCTCTCTCTCACTTTCACTCTCTCTTTCTTTCTCTCTTTCTCTCCCTCTCCCAAACTATAACACCAACACAAACATCCCATAAGCGTGTTTTTTGTTGCTCTAAATATACGCTGTGTCATAAAAGTTGAATGAGAGCTGTGAGTCTGAGCTGAGTCAAAACTAGAGCTGACACCACACGCCACAGAGGAGCATCAATAAGTCACACCAGCTTTTACCATCTCTCTTTCTCCTTCCCTTTCTCCATCTCTTTCCTTCTCTCACAAAGTTGATTCTGTAGTCTAATTTCTTTGCTGCTCAAATGCAAAATTAAAGAATTTGCACAAATTAAAGAAGCACTTTATTTCCCCTTTTAATCTAGAGTACTTGAATTTTATTGCCCAGTGTTTCTCCCAAACAAGATTGCCTCCTAATTGGTGTATTGCTTCCCTCTCCTTGTGAAAGCAGAACTTTGAGGGAGAAAATCAGACCTCTAAATTTAATTATTAGAAAAATTAACTTTTTTCAGCTGTTAGTGTTCTTTCCTTAATAGTTTACATTTGTATTTTGATAATAATTTGAAATAATTCGTGCAAATTTCAGTAATACTGTAATGTACTATAATATTCAATCGAGACTATTCCCACTTTTTTCTATCTTCTGATGTGTGCAGCCATTTTCAAATCTGTCTAAATGTCCTATTTTCTACCGTGTCAGTCTTCTCTGCCATTGTAGCAGTTTGCAGAGTTCTGCTTCAGCTTTTCCCGGTGACAAAATTCATCATTAAACTGGTTCTTGTGCAGCTTGTCTCAGCTCCAGGCTCCAGGACGCTCTCAACAAGGAAACATCTTTTATGCTAAAACCCAAAACGACATTATTCACATCTCACTCTCAGTGTTTGTGAGGACTTTTGCTGCTTGTCACCCAGTCTGCTCTATTGCAATGACATGTCTTGACAATGACATTGACAATGTTTTTGTGGACTAAACATTCTCTTTTGCAAAAGTGGTTACCTCCCAAAATGCAATAATACATCATTGTATTTTTGTTTGTTTGTTTGTGACAATCCAGGATTACTTAATCTTTTGTGGATAAAACCAAATGTGACTTCTGGGAGGTTTTCTGTAACTTGGCTAAGAGCTAACAGAAGTCATAAATTAATATGGTACCTTTAAAACAAACAAACAAATATTGACAAAAGAAATGTATATAGATGAGATAAACAAACCTAGCTTGCCCCAAGCGGCCGACACAGTGGCACAGCAGCAAGTGCTCTGGAGTCATAGCAAAAAAGATTCTCCCACCTTTTCATAAGTTTCCTCCTAGTGCTCAGGTTTCCCATGCCACTAAAACATGTCCAGTACCGCTTCCCCTCTCTCTCCCCAGAGCTAGAATCTGGTACAAGCATCTCTACCATTGTGCTTGATGTAGTTCTACCTTGTCCTAAAAAACACAACCTTACCCCAATATGCCAATGAACACGTAATAAAGGTAATTCACTGTCAGACTTAAAAACTGTGCAGAAGATCTCAGAGTTTGACCTATGACGTCACAGTACTTTACCGAATTTGTATTAGCTGACTAAGTAAAATTACGTAGCTGAGGATTGTTTTTAATAGTTGTCTTTTCCATTAACTTTGGTGCAAAATGACAATCTTCAATTAGATAGTGAAAAGTGTAATTGTTTAGCAAGATTTGAGTAGTTTTTGAGTTGTTTGAAAAAATTCCCAATGGAGCAAGCATACAATATCATACTTTACTGAAAATAAGAAAATATATACTTATGCTAACTTGAAGCTAGCAAAAAAAAAAATAAAAATAACTAAATGTACTTGTTCTATTGACAAATCATTATTCAAGTGAGTCAAAAAATGCTCAATTTATGATGAATACTAACTACCATAATTCAATCACTTCAAGCCTATTAACATAAGCTTGTGGTTTAGTTTTAAAGAGTTTTGAGGGCTTTTTTCTTCTTTGTTTAGTCGACTAATTGCATCTTTATAGTCAACCAAGAAATTCTTTGAGAAATTGTTGGACTACAGCCCTAAAGTGTTTTCTAATATAGAATTTGACTAAGCAAAGCTGCGATCCTTGTCGTCTCCTTACAGCGCTTGGAAAGACTTTATGCTGCTTGTCAGTTCCTAGTGACTTGTGCTTTTTGGTCTAACTGGGTAATTGGCAGGAGCTGTACGGCTGGGTGCACTGCTCAGCTGAACCTTATGCTAGACGCTTCCCTCGCTGCAGGTGCTGCTACAGATTTAGCTCTGCACAAAAAGACCAAATGCAGTGTGCATAAAAAGCCTGATGATTATAGTGTTCAGACACAAGTGCTGGAGTTTGACTGGAAAGTGAAAGATTTTGTCCCATTTTATGTCATGAGGTATTATTAGTAGAATATGTTATGTGTGGTGAATGTTTTACTTTGTACGTTTGAATAAGTTTTACTGGAGTTTCCTTTAACTTAAATGAATAAATTAGGAAGAGAGTGTGTTATTTGAAGGAGCAGGAGCTTACAGATCGAAATGTGAGCAGTTCTCACTCCTTGTATTGATAGTGTAATTTTTTTTTTTTTTTTATTTACGGCAACATAGACATCTACATGACAAAAAACAATTTTATTCAAGTCTTTTTTGGTCAAATATGTATGCAGTGCATCTTTAAAGAACACTCAGCTTCATGCATGCTTAGCTTATAAGTTTCTTCATTTTAACTTTGAACATAATGTAGTTTGCATGTCTAAAATAAATAATGCAAACAAACCTTAGAGTGAAAGGATGTGTTGATTGTGTCATAAGATGGTGAACAACCTATATTTAACAACTAAAATATTTACTTATTGTTAATTACCTGTTAACCTATGATTTAAATTCTTATGCTGTCATTCTTGGTGTAAAACCCTCCAAAAGTGTGACAATATTCAATTAAATCTATCTAAATCAATCTGGTAATTGGACTTCCCAGATTGAAAATTGATACATTTTTTCAAGGTACACTTGATAGTATCTTAAGGCACACTGGTTGAAAATCACTGCTCTAGAACAAAGGTGAGCAACTTTTTTTTCACTGAGGGCCATACTTAAAGAAGAAAAGAATGCATCTCCAGTGTTGCTTGATTTAGATTAGGAATTTGAATTGTTCACTTTCCTATATATAGAATATTTCACTGGTTTCTAAGCATTTCTGACTGATTAGAGGATGTAAACCATTGGCACATAATTTGGCTCAAACTAAGAAGAAATGTCTGTAAACAAGCCAGAAACACCAAATATATTAAAAATTACAGTCTAAGTTTTTAATAAAAGAACTCTTTAACTTCGCAACATTCCTTAAATTAGGGTTAAAATCCAAGAATCTTGAAGTTCATGTTTGCAATGTTATTTTAAATATTATTTTGTTAGTTTATTGTAATTTTTATTAAAAACACAGCTGCAAACAGATGCCTCTTAGACATTAACAAAACTAATGTAAGACTAACACTTATTCTCATAAACGTACCAGGAGCCTGCTTACAACAGGCTGAGGGCTGCATCTGGTCCTTGGGCTGCAGTTGGCCCAGGTCTGCTCTAGAAGCCTTCATTCACCATATAAAATAAACTCAAAGTAAAATAGAAAAATTGGCTGGTTAAATAGCAAAGCAATATTTTCTGTTGACTACTATATTTTTGCAGCCTTATATACATACCTAACATTTTTCAGCGGCCTTGCTTCTAGTAGAAAAATTAGAATAAATATTTAGTATTTGGTCCCACTTTGTGCTTGATGTAGATTTCATCTTGTCATAGTTTGATCACTTTTGTGCAGTTGTGAATTCCCCCTAAATGTCATTGCCTGTGTGCAAATGCAGCTGGAAGTGTACTGACCTGACCTAGACACTACATCACCTCAGTATAATGTCATATATAATAAGATTTAATGAGATTATGCAATTGATGTGATGAGCGTTGTATATCCAGTGACTTATGTGAGGAGATGATGACCTTGGATCCTCAGACTGTAGATGTATGCACCCAGGGGAAGACGCTGAGAACATGTGGTTTACAGGAAATAGTGGGTCATGTGTGACGCTCCTGTGACACAGAGGTGAGAGAAGAGACACTCTGCTCATGACTGATGCATAAAAAGGTGTCTTAGCCAGGTTAATAGAGATAACACATAACACAAAGAAAATGATTTGAATTTAACAATATAAATGTTAATGCATTTTTTTATATGGATTCACAATTCCATACAGGTCACACATTGACCTAATAAAGGAAGGTACTTATAATGTAAAGGATGTGTAAGTGCTTAACTTCTGGTGAGTCATGTTAAGAGACATTGAACATGCATAATCTGCCATTAGCTGAAGTCATCAGGCTCAGTGACAATAATCTTTTAATGCTGCTGGGTGCCCATGCTTTTTAACCTGAACAGGCCAAAATGAATAGGGTCTTTTCTTGTGACACCATAACACTCTATTGGCCAGTTTTTTGTTCTACAAGACTATAAAGACATTTTGTGACATTTGGTAAACATTTTACAAGATGTATCAAAATATGCAAATGTCACAGCACAGCTTGTAAATAAAAGTTTTCCACCAGAAACGTTACAAAGTACATCTTTAAATAATCTTTGTCTCACAATTAAACCTTGTTGTCAGAACCTTCTTGACACTGATGCAGTGTGATGTCAGTCTAACAGCACATCTTTAAATTACCACAGCAGCTCTGATAAAGAGTCTGTGCTCAGGTCACTTCAAACTTTTAATGAAATAACTTTATCTAGTTACTTGTTTTTTCTCAGCACAAACCTGTTTGTGCCAAGAGGTGGATTTTAACAAGATAGATTAGTGCATAGCACCGAGCAGTGGTTCAATTATAAAAGCATTTAATAGATAATTTATTAATAGAGGTTACTTTTCTCCACCATTAACAACATATACAACATTATAAACTGTGGGTCATTTTTGTGGGTCATGAATTCCTTAAGTGGTGATTATACACTCCATCCATTTTCTTTAGGGGAGTTAGGTCAAGGTTACAGTCTGACAAAGAGGTCTTTCAGACTCTTCCGCCAGTTCGCTGGGCAGATCTGTAGACTTTGCTAGACCATAGACATGTAGAGGCAGTGCATCCAGTGTGTCACCTCTTGTCCTGATGGGACATGAATACAGTACACATCTATGTGGAGATCTATGCTTACTTGATCTGGCTCTTTCAGACATGGGGGAGCTGAAGTCTTCTCCAAACTTTATGTGACAGATCTTCTCATCATCTCTATGGGAGCATTTCATTTTTACAGTTCATATCTATTGTCTTATCCAATTGGTCATATATAAATCTCATGATCATAGGTGAAACTAGGAACAAGTTTGAGGATAGCCCTTTTTTTTTTAGATGTTCTTGCTTTGCCTGGACTGCTCATTGGTAGTAAATGTATCTGTGTTCATGAAGACAAGCAACTGTAGACTTACCACAAACCTGCACCTTTAATTTCAGTTTTCTTTACTGTATACTTTCTGGAAAGTGAAGTTGCATCAAAAATGTCACAAACCAAGTCAAGTAAGTTTTATAAGTGAAACCAAAATCCTTAGTCACAGTCAGAATAACGAAAGCTGTCGTCAGAAGCATTTTCAAACTCAATTAAAGCCCTCAGCAGTAGCAGCAGTCGCGTACGTGGCCATGGTAAAGTGACCTTGGAGAAACTAGAGGAAACTGTTGCCAAGCAGTGACAAACTCAAATGGCAGGAGCGACAGGAGCCTGCTGCACTGCGACAATAAAAACATGAGCAGTACAGATGTAGCTGTCGCGTGCAACAGTTTGAAGGGAAACTGTAGACTAAAGGGTAAGCGGGAGTCTGTTGTGAAGTTCAAAATTGTAAGTGGGGCATTTTGGTTAGTTGGGTTATTTTCAAGTCATTTCTTGAAAATCATATGTTTTTGTAAATCCAATCCAATTTTATTTATATAGCGCTTTAAAAACAGCAACAGGGTTGACCAAAGTGCTTTGCAAAATACAACATAAAAACACAAAAGAAAAAGCATCTAGTTTGTTGAGGGCTAACAAGTCAATTCAAAATGACTCTGTAGCTTTCTGTTGGTGGAAAATCATCTGCATAATCCCTTGGAAATACTTTGTGACATTATTTAGATTAGCTTAATGCCATATTGTAAAAAATGATCACTAAAGAAACACAATTTCCATAGAAACAAGCAACAGAAGACATCTTTCTTCTGGCCACACCAAGTCCATTTTTTTCTAGCACAGAAAAAAAGAACATCTGGACATTAAATACATGTTTTTCTTCAAATATTTTACATGGTGGGCTTTTAATAAGTGACAAAAAAGTTTAAATATATGAAACCTTGCAACTTTGTGATAAATACATCTGTGAGAATTTAAAATGAACTATAATTTAAAAAATATAATTTAATCTAAAATTTGCGAACTCAAAGATGAAAGACCAAAACAAATAGGCGAGTCTCCTTTTTGAGTTTGGATGAGCTGTTCCATGTAACTGATACATTTTCTGATAATCTAAGTTAGACTTTCTTGAAAGATGTGAGTGTCCACCAACATGAAAACTTGCCATAAGTCCTGCTGAGAAAGAGTTCAAAGCAGGTTCACCAACTGGCTCTTAGCTTTACTTCACTGAGCACAGCCAATCAGGTTCAAGAACAGGAAAGCAATATGTCACCAGCATAATTAATCAAAATCTTCACACTTCTGTGGATATTGAGAATACATTAGCCTATGAGGTGCTGTTGAGGGCTGATGAATTTATGACTTTGGTGCAATATTGAGGCAGGAATTCTACATATTTGTGATTTATTAAGATATTTTTGTCAATACCTTTGCGTATATGATTAAATGGTAGACAGTTTTAGCCATACTGCTCAGAACTAATTCATAAAATAGTTTACAAAAATGTGGTGGGCTTTAGTGAGGTTCAACAACATCACAACCTTAAATGCACTGAAAGCCATTAATAGACTTTTCACAGCAGCAATCAGAGCATTACATTTGTCATTGATCTTCTGTTACGTCTGAATAATCCAGCTCAAAAGCAGTTTGGATCTGCGCGGCTGTAAAGTGAATTAGCGACGATATCAGCGGATCGATCCTAATCACAGCAGACTTATTATCCTGCACAAGATGAATGGAGCTGTATCAGAGTCAGCGATCAGAGATGACACAGCATTGCTCTCTGTTTAGCCACAAATCTATGACACATTAGCTTCACTTGACACGACAAAGACATAATCATTCAAACTCACTTCATATGTAGGGTCATTACTTTTGAATTATATATGAAAACTGTCTGGACATCTGAATCATAAAGGGAGGACAAAATGAATGGAGCCTTTTGTAATATTTGTTCAAATCTTATATTAGTTTAGTTCTAAAGATATTTATGACTTTCCTTAATGTTATAGAATAGAGTTAGCTGTCCATACAGCTGTATTCAAAGAAAATATTTTTGCATTTTATGCTGTAAATGTTCATAGTTCTAAAGGGGCAAATACTGTATCTTATTAATGTATGTATAAAATTCAGATGGAAATGAGTTTGCAGTGTCCTGCCTATGTCTAATAATGTCTCGTTTGTTGACCTTGTCATTCTCCAGTCGGACTCACTTGCCGAAATGGAGTCAATCATGCTAGTTGTTAGCTTGACTATATTTTCATTGTTTAAACTGCAAGAAACGGTAAATGTTATTTGTCAGTTGTAACCTGATATCGCCAATCATATGAGAATAAAAAACGTCAGTTAAGAAAGTTTAATAACATTTATTTTTGTGAAAGTCTCGTACAATTTCGTACTTTCTACACTCATAAAAAAATCATTCAATTTAACACTAACGTTGGTGACCTTGAAGTTTCACTGCTCAAGATGTTTGCTCTGTTTGCACTTTTGACTCAATTCAGCACTGACTCAGATTGAGGAGTGACAGAACCTATCTCCGCTAAGTTTGTTATTGTTAGTATTGTGGCTAACTGCCATTAGCATACTGGCACATCTTGCTGTTAACAGCTGTGAAAAAAGCTTAAAACACATCAGAGTGGACAATTCAAAAACTCAGATACTTGAGTGAAACATTGTAGACTGATGTAAAAAGTTTAAAATGAAATATGTCTGTTTGTTAACATTAAAAAAAAAAAATCAAGTATAGAACTTTTAATGTCATTTAAAATTGATTGTATTTGCAGATTTGTTGTTTTTATGAGATCCCCTAAACAAGAAGGTAAATCTCAAGGGACTTATCCTCCAAACAAACAAAGATTATATTTAACCTTTAAAAAAAAAATCTCTACCTTTTCAAAGCCACCTCGTGTTTTCTGCATGAGCTCACTTCCAGTCACATCCTCACCTCCCTCATCACCGCCGTCTGCAATTAACCACTGTATGACTGCACTCGGCTCCTCTGATTGGTACAGATAGGTGAAGGGGCGGTGCTTGTAGATGGAGAAGGCATCTGGTTGGTTTAGACACGTGCGCTTTGCAGGTGGGAGAGGCAGCAGCATCAGAAGTGGAGCAAAGAGGTGCTTCTTTCATTTTGTCCTGTTTTCTCTGTGGACTCCAGCTGTGTCACACTTTCACTCTGGAGTAGTTTACTAAAGAAACAAGGCAAGGAACTAGGAAATAAGAAGGAAAAGCAAGTGTCTAGGAGGTGAGTCTTAATTTGTTTCTTAAGCTTACGATCACTAAATTATAATTAGGTGGAAGGCACAAACAAATTTGATTTACCTTTATAAGTTATTATAGTTCAAATTGAACACTCTCAAAAATAAAAGGTAATTTTGTTCTTATATGTAATGTAGATAAACTTAATATTTCAAAACTGGGAAAAAAAACATGTCATTTCGAGCTGACACCAGAATTTCCATTTTACCTAAAGTTAAACCAATAACAATTTTACTTTGATAAATAGGCATCGTACGTGTCTAAACCCAGAGACATTAGCTGGCACGACTATTTTTTAAATGTTATTAGAAGATTTGATTTACTGCCTTTGAGTGGCAAGTTTTTAATTCGTTTTGCTCCTTTGCACCATTAATTTTTCCCTTTTTAAGTTGTGATTTTCATTTTTATAAGTGAAGTTTAAACTAGCGTTTTCGGCTAGCCTAATGTTAAACAAATTGGAATTTTAAATATGCTAGATCAAAACTACTATAGTTATTTTGAGACCATTAGTTTTAGTTTCTTACTTGGTCATTTGTGTACTTTTTCACATTGTTTTGGCTAATGTATCTCTGCAACATTTCCATGGTAACCGTTACATTTTGATGTTCCATCTTGAGCTTTATAAACACTTTCCATAGATACAGACCTTGTTTCATTCATGCTGTGTTAAAGGCTTTTCCGACGTTGGCTTTTGAGACATTTTCTTGCATTGCTTGTATTATGATGTAGCGAGCAGGAGTTCGATATGGTGTCCTTGGTCAGACAATAGAGTTAACAAGTCTCTGAATGCACTCCTCCACACGTTTTCTAATCTATGGTGTGCAATTCTGCTTAAATAATAAAAAATATACTCAACAAATTATGTTTCTTCTACTATTTCTTGATTTATTTATTTTTAATGGCTTGCTTGGATGACAGCATAATAAGAATCAAGTTTTCTTTGTGATTAAGGCCAACGAAGATCTGCTTTTATTGTGGTGAATGTTTGTAAATTCTTATATATGCCATTTACTTTATTGGTACACTGTATAAATGAATAACGGTCTGTTTTGAGATCTGAATGTTTATGTAAACTTCTATGATCTCAGTGTTAGCTTTGCTTTAGCTGCTAACAGCCTCCTCAACCCAGACTTTGTGAAGAAACGAGACCTCCAGTTCTGAATATTGTATGAGATCATGTTTGCATGGATGGATAAAGCCTCAGCACTCATCTGAGAGGCCAGACTCGTGGAAAACAAAGGGAACTCATTCAAAGAAGCCTGATAAGACAATATCTACAACACTTACAGTAGATTGACTGAGGTGTTGTTGTTCTTAAATAAGTTGGCTTATTCCAGTGACCTTATTTGCTGTGAAATTACATTGACTGGATGGATATCTTGTGTGAAAATGACAAAGTAAATAGAAAAAACAAAAATTATGAAACCAAAAGAACATCTTAGGATATAATATATTTTATTTTGCTCTGAATGAACCTCATGTCCTTTGGCTCACTAATATAAAGTTTGTTTTTAGAATCTGCATATTGAATTCTTCCTGCAGTTTCATTGGTGCCAAAAACCAGACACCTCACCTGTATAAGACTACAGATCTGAATAAATGTGCATTGCTTTGTTAGAGGATGGAAATGACCAACCAGGGGAGGTCATGTGGCTCGCTGAAAGTACAGGAAAAAGAAGAATCAAACTTTCACTAACAAGCCACTAGAGGCTTCAAGCAGTTGAAATGGTCTATAAAAATTCAGTGTTGGCAGACAGGGTCATATCAGAGCTAAAGTTATAGGCTGCAGATTAATAGTAAACTCCTTCTGTTTATACCTGATTTGAAGCCCTATCAAATAGACTGTGTGCATGTAAGGTGTTTATAACTTGAAACAATTTCATAAACACACTGTGGTCCTTTGATGAAGTTCTCTCCTGATTTGTAAAATATTTAACTTGTTGTTTGAGAAAACCATTCACAACTCACTTTTCACTGTCTGATCTTAAAGCAATTTTTAATTTTAGACTGAGGCAGTGAAAACCCCATAGAAATGAACTAAACAGGAAATGAACATTATGGCAAGATGTTACAATTTTTAAAATAAACAAGCTAACTGACTTCAATGCACAAAGTCAATTTGCCAGCGTTTCAACATCAGAGACTTTAGGTGCACTTACACTAGGGTTTTTATCTGTGCCGTGCTCAAGCCCGATTGCAGAAAATGACCCGTACTCACACCTGCACAAGCGAACCAAGCCACAGGCTGGTGACATCATCCTCTACCGTTGTTTGTTTACATGTCATGCAGAAGCTTGGATCAAGTGCTGAGGTACTAATGCTGTAGCGGCGAAAATAAATCCTGCAAGCCGTTATATCTTTAATTTAATAAGGCAGACATGAGTTTTGTGTGTTGCTCGTTCCTTCGTCAGGCTTTTGACTAAAAATCACGCAGAGAAGCAAAAGCAACAGGAGATGAGAGACTTCAATGTTCTTATATGCTAAAGTCATGCGTGTGCGTGTACATGAGTAATTGTCCCGTGCTCTGGCCCACCTCTTCCAATCAAGTCAGATCTGCGCCGCACCGCGCCGCGCCGCGCCTGAGCACGGTTCGTTTGCACTTACTCTGTACAAAAGAATCACGCTTTAGGAATCATCTGGGCTTGGGTACGGTTCTGTTGTGCCAGTATGAGTGCACCCTTTGCCACAAGCTCTATTTTTGCTATGGTAACCATACAGGGATTTGTTTGATAATAAGTTTTAGATGGAGTACTAACCGTTAAGTGCAGAAAACAACTGTTATTAGTTAGTGCAGAAAGTTAGGGTTAAAAAGCCTGTTCACCACGCAATTGTAAACAGTGTGTCATTAGAACACAATTTCCATTTTTTGCATGTGTATTTCACGTGTTTCTGTCCCAGTTCATTTCAATGGTGAATGTAAAGACATGTTATTATTCATGAAGACTAATCCTAAATAGGGCTGGGCACCAAAAAACGGTTCCTACTTGGAACCGACCGAAAACGTTCGGGAAATACTGGAACCGAAAACATGACGCACTTTCGGTGCCATTTTTCCATTTTTCGGTTCCTTGGCTTTAAATCTCCGCGTCAATAAGCAGACAAAAGAATCAACAAACAACGACAGAACTACGCTCCACAAACAGCAAAAACACCACGTAACCTGCTACAATGTCACGGCAATTCACTTCTTATGTTCTCCCAAACAAACTGCGTAACCTTAGGACAGCTAGTGGGACAATTCACGTCTCACTTCTTCCAAACAGACCGAGCCCTGCAGCTGCAAGTGTTACAAAAAAACCGCAGTGTTTTGGCTTACCTTTTTATGTAGAAGAAACAACGGGTCCATATTCAATTAGAACAGTCTCCGGTGCGAGCCTTTTTGTCAAAAGTGTGCGTGTTGAGCTTCATAAATCTTTGTGATCAAATCAAAGTCTGAATATTAGGCATAAGAATGTCGCCAAACATATAATATAATCCAAATGTTGCCGTAACATCCTCCTGCGCGTCGCTGCAGTTGAAAGAAGAATCCCAAATGTGAACCACTGTGGCGCGTCTGTACTGCAGCCAAATAAGTCTGAATAAGAAATATATGTAATCCAGCCTTCTTCATTTTTCCCTTTGTCTCCAGGTAAAGTGAGGAGTGGAAGTTTTTTTGTCAAAAGCCTTGTTGTGTCGCTCCTTTGTTCCAGTGCCGTGTGTGGCGAGAAAGTGAAAGTGAAACTAACTTGCTCCATGTGGCAGTCCTGAGAAACAGCTGATTCATTTGCATGCGCTTTTGTGTAGTAGGTTAACTGAACAAACTAAAAGTGTGTTTAAAATATAGTTTGACAAATGTAACATTGTTAAAAGGCAGAAAAAATAATTTTGGGCTTATAATTAATATTTGAAAAAAGCAAGAACCGAAAAAAGAACCGTTAAGGAACCGGTCCCGAAAAGCAAGTACCGTTAAAGTACTGGTATCGAAAAAAATCTAACGGTACCCAGCCCTAATCCTAAACCTAACCAACTCCAAGCCTCAGACCTAAACTTACCCACTTTTGTAACTTCAGAGAATTTGTCATAGCATAGTATTTATCTGCAATCCATGAGAACACATTGCGTTAAAAAAACATTTAATGTGACACCATGTAACTTTGTGGTGGTGAAAAATCAAAATCATAATTCTACTGAAATAGAAGGTAATAAAATATTACTTTGTGATGTTCTTCATTGATATAGGCTGCATCAGTTTCATGCCTTAGCGTATTATAGAATAAGATTACTAAAAGAAAAACATTTTAATGGAAACAAGCAAGTGGAGACCCTCCTGAAAAACAAAAGAGGTGAATTTCAAAATGCAAGACTGCAAAGAGTAAAGACAGTTATTTACACTCAAGGTTTTTCATCCAACAAGTGCAATCAAGTAAAAATAAATAAATAAATAAATAAATGCTTTTGCTCAAGTCTATTTTTTGGCTAAAAAGTTATACATGTAGCTTTAAAATTATATTGAGCAACACATTAAAAAACAGAACTATTCATAATGACTTTGTAAATCCTAAAGCTATAGGTGCTACAGGTTGGAGATCCTCCTTTATGGTATCTGTACTGAAAGTTATTCCATTAAAAATGTGGTAGAGTCACTTAGAATCAAACCCTTTTCCACCTAACAATGCATCTGGGTGAATCTCTTTTTTTATAATATATTTTTTAATAAATCAACTATTCATGTGTTGTTGTTTTTTTTTTTTTGCAAAGTAAATATATATTTTAAGGGTTTTTAAAAAAAATGAACTTTAATGCTGGTGGAAAAGTGTGAAAAAAGTGTGTATTAACCTTTGTAACTAACATCCTAATTTCCAAATCCCTTTTGGCCACTAGCACAGCTTTAGAACATGGTTTTCAGACATAAGTGAAGCAGGCTCGCCACTTTCTGAACAGCCAGTCAGCTCTCATTCTAAAGAGTCATAATGACTCACATGACTTTTTCTTACAAGTTTGAAAAGATAAAATATTTAACAACACAACAAACTAAGAGAAAAAAATTTACCACAGCTTTAAAATACTTTTTTTTTCCCTTTCCTTTTTTCTGAAAATAGGAGAAAACTAATGGAGCTCCATAGTGTGTTTGCAATATTTTGTCCTTAGGGATCCTGCTAAATCAGCACTTTTTTAATTGAAGACATCAAATTGTAACATTGTATACAAGAGAATAGTTGGACACTGGTGTGCAGAATCGCAGTTGCTGATTCTTTCCAAATGTCAGCTCCTCAGAAGACCTCTCTCTGCTCTGTGGTGGACAAACTCGTCTCTGGGGTGATATTGAGGATTTGGGGGGGAATTATTCTGCACCATCTGCCCATTTGAGCAGCTTGTTTGTGAAATAAATGGGCCTAAATCCAGCTTCTAACTTCTCTCTGTTCTTTCTTTCTCTCTCTCTCTCTCTCTCTCTCTCTCCTCTCTCTCTCTCTCTCTCTCTCTCTCTCTCGATCAGACTCTCCTTTTTCTATCTTCCCTCTCTCACCCCTTTTTTTCTGTCTTCTGTCTCTATGCGTCCAACTCCTTTCTATCTCTGTCACCCCAACTCCTTTCTCTCTCTCGCTCTCTCTCTCTGTCCCTCTATTGTCCCTCTGTCCCTTTCAGTCTTGCTTCTCTCTTCTGCCTATTTCCCTATTGCTCTTTCACAGCCTCTCTGACTTTCTTCCTTTTCCGCTGCAAACTCACACCCCTTTTCTCAGACCCCTCACACACACTCCTTCTCACTGTCACGTGTTCTTTCTCTCTTTCTCTGACTCTCTTTTGCTCTGTACATGACTTCTCATGGTTAATTTACGTCGTAACACCACACACTCCAGGAGCCGTCCCTGTTTTCCGGGGGGTGAGTGAGTTCGCGTGTGTCTTTTCACCGGGACACTCGCTTACTAGCTCGCCCGCTCCTTCGGGACGACTGATGACGTTGCTGTGGTGATGCAGGGTCCAAAAGCAGCGGCGTGGTTCAGCACAGTTCTGTCAGAGCACATTTTAAAAGACCGGGACATGAAATATTCAGAGCAGTAAAGCCGTGCACAAGTTTAAATGGGCTGGTTATGTCACACTCCTGTTTGGGACAAATTCAAACGTAGAAGTTTGGTTCATTTGCAGAATTATAAATGGAGTGACACTTTAAAATGAAACTACTAATTTATCAAAGGTCAAGTGTCAGTACAAATAACAGAGTACTTAAGCTTCATAAATGCATATTCAGTCATAGCAGCTGTAGCACATCTCTCTCATTTCCTCTGATTTTGTGTTTTCTTTGTGTGTTTTCACATATTTGATAAGACACATCTGCACTAGAAGAACCACATTTTTCAGGATACTTAAAATATCACCTAGTCAGGACCTTTTTTTTGTTTTGCACACAAATTATCTTGACAATCACTTGAGAATGAAGATTGTCCTTGCCATTTGTCTTTGTTTTTATTCTTTCTTATTGCCTTGAACAGAAAACCCAAATGATTTAGTTTTAAGACTTGTTAATGTTGACTGGTTGAGTGGCTACTGTATTTTGAGAGGGGTTAATACCTCTTAACAGGGGTCTTAACAGGACTTACAGTTAATGAAGCCTTTGTATTCATTTATAATCCAATCTTTCACAGTAGTTCATTTAGCTCTTTATTGTTGTGACCCTGCTTGTGTAGATATATTGGAGTCTGGAGAGAGCCGGCTGTTTTGATCTGTGGATTAGACTAAAGTCACTCAAGTGCAGCAGCTCCATCTGTGATCAGTCTGTGAGGTGCAAAGGCCAACAACAAGCAGTCTGTGATAAACAAAAATTAAGTAGTGTTTAATTACAAATAGTGAAAGCATGCGTTTATTCTTAAGTCATTTGGGATGTGAAAGGCTATCTATAGGAGATGTTATGTAGTCAACTGAAGAAAGTTTTGCCTTGAGATATGTCACGGGCAAAGTCAGTAGGATCAGAAACAACTATGAAGAAACACAAGTAAACAGCAAGGAAAAATGCAGACAAAAAAAAGCACATATTGACTTTTTGAGTTTTTAATCTTGTAGTTATAACAAAGTAAAAAATTGGATGTAACTAATTGTAGCTTTACTTGTTCTGTTAGCCCGTCCGGTGCGTGTGGAGCTGAGTGCTGTGACATGTCTGAGGACTACAGCTGAAAGCAGGAGTGTGATGAGTCTGAAGGTTAAACAGAGGAGAAAGGGACAGTTCACCTTGTGCATATCAGAGAAGACAGAAGGACACTGGTCTATGGGGAAGCTCTGATAGGTCAGGTGACATCATAGCATCTTAAAATGTCCTTAGCTTTAACATTGAGCTGTCATTTTGTGTTGTAGTTCATATGTCTGCCTACATGAAACAAGAAAAAGCACAAAGTTCAATGTGTTATCTTTCAGTATAATTAAGTGAACACTACTTTTAACCCTTTAGGCACTGGGATTTACGGTATCCAATCCCATAAATCTAGATATTGTAAACTTTCACCTGTAGAATCCAAACAGTTATCTCTCTATGTTCTTTTGCACAACCACTGGTACAGATTAGAATCATGAACTGTTCAAGTTACTGAAACTTACAGAAACTGAGAATCTGGAGTCTGAAATGACTTGGTGCAGAATTGCTACTTTGGTGCCTAAAGGGTTAGATATTATTCAAAACCCATTACGGGATTGTTGTCAATGAGTTGCAATTATGTTTTAAAACCCCTGACTACTTGCCTGGAAAATCCAGATGATATATAAAATTCAGCAGACATCATTGACAAATTAATTTGCCAATCAGGGATGAGTATTGTTTCTTGTATGAAAACCACCATTGCTTATGATGAAAAACATACATGAAAAAATATGGTGGAAAAAGTCATGTTAAACTGTAAAACATTGCAGATTTCTTCAGAATCAATCAGCGAAGCAATGTGAATTTAGCGAAGATTTTGGTCAAAATGATAGACGACCAATCAGCCTCTTTGTTTCATGTGTGTCACACAAGTAAACTAATGTGATTGCCTGGTACATTGTGGAATTGATCTGAAATGCAGGCGGGGGAAGTGGTAACCAGATCCACTCTTCGCAATTTGCTGAAGCTCTGGATCCCAGGCAACTGATATACACGAATAAAGATTTACAGTTGGGGTAACCAACTTTTTTAGTTGTAAATTAGTGTTTTCCACAATAAAGTAAATGATAAATGCAGCATTTTGTGAAAAAATTAGGCCACTCAGGACTGTCTGAATTGATTAATAAAGAATTTTGGTTCTAATCAGGAGCCGAATGCTGTGCTCTGATTGGCTGTGCTTGGGTGGTCCTCTCAAGTTTCACTTTGCTGTTGTAAGAACCAAAAATAAAGGCATGTCGATATTAATCATGTGTCAAAGGATTTAGATGAGGAAGTTGTCAGATTTAAAACCTAAATTGTGTTTGCAGTGTGAAAAACAGTTACCCCACCTTTAAGTTTGCGTAGCAATCTAAATCAAATAAAGTTCATTCATGCTGTATATAGGTTATGTGTTTAGCTATTTCTTTAAAAAAAATGTGATTTTTCCACAGAAAATGGACCCGGCCCTTTTGATGATATAACAATGTATTACTTGGTCCTTTTATTCTAAGGAATTAGTCAGGGATGTACAAAATTGACAAAAACAAACATTTTTTTCCTCATCTCACTAATGAAATTCAGACAACATTATGTCAGTCAAACAGAAATGTGTCATTGTTTTAGTTTGATATTTTAATAGATAGTGGTCACTTTGTAGTATGTGATAGCGGCATAAGTACAGTTGGTGGGCAAGAGTCAGCTTTTCCTATTAATAACATTGTACTTTGTCAAGAAATATCTAAAAGATCATTTTACACATTTTTCATCTGGTGATTTCTAATAGTGACTAGACCCATTCACTTTTTGTATTAAACAATACTCATTTTTGCTGGCAAACGTGTATTGACGTGTCGACAATATTCATAATGTTA
This sequence comes from Mugilogobius chulae, assembly GCA_038363315.1. NCBI lineage: Eukaryota > Metazoa > Chordata > Actinopteri > Gobiiformes > Gobiidae > Mugilogobius > Mugilogobius chulae. The sequence continues at coordinate 15,374,888 of CM076406.1, read as the reverse complement.
TCTAAAATACTAAACTGCTCTATAAATAGTCCAACTTATTTTAGAATATTTGAATGCATGAATTTAGAATTGAGCTATAGTAAAGTATACAATGTAGTACATTAAAGCAAATCTGAAGCTAATATTTCTTGTCTGTTTTCAACTTAATCATTCTTGGAGCACTCATTAGTTCCTTTCACACGTTAAACGCATAAATGATTTACAGCTTATACCTACATGGTGCATTTGTCGTCACAGTATCCACAACACTTAAAGATTATTTGTCTCTTACAGCCATGTCTCCTCCAATTGTTTTTACACCTGAAGCTCAACAACAACAACAACCTCCATTTCTTATAAAAACACATTTCCACCAGGATAGATTTGTTTTCTCCTGACAATCTCTCAACACATTACACATCAGTCTTGGAGGACTGGCTTTGAAGTGAAAGAAAATGAAAAATAATGGCGAACGAAATGAAAAATCATTGCACAATCCACATCTCGGAAATTATGTTTTAGATTCGATACATAAAAGCAATTGTTTCTCTTTTCGTTCAATTGTGTCCTAAAGCCAATTTTGTGTCTTGTTATGAATAATGTTCAAACATGTTCTCACTGCAGTCTTTACTTGGTACTTTCTGCTCTTTTCATTCACCTTATTCAGCCTCGCCCACTTTTAATTGGCATTTACTTCCTGCTGAACTGCGATTTGCTTGTAAAATTCTTTTCACTGGGTTTGTTTTACTTGTCATTCCACCTATTTGAGATTGCCCAGTGAGACAGACAAACTACCATGTTCACTACTTGTACATTAAATAAGCTGAACAAGAAGTGCCCTGTCAGGAGTGGGTGGGGCGGAATAAGGTGACTAGTCTACTAAAAGTATCTTCATATTGTGACTACTGTGTGTCCTGTTATGTCTCTTTGTTTTTGGTCAATGAGCCTGTGTGTTTTGACAAATAGATTCCCATTTTCAGCGACATTTTGAAATAATAGCTTCATAGAACACACAAAATGTGAATTGTGATGCATATAAAGCACAATATCTCCTCTATAACATCTAGTTTTTATTTTTTATAGTAGTCTTCTTCTCTCTATTTAGCACCTGCTTCTCGGTAGAAAGATTTTAATGTGCTGCTGTAAGCTTTATCTACAATTATCTTTTATAGACATTGATTTTTTTTTGTCTTTTTGGTGAGGCATAACTTTTCCAAATCAATAACTGTAACATCTCCAGACTCTCGCTGCTTCAGTTATTTCTGTTCACAATCTTTTTGAACCAAACTCATTGTTCCACCATTTTGAATCAATATGTGAGATTTTACTCAACTTCTACTGAAATGGAAATATAATCTGAACTTGTTGGTAAAGTTTATAGACTTTTGCTTTGCTACTCAGAATTTGATTTTTATTATGAGTAACTTTTCTTTTCTTTTCTTTTTTTACTAAGAATGACACATTAACAGTAATGTCTTGTTTGTCTCTTTTGACTGGTTATTGTCTTTAGTACAAAAATAATTAGTTTATAGACACTGGCTGAATCTACTTTGATCAGATTTATTATGAAATAAAAGTGTAAAATGTAGCTTTTTCAGGTTGCTATGAAAACCGGACTAAAAATCATTCATCTCTCTCTTCCTCGTTTATAATTTGTCCTTGTTTTCAGAGCAGCTGCATATCCCAGTGTGATCAGACGGGCTGATAGAGGATGATGGCTCTAAATGACTTTGTGGATTTGAACGCTGATGATTTCTGACAGTTCATTTAGTGCAGATTAAATGTCTGTGTTTGAACCATATGTTCCTGGTTTAGAACAATGACTGCAGCGACAGACTGAAAACTCCAGATCTTCTGTCCTTATTTAGCAAATGAGAAGCTTAATGACTGATAAACTACACAGTTTCAATCTAAAGACTAACATTAATTGGGCTCCATTAAAGCTGTTATGGCCGAGTTTTAAACCGCTTTCTAAACACATTGCTAGAGTCTTATTTTACAAAAGTGAAGCTTTTTTCACAGCTGGAGCAGGGCCGGTTCTAGCCCACTGGGCTTGGGTGGGCAAGCAGAAATTTTGAGTGGGCAAATATAAAATTAACACGGTCCCAATTTTTTGTGGAAAAAGCAACTTGTATCAATCAAACAGCACAACAGTAGGTATTACTATTCTTTTACACACATGTTAAAAGTAAATTGGATGTGGGGATTACTTGCTAAGATTGTGCACTTACACTACAGTTTTTCTCAATGGCTTTGACACACTTGTCCAGTCAATTTACAAAACAGCTCACAAACAAAACTAAATGAAATTTTTTATTAAGGTACATTTTTTATCATCAAAACTCTCACACATTCTTCAGGTGTTTTCATGTGTTTTCTCATTCATATGACTTTACAGCTCATAAGCTTTAGTTCTGATCTCAGACACAAAGTAACCAAAGGTTCAGTTCAGTCATTGGGATTCACACTTTACAAAAAATAATCTGAATCTGGATAAGTTGTGCTTTTAATCTACAGTAAATTCAGACATATTTGTACAAAGCAAAAACAAACAAACATGAATTAAGCTACATTTAGGAAAACTTTCTGATTTGTGTTGATATTTTATCTAACTCTTTACAGTTTGCACCTGTGTGACTGACAAACCATTTAAACAAACACCACACTATATATTTAGTTTATATTTGATGCATTTCTACTGTCTGTGTTTTCTGCTCAGGCCATTGTCTCTGTTTGATCTTTCTGCTCATGGGATTTTAGAAGTCCTTTACCACACTGAACATGTTAGTTTGTGAATGAGAGCTGTGTGAGCTGTGAAAAATGTTGTAAATGATAAGACCACCTCAGTGTTTGATAAATGTTGGAATCAAGTGATCAAACCAAATAAAGTTTAAAAAAATGTGTCAAAGAGATTGAGGAAAAACTGTAAAATGCATGCTAAGTTACTACAGGTAAATGTTTAAATCAAGGTTTAAGACTGTCTAAAGGTGCCTTTGACTGAATTTGTTTTTATTTATACAGTATCTTAAAGATTTTTGCACTATTTCTATGTATGTTCTTCTATGGTTATATAATTTTATAGTAGCATTTAATGTATTTTATTGCTGGAAAGCTTATGGGTTGTATTTGTAGGAAAAGTACTTTATTATTATGATTATGGTTAGTGACATAACATCTGCAGATATGAGAGGTTTTCATTTAGGCTTTATTATTGCTTTCACTATTGTAGCTTGCACTTTTAAATGCAGCCTAATATAATACCAAAGTGATAAAACAAGATTCGTCATTCCAGTGGAATGTGTCTTTTGGCGTGACGTGAGTGCTAAAAAAAATATAGCTTGACACATGAGTTTCCCATGTGCGCGCGTCCCTCGCTACTCCGCACAGGGGGCGGGTCAGGACCTGGCCCGTCCACGCTGAACCATCCACACCGACAGGCACCGATTCCAGCCTCTGCGTGTAAAACTGAGCCGTGGATTAAGAGTTTGAAGAAGCGGGTGCCTTGCTTTAAGTCACGGATCTCACGGATAGCGTCTCAGAATTTCGAAACGAACTCAAAGCGCAACGCTCACTACACGCACGTGGATCGTGAGCGCGCACGGACTGAAGTGAAGCGAACGAGAGGAAATAAATGAACGTGCTGTTGTGCTGGCCTTTGTTTTTCTATCACGTTGCGCGCGCTTGAAAAGTTTTCCTATTTGATCCACGGAATAATGCGGACATAACCCAACGCGAAGAGCCCATCGAGGCAGCGTCAGGAGAGACGAGGTCTGGACTTCAGTGCGGGGAGTGACACTCACGGTACAAACACACACATACACACGCCTACACACTCCTGTGCCCTCTGCGTGTATCTGCATATAAAGAGGACGATTCCTGTGGCGTTTATTTAACCCAAATCGGTCTTTACACCGTGCGCAATGACGCGCTGGCCTGACATTTTACAGCACTGACCGGCACTTTTATGAATGACATGAATAAGGACTGATAGTCATATTTACACCAGCAATGTGAAAAGGTAAAAATACACATGATAAAAGTTTGGACAGCAGTCGAACAGTACCATGCTTGTTGTGTTGACGCTCCTCACTCACGCGCCTGAACGGCGGACAGACCGGTTTGTCACTGACCAATCTGATATGGTAAATGGTCTCTATTTATATAGCGCTTTTCCACCTTACAAGGCACTCAAAGCGCTTTACAGCCAGGGATCCACTCACCCAGTGTACGCAGACACTGAGGCAATGTGGGTTAAGTGTCTTGCCCAAGGACACAACAACAATCTACTCCTGCCATCCCACTGTGGCACCTGGTGTTCCGGCGGTCTCCCATCCAAGTACTAACCAGGCCCTTTCTTGCTTAGCTTCTGAGATCTGACGGGATCAGGCTTTGACAAGCAGGTATGGCCACAAATATGGGTTGACGCCCGGCGGCAGAGGGCGATTGGGTGGGCAGACCATCCGTCTGGGTGGGCACTGCCCACCCTTGTCTATGGCTAAAGCCGGCCCCGAGCTGGAGTATAGTTTTGCTGCACTATAATTCGATGCAGACAGCACACAGCAGTCTCATTTTGATAATGTATTTTGTTTCAGGGAAAAACCTGGTGAAAAATTGTCACCCTGTTTGTGTGTAATTTTTATTTTGATATTAACTATTGAGATGGCTCTGTAAATTTCAAGTAACATTGTTTTCTTTCACTTTTCTTTTTCTAGATATTCTCTGTAAAGTATTTGTCTTTTTATGATCCAGATTTGTTAGTGTTTTGCATCTCTGTGTCTACTATAAATGCCTTTTCCCTGTGTTTTTGCAGTTGGGACGACAGCAGTTCAGTGAGCAGTGGCCTCAGCGACACTTTGGACAATATCAGCACAGACGACGTGAACACTCCGGCCGCGTACTCAGGAGGAGGCAACAGTGGAGGCTCACGCAAGAGCAAGACTGGACAGGTCAGAATGCACAGAACAAACACTCAAAAAGCACAAATACTTTCTGACCATCACTCCAAAACACATTCATATTTAGTTTGTCTCCCTTTAGATTTGATCATTCATGGACATTGTTTCACCGATCTTTTGCAGTGTCAAAAATATATTTCCATGCAAGGTTGCGTACATTTCAGGTGGTCAAGTGATCTCATTCTTTCCCTCATTCAGGATGTTCAGGTAGCAAACCCAAAATATATCAGAATATATATAGAACACGCCACGCAAAGTAATAGTTATCCTCACTTTTCAATAAATCTTTTTTATGTGGTACTTTTAAAATGCCATTATAGTTTTCACTTCTTTGATTTCTTTGTATATATTAATCCATAAATGAACCCCATTCACAGCAGTGCTTTGTTCCATTCCTTTGTTCTGTTAGAAGCCTTTTAAACCATCTTTTATTGAACATACAGTATGTATCAAGGCAGGACACAGAGCAGTCTCACGGTCCTTCATCAAAGTTTGTATTTTACATAAAGCCAGGGCCAGGTGCAGTTTGAGGGATGACACAAAGTTAGCTCAAGGATACTTCTTTCTTTTTCTCTCTTTTCCCTCTCCTTTTTCCTCTCCATCTTTCTCCTTCTCTCTCTCGCTCCTCCTTCTCTGTCTCTCTCTCTCTCTCCATTTTCCTCTCTCTCTCTCTCTCTCTCTCTCTCTCTCCTTTATGAAGCACCATCTGTCTGTGGTGGGCTTCTTATCTGAACAAGGCTGTGTCAGTGTTTCCCAACTGAGAGACGGGACAACAGTGGGTCTAAAGATAGCACAGACATAGGGAAAAAAAATTGTTTTTTAGCATTGCGTAGGAGAATTTCAAGTTACTTATGTCAATGCAAACAAACATAGTATGAATTTAGGTAAATAAGTCAAAATGTCCCATACTCGGTTCAATTTAATAAATGTAATGTACTTTGAATGCACAAATGATAAGTAACTTGTATTCATTGCTTTTGTTTATAGTTTTGACATACACAAATATGATACCAAATGTATTGGAGTCTCATATTAATTTGTTATAATTCATACTCTGTTCAAGTGTCTGATCTTGAATAAATCTTTTCTTTGTGCTCATAAATATTTCTCCTGGCTTGACGTCACAGGTCAAAACATTTTGGTCTGACTGTATTATCAAAATAGAGTTCTTGTTGCCTAAGACATTGGGCATATTACTTTTATATTCTCACAACTTCAAATAACAAGACAAAGCCATAGTTTGTGAAATTATGACAATATTTTAGTAATGTTTTATGCTAATCCAAAGTTGGACAATCACACTCCTTTCCTGTAATACACTCTATATTCTTTAATAGCTCTACCTTAATGACCCTCATATGTCTCCCTCAGTCACAGAGAGGTAGCCGGTCGAAACATGCTGACCCAGAGGTGAGCAGTAGCTGGGTGGGAGCTGAGGATCTAAAGAAAGTGGAAGAGGAGCAGGACGCCAGCAGCAGCATGGAGCAAGGAGGTGGATCACCGCGATGGAAATCCTCCAACGTCTCTCCCTCTGCCCAGACACAAAGCCACCAAACCCACCAGCCGTCCTTGTCTCACCAGAGCCATCAGTCGCATCAATCCCACCAGTCCCACCAGTCCCACCAGTCCCACCAATCCCACCAGACCCACCAGTCCCACCAGTCCCACCAATCCCACCAATCCCACCAATCCCACCAGTCTCAGTACGATGAGCAGGGCCAGAAGGGGACAGCAGCTCTGGGGCAGGTGTCTCAGACCGGCTCCTGGAGAAGAGGCATGAGCGCTCAGGTCGGCATCACTCCACCAAGGGCCAAGACTCCATCAGCTGCTCTGAAACCAGCAGGTGAGAAAACAGGTGTTCTTCATAGCATGATCATTTGATTGATTTCACTTCCTGGTTGTGCATGGGCAGCAAACAAAAAATAATAGAAGTCACATAAAGGGTTGTCAGTAGCAAAGGACTATTTTTTGTTCCAAGATGACCACTGCTCCAGAAAATTAAGTTAAGCTGGAGATTTTATTCTGTCCCTAAACCTAACCCTTTTCTCTCAATCTAATAAAAAAATCTATTTATATTCAATCAATCAATAACACAGCTGAGAAAAGGACATGATCCGTACACACACTTACTAAGCTACCAGAATAGCTACGACTATAAAATTGGTATCTGTAATAGTAACAAAATAAAACATATCTATTTAGCATAATATTGTTTGAAATTAGTTATTTCATCTGAGTGTTTCTTCATGCAGGACATAGATTATACTCATCAAAGGCTAAAGTTTGTCTAATTTGCACAATAGTTATAATAGGTGGGTTTCACATTCTAGAATTCTTGGCAGTTATAAGCCAGATGGAGGGCAAGAGGCACTTTTACCTATTAATAACATTGGACTTTGACATGGAATAATTCAAAAACTATTTTGCTAATTTAAAAAGTGGTAATTTCTAGGATGAATAGACCCATTACACGTTTGCTTTGCAAAAAATAAACTGCATTTAAACAATCTTCATTTTAGCTGCCCTCCACCTCATTGAAATAACATTGGCCAGTAGAATGTTGTGATGTCACGTGAAACCAACCTATTACACTAATAAAAATAAATTACAACATTTTATCTGGTGGTTATATATTAGTTGTTCCCTAGTCAACAACTGTTGCTCTTTAAAACTAGATGTCATGAAAGTAGGTCTTATTGACATTTGGACATTTTTACTATATTTAGAGCAATAACATGCCTTACAAAACCAAAAACACTCTTCATATTGTTTATCATTTTAGAATAGCTGCTTGCATATGACTCTGGGTAGTGTTAGTCAAAGAGCTAATGCATTATTTATAAGTCTATAATGAAGGAGCAGCAGCAGATTCTGTGGAATATCTAAACATAGAAGTCTATTGGAGAGGGGGTTCAGCAGCAAGTTTTTCTCTGTCATCTCAAGAGTTCTGTTTGAACAAAACTTGAATTTGTTTCTCATGGTAAACACACTACCGTCTCCTGTTCTTCAACTGAATTTATGTTTCTTGCCAATTATAATGCTCATTGTTTGCACTTGGACTTATTTAAGCTACTTTCCTAAAATAAGTTTTGCTTTGATTCATGACAATAATTGTAGAAGCTGTACCCAATGTATTTTATTTTATTTTAATTTATTTCTGCAGTGGAGATATTTTGAAAAACAGTAGAGATAAAACAAGATCTCATGTAGAAAATGATCTGGTGAAATAGCATTTGAACAACAGACCCACAGAATATTCAAAAAAAAAAAAAGATATCAAATAAATTACAAAACAGTACTGTAAGTTTTATAGTCATTCACACATTTGGTGATGATATTGTAAATTGTATTGTCCATACTCCAGGCTTGCATCAAGTAGTTGTTAAAAGCCTGCACTACTAGAGACAATGGCCAAAACATTGGCTTACATAGATCATCTGTCACAACTCTTGCATGTTGAAGTTAAATATGGCTGGACACAAGAGTTCCATCTGGTACACCCCATTATGTCAGGTTTATGTCCTCATTACGCTGTTGTTTAAATTGTTATTGTATGCGTGTTTTTCTGTTCTATAAATATCACTTTAAATTACTTTGTGTATAAATTGTGCTATGCAAATGAACATGCCTTTCCATAATCTTTAGTCAGTACATTTCGTGGACTAAATTTATATTACAGCAAAAAAAAAAAAAAACACCAATTCACTTATGTTTATTTTTCATCTTTAGGCAAAACTGATGATGCCAAAGCTTCAGAAAAGGGCAAAGCTTCGTCGAAATCTTCCTCCGGGATCCAGCGCTCCCCGTCGGACGCCGGAAAGAGCAGTGGGGACGAGGGCAAGAAACCCCCATCCGGAATCGCTCGTCCCCCTACATCCGGCTCTTTTGGGTTCAAGAAACTCCCTGGTCCTTCTGGTACATTGATTACCTCCAGTGGCGCAACGTTAGGCAGCGGCTCTGCCACTTTAGGAAAAGCTCCGAAATCTCAATCCGCTCTGGGCAAAGGCCAAATTGTAGGCGTACGCAAAACGAGTTTGGACGGATCGCAACCTCAAGACGATGCCATTTTGATAAGTTGCGGAGGATCAAAAATGTCACTTCAATATCGGTCGCTACCAAGACCGGCCAAATCCTCAAGCGGAGTGGGGTCACGAAGTTCGCATCGTTCCAGCTCGAGTAGCATAGAGTCCAACGTTAGCGGAAAGTCAAACACCCAAGCCACCGGTGCGAAGAGAAGAGACAGCGGCAAAGTCTGTTCGGATCGCTCAAGTCCCATAACTATCAGTCAGACGGACAGTGGTAAAGTTTCAGACCAAGACAATGCTTTAACAGGACTCTCAACATCACCAAAGTCAAGTCCTACTTCTTCGGACAGTCCAGTCTGAGGCAGCCTGGGTCCAAGTATCCAGACATCGCCTCGCCAACGTTCAGAAGGTGAGATGTTCAAATTTGTATCCTGTCTTTTTGTCTAATTTGTGTGGTCATTGTTGCATACCTGTCCTGCATTTGGCACCAACCTATCATCCTTCATTGTTGTTGATGTGTAAATTGTTTTGTGTCGTCAGCGCCTTTTTGAAAGCAGGAATTTTTAGGCTTCTTTCTCAGATTGTTGGCCTTCCAGTGGAAACCTGTTTTTTCAGCCTTACTACTATTGCATTTATATTTAATTAGTATAATCTTTCAGTACAAACAGAAGGTCTTACTTATAAACTTTTGCTTCTTCAACTAGCAGATAATATTAGAAAATCCATACATTTATAAGTCCAAATTGCGCAGCTCTATTATATTTACCAACTATTTAGTGAAGATTAAAAAAAGGTATAAAAAAAATAAAATGGTATTACATAAAATAGACCTCTTTTTGCTCTTTGTGTGTCTGATATGTCGCTGAATGTAAGCAGCTCTCTGGATAAATGTGAGATTGCTTCACATTCAAAGTAACCAAACACTATATTCAGACACTATATCAAGCGGACAGGAGCTTTTCCCGCACTCGTTTTAAAGCCATTACATTGCCCGTGTCCAGACTTCATCTGCTTTCACCATATTTTACTGTGACAGGCTTTGACAAGTTGAAAATGGAGTGAGTAGAAATAAATATAGCAGACTGCGGAGTCGAAGTGTGCTAACAGAGCAGCTTATGCAAAACAGTAGAGTTCAGACAGGCTAAGCATTTGTGTCAATATTAGCGTGTCAAGTGGAGTTTTCGGTGAGTAAAGTGAAAGTAGCTGAGTTGTCGGCTGAATTTGCTTTTTATGCTACAAGTTGTGCCTTCTTTTCCTTGCCCTCCCTGTTGCTTGACGTCATTGCTTAAAAACCCTCACTGCTTCATATACCATTGGCTATTAACGACCCAATTGTCCTACAAAGTGCAGAGTATTTTTATAGATTAGATTATATAGATTAGTGTTAAAAAAAAATGTAGATAAATGCAATCTTATATTTGATAATCTGTGGATACATGACTGAATTAAGTTTATCTTGGTTTGAATTGGAAAACTCTTTGTCAACAATTTTGTAAAAATGTTAGATTTTTTCCTTCTTTTAAAAAATGTATTGTTTTTTGCTTATTTCCATTTGTTTTAGTAAAAAAAAACTACATTTACTATCCGATTTCAAGACTGTCGACAAGCTAACCAAGATAACCGTTCTTAATATAAACATTTATTCACTTATTATCTTATGTAAGAAGGTATTTTTTACTGTGTAAATGACCATAAATTAAACGTAAATTTCCAAGATAATTTTACTTTTGATTTGTTCAACTAAGAAACAAATTTTAGTCATTTCAAATGTAATTATTTGTCAATGGAGTAAGAAAGTCACATACATGTGAAGTTTATTTGCAAAAACAGATAACAAATGTTTCATAAAGTTTGGTATCCACCATATTTATTCTAAACATACAGTATTAATAATAGGGCAAGTTCCACTCTTGATTTAACACTGGCATCATTCATTTTCACTTCCAGATTTAGTCCTATTTTAAGACCCTCTTTATGTTTGTGCAAGTGTAAGCACAACCAAAGTAAATTGTAACTCTAATTTATCTGTTTTTGCAAATTAAAACTTATTTATACAGCCTTTAAGCCTATTACAACCTAAATCAAAAGGATAAACTTAGCAAGCGAAGTCAAAGCATTGTGCTACAAACTTCATTGAATAAATCTTGAAGCACAGTACTTTGTAGGACACACTAACCTCCCTCTCCTCTGATTCCCAAAACCTTTCTATTGCTCAGCAGATTGTCCTCCTCTGAGCATGTCTAAATTCTCTTATCTTCAGATTGTTTGGCTCTAAAGCGAGCAGCAAGGCCAGCACCCCGGGCACTCCTGACTCCGGGAAGTGCCCCTCAGCCCTGAGCAGCCCCCACGGGACTCTGGTGCGACAGCCCAGCCTGGACTCCCCCTCATCGGGCACAGGCAGCCTGAGCGCGGGGCCGAGCGGAGGGAGCAGTCCTCTGTACAGCAAAGGCCCGGAGCTGTGCAGTGACTCCTCGGGCCTGTCGCTGCCCTCCGCCACGCGAGCATGGAACAGTAAAGACACACTGAGCTGCCAGAGCATGAGCAGTCTGCACACCAGCTCCGAGTCCATAGACCTGAGCCTCCACCAGGGCCCCAAAGTGTCTCGCACCGGCAGTGTCAAGTCCACCCTGTCTGAGGGGTGAGTAGGGGAGTGTGGAGAGAGTGAACAGAGCAAAATGTTGTTTCATTTGAGGACAGTAATGTAGGATAGGTGATAGCAAACGTATATACTACCTCTTTGTCTTTAGAAATCTCAATCCTAATTCAAAACAAATAATATACAGTACCACATTATCATATTATATTACAAATAACTCTCAACAACAGGCATATGTACAATTTTTGCATCTTGTTGAGACTAGTGTTGCTTTCATGTGGTCCTTGGGAACTTGTAGATATGTTTTTGAAAGTTCAAAAACGCAGCTACACAAATTTGAGGAAAAAAAATGACTCAAAAATTGTGTCCATCTTTCCTTAAATGCTTGAGCTTTTATACTAAGCAATATATAATACATTTAGTATTAAAGATCAGTTGTATTTGTGACACTGATCCTAAAGATAGAAAAAAGTTTGTGGTTTTTTTGTTTTGTTTTTTATATATTGGAAGAATAATGTCAGAAACTCAAGCAGTCGAGGACCACATAAATGCAGTATTTGGTGGTGCACATTAAAGTATTATATCTAGTTAGTAATTCATATTTATATTGTAGAAGTTGTTTTATAAAAGATGCATTTTACAGTAAATACTATTAGCAGTAGCAGCCAGCTCTAGTTATGTTAATGTAGTTACATTTACAACACGTAAGTCTCATTGCCGTGTTTAATTTAATTGTCTTTCTGTATCATAGACATTAGCTTAGTATTATTGTCAGATTGTCCACAGTTTCCAAAATGAAACAATGATTTTACAAAGTATGTTTCTGGTGGGATCTTGTCTTGTCCTGTGTCATGTTTGTGTCTTATCCATTCATAAATTTCTCATTTATGTTACATGTAATTATATTTTTCTCATTGTACAATGCAAAAAAATAATTTCTATGTTAGTTAAAATGACTTAAAATCCAATTGTTGTTCCTAATTTGAGTATTTAATATATATAAGTATCCTATATTTAAATATAATCCCAAATATTGACAATTGTTTTACATCTTTCTTTAAATATGATTGTATCTCATTATTGAGCGAAGTATCTAATTATTGTAATAATCATTAGTTGTAGCCTTATGAGCCCATAACTGTAACCAAATAGCAATATTTTAGATTTAGATTTTTTGCTTAAATACTGTTATACTACTGCTTCTGCAGTTACATAGACCTGCTTTTCCAATTAATTTGCAATACAAACTATTATCCCATAAAATAATTAATTGGTCATAGATAAATAAATTGAAACAATCTACAAATTTCTATAGGTAACATATTAGGGAAACAAACATTATGAATATAGCTTGAACAAGTCAAATACTATGTGCAAATTATGATCAAACAAATCCTGAATATTCAAAGTCATTTTAACTAATGTGGTTATTGCTTTTTGCAAAGTAATTTTTGTCAGCAGTGTCCATCTAATTCATTCATCCTTGTTTTAACAGCATGCCCCTCGACAGAAACACTCTGCCTAAAAAGGGACTCAGGTACATTTTCATGTCTGCTGTGTGCGCTGACATAAGCAGGACAAACACACGTGCATGAGTTATGGGGCCACAGCGGGATGCAGTTTGTGTGGGGCTGGTGCACGGAGGAGATCGGCTGTGTGGTTATCTTTGCTGCGCTCACTTGGCAAAAACAAAGAACTAGACAAAAACAATATGGAAATAGGTGTAGAATTAAACTGACTAGCCAAAAAGATGCTAAGTAGACTATGTTGAAAGTTTGTGTAAAAACATTTCAGGCCTGAGTATGTTCATCTGGCTGCTGCTTTATTTACACAACTGTCATTATGCATTGATGTATATTAGGTTGGGATGAGATCTTGTGCCATGAAAATGTCCCCTTCAAATGTTTGTAAATGACAAAGAGTAAAGTGAATATAGAAGCCCTATTGTATAATGAGCAGAACGAATTAATGTCCTAATGTAATGGATGCAGTATTTAATCTGCTATCAGGTTTTTAATGCAAAAGCAAAAAGAAAATACTGTAAAACATGTTAATATTTGTGATATATTTTAATTGAGCGTAAATTAGTAAATAAGTCTTGTCTTGATCTTAAAAACCCAATCTCATGGCTCGTCATCACTCCCACTACTTGTGTCTGCTATCAACTTAAATATTTTTCATAATAACTTTAACCGTAGGATTAGAATTCTGTGTAGGAACAGGTTAGGGCTTTTATAATCAGATCTGCCTGCATTCTCCGTTGCTACAAAACTTATTTACATGCTAATTATTACCTTAACAATTAAACAATTATTACTCTTAACAATTGCTTTTAACAAGACCATGTTGAATGTTGTCAAGGACTGGTACCAGCCCAAACCATTTGGATAATTCACAATTAGTAATTCTCACTGAAGTTGCTAAGTGATTGGCAGCATAGGCAATGAATGCTGTGTTAATTATGTCTATCATCATTGAGGCCAATTGTTTATCTCCATGGAGATATTATTGTTTTCCTGGTATGCTGCACTGTATGGCAAAGACACACAGCAAAATGTCTGTTTATCTTTAGGCAGCACAAAATACCTAATTTAAAATAAACGAATATTTCAAAGTTAAATTTAAATATAGTGAATACTGCTTCAGGTAACCACACACCCGAATGTTTCTGCATGTTTTTCTGTTTTTTTCTTCTTCTAATTTACATACCATTAAAAGGTGTATCAGATACAGAAAGGGTTCCAAAATAGTTCAACACTGAAACCTGCTCTTGCATCACACACTGCAGGAGCTCTACCTCCAGTCAATTACACAGCAGTATTGGGAAGCGGGCTCACAGTGCTTTTTTTTATTATTTCAAGAATGGAATAAACAATCTCTCAAACAATAAATCGGAAGGACTTATGATGTTGTTAAGATAGTTCAGTTTTATTAAGCATTTGTGTTACATGGATAGAAGCTAAACAACTAGTTAAATTTATTTATTTTTTTTCCCCAGAAATACTGTTTTACTTTTTTCCCCATTGCTTGATGGTTTTCTTCCATGCAGTGTTTACATTTATAAGCTATCCAATCGTGTTCACAAGTGCATGGCTTTATAGCAGCCAAGTTTTCCTACTGCAGAAATTATTTAAAGCTGAAACATGTTAAATATAATCCCAAGGCACCAAAAAATGTCAATTAAAATGCAAAATGAATACAATATGTCAAGTTTGAGTTTGCATGCTTGTCCAGATTGTTGGCTTGTTGGATGACTCACTGCAATGCTTCACTTTGGGACAGCTGCTGCCTTGTCACACGTTTGGCCGGACTCATGTAGAAATCCAGTGGAATTAGAAGGGTCAGACGTGACGGCAGCTGTAATGGGGTTTCCATAAGTCCGTGCGAGCTCAAACGCAATGAATACAAACCAAATTATGATTCTCAACGGATTAAATGTGGCCGATTGTGGTTCAGATGATAAGAGGCGGCGTCTGCTGAGCTGCTGCTGCTGCTGCTGCTGTGGAGATGACAGAGCAGGACATGAATGGGAATGACCACAGATGATGAAGGCTACTGAATGAGAGAGAGAGAAGAAGAGGGTGGTAGAGATAGAGGAGAAAAAGAGAGAAAGAAACACACCAGTCTTAATAAATTGAATAATTTTATAATAATGTCTTTGTTAAAATAAATGTTAAACGAAAAATAGGAAGCAAAGGTAGTGAGGAGAGTGAGGGAGAATGGAGAAGAAACAGATAGAATGCAAAAGAAAAGGAAAGAGGAGGAATGGAAAAGAGAAAGGGACACAGAAGTGAGAGTGGATGAAAAGAGATCAGAGAGGCAAAGACGGGAAAGAGAGAGAGAGAATTAAGTTAAAGAAAAAAGCAATTGTGATAAGGGTAGTGAATATTCAGAAGAGGAGGTGAGTGAGTGAATAAGAGAAAGTAATGAAAGAGGGTGTGGCAGAACGAAAAGAAAAGATATAATGATGGGAGAGAGAGGAGAGAGAGGCAGAGCTGCATGTTGCTTAATCTGGCATGAATTGGATATTAAAGCAACACTATCTGACATGGAGAATTTAGAATGTCTTCAGGCGCTCAATGTAGCATTATACTCTATATTTGTTCACGTTACAGTCCGCAATAGAGCTCCTGCACTCATGTGGCCGCCATTAAGGCAGAGAAAGAACAGCAGTAACTGATGGAGTTTGGAGTTATCTGTCATTATAGTAATCCATCAATAACAATACATCTTAAAAAAAAAAACAAATTGGCACAATTTATTGTTAAGATGTAGCCCTGATGAGGCTTTTGTGATTTTTTTTTTTTTTTAAACAAACCTCTATATAATATTACTGGTAATGATGATTTAAACCAGGTGTGTCAAACTCAAATGGAGCTACAATCAAATAAATTAGAGTCAGAGTTGGTCAAGGGCCACATAATATAAAGCTAATATAGCTGCATTCAAGTTCATTTTAGGTTTTTTTGTTGTCACATCTCAGCAAAATAAGTCTTTATATTTCTATAGGCTTGTTATCTATTCTGGCCTAAGTGGCTCCTCTCAGCTCTAGATTTCCATGTATTCTGGGACCTGTAGTTCAAATTGTTTCTTATAAGGGGGCCACTACCAATATTAATCAGAAATCATTCTGGAGGCATCTGCATCTGGCCCTTGGATTACCAGTTTGACACCCCTGATTTAAACAATGTGATACTGATAAAATACTGGTACACATTATGCTCTGACTAAAAGCTTTTTGACACGACAGATGCTAATTCTTTAATGTCAACACACATCATCAAAATTACTGGTTTAGCTTTAGTTTGTTTTGAAAAACATCTGCTTGTTAAGATTAAACATACAATGGTCATTACAAATTAGGAATAATGATCTTGAATAATTTTCAGACAAATAAAAGCCACATAATGTCAGTGTTTTCTTAGCTTAATTAGTAAAGTCTTGACGGACGTTTTGTCTGTTTGCTGCAGAATCTACTTCGTCACCATTGACAAAGCCACAATTGCCCTGGGGTTGACTACAAAAACAAGGACGTTTGTTTAGCACTTTTTGCATATTTTTCACTGAGATGTGAACAATGAGAAAAGAATCAAATTAGCCATGTCATATACTTGACATTTCACTAATATGAAAACTCCAAAAATCAGATAACGGTAAAAATGTTAGTAGCCACTTGTGCATTCAAGCATTGTGAAGTGACAGCTAATGCAATACTGGATTGACAAAGGCATTACATCCTCGTTAAATGACAAGTTGCATTGGAACAACTTGGCTGCAGAATGTCAGCTAGTGTTGCTTTAAGTGCACTTGAATGGCCTAACTTCACTTTGGAGTGACTGACCTGGAGCTTGCACAGATTTGGCTTACATGTGGGTTTTTGCAGGTATCCTCCATCGTCCCGGCAGGCGTCACATGAAGACGGGAAAGAGTGGCTCCGATCCCATTCCACTGGAGGACTACAGGACACGGGACAGTCACCCATGTCACCACCTGGGGCCGCCTGTAACAACACCGGCAAATATCATTACTCCAACCTCTGTAAGGAAACTCTACGTAGATAATTATTTTTCAGTAAATCAGTAGATGTTAGTATTGCTGTAATGCTGGTGATATTTATTTAGTTCACAACAGAACTTTATCAGATCTTTTAAAACCACATGATGCTATGGAAAAACATGTGCTTTTTATGTTTACAGTAACATTGTATATCTGTTTTGCAGTAAGTCCAACCAATGGAGGTCAGTACATGACTCCGGGCTCCAGCAGCATGAGCAGATCCAACAGTATCCCAGCTCAGGACTCCTTTGACCTTTACGGAGAGGGCCATCCACTAGGGGGCAGCGCCACTTCTCTTGAGGACAGACCCAGGGCCATTAGCCGCTCGGGGTCATTCAGGGACAGCACTGACGAAGGTATGTTTATCGAATTATCAGTGTAATATGAGGTCCTCAAGACAAGAAAGGTTTAATGAACATGATGTTTTCCATGGCCAATATATTTCCAGACTAGTTTAGGTTTAAAATAGTATGCATGTGAATAATATACAAACAACCACCAATGGAGAGATTTTGCATTTTGCGCTGTTGCCTCTTTGTACCAAAGTGTATAAACTATTTCATCCCATCGTTCCTTTAAGATGAAGTGTAAATATCAGTTGATCTCTGATTATTTAATATATAAACTGATGCAAATGTGAATGCAAATTTCCATTTATTATAATTTTACTATTCATGAAGCTCATTTATTGTGGATTTACAATGTGTTGAGGTAGAAATTGTCATCATTTTGGTTCTTGTGCTATTCATACTATGCAATTGAATTTTAACCATGTCGATGAAAAAATTGCCTTCTTGTGTCCACAGTTCATGGTTCTTCTCTGTCTCTGGTCTCCAGCACCTCCTCACTCTATTCAGCTGTAAGTACAGACTTGATGAATGTGAAATACAGTGTTATAGTGGAAGGTCCCATTAGGTTTAGAAGGTAAACATTAATCTATAGCAGGGGTCTGCAACCTGCGGCTCGAGAGCCACATGCAGCTCTTTAAAGACATCATGAGGCTCTTTGAGATTCGATTGAGATTGAGATTGAGAAACTAGACTAGAAAAAAATTTAATTCTTGCACACTGGTGCCTTTTGGCCACGTCTCTTCCGAAAAAGAGATTTAATTTAAGGGACTTCCTTGTAAAATAAAGGTTAAATAAAAACTGTATGTGTTTATTTTAAATTAGCAGTTTTTAGTGGATGTATACTGGTTATATAATTTCTAAATGTATTGACAAAACACACTGGTTAGTCTTGCCATCAAATATTTTATGACTATACACATTAGTTCATTTTGCAAAACATTGTTTAAATTGACTTAACTTTCTAGCTTTTTTTTTTATTATTACTTTTGACTAAATACAATTGCAGCTCTTTCCAACTTTGATTTGGTTTAAATTTTGCAAATGTGGCTCTTTTGCTGTTAATGGTTGCAGACCGCCAATCTACTGTATAGTGTATAAGCAGAGAAATTGAATTATGTCAGGTAATAGCCCTACACAAGAAATATTTCTATGACATGCAAATAAATACTGGAAGTAAATTTAGACATATAAGTTTGCAGTAAAATTATAAATGACTTAACGCTGCGTGATAATTATAATAGACTTTTCAAAATATATGCAGGAAGTTCAAGTGAGTTTATTGAAGCAATGGATTCAATTAACAGCTAAGAAATGATTAGTACCTTCTGTGTTATTTACAAACTGTTTTCAACTCACAGGCCATACATTAATTATGGCAAAAGTTCAGCTTGCAAAGTTTTTTTCTCTGGTGAATCTGATTTGTTTAGTCATTTACATTTTAAACTATTTTCCCATTTTGTTCACTTGCCTCCTCCCGGTGCGTGTTATATTTTGTGTTGGTCTAATCTGATTTTAATTACAGTTCAGCACTGCTCTGGTGGGAAAGCTTACATTGGCCAATTCATTTAGCCTCCTCATGTCTCCTGTGTTAAAATGCCTGTCACGCCGCGCATTGCAATTTGTTTGAGAAGAGAGTGGATTAAAGATGGCGCCGTGTCAGAAATGTAATCTGTTTATGCCTTTGTTTTTCTCACAGACGGAGGAGAAGGCGCATTCAGAGGTAAGAAGTGATTTATGCATGGTTGTTTCTTTAGCTTTTATTATGACTAAAGGCATATGGGTTAATATACAGAGACGTATAATAATAAAGCAGCATTTACTCGAGTAGCTTTTTCAAGAAATTGCAATTTTGTCAGCAGTTTTGAACACATAGAAACCAAATTTTTAGGTAATGTAGTCAAAGTTTTGGCTACTTTCCACACTGTGAGTAAAGCCATATTTCAGTTTACAAGCTCACAATTACTATTATTGATGTTTAGTTTAGATAAAATCTAATTCCGCACTTTTTATTTTACTATAAGACATACATTAATTTTGTGTTATATGGCAGATCTTTGGGAGCCAGAGTTTAGAATGGAGACACACTTTTATAAGAACCAGTCAGGTAATTTGGTCAGATGAATATGACTTAAATCAACATGATAAAAGCTACATGTGTATTTCTTGCACCACTCTTTCAGTTAGGCTAGAGTTCAAATGCCCATATTCAATAAGACACTTATTGTGTTGATGTAATATTGTGATAAAAAGTCAAATGTGATTGTTGCATGTTTTGAGTGGTGTTTGCTTCGGCTGTAGTTTTGTTTGCTGTGAATCCATTCTACTTTCTCTATCTTTCTTTAATTGCTAATCGAAGCACAAACAGTGATTCAAAGAAACAAAAGTAAAACATAGGCCTACAAATTGTAAGACTAACTGTGTTTAAGAGTTTTACAATGAAGCAATTTAACACTGTGTTGCATTGCTTTCCGTATCACTCGACCCTCATCTGTGTGTTTAATCCTTTCCCAAATTATTCCACATTCAATTGCTAACTTTGTACTTTTCATTTTGAATCATTCTGTGATTCTGCTCAGCCAATCACTGATTCTTCTTTGATTTCATTCATGAATTCCTCTTCTCTCCCTGTCTCTCCAATGCTACTTCTTTATGTTTTTGCATAAAGTGACACTGTGTAACTTTCTGGAGTGGAAATTCCCCTGTAGGATTCAGTGAGAATAAAACAGTTAAAAGCATACTTAGTGTCTTCGTGACACTAGATATGTTTTATGCCATACTGTGAACATATATTGCTAAAATTTGGCACATTTCTTGAAAGCAAGAACCCTTGTCTATATCATACAAGAATCAATTGTCACTCACAAAAAAACACACAATTTAAAATTACAGTGGTATAATGAACACAAGCAAAGTGCTTTTATGAGTTTATTCTTTGGCTATTAAGTTACACAGTGGGCCTTTAAGAAGAGACATAGTAGTCTTTTCTTCAGGTATTTAGTATTGAACTATACTTACAAGTCTCTCGTCATTTTACATTTTGTTCTTTGTAAATAGCAATATTTGAGAACTAAAAGTATGTAGCCCCACCTATTTATTAATAATAAGCCCCACAAAGACATTTTGAGCACTCAAGCCTCAATCGCTGAACAATATAATTATTCTTACATGTACTGTAGTAACGAAATATAGCACTTGTAAGTGATTTTACATAGAATGTCCCCTTTAAGTTGTGTTTTGTTTCATCTATTGCATGATTCACCCTGTCATTATATTCAGAGTTCAAACTCATAGCACCAGTCTATAAAAAAGTCACTTCATCTCCTTCCACATTTTAGAGCTCAAATTG
Source organism: Mugilogobius chulae (assembly GCA_038363315.1). Taxonomy (NCBI): domain Eukaryota; kingdom Metazoa; phylum Chordata; class Actinopteri; order Gobiiformes; family Gobiidae; genus Mugilogobius; species Mugilogobius chulae. The sequence goes on along the minus strand of CM076406.1, from coordinate 15,354,081 downwards.
CAAGCTCACATTTTTTTTTCTAATATTCATAACCTTTAGACCCAAATTGAATGTCAGGGTTTTTCATTGCCTTGTTCACTCACACTGCGCTTCCAAAGCTTCTGTGCGTTTTAAACCATAAATGTGTGTCATGTTGTTTCTCTATCACATTTAAATAAAAGCAAAGCAACATAGTGGTAATTTGTACTTTTCTTTTTTTCTCAACCAAGGGCCAAACTGTTCCAAACACTACGGTAAATCCCCTACACTACTTCAATTCAGTGTTGCACTAAACAGTATACAGTGTCTGCAGCTGCACAATCCACATAAAAAACAATTTCTAAATGTAAATGTATATTCATTTCAAAACATTTTATGTTAATTTTGGACAATTTATCAAGTTTTTACTTGATTAGCTTGGCTTATTGTTATATGATTTTGTTGTAATTTCAAGCTAAAATGTTTCAAGTTTCAATATCATTCAGAAACAAGTGATCAAATCTGGTTAAGCCTATCATTTTTTCTAGTATTATTAATTTGAACTCTAGTCCTTTTAACTTGAAACCTGAAATTGAAAAGTTTTTTACATTTCGTATTTTTTTTTTTTTTCAGCTTTTAGCAAAGTACAGTATGCTTTTTTAGTTATAAGAAGTCATAAGAGTAAAATAGGCTGCGTTGAATGATACTTGAGTATTTCAAATCAAGTAGTTGTCAATAAAATATTGTCAAAAACAGTTACAATTTGAACTGAGAATTCTGAAAGTATTTTGAATTGATTTAGCTATTTCTTGGTAACCTGTAGTTCATTCACTTTTTATTTCTATCTGTTTGATCTACTTGTGTTTTCTTCTGCAGCAAATCCGTAAGCTTCGCCGGGAGCTGGACGCGTCTCAGGAGAAGGTGGCGACCCTGACGTCTCAGTTGGCTGCTAATGTGAGTCTGTTTACTTCAGTAAACAATAGGCAAAGACTCGGCATCTGCACTAAAGCTGCCTGTCACTGCTTTCAGAGAGAGAAAACGCCTTTGATATTTCAGCAAATAGTGCTTTTAAAATGAATATTTCAAAAGCACTGAACTGTAGAATTTTTCAGAAAAAACAGGGTACATAACTTTTATGATGCATTGGTAATCACTATAATTAAAATGTTGTAAAATTGCTGCAAAACTTGCCATTTCTTAGTTTCCTCGTCATTGATTTGACTTTAGAGCAAGTTTTAAAGTTTATCTTGTTTATGTGGGAAGTGCGTTTGTGTCTGTCTCGATGAAATGGGCTTTAAACAACAGCATCCACCTTTCTGAGCTCAGCCAGGCATTCAAACTCAGACAAATGAGTGAAGCTGAGTGAAGAGGAGAGAGTAGAGTCTAGACCGGTGTGTTTGGTGTGTGGGAGGAAGATTGAGAGCGACACACAGACACTCCAGAGCTCAAATAAGAAATGTCTGTGGGGTCAAATGGAGATAAATTGACATGATTTTATGTGTTTTTAAGATATAGGCTAAAGTTAGAACACTGCAAAAAAAGTTTGTTTGTGGACAAGTTTTTGAGGAGATTTTAACCTTCATTTCAGACATTTTAAAATATGTGTATTTATTTGCTTGAACTATAATTTTTTTTTCGTGTTTCAGAAGCAAATAACAAAGCATTCAAAAAATGTTGCACATTAAGCCAATTTATGTGCCAGTGGGATCTCTATCAGCCTATCGTTTGCTGTCCAAACCACTGGTTTAACAGAGGCGGATTTAGGGGGGTAGTTAGCAAAGACGACAGCAAGCAGTGTCTGAATCAAACAAAACAAAGATGGCAGCTCCCATGGATGTTCGTGCTTCTATTGCTATTGATTCTGTTTTAGCAGAAATATAGAGTATTTCCTTTTGAAAGAAGAACAGAGAGGTGTCAATGTGTGACATTTGTTGTTCTATCTATCTATTGCCCATTGGATATATGATTGGTTAAGCACAAACTAAGGTAGGCGGAAACCAGTTGACAAATCACCCTATCAGCCCCAAGTATTTCATGTAACGTCCCACCTTTACCTGATTTGTTTTCACCAGGGGAAGTTCCGTATGGATAATGTGGAAGAACTCAAATCAGAGTTCTTTTCTAAATAAAAAAAAAAAGTTTAATCTTCTTAAACTTTGGTGCAGTCTAAGGAGTCTAAAGGCTTTATTAGGAGGCATAGCCCTTTGAGATAAGGGAAGAGGGGGTATTAGTCATCCAAAAACCACTAAAAGAAAACTATTAAAAATAAGCTCATGGGTGCTGGACGATGGATCTATTCTTGTCAAGCATCTCAAACTTAAGTCTTAAACTTAGGTCTCCCTTGTTTGGCGTTTGGATGTTGATTGTGGGCAGGGCAGATGGTCAGCGTGCGCCCCCTATGAGGCGACAGGTGCAGCGGCAGGAGTTTGGACCAAGACGAGACTCTGAGCAGATTCGTTCAAACGTTTGGCATTTGGAAAGGTCGTGAACTTTGTGAACGCAGCCAGAGACCGAGAAACAAGGAGCAGGAGGTGCATGTACTATAGTGAGAGTGAAAGGACTTTAATGGATTGGGCAGAATGAGATGGTTTCAGTTAATGTTCTGCTGGAATCATTTCTAATGTAGGGATATTTTTTTTCTGAAATGGTGCAGAAATTGTCCCTGGATTTCACATTAAATTTGAAATTGATTAAATAATTTACTGTAAATTATGACCAAACAAGGACAAAATATACTGTATGAATATTTAAGGTATTTGGTTGTATACAATCTTTTTTTTTTTCTTTTCCACAGGCTCATCTTGTAGCAGCGTTTGAAAAAAGTCTCAGCAACATGACGTGCCGACTTCAGAGCCTCACCATGACAGCCGAACAGAAGGTACAAGATGATTTTATTCTTAAATACTCTCAAAAATGTAATTGTCTGCAATGTTCAGTTAATAACAATGATACTCTATGTACTTATCTCTAGAACTTTAACGTAGCATGCTATGTTAAAGTTATGTTTGTGCTTTTACAGTATTTTGTCAATCTTTCTGTCTGTCTTGATCAGGAGTCAGAGCTGGCGGAGCTCAGGGAGACCATAGAGATGTTAAAAACCCAAAACACAGATGCACAGACAGCCATTCAAGTGGCTCTGAACGGCCCTGATCATCTGCACAAAGGTACGGAACAAACAGCACCCAAACGCTAAAATAAATCTACCATTTGCACAAAATAAATACAGTTATGAGGAAAAAATATGTTTAAAGCTGGTTTGCCAGACTTCATATTTGTTGATTAGTAACTTTTTTATTTTCCCTCCCATAGATTGTGTAGTAAATGCAGCACTTCAAAATCAAACAGTTACATGTGGTCTCTAGCTAATAACGAAGATTTGATCAATTGCTATCTTTGAAGAAAGGGACGCTTATAATTTGTTATTTGTTGTTGTAATCTGGAATGGCTACAGTAAAACAAATATTCATGCATCATCAACATGTTTTTGTGTGACTCAGATCTAAGAATCCGACGGCAGCAGTCGTCCGAGAGCATGTCCAGCATCAACAGTGCAGCCAGTCACTCCAGTCTGGGCAGTTTGGGAAAAGACGCAGAGGACAAAAAGAAGAAGAAGAAAAACTGGGTGAGTCCAGTGAAAATTTTATTTCATTATTAGGGATTTGCATTTGAGAGTTTCCTAGTGATTATTTTTTTACTAGATATACCATTATATTATATTTAATTATGCCATTAGTTTTTATAGGGATTTTTTGTATGATGACTATAAAATTTGATGATCACCCATTAAAGAAAAAATACATTACCATTTATAACGAGTTGAAACGATAAAACTCATGTTGAAGTAGTAGAAAATTTATTTTTTCTAATAAAGAAAAAAGTTCCTTTGTTTATTTGTTTGATTATTATTTGTGTTTTCATGAATTTCTTTATGTAAGTATTACAACAAAAATCATTAAAGCATATTTCCATTACTAATAAAAACATAAACATTCATTTACACATTGACAAGACTCATTCCTTTTGTCACAAACTTTCAGACTATTTATTTAGAAGTAAATAGCATAGATTAGTGTTTTCAGCCAACTTGTATCTCTACATGTGAACAAGTCAAAAATGACATTTTTTCAGTTCCACGGTTCTAATACAAACACAGACTGTCTAAAATGATTTTTCTTGTAATTGTTGCACAAATCTAACTTTAAATATGCAGTTACATATTAATCATCTGTCAAGTTTTCTAAGTGCCTTGTTTAAAAATGATTAGGCATCACAATACTGTACACATTTACAATATCTTTGCGAAGAAAAAAACAACTAGACAAAAATATATATGTACATACAGTATATGCAGATCTATTTATTGCGATTCACACACTTGGGGCATATGAGATAAAGTTTGGTCTCTTAAAACTTTGTTGTTCTTCAGGTGGCAGACTCGATCCCAGCTCAGGTCAGTCTGTCTGTCTGCTGTTTCTCTTTCTGCTTCGTGCCTTTCAAATCCCTACATCTTTGCTTCCTCTTTTTCCCCAATCCTTCCTTGAATCGTCCTCTCTCTCTCTTCAGAATGATCAGCATGGATTCAACGACCCAGACCCTCTTGATAGTTCCCTACTTTTCTCGTTGGCTGGTTTCACAAAAACATTGGCTTAAGCTGGTGACAAGTAATGGCAAATTTAGGCTGCATGTTCAAGTATGTATAGCCTAAGGAGACAGCAAGCACTGATGTTCATTCTATTAAAAATGAACAGAAGCACTGCTGTTCATCCTTTTAAGGAAGTTGTCACAAGTGCAGTCATTAATTCTACCATTCCTTCAATTTAAATAGATTTGCATAATATATCTTCAATTGAAAAATAAAATTGCTCCTTCATTGTTTGTGCACAATCAAGCATTTCACCGTTTAGCCTAAAAGTGTCTTTATGAAACCAGCTCCTTTCATTTTGATGCCTGTTGATCCTTACTTACAGGAGCTCCAACATGGCCGCTTCTTTTAGCACCTGCATCTCTACTTACTGCCTTGCTTCTTTTCTCCCTCCTCTACAATCTCTAAAACAGTGATCATTGCTTGGAAACAGCACGGACTGACTCCCTCATCTCTAATAACCTCTTTCAGCATGTCCATCCTCACTCTGGACACTCATCGCTATGTGGATTTGTGTTTTTGCAGTTGCGTAGTTCATTCAAGCACGCGTTCAGCAAGAAGAAGACCAAGTCTCAGTCGGCTCACGATGAGATGGAGGAGATGAGTGACTCTCTGCCCTCTTCACCCAAACTTCAGCATGACAACAGGCAGGGCAGCATCGCCACACTGCGCTCCTCTCCCTCCACCACAGAGTACGTAATATATATAGCTAAGCCTTGACATACTAACTATATTTTTTTGTTTTGGAATTCTACTGCATAGTTAACATTTCCAATGGAATTATTAGCTTTTTTTCAGTTATTTTATCCCTTAATGCGTCAAAGTAGCAATTTGGCTCATTTTAGGTTCTTCATCTCCAGACTTTTAATTCAATTTCAATTCAATTCAATTTATTTGTATAGCCCAAAATCACAACAGCAGTTATCTCAGCGACTTTACAAGATGTTGATTTAGCAAACAAGATTTGTCAGAAAATCAAACAGTGAAACATTTGGTCAATGTCAACAGAAACAATGTAAAATTAGAAACAATCATTATTAGGAAATGCAGGCAGATTGTTACAACAACAAAGTGGCAAATAAATTTGTCCCAGAGCATCCCCTGTCCTTAGACCCTCCTTCTCGGCAAGGAAAAACTCAAAAAAAAAACAAAACATTGGGGTTGATTTTCAGTTTCTGACAAGTTTCAGTAGCTTAGAAAATTCCACACTCAAAGCTGTAAAAAATAATACCGAGAGATATCAGTTTGGATTCTTCAGGATCAAGTTTACATTCTCTATGCTAACCAGATGTTTTGTACTTCAATAGAGAAATGATAATACTCAATATCCATGGTTTGCATTAAAACATATGCAACTTCCTTGTTTGTGCTGAGATTTGGGTTTTTATTAAGATAAACAAATAATGAAGTTGCTTGTGTCTGATTCAAACCCCACTTCAGATAATGGCATCAACAACACATTCGTTGTTTGTCCGTTCTTCATTTAATGTCTTGTTTTAATTTTCTGTTGAACCTCCCTTTATTTACTCTTTCATCCTTCCGCTCATCCTCTTCTTCACCTGCTGTAGAAAGTGTGTTTGTGACAGCACATCCTCTCCTCTATGGACTCCAAAGAAAAAGCCAAACGGTCATGTGGTGTACAAGCACAGATCACGGTAACAGGGCTGTGTGCTGTGACGCATGGTGTGGCTTCTTATACATAAACAAGCAATGAGAGGAAATTCTTGTCACAAGAATAAGTTTTTGAAGCTCATTGAAGATAGGGTCCTGAAAACTATTAGTCCTTGAGGTTATTGTCATGTGTGTCAAAGTTTTAAATTAAGTACATTCACAAAAGTATTTAATTTATTGACATATTTGAAATATCTTGATCAATTTCTGAACCAAGAAAGCAAAAAGTCATCATTGCTAAATAGAAAGAACCAGACGTAGGATTAAATAGATAGATAGTTAGCTTGTTAGACAAGGAATCTCGATTGAAAATTTAATACATGAAGTTCGTAGAAAAATACATTCCGGTAATTTATTTGTCCAGAGAAATTGTTCAGTTGTTTTGAATAGATGGTCTTATTGAGATGTTTACTGCATAGTTGATGTATATTAGGTAATTTATTGTGAAAATATTGTGAAAATCTTATTTACTAATGAAATGATAGTTTATGCATAATGGCGGCTGTGCATCTGTACACTTCAGTGAAGCTTCAGTGCAATACAAAATGTGTGTTAGTTTGTCATTGAGTTGTCAAAGCCACTGCATGTTGCTGTGTGTAACAGTTCTGTGGAGGGATTTGCTGTCATTATATTACTAACTTTGACTTCTCCTGTTACAAAGCTTCCAATTCTGTGACATACACGTAACTCTTCCCCTTATTTGTCCTGAGTTAAAGTGTTTCCTTCTCCTCTTGTTCCTACCCCCTGATGAACCCTACTACAGGTTGTGTGAGTGCACTGAGGCTGAAGCCGAGACCATACTTCAGCTGAAGAACGAGCTGAGAGAGAAAGAGCTCAAACTAACCGACATCAGGCTGGAGGCTCTAAGCTCTGCCCATCACCTGGACCAGATCAGAGAGGCCATGAATCGCATGCAGGTACCAAACACACACTGTTCTGATGGAAATCACATCTGTTCTGCTTAGTCCTGCTTTAGTCCTGCTTTAGTTCTGATATAGACGTAATTTGGTCCTGGTTTATCTTAGTCTATGTTTCAGGTTTAGGCTCTTTTTAGCCAAGTATAATTTGAAATTTTGTTGCCCTTTCCAATTAATAAAATTCACAGCCTACAAACTTGCTTTAACGGTAAGCTTCAGCATAATACCAGAAAAATCCTATGATATAATAAAGGCATGACAACAAGGGTAAGGTTCAGGCACACTATTGTCCACTCCAGGGCCTCAAGAGCATAAGTTAGGGTTAGCTACCGAGACAACATAAAAAAGAAAAATGGGTTGGAATACAACATCTCTACAACAACATTTAAATAACTTACAAACTAAAAGTACAAGTGTGAATACAGGCTACTGCTGTTATCTTTGAAACGCATTTGGAGATGGCTAATGGTAAATGAACATTCACTGCATTGTGCTGTGTGCTAAAACTGAAAATTTCAAAGTTGTCTTTTATTGTGGCCAGCAATTTTCATGCTTTATACACAGCATCTTGAGATACTACACCTGTGAGGTTAGATGGATTATCTCAGCAAAGGAGAATTTCTCACTAACACAGATTTGGACATGTTTGTGGAAAAAAAAAAAACGTTGTATCATGTTTGTATAAAATCTTTTATATCTTTGTGTGCAGCAGACGAAAAGAAAATTAAAGGATGTAGTGTTTTTGTTTTGGTTTGTGAATTTTCATTTGTTAATTTTCATTTATATCTTCCATAATAATGTCTACCCAGCAATCTCTAATAGACTTGAGTTAAATTTGAAACTGAAATTTAGGTGGAAAGATGACACAACTTGGAGTCATTTCCAAATAAACGTCTAATATGTTAAACCCCCCAGGTTTGTTCTTTTAAACCTTTCAGTTCAAAGTATGTAGTATTTGGACCTAAACATGGAAGTAAATCAGTATATCCTTCTCTCGCACCCAGCGTCATGTTCTGCTTTTATCTCGCCTTAAATTTCAGCACAAAACATTTTCACAGATCTAAATGCAGCTTATAGCCTCTAATGCCTCTAAAAACCTATTTGAAATAGCAGTGCATGGTTGAATGCACAAAATAACTATAATCGGATTTCATATTTGGCATATTTTGTGAATGCATGTGCAGAATTTTGAATAACTTTGTGCGATTTCTTGCTCGAAGACTTTTCTCAAATGGAGCTGGTTAAATATTCATTGGCCAGTCTGCCGGAGGTTAACTCATTTAGTCTCACAATAGAAATGTCGCATTCACTTTGCGCACATTAAAGTGTTCAGTTTCTTTCCCTGAAAAAAAAAAAGTTAGTTGTTGTTTTGTGTTTATTTATTTCCACATGAATTTTAAATGACAAAATTTTTATTTACTAATTATGTTTACTATTGTTTACTATTATGTATATTAACTTATAACTTTAATTAACGGACAGGACAAACTAATTTTCTTTAGTATAATGAGCTTAGAAGCACTTTTTGCAACTTTCAGTAGCTAGTGCTTCATAAATAAGCACACTTCCCGGAAAAAATGCTCTTTTAATATAAGTACATGGAACACTGCAAACTTCTTTGACAGCTGTACAAGTGTAAAACTGATTTTAAGTGAAGGCCTGATCAATAAATATATAGAGAAAAATCAAGTAAAGGTAATATTTTTTTCACAAATTTTGTTAACCTGAAGAAACTCATCAACTATAAAAGGACTGGCTGGGACTTTTCCTGAAAATTGTCAAATTTGCCAGACAATGGGAATCTGATTTTCACAGTTTCACTGTGTGAAAGCCATAGACAAGCCATTTTGCAGCTTTGTTTACTCTATAGTTTTAAACAGACAAAATACAGTTGAAGACCTATGCTGTGTCATAACTGAGACTAAAAGCTCAAATCTAAACCAGGAATAGACCAAAACAAACTAGACATCAGCTCTAAATCACAAGCCAAACTGAAGATGAGCGAAACCCATCTTTTCTTTTTTTACATAACTTGTTCTGTATTTCACCAGAATGAGATTGAGACGCTGAAGGCTGAGAATGACCGTCTGAAGTCCAGTGGAAACGCTACTCCAACAGCGACTCCGGTAAAAGCAGCTCGGCCACCTTCAGAGACCTCCAGCACCTCCTCATCCTCCTCACGCCAGAGTCTAGGGCTGTCACTCAACAACCTCAACATCACAGACACCATCATGTCAGGTCAGTGCACAAGTGTGTCAACAGCACTCATACTGTACATAGAATTGAACATAACATACCAGTAATGTACAGCAGGTTTAATAGGGATCCATTGCTGGACTAACTCTACAAAAGTTCATTTGTTAAAAGCCCCTCCTGTCGTCTATAATGCGGCACACACAGACTGAAGTGCTTGTGATTAAAACAGCTCTGTGTTTTTAACAGACACTTTTCTGTTAGATGACAGCTTTGAGGGAAATCTGCGCAAAGAAAGCCGAAGCGTGAGGAAGTGGTGTCCATCTGCAGTGCACCCAAGACCACCAAGGTGAGGATGCTTTAAAATGGCTTTTAATACAGTACTTCTAATTTGAATATTTGTATAAGTTTCAGTTCATTTTGATATAAAGTGATGCTCACATTTGAATTATAAAATAGACACTGGCATTTGGACATTTGCTTTTATTCAAATGATGTTAAAGACTTTTAGTTTCAACCATAAACTAATTTAATCTGGGTCAAGTTGGGTGAACCCCCAATGATATTTATTGTGCAAAAATGCATCAAATGTCAGATCTGTTGCTGGTTCTTTTAATAATACAAGAATCAGATTGAAAAATATAAATTCTTGTTGTGTTGTTACTGAGGAACACACAGTCATAAAATCATTCATCCTTTTAATTTCAGGGTAAAATGTGTCATGAGTACCTCATCGGTTCTATTGGTGTGAGCGGTAAACCAAGTGGGACGTCCTGGATGGAGTCATCAGACGCCTTTTCAAGGTAGCAACCATAAATATAACTCTTGCCGCGCAATCTGCCCCTTTAAGACTTCCCGTTAAGAACGGTTAAGACAGTTATCCTCTGTTGGCCTCTAGTGCGCTCTCTCCAAGAGCTACGCCGTGAGGCAGCAGGTGTGGTGCCCACCAGATGTGTGGGGTACAATTTCATTCAGTGAACGGCCTAGACGTGTCATGTCTGTGACACGTAAGCAGTGCATTAATATCACAGCAAAAGTTACTACAAGAGCTTCAGTTTGGGAAAAGTGTAATATAGAAATGTATTTGGTAAAGTCTATTCAAATGACAAACTTTAACCACTTGTCTAAAAAATGTATTTTCTTTTACATAAAGCCTGTTGACTTAATATAAAAAGAATTAGATAGAGTGAACATAAGACAGTGTAAGTGTGAATGCAGCTCTGCCCACGACAGAGCAGAGAGATAAAGCCAGGAGAGCACGGTGCTGCGTGAGGTCCCGGCCCCTTCAGCGCTTTTTGGGTCAGCGCGGGTCGCGGCCACACGCACCAGGCCGCTGGACGTTTCTGACCAGAGACTGTCAATTTTACGGCGGTGACCACTGTGAGGGAGCACGAGGAAGAGCGCGGAACTGTTTGGCACAGTCTGACCAGAGCCCCGCGCTGTGCTTTACCTGGACCACGGCGTGCATCCAGAGAACCGACCCGAGGTGGACACAACCCTGCGCTCGTCTGTACAGGGGCTGCAGACGCGGTCACACACGAAAGATCTCCGCTCGCATCACACCGGGACCGGGAGCCTGCTTACCGGCAGTTGTCTCATTCAAAAGGATTATAACGAGGACACGCCGCTGCTTTTTCATAAACTTTTCACGCACGGATCAAGATTCTCAGGTAGGTCTTACCACGAGCATCGGATCATTTTATTATAAGTTTAGGTCGACACAACATTGTATTGTTAAGGGAAAAACATATAGAACAAACTTATTGAAGCCAATTCTTACTAAAAAGTGAATCCATTTTATTTTACAAATATAATAACTGCATTAACGTGGCTTTTCTAACTACATAACTGACAAAATTAGAATTGATGGCAAAATATGATTATTATTTCTTATTTCCAGTGAACTTCTTGCACTGCTCCACGGTTATGTTGTGCAGGTTCACTGATTGAACTGGCATCAGACTAGGCAGAGCAGCCGTGCCACGAGCTGGAGCTGCTCTCTGGAGCTCATAGCGGCCAACACAGAGAACTCTTTGCGCTTGCGCTAAAGTATTAGACCGGCAGGGGCAAAATCGCGTGGTTAATGTGTCACAGTCTAGGCTTTTCTTTCTTCATAACTGTATGATTTAGAACTTCTTTGAACATGATTTTTTACAAACATACCTGGGTGGCACGGTAGCTAAGTGACTAGCAGTCAAGTTTCACATCTTGAAGGTCGCTGGTTTTACTCCCAAACGATTCGGGTCTTTCTATAGTCACTTTACACCTGCCACTATATTAGTCATGTTATTATCATCATAAAACAGCAAACGTTTTTTACTTGGCTAAATAAAAAACAGTGTGTATTTTAAGATATTTAGACCATGTCCTGAGTATGATTTAACTACACACTTTCTCTCTTTCTAGGAGTACGTGTTCAGAGTGGATCCCAGCAGCAGCCTAGGCTTGAGCTCAGACAGTATTGTATGTTATCGGATGGGAGACGTTGTGCGCTCTCATTCCTCTGAGATCCCGGAGCTGCTGCCCTGCGGTTACCTGGTGGGAGACAGCAACGTCATCCAGGTCAACCTCAAAGGTACAAGCAAGAAAGGCACAGGATATGTGGGGCAGTATACACTTATTCTAATCTAAAGGGGGACACTTTGGTCACTAAAGAACCAGAACTGACTTTGCCTGCCATAGGACATGCACATACAGTATCTTTGCTCTTTTCTAAAATAATAAAATATATATATATATATATATATATATATATATATATATATATAAAAAAAAGAAGAAGAAAAACTCAATAGCTGTGTCTGAACATACACACCGAAAACCTTAGCTGTGAAGATGCTAATTTTAGCTGTAAATCCATAGATTCATGGTAAATAAAACTTGTCCGTGTGTGTATGTCAGAATGACTTGACCAGTATTGATTAAGTCAAATTTTTATTAGAGTTATGCCGTCTGTTTATTCATTCAGCCAGCATAGTCATCCATTCACTTCTTTCTATGTTAAATACACATACAAATTGCTTATTTACACAATCTTTAAATAAGCAATTTGTATTGCAATATCAGATTAGGACTATGTAGTGATTAAGTTAACTTAAGAAACAAAACAACAAACTCCAAGCAGCACTCAAAAATAAAAATAAAAAATAAAATGGAATGCAAATGCAGGACATTCCTCAAATTATACTGTTTTTTGCCAGATCAAAGTCAGATATTAACGTTTTCTGATCTGATTCCTTGTAACAGGACTGAGGAGAACAGCCTGGATAGCCTGGTTTTTGACACTCTGATTCCGAAGCCCATTCTTCAGCGATACCTGAACCTTCTGATGGAGCACAGACGCATCATTCTGTCCGGACCCAGCGGCACTGGGAAGTCCTTCCTAGCTGCAAAGATATCCGAGTATGTGATCTCTCAGCTGGGACACGAGCTCAATGACCGCAACGTGGCCAGATTCAACGTCGACCACAACTCCAGCAAAGTAAGGATGTGACGGCATCAAAGGATGTACAAGTGTTGCTTTTGTTTGTTTGATTGTTTTTGTTGTCTGGTAGCTTGGAAAATTCCAGACTCACTCCCTGTGCCAGCTGTTGTATGAAATAATACAGATATCAGTTTGGATTCTCCAGTCTATTTGTAAAGGATTGTACTTCAAGTAAATACATTTATAGGAGGTAATTTAACACAAGTAGATCATCATTTTACATTTTGTTTGATGTAAAACAATATTTACCAAAACCACTTAGTAGTAGTAGTAAAGTAGTAATAGAAACATGTCCACATCTTCAAATTTGAAGAAATGATAAACCGTGCATCTTCATTGAGCCAGGTTTTGAACAGTGTGTGAAAAAAATATATTTCAGTAATGGTACAAAAGCAGATGGCAAGCAGATTACGGTAAATGCAATAAGAAAACATTTTCTTGTTTCCACTTGAAAGCAGTATTCAGGGAACAAAGTGACAAAGAAAAACATTTTGCTTGCACATAATAATATAAAATAACAGGGATGAAACAAAACATTAACATACGGTTCAGTGTCAAAACACTGGTGTCATTTCAATATCATTCATTACTCAATTACATGTTTTTTTCAGGACAACAATGTTTTTGCATCTGTCACTCTTGTGCCACATAAAATATTTAATTGGAAGTGGTTGAATCTAACTGCTTTTTATCTTTTTTCAAAATCCAAATTAAATTATCTTCAAATCTGATGCAACAAAAGCATTCCTTTGATCTTTATCAGTCACAACTTTTGAACAAAACTTGCATTTGAAGTCATTAGATTATTTATATGCAATCTAAGGACTGACAAATAATAATAATAAATAATAATGTCAAGGCCCACAAAAGAGAAGTTGTATTAATGTAGTATAAGCTGAGCTGGTTTTAGAATGTTGTGAGACAGGTGGTTTTACCCTACTGATGATGTGTTGCTGTAATAGTAATCTTGTTGCAACAACACAGGTTTTATATACTTGAGCTTTCACTGTAACTTTATATATTTATATCAACAATAGCTACTGGAGCTGACTGACAGAAACATGGCTGTGGGCTCATGCTTCTTTTCCCTTCACACAAAATCTTAATTGCTTTTTAAAAACAGATTAGATAATATTTTTTCGTTGTAGAGAAATTAATGTTGAACAATAACTTTAAGCACAAAGACACTTCACATCAAACAACTGATAATCCAAGCACTCACAGTGCAATTGAATACTTAATAATGCAGGTAAAATCTAATACAGTAACATTTACCTACACAAATTCATAAACAGTTTGCACCCAGTCATTATAATAATAACAGTGATACACAGCAGTTATAAAGATTTATCGCGAGCCAAAGTACAATATTCAAGTAATATGACACTATATTTAGTATCAGTTACTATTTATTTTTGTGTGTTTGCTTGCTTGGTTACCTACTTATTCGCTTGCAGTTGTGTCACATCTGTATCAATCAAGTTCAAAATGTAACTTTGGAAATGCTTTGTCCAGGAGTTGCGTCAGTACCTGTCCAGCCTGGCAGAGCAGTGTAACTCTGAGGACACAGCTGCACACCTCCCCCTGGTGGTCATCCTGGATAACTTGCACCACATTGGCTCTCTCAGCGACATCTTCAACGGTTTCCTCAACTGCAAGTACCACAAATGGTCAGTGCATTTTTACTGTTTTATTGAATGTCTTTCTATAAATCAACCTTGCACGAAACAATTTCAAAAACATAAACAGGTAAACACTTTCTTGATTATCTGTGATGTCTGTGTGGCTATTCACTATTAAACAACTACAATTTACCTCAGGCTGTGGAGGAATGTTAACTTTGTTTATTTTGTTTTGTTACTAATATTTATTGTATTTATAGTATTATATTATTGTTATACAACTAATTCAAGCCGAGTTCTTCAGAAAAGTTAACAGATTGTTCAATAGCAATTACTACTACTTCATAAATAATCTAATAATCAAGTAACCGACTAGTCTGAGATCTTACATACATTCCAAACCAAATAAAAGTGAACATGGTGATTAGAGACTTCTAGGTACAGACTACATCTGGGACAAATAAAATATACACCGTAGGTCTAATCCTTCAGCTACAATTATTCTAATCAAGAGAAAGCAATACGAAGGAGATGCAGTCATAAGGCATTGAACACTGAGTTAAATACAATTTAACTTCAAAATCATAAAACAATAACCTCACTTTGTTTTTGTCTGCACAGTCCGTACGTGATTGGCACCATGAACCAGGGCGTGTCATCATCTCCAAATCTTGAACTGCATCACAACTTCAGGTAAATTACTTACATTTTTCCTTCACTTTGTCTTTTCGAATGACCTCTCTTTCTTATCCATGTTTATTACAAAGTCGCATAGCTTTGCTCTGATTATAAACACAATTCCACAAAGAGACTAATTACTGATGCTGCTGTGTAATTATTCACGTGAAGTGAATAACTGGGTAAGTGAAAATGAATTGACTCGGATGTGTTTTCACTCTCGAGGATCACTTGATGTGTTTTAATTACTGCGGTTTGGCAAGTGCGTAGACAGCAAAGAAAGCTATTACAAACCAAATATGAATATATTTCACTATTACATCACATTTTCAATTACTGTCATGTGATTTATAAAGCTACATATAAACAATGACATGACAAAAATGTTGTTTATTGTGAGGAAACTGATTACAGTGGCTTCAAATGAAAACATTAATTTTACGTTTGCAACTGTTACATCCAGAAAATTATATGTTGCATCCAAACTGATGCATTTACAAATAAGTTTTTACTCTGACCTGGGTAATTTGTAAAACAATTGTTTTTTTCCTCTTATTTGAATAATACTTGAGTGTATATATATATATATATATAATATATATATATATATATATATATATATATATGTATATATATATATATATATATATATATATTTATTTATTTTTTTGTCTTTTTGTTTTTTTATTTTTGTTTTTTTTTGCCTGCTATGGCTTTATTGGTGCATTTGACAGTTATTGTAATAGTGGCATTCTGCAACAACATATTGCGTGCTAACTTATGACAGAACATAGCAAACTAGCAACTGTCAACAAGCTAGTTACATTGTACACCTTTCAGCAGGACTATTTAAACTTGTTTTTTTCTGTGTCTCTGCCTCAGATGGGTGCTGTGTACAAACCACACGGAGCCAGTGAAAGGGTTTTGGGTCGCTTCCTTCGGAGGAAACTCATAGAGACAGAGATTGATAAAAACATGCGCAGCAACGACCTCATCAAGATCATCGACTGGATCCCCAAAACCTGGCAACACCTCAACTGCTTCCTGGAGGCTCACAGTTCATCCGACGTCACTATTGGTTAGTTTATCAGACTTATACTGTACATTAATTGGGATGTGCTGCTTTAAGGATTATAGCATTGTTTCTTCATAACAAATTTAGTTTCACTCACAAAAATTTGAGTCTTTGTTAGAGCAGGTAAAAACATTTCAGTTTGATTTTAGTTTCAGTCATATGTTTCTTCCTACATAAGTTCACCTGTTTTTTGTGACCAATACAGGGAGAAGCAAGCATATGTTAAGGTTAAGCCCTAACACATGTTCCTTTAAAACCAAAGCTGTAAACGCATTTATTTATTTAGTTAGTTATTTATTTATTTATTGGAAACCCCATTAGTTTCCACAGGGTGGTCGCTAGTCTTCCTGGGGTCCATTGGCATAAAAAAATCACATGTTGTACACATTATCAATTATAACAGTTCAACAAATTACATTTAAACAATCAAATCATTTGTTGTGCCTTTTTAAAAAAAAAAAACAAATACAATTCATATCAGCATTTGCTATAGTTCATACGTTTATGTCCATAATTCATATATTTTCGCTTTTCTGTCTTTTTAAAATAATATTTGTTATTTATTTTCTTTGTTCGCACAGACAGTTGTTTCCATTTTGCTGAAGATCTAAACAGCACTGTTTTTCTCATTCAGTTTGATGATGAAAAAGGAACAATCAAATCACCAGAGCTCACCTGACGAGATACATGTTGATGACAATACCCACTGTACACTAGTTTCTTTACAAAAAACAATTTGAAAAATTTTTAAAGATGGCACTGTGCATAAAGCACAAAAGACTCAGCTGTAATTTATCCTGTACCTTCAACCAATCTAATCTGTTGTGCATTTCATTCACACTGGTCCAATAAGAGCAACCGAGAGCTATCCTGGCAGCTCTATTTTGGGCATGTTGTTGTTTTCTCAAAAGCCCCTGCGTAGCTCTGGACCAAATGACTGGGCGGTACTCCAGGTGTGACAAGACCAGAGACTGGACAATAGTTCTCATGACTGAAGGTGGACAATATGGAGCACACCGTTGAGACAAAGCAATGAATCTACCCATCTTTAAGACTATATGATTTATCTGATCAGACCGTGAGAGCTGATTATCCAGTTTGACACCCAAGAGCTTGGTTTTGGTCACCTGCTCAATCACATTTATATCAATACTTAATCAATACACATAACTGAAGAAACCACAATAATTATTAGATATATTCATGTATAATTAATGTTTTAAGGCTATGTCAGTAGAGTAAACAAAACAAAAAAAACCTCTGTATCTGCTTCATTAGGACATGACAATTCACATTTTTTTAGGAAGGAAAGGTTTTTGAATGTACTTAAGAATCATAGAATCATAGAATGTACTTAAGAATCATAGAATCATAGAATCAAGAATCATTATTGACAACCAGATTTGTCAATAATAATGTAATTTGCCAGTAAATATCTAAAATGTAATTTCACAAAATTTCAATCTCATAAATTGTATTAGTGAGCATTACCTCTTTTACTGCAACTGCATCAAAACAGTATTCATATTAGCTGCCCTCTTTTGATAAGCTTATAAGCGAACACAACCTATAAACTTTATTGCTGCATAAAACACATCTCAAAGAGTTGTTTTAAAATGAAAACATCATTCATTGTTATTTGTCCCCTCCAGGCCCCCGTCTCTTCCTGTCCTGTCCCATGGATGTGGAGGGCTCCAGAGTTTGGTTTACAGACCTGTGGAACTACTCTCTAGTGCCGTACCTGCTCGAGGCTGTCCGAGAGGGGCTGCAGGTATGTCACTCCACTTTTTAAATGTTCATTTACTTTCAAGTCAAAACACATAAGATTTATTTGAAGAAGGACATGTGGCTCAAAACACTACAAGGTCTAGCTCTAACTGCTGTGTGGATCAACCCTTTAAGTGCCAAAGTAGCGTTCTGCACCAAGCCATTTCAGCCTCTCTGTCTTTCAGAAGCTTGAAAAATACCAAATGCAACTCTGTACCAGTGGTTTTATAAACTTTTACAAGCTATTGAAACTCAATTTGGAGACTAGAAAAGTGGAGCCTAGAATGACTTGGTCCAGAATTGCTACTTTGGCAGCTAAAGAGTTCTTCAACATTTCATTCAACCTTTTGACAACTTAAGATGAGAATGCTAAAAGTTAATCGCCAAATTGTTTATTAAAAAAAACATACTAGTTTCTGTTTCCTTGTGGAGAATATTTGAGCATACGTTTAGGTAACAGAATAAGAATGAAGAATTAGTCACTGTCTTCTTCTGCCATCTGTGCCACAGAACTCATTATCCTGGTGAATACAGCTTTTTCCACAGAGCTGTTCATTAACGCTCTGCTGCTGTCGGTAGAAAACAGAGAGGAACAGGTGTTGGACTCACTTGGGACATTTTATATTTACACATTGTCCTCCTCTGTTTTATTTAGCATATGTTTTAGTACAATTTGTGGAGAAACCTAAAATATATATCTATAGTATATACATAGGTCAAACAAGTCAGATCGGATCAATTCTTACTCGATAAATGTATTTATTTTTTGCTTGGCTATGGGACATGTGTCAGCATTTGTCCTCTTAATATAGTATTTGTCACACTTATATATCACACTAAATGGACAAATACTCGATGAAATAGTCTGTGTTCTTGCAATAATGAGAACTTGTTACATCAATAGTCGCAATCCGCCCACCACTTGTTTGACTTTGAATATGGCCCCTGGGCAACTGCTGTGTTGTCCAATAAGTAAGTATGAAAGTGGTTTTGCGTCAGAGTTGCTGTTGGAGAGCACGTTGCAGATTGGCAACTTTGCCAAGGGTGGCTGGGAAACTCAAAAACTCACGCAGCAATTCTAATGTGCATTTATTTGTTTTTCATTTGCAAACATTGATTATGTCAGTCTTTTCTGGTAATGATTTAAAATAACAAAAGACAATGACCAATTCAAAATAGTCTAATGAATAATGTTAATGCACATTTCTTACCTTCACCTGCCTTGTGTTTGTGTAATAGTTGTACGGAAAGCGCGCCGCCTGGGAGGACCCATCCAAATGGGTGAACGACACTTACCCCTGGAGTGGCCCCTGTCTGCAGCAGGAGGGACAGTCTCTGCTGCAGCTCAGGCCTGAGGACGTGGGTTATGACGGCTACAGCTCGTCTAAAGAGGGCGCGTCATCCAAACAGGTGTCTCAGAGCGACACTGAGGGAGACCCACTGGTGAGGAAACTGATCTGTAAAACACAAACTTTACTTTACTTATGTTATAACATCAATTCTGAAGAGATTCTGAAGTTTGCAATTTTTTTTTGAATAGATAAATCAAAGTCAAATCAAAAATTGAGATTTATCTCCATGGACTTATTATTTTTTATTTTACAGATCAATGCACTTGCATTGAGCCTAAAAGTAAAAATGCAGATTCTAGCTTTGGAAGCAATTTTTTATCTGTACATGTGTTATCATACTAGTGTCAAAATACTTTAAAATGAATGCCAAGTTTAGTATTTAGCAGCCTAAAATTCATTTTGGTTTAACTGAAAACTGTGAGGTGCAATGACACAATCTCAAGATCTATATTGATACAAATAATTCAAAACATTGCTAAGGATGAATATAAATTAGGAACTAAGGTTGATCATTGTACCGAAGAAGATCTAAAAAGCATTCACCCAAAAATACCTGGTCTGAATTAGCCACTTATGCTAATGTAAGTGTCCAGACGTGAGCACTTCAAAAGCAGGTGTCATTTGTGGAATCTGTGAAGCGACACTGCATTTCAGAATTATTACGAACGTTACGGTTGGAGAGGAGATAAGAAGTCCTGCCTTTTTAACTCCACAAATTTACTGCAAGATTTGGTTATAAAAGTAAAAGATTAAGCATTGGGTGGTTACTCTGTGAGGAGATTTAGATGGAGGACAATAATGTCTCTAAAATTAATGATGCATATACTGATAATGGCAAAAATTAGAAGTAGTTAAAGTTGCTAGTGCATAGAATATGTAATATAAGATGTGAGGTAGCCAAAGTAAGCGGTTTCTTCTTTTATGTTTGGCAAACATGCTTTACTGAGGTTTGCGGCAAAAATTAATAAGGAAATAAACACAGTAAATGATTTATTCCAGCAAGTGGCAAAGTTTTTTTTTTTCTACTTTGAATAGCATTGTCTACCATATTTTTTTGGGCATAAACTAGGCATAATTTGCAGCTTGCAGGTCAAAATATTGACAACTGTGAACTCACTGCAGTGACCAATGGCATTTCTAGTTACTGTACATCATGCTGGACTGGATTACTATTTCAGACTCTGTTCCACTCTCACTTTTAGTTCTCCAGCATAGTTCTCATATTGAAAAAGGAGGAGTGAAAGCACAACTTTGTACTTCAAGAGTCTAGTAAAAGCAGATATACAGTATATATTACAAAATAAAAGCCATATTTAAGTAGGTTTGGATAAAAATGGTCAATAATATCACTACAGCAAATATTCTCTTTTATACAGTGAGAAACTTTGAAGATATATCACCTGTTCTAGATACTACTTTAAGATTTCAGTGTACTCTTTTATGGACCCTCAGATGAACATGCTACTGCGACTTCAGGAGGCAGCAAACTACTCAAGCACCCAGAGCTGTGACAGTGACAGCACCAGCCACCATGAGGACCAGCTGGACTCATCCCTGGAGTCTGCCTTATGAGTCCACCTGCATCACTAGGACCAGTCCATCTACAGAAGGAAAACTAGTACATCTGTTCCAGGAGCCAGCACCAATGGGACCGGCCTATCTGCACCATGAGGACCATCTGAACTCATCCATGGAATCTGGGTGCATCGCTACCAGGAACATCAGTCTTAGAAAGGAGTATAATTTCCTAGTTTGTATGAATCGGTTGGAGCAGACTCTTCCTCTAAAGTGGGACCTAAACCAGAAACACTGAAACCTCAGTCAACATCACACAGTGCCCAAGTTTAATATGAAAAGTGTGTGCAAAGAGTGCAATATTTGAAGTTGCTAACATTCATAACCAAGGCTCGCATCAATTACCTTCAAGTTCAAGTCAGCTACTTAATCTCTTATGCAAGTTATTTCCTCTAAATTGTTTTCAGATGCTTTTAAACCCCTTAACTTGCACAGCCATGCTTTACCATATAAACTTTGGCACAGTATGTGACACAAAAACAGTTGACTACTTGATTATGTGCTATCAACACTGTTCACTTTGTCAGAATATTAAAGAAAACTATACCAACTGGATTATTTCAATTCCCAGTTATATTATATTTTATCTGCTGATGTTTACAAAGAGGGCAGTTTCTGTTCACTATGCTTTGTTTACAAAAGTGAAGTTAGATTGCACTTACAGACAATAGGAAAGCTGGCATTATTGTGACACAAATAATATTTGTAACAGGTCATGTTCACATGCTTTAATTTGTTGTCAAAATAGCCAATTGGCTGTAATGTGGCCAATGAGATGCCTTGGGCTCAGTCCTGTTTTGGTGCTGTGTGATTCTATTGGCCCTTTGTTATCTTACTGCCGATGCACTCGCTGCCCTCCACTTAAACATAAGCACAAAGTCAGTACACAGATTATGTTCTCTGCAATGTCCCTCCATGTGTGAACGACAGACAAGTGCCAATGTGTCCTAAAGGTGCAAAATGTAACTTTTCTGTCGGAGAATAAAGCCTTGTCATAGACAAAGGTTTAACTCTCTTCTAATAACTTGGAAAGCAGATGCTTAGTGATTACGCCAGATCAAACATTGAGTTTATGCGAAAATTAATTGTTGTTGTGTTGCAATTTAAATAGACACATTTAGAAAAAACAGAACGGGTGTATTTCTCCCACACACAAGTAAACTTGTTCTGTCTTATTCTACATAAAAGCATCTAAATCCCAAATTCATATTTGTACAAACCTATTTTAAAATATATGCTTATATCATTAGTTTGCTGTTTGAGTCTTTTTGGCAATTCTGCCAGAAATGTTTAAAATGTGTTTTGTAAATTACAAATCAAATTGCAACTGCAATTCTTAAAAAAAAAAAAAAAAAAGAATTTGAAGCATAAAAGTGATCAGTAAGCATTAGCATCAAATGCCAAGTCTACTAATTATGTCTATAATCACAGTCCAATGCCTGTCTACTGTTATTCAATTACAGGTGCTTTATTTGCACATGCATGAACTCAGTGCATTTTTGTATGGCCAAAAATCACAAAAAAAAACGAGTGTTGATTTTGCAAGCATAATGCTAGAAAATCAGCTGATGAAACTGTCATCATTATTACAGAAATGACAGATAGATGGACAGGCTGTAGATGTGACCAGGACTGACATACAACATTTGGCATATCCATATAATTCTGTCATCGGAGTTTGGTGTAGAAGGAAAGAAGCCTGTACGGCACAACAGGGACAGGCGAGAGACAAGCAGGTGGCAAACCCTTCAACAGAAAAGTCATATTGTGCACCTTTTATAGTACGCTACTGCCAAATATGCACAGCCACAAAAAATAATCGACTTCTTTACTTCAAACTTCAAAAGTATTGCGTGGCTTATTGTCTTGTATTGACCGCAGTCTGAGGGAAAATAAATAGCAGTGGGTCAAATACAGAAACATTGTACTCACAATTATATTATTCCCCATGAGATCGACTGTTAGGTCAGCCGAAAGCTGAAATGATAGTGTTTAACTTAAAGATAGAGACAGATAAAGTGTTTTTGGCCTAGAATAGCATACAGTGGAAGTAAAATTGTTAACAACACTTTCTGCCAAATACTACTATGCACTGATTTTACTGAGCAGTTAATGTGGCAAGCTTTTAACCTAAAGTGGATCAATAACATTGTGCTAATGTAATTTGTTTACTTACAATCAAATATGTTTATATCTAAGTCATCATCCAACTCAAATTTATCCCCTCAAGTCCCTCAAATTGCTGAACTTATTAAATGTTTGACTTAGTGTCCTATGGTTCTTATTTGTAGTAATAAGGAAAGTTCTTGCTCTACAAAAAATAATATAGGATTTTGTATTTTGGCATGGACAAAAAAGGTTAAATGCTGATGAGTAGGCCGAATGGTCTCTTAATGGTGAGACCTGACAACAAGCTGAGTTATGTTGAGAATCTGTAGTTTCAAAAGACAGTAATGACAGCAAATAAATCCAGAATATGATTATTAATTAGGTCAATATCTCATCTTATTATCTTCATATGGAACCAATCCTGTACCACAGATAACAAAAAACAGTCAGGAGGAACAGCGACTCTAGTCCAGGTTCCTATGCCATAACATTCAGTCCCGTTTTGTTTTTTTAATTGCCAAAAATCCTCAAATGACACTTATTAATAGTAAACTGGAGATATTTTGAGTTGTGTACTTGTTTGCCCTTAAACAAAAACATTATAGAAATACGGGCTGCTTCTGGGTTTGTACACATTTGATCACTTTAGGTCAACAAAATCTGAAAATTGTCTTTCTTAAACTATGATAATTATGCATCACTGGTCCAGGCGCTACCATACAAATCTTTACCTTAGACAATTTAAACAATGTTCTTGTGTAATAATTGTCATCCCTGGTTTTATTGTGGGATGAACAGGCGATTTATCATGATTGGTGCTTTTCCACTGCCTTAAACGTGCAAACGTTTTGGATGGACACCTGAAAAATGATCAAAAATCTACTTCCTGTTTGTCTATGATTGTAACAGACTTTTCTTTCCCTCTTCCTCTTTGTCTGATGGTCTGAGAAGAAGCAGTCTGAGCTGTTATTTGTGAATGACCAATATATTGTACAAATGTTTTCAAAACTTGGAGGGTTATACTTCTTTTTTAATTGTTTTTGCCCAGTTGAGCTGGGTTCACTTGAAACCTAAAGGAGCACAACTGTGTGGGGTTGTTTTTTTATAGCCTGACAAGCATGTTTTACGCTTTATAAAGGGGCTGCATTGAGAACAAGATCTTTACTTATAATATAAATATATGTATGTATGCGTGTATCGGAGGGAAGCCATTTTGAATTTTGTTTTTATCAATGGGTTGCACAGAGAAAAATGGGGTTGTAAATAAATTAGTCTTGCACAGTAAAAAGGAAAGATGCATTTTGCCCTTGTCGATGTTATGGTATGCTAAAGTAATTTATTGTGAGAGAAAAAAAAACTAAAATGAGAGAAAAGGTGTGTCTCGTGAGGATGTTTTGCTTACACGCAGGGCAGGTGATATGTACAGCTAAATAATTTACCAGAGTATAGGCACTTTTTCCACAATCCTCCTTCTCTGCTGACATAATATTCTCACTCATTTCTGCTAAATCACAGTAGGTCTGACTGTACACTGCAAAAACCCAAATGAAATGACTTGCTTTATTGGTTTGCTTATTACTTAATTGCTTGCTGCACATATAATTATTGAGTTCATGCTGATACAAGGAAATTATGTTACATATTAAAGGTTCCGTATATGTAACTTTTCAGGTCAAATCAGACTTTATTTATAAAGCACTTTTGATATTAAATGTAACACAGTGCTTAGCAGTGCATCAAAAACAATCTCACATCCAAGCTAACCACTTTGTAGCCAAGCAACCCCCTAAACTGCGTGTCTGAAATGTTCCATAGTTTGACATTGAACTCATGTATCTTGAATTGAATAATTTAAGGCGATTGTATGACTCAAAATTCTTACAGTACGTGGGATTGCATCTCTACAGATCTGATTCAGTCGGGCCTAGTGGTATAATGTCTCAATGGATAATTAAAAAATGTTCAAAGTAACAAAATGGTGAATAGAAAATTAACATAATTGTTCACAACAAATCGAGAGATCGTTTGGTTAGGAAATATACTGACATATTTAAATGTATTTTACTTTAAAACATTCTATTTATTTTTTTAAGAATCCTAAAGAACAATATAACCGAAAACTCAGAAACAATGGAACAAAATGGAACAGAAGCAATAACTCATTGGGCACATTTTGCAACAGCTGATATAATAAAAGAACAGTATATAGACAAATCAATCTTGGCAAAACTCTATTGTTCAAGTCATTTGACCTCATTTTTGCAGTGTTATAGAGACAAAGGTTGATCAATTGTACTGTAAAACTCCGTACAGGTGCTAAAACCAGTCAGTGCAGACCAATCACAGACCAACACAAGTGAAATACACCTCCTCAGGACAATCCTCCGTCAAACCCTCCCTGAGTTCAGCCTTTTGTCTCTATGAAGCAGACCTTTTGGGATTCACAGGTAGAGTCTATGCTGGAGTGCAAAGAAAAATTATTAAAGAATTTTAAAACATGTTTGCTTGTCACAAATTTGCCTTAAAAGGGCATCCAGAAACTAATTCAGAAAATACTTAAAAGACTCCAGTTGCAAAACCAAGTCTATTAAGTCATTTATAGAGGAATAGTCATGATGAAATAGTGATTATCTTCATGCACTCCAAACATAGACCACTAACGGCTACTGTACATTTACTATAATACTCATAATGTTGAATGGTCAAAAAACAGAAACTCTTACTCTCATCATACAGTAAACTCTGGTTTGAGAGAAAGTTTTCTTCTTTTTGGGTGAAACATTTGTCTTTAAATGTTTTATATTTTGTACATTTGTATGTAACATATCATGTAAATAGACAGAGACAGTGATTTAAATCATCTGGAGGATTTTGTAGTCTTTGTAAAGCCCTAATAAATGGTATTTGGTGTCACAAGAAAAAAATATGACTCTTTTGTTACTATTAATATGTTAAAAGCTATTTGGTTAAAGGCTATAATAGTTTTGTTTTGTTTTTCCTCAAAGGCATTCATGCTTAAACAAGCACAAATATTTCTAATGCTAAGATGTAATTCACTGCCCCAATCCTTTAGTAAGATGCAATGTGAGGTGAATGCCACTTGAGGGCACTGCATATCCTTCACAGCAGGAATTCAGAATTTTACTCAAGTAGTTTACCAAAGAAAAAGATTTTTGTATTCCCAATTTCATCAACTTTTAGTCGGAGAGCCAGGATTGAAAACATTAACAAAACAATAAAAGCATAATCATTATCATAGGCTTTGGGACGTCATTTAGCTCCACTTTAAATTAGGACTGTGCATTTAAACTAATTTCAATTTTTTAATTACAGTTATTCGATAATTAATTAATAGAATAATCGTGATTATTGACTGCTCATACATTTGGTTTCTTTACAATTGTAGAAAACATTCACATTTTATTTTGTGGGATAAGTCACATATTTAATTGTATCTCTTCACTGTCAACTAGTAAACTGCACTAACACTGTGCAGTTTCTATAAGCAAATAATCGTTTTAATAATCGTGATTTCAATTATGATTTAAATAATTGTGATTGTTATTATTTTTCATAATTATTGAGCAGCCCTACTTTAAATACAAACTGAAACGACTCACCCCACTAGGTTGATGTTAATAATAATTTATGTTAATGAACGGACAAGGAATAATGTTAATTAATGTAAAAGAAAAATTTATCCCGTCTTCCGCCCGTATTTCCGGTGTGTAGGTCACACCGTCCCAAGATGGCGCCCGGTGCTTCTGCTGTTAGCGAAACTGAAGACTTAAAAATGTCTAAATCTTCTTCTTTAGCGGATATATTACCCAAACACTCGTACTGGTTTGACTTCTGGACATTCATCTTGTTCGACATTGCGCTGTTCATCTTTGTGTATTTTATAGTTCCGTAAAAAGGTAAGAAAGTACTTCAGGAGTTTCTAATGAAGTTAGAATGAGAGGGTGTTGGCTAAGGAAATGAGTGCTGCAAAAATTGCCTTTAATTTGATCTTGTTTGGTTTTATTTGGAATAGTGTATTTCACTTTCATACAATCTTTTCTTAACTTCGTGATCATGTCTAATTAGCTTCTTTTTTTTTTTTTTCATCATGAGGAGTTTGGTCACGTAATCAATGGAGAAACGCGATCACGTCACTCCAGTCTGATAAAGAAAGGTGTGGAAGGGGCTTTTGAATATTTAGGCAAGATCTGAACTTGTTGATTAGTATTTGTTTTCTGATTGGGAAATTTACAAGCAACTACTTTCCTTTTTATATGTAAATATATTGTGTACACATAACATTGCCTACTAATTATAATACGAATCTTTTTTTGTTGTTTTTTGACAAATTAGCAAATTTCTGTTTTAAACTCTTGTCTCACTGCAAAGACCAGTGTCATTTCTAAACTGAGCACTGATCACACATGTTGTCAAACTAATCACTATGTTGCTATCCTCTTTTCCCAATGCTTTTCATTCAGTTTGCTGTGTTTGTGGATAGAGTTTATTTGTTTGTTTTGTAAATTATATTCTCAATCTGATTTTGTAAAAAAAAAAAAAAGCAATTACTGATTAATAATAAGCATCATTTTTTTGCTAAAAATTGCTAAATAATTGCTAAAGTGATTGCAATTATAGTTCTACAGCTTTGAGTGGCCAATAATATCCATGCTTGTGGAACTGATGTTGTGCCAAAAAGTTTCTAGAGCTAGAACTATGTAAGATTAAATGCTTCCCTCTTTCATCGTTGGCTTTAATAAAAAAAAAACACCTTTTTTAGTCCCAAACCTCCAAGTGTATTGTTCTGTTTTGTTTAGGGTTTTTTTTTTCACGTCTGTGGCTACTGCTGCTTCTGACATCACTGTTTGTAATCGTAACCATATGCTGTGAATCTCTCCTATTTCCTCTCACACAAAAGGATTACTATTGTCTAGGTGGGATTAAGTCTTTCCAGGGCTCTTAACAGCGTTTACAGAGAATATTGTGTCTCTAAGCATCTGCTGTATGTTTTGAAGTACAAACAGGCAGCAATGTCAGGCTCTACAAGTGAAACTTGAGGAGTTGTACAGGTGCTGCGTGTCTCTGCTGCTGACAGAAACAATGAGACAACACAAAACACCAACAGCCTCTCAGTCAAACAAAAAATAAAAAACAAGAATCATTTTTATTGTTCAGATTAGTAGGTAGTCATATCATGCTCTCTGTATAGATTAAATTTACATGACACAAAAATAAAACTGCACAATGAATTCTCTCTGATTTTTCATGAGTTGATGCTGATTAGGCAGCAAGAATATTACAAACACTGTGTACAGAGACGGGCCACAATAAAGCGATACTCGGAAATGTTGAGTTTTATCACAGCACAATGATACCAAAACTATAATTTTTATGGGACATGTACAGTAATGTCCACCAAAGCTATACTTGTCACATTGACTTTATGTTATCTGGGGCTGTAACAATTTACCAGCTAATAATCTTAGTCTTAATAACCCTACTAGTACTTCAGGTGTCTCCAACCTATAACTTGGGAAGTAGTTGCTGTCCACCATTTTCCAAGTTCCACGCTAAGAAGTTCTGGAAATCTATTTTACACTGAATTTTACACTGAATAATTCAAATTTTATTCATGGCGGGTCTGTTACCCATACATTTACATTTGAGAAGCTTAAGGATGTGCACTGATGAATGAATAGCAACTATTGTTCTATTAGCATGACTTTTTAACCCATCTAAACTTGTGATCACTGTCATATCAACTAAATTTATTGTGACTGTTAACATGAGTTGCTCTCTTTTTTCTTTTTGTTTTGTAAAAGTAGCTCTCCAGGTGAAAAAGGTTAGAGGCACCTGCCCTAATTGTTAAATGGGCTCTTTAGCCTCGGAAACAAACAACTATATTATTATAAAATTGTTATAGACAGAAACATTACAGAATAAGGATGGATGATTCATTAATTCAGGATTTGATTCAGTTTTCAATTTTTGCAGCCACCATTTTCGATTTAGTTTGATTTTTTTCCCCTAGGCACAAAATAAACCATAATAAATTACATTTAAAACAGAGTCACTGTTGTTAGTGCTCAGAACTACATTTGAACAGTAAATGGTAATAATATACATTATACATTAATGCACATTCAGTCAGGTAAATGCTTAAGTTCACACTTTGTTTCGTGGTTATTGTATTATTAGTTGTAATAATATTATTATTTGTAAATTAGTGTGTGTAGGTTAGTGGCTGCACATGTATTTTAGTGTATGACATGAGAGCAGATTTTGAACTTTCGATTCTATCGCTGAATACCTCGAACGATTTTCAAAGTTTTAGAACTCTTTTTCATTCCTACTACTGGTCAAAAACAGACATTGATGTTTCACCAAACAAGCTGCGATAACAATTCAAGAATCTCTAGCCCAAATTAACTGTTCATTAAAATCTATTCGACATTCAGGTCTTAGCATTTTCCAGGGCTTCTTCTCCTACAATTTGATCTTCTCCATAAATCTAATCTCTCAATCAGTGACATTCACCATTGAAGTGAAGAAGCATCATCTCCCACCCATTTCACCAAGATGTTTTTTTAGCTATAGTCATGAATGCTATTGGTATGTTAAATTAACAAAGAGATATGTCCAAGTATTCAGCACACATATCATAGGATTTTCATTCACCTGCTGATATGTGGCTTTCCTAATATTGACACAGACTTCTCAGTGATCAGTGGCACACCTTATCCTCTTTATAGATGAGGTTTTTATTGGTGTCACAGCTGTAAAATGGAAACCACATTCTGTCTGCTCCAATCCAAGTTGTTCTTACCATATGACTGAAGCTGAGGTGTTTAATTTTGATATTGTAAAAGAAAGTAGTAGATGATTAGATTTGTATAAAACGTTCCTAGCTCTTACAGACCCATTGACACACATTCACATCTATGAATTTTCAGGGTATATTAAAACCATTAGATCAGCACACTTAAGGAGTGGCTCACATAGAGAAATCTTAAAAACTCTTATTTTTTTTGGCTTTGCTGCAACTATTTATTATATAATTCTGATAAAACATTAGCTGACACGTTTGTTTGTTTTTTCGTCTGTTTGCAGCCTTGACTGATCCAAAGTGAAGATGTTAAAGATGATGAGCTGGTCCTGTCCTCCTTCGAAGAACTAACCCAGCTTTGACCGAAACCAAATGATTCTGATACTTCCCAGGTTCTCCAAACAAGGGACCGACAACATCCTCTTCTGAGACGCCATGACCAGTTGTCTTTTTAGTTTGTGTCAACATCAACTTGAATTGGAAAGATAATTACGGACAACACAAATGAAAACTAAAATGGTTGATTGTGACATTAAGTTTAAATTAATTTTGTCTATGTGAACTTGTAAAAACACTCTGCAGCTAGTTCTCTCTATGTATTGTTTTCTGTTTTGATTTGCCTGAGAACTTCAAATACACGGCAAAAGAAATGGACAGCCTCTTTAAATACCATTGTTATTATTTATTGAAAACATTTCTACTGCAACTGGTTCTGTTTGATGTCAAATGTGTAGTTTTGATGCTGCCATTTCCAGACCAAACCAAAAGTATTACTAATTAACATGTTATTGCTTTTTTTCGAAAATTGTGTTGGGCTGTAAAATGCAAAGTTATAATGTTTATTTATCAAACATACTTGGGAGTTGTGTCTTGTTGCATTTGTTTATGGCCATCTACCCATCCAGAGCTCAAAATACTTATTCTTATCTTCCATTTTAATAGTACAACAAAACAATTGTATTGCTCAAAAAGTTAGTGTTGTTGCCATTGCTGTGCTATGG
Organism: Mugilogobius chulae; assembly: GCA_038363315.1. NCBI lineage: Eukaryota > Metazoa > Chordata > Actinopteri > Gobiiformes > Gobiidae > Mugilogobius > Mugilogobius chulae. The sequence goes on along the minus strand of CM076406.1, from coordinate 15,323,211 downwards.
AATATTCTAGAAAAAGACATCTTTCTTACACTATTCTTATCCAATGTTTACTACATTTGTAGTGACATAATAGACCTTTAAAGTTCAGACTTTTTCAACACGTTTTAATATCAGAGTTTTAACAAAGTTTTCAGCAAAAACTTAACCTTTATGCCTATGATTTCAGAGATTTATAGCACTAGTTCCAATCCAGCAATGTAAATTAAAAATGGCTGTATTGAATAACAAAAAATCAAGAATGAATGTTGTAGGATGTACATGATTGTTACTAAAATTGTGCATTCTTTTTTTGTTTGTCATCTGTTTGCTGCATTTCTTGTATAAGAGCTAAGCCCACATAATTCAGCATGGGATATTGTTATGTACATGATTTAAATGTCTTTTTCAAAATTATTACATTATACAAAGAATAAAGTTTCTGTGTAAGATTTTACACAAATAAATGAGCATTTACTAGTACTGGGTTGTTTACTTCACCACCATTATAATTAACCAACAATGAGGCTGGTGGAATTCTTAATTGTCGCAGGAATGTGTGTGCCAAATAGGAACAAAATAATATGTGACTTCTTTAACTTAATTATATTAGAATTTGGTCCTAAGCAATTTTGTTATCCTCTAATTTCAGTGGTCTGTGCATTCCATGTTGAAAATTGTCAGATTGTACATTACAAAATAGACCAATGTATCCTTTATATGTTTTTTTTGTTTGTTTTTTTCTTGAAGCATGGAACCTATTGCTTCATGAGTTTAAAGAAATGCAACACATTTAAGTGGTTGCTGACAGCAATGATCCAATGAACTCTGTTCACTTTTGAATTTAGCTTGTTTTTATATGAGATTGTCTGTTATATGCTTCTTATATAGAGAGGTTATTGATTTCCCTTAAATATTACGCAGTATGACTTCAAACATACCTTTAATGTTTTTAATTACATAGAAAAAGTAATGTTAATGCAGGAAAATGCTTTATTATGAGCTGGGTCAACTTTCCGCTGAAGTAAGCTTTAATTCAACTTATCTCTTCCTATGTACATTTAAGGAACAGTATGGGACATTCCAAATAAAAAAAAAAAAGCTCCATGACAAACAGGTGTAGGACAGTCAACCAGAAAACATAAACAATTCTCCTTTAGCTCATAAGTACTGTTTTACTGTGTGACCTCTGCCCTTCTCTTTACTGCGTTCTCTCAGTGATCTATGGTCACATCACCCAAAGCTTTGAAGTCGAAGTTAACGACTATGTGAACTATTTAATCATGTGCATATAGGTTAGTGACAAAGCCTATGAAAGATATTTTAGACAAACAGGCCTCCGATCGATTTAACTCATTAATATGTTGCAGCTAAAACAACAGATGCACAACTTAGTTTTGTTTTGTGATGTAATTTTGTGAAGAATTTTATTTTCTTTCGGTCCAGCTTTATTTTGTCAAATGTAGAATTCTTACAAATGTATGTTTTTCATAGACATAAAAAAAGAATATTGGCACGGTTGCATTAAAAAAAAAAAAAAAAAACTTAAACATGGCAAGCAAACTTGTTTTAATCCACTGTCTTCAAATACATTAAAACATTTTTTGTCTAGCCATAGACTGAGGGGAAAATATGTTAAATACTAAATAATATATATTTATTTAGATTATAAATATATTTATACTCTAGAATGTTTTTTTCCAATGAGATGAATGCTCCATGTAATAAATAAAGAATAAACAAATGATATGCTCTTTGCCGTGGAGCTTGGTTCCTCCCCTTGTTTCCCATCGGAGCGCTTATCTGCTGCACCCCGGCTCCGCCCTCAGTCGCGTGTCGCTTCCTGGAGCCGCGTTCACTCTCTCCGCTGTAAACAAAAGTTAGAAACGGTTCAAAATCAACCTCACAAACCGCCGAAAAGAAATGCATATCAAAACAGGTGAGTCCTAACAACTTTTCCACCTTCTGAATGGTTTTATCCGCGCCTGGGTCGCTATTTTGTCCGCTTTTATGACCACGTTAGCACCGCTTTAGCCAAGAGTGTCGAGGCTCCCGCTTTCAATGGACTCTTACGAAACTTTGAACGAAGCTAACAGTCTCCGGGCTAAACTTGGACTGATTACACGATCAAACTTTAACGACAACATCTGACTTTGAATAATATTAAGCTTTACCCTTCTATCATGTATTATCTTATATGAAAATGTCGAGTAAACAAATGTAAATATATGTTTTGGTTGCTTTAGTGAACACCGGCGTTATCAAAGTGTGCTCTAAAGCTCATGGCAGCTAGCCTCAACTCGCCAAAGAAACTGTACCGGGGCTGTGCCAAAAATAGAAAAGTGTTTTCCTCAAAGTGAAGCGTTGTTGTGTCTAAAATATGTTATCAGTTAGCTATACACCAACGAGTATTAAACAGCGTTTTATGTACATTGTCTATAATATTCGTTATGAGAGTCATTTGAATCAACAATGACCCCGAGGCTTTTTTGGTCACGTGAAAACTTGGCTGTAATTTTGTAATCAGTAACTTTTCATGTCAACTGACTCATAATGCTACCTAAAACCATTACGCATAACTTTAACACGAATTCATTTATTTTTGTGTTTTGTTGAAAATGTTGATCATATTTTTCCACCCAAAATTTAGATAAAACATGAACATTATATTTAGCCTATTTAGACTTTTTTGTCATATATTTTATAAGGTGATTTACAGCTTAGTTAAACATTTGTCAATCTTTATTCTTTTATAAACTGCAGTCACGACCTTGTGCAATTAAATGTCTGTTATTTTATTTATGTTTGTTTATTTTATTTATTTTTTCAAAACTGTCAATAAAAAACTTGGGTCAAAATGTGTAATCTAGTTAAAATAATGCGTGTAGAAGTAATATCTAGTCACCCCCAATTGCTTACTGTATATTGATATTATTTTAGGAGAAACCGTTTATTCAAAAAATTTATTCATTAGCCGATTATGTCAAGCTTTTTTTAGATTATGTAAATGGACAAACTAAACATAGATAAGTAGTAGGAATTTTCAAGGAAACTGAAACCAGAAACTTGATCTTTGAGGTTAATTCTTACATACATGGAACCATTTAAAAGTTTGTAAAGTACAAATATTATGTGTTATTTTATTTACATTGGTCTCATCTGTTTTAACGCATTGCTAAAACATGGTTAAAAAAAGTTAATTTTGCATATTTGCGTATTAACTTTAACATAAAGCTTTTGTTACTTGTAAAGTTTCTCACAGTGGACAATAAGCCAAAACTTTTACTCTATTAAGGTTATCAAATTAATACTAAACATTACTCATGCATGAATAAAAGTGTAGTGCTGGAAAACTACTCTGAAAAGTAGTTTAATAACGTGTTACTCAACTAAAGCTGAGTTTGGCCCATTTTTGGAAACAAACTGTATATTTGACAGTTGTTTTGAACTTCCTAAGCTGCCGTAGTATACTTACTTGATTCTTGAATAACATCCAGACTGTTTCCTAATCCTTCCAGATAAACGGTATGTAAATGTGAGAGGGCTGGAATGTGGCAGGTTGGTGGGTAGGAACAGGTTTCTCACGACGCAGAACTGTGGAATGGGTGGGAAAGAAATGCAGTTTATTTGAAAAGTGTCACTGAGGCCTAGTGTTATCTGTCAACATGGAGTTTCTTTTCATTTGAGTTTCCTAAATAAATGCAGACGTAACAGACGAATCACACTATGTAGTTTCATTAGAAATGGCATTAAATCCAATGAGATAAAATTACAGGAGGATTTTACAAGTGTCATATGAGCTTTTTACATTATTATATATATATATTATTTTTTTTACATTAGAGTTTAACAAAAGATATTTAAGCACATTTTCTGTTTAGGCCAAAATCTGTGTAAATACTTAAGTCTTAAGTTTGCAGATTTTCTGTAGGGTCTCAGTTTGTGAGGAAAAGCGCATAAAGGTATAGTTTTTGACCAAAAGCAGACTTGTTTTTTGTCATTTAGATTTCTTTATTGCACTAAATAGATCATGAAATCTGCTTATTTACTCTGAGAAGACTTAAATTTGGCCTCGAGGAGGGCCTTGTCTGTATGTTTCTGTGGAAATAATCAGTATACAGTATCTATATATATTTTTTTTTTTACATTATTGCATAAAACATTCTTATCCCTGTTGAGAATGTCCCAAAGTATGGTTTTAACTGCCTATTTCTGCTGAGTTGTGTTGTTGACTTTTCACCTCCAGAAAATGACACAGTGCACCTTTAATGTTAAAACTCAATTAGTTTGCTAAAATTAATAATCTTGGGAAGTCCTCAGAGATGACTGTTGTAATTTTGGGCTATAAAAAAATAAATTGATTTGAATTATACAGCAGTACAATATTAAAGGGAGCAGGCAATAGCAATACATGGCAAAATGACAATTGAAGGTATTTTAAATGGGGCTTTACTAGGGCTCCTCGATTATGATGAAAATAATACGATTATTTAGAGAATAATTGAAATCATGATTATTCAAATGAATAGTTGCTTAGAAAGAGTGCAGAGCATTAGTGCTCCTTCATTGAAGAGAGTGAAGAGATCAAATGAAATGGAGATATCTTATAAAAATCGACAGTTGCAAATGTAAAGAAACAGTCTTGGACCTACTTTTACAACTCAAGGAAATATCTGAGCGCTTACAAACTCACTTACGAGTCACAGTTAATAATCACTATTACTTGATTAATTGCACAGCCCTTGGCTTTACAATACTGTATAATTTACCTTTTTAGACATTATATAAGGCAAGCTCTGTTTCCAGTCCTCATATCTTATTTTTATCATTACTAGAGTTTTAACATCTGCAGAACCGCCACAGTCTGTGTGTTCTAGATCAATCAGATAGAAATTGTTCATTTCACTTTGTGGAAACACAAATTCACAAATGACATCACACCATTGGGTGTTGATTGCGAGGTAGACAAGCACATTTTTGCTTTAGCTAATTGTTGCTTTTTGGTCATGATGTATGTTTGTAATGCGCCTAAACCACTGACCTATAGATCAGATGGCCACTCCCTCCTATTCTGTCAAAAAAGCCATTACTTATTAAGTTAATATGGTAGTGGTTAACTGTCCCGTAGTGTTTGTTCACCTTGTTTTACTGAAAGTATAGTACAGCCTGTCATACGCACTTTAAAGTATAATTTGGACAGTTGAACGATTAAGAGATCCTCTGTTAAAGCCCATCTCTGATCTTCGTGTTCTCTTTTAGGTTCCTGGGAAGCCACCACGACAGTCTGTGAGTCCGACCCTCTGTGCGATCCCGCCGTGCTTGTCTCAGCTGCAAACTCTGAGCCTCAAATCCGCAACCGGCGTCTTTCCCCCGGCTCAGGCAGCGGCGGCGGGGGAGGCGGAGGAGGCTGCATTTCCGAAAACACCAACCAACCACAGCAACTGCCAACCGTACGCCAAAACTCACCGGGAAACGAACCCAACGGCCCCACCACACAGCCCCAGGGTCCGGCCGTCCGCAAAGAGAAGGAACGCAAGGCCCACAAAGGCAGGAGCTCACGGAGGGAGAGCCAGAAGGGGGCCAAAGATAGGAAGGTGTCACAGAAGGAGCGCTGGGTGGAAGACAGCCTGTCACTGCTCAAACCTCCGCCTGCATTTCCCGTTCAGGACAGTCCCGCCAAGCTGCAGCCCGCCGTCAGCTACGCCTCCAAAGTGAAGGCCGGGGCAACTACAGGTGAGCGTTTGGTCAACTTTAAATGCCAGTTGTAGCTTTAATCTAATTCAGAAGCACACTTTGAGCCAAAGGAGTAGGACTTTCAGCAAATTTGGGAATAAGCTGGCAAAGTAAACACTCAAATGCAAATAATAAGCATTTTTATGACATTTGTAAAGTTGAAAAAACGGCACTTGGGCAGTTATTTGTGCAATTTAACTCTAAACATTCATGTAGATTTTTGGCATTCATTTGGACAAACTTGAAATCCCTTCTGTCTGTACGTTCAAAACTCAGCCTTCTGTCTGTCCTCAGGTGGTCTGGAGGAGGACCGTCCTGCCATCGGCGTCCTGCTGCAGAACCAGTGGGGTCTAAGTTTCATCAGTGAAGCTCGTCCTGTTTCAGACACCTCCGAGTCTCCTCCCCCAAAGACCGAGGCGTGTGCAGAACCGCAGACAGAAGAGGAGCCAGTGCCCATTCCAGCTGCCTCACCCCTCGCCCCAAACATACGCCCCCCAGAGGAAGATGAGGAGAATAACAGCAAACTTCTCCTCAGCTGTCGTCATCTAGTGGAGGCTTTGAATTATCACAGTAGAGGTGAGTAGAGATTTGTCTGGGGTACCTTTCTCTAGTTATCTGTTTTAGAACTCTAAAACATAAAATTTTGAATTTTGCAAATGTACAATTTCTATTTAGTAATAGACATCCTCTTTACCTAACACAAACCAATATGAGAAAGTATAGACTGTCACCCATCTCTAATGTCACTGAACTCAACCTATTCAAGAATCTGTGCTGTCCAGAGACTCAGGAGGCGTCTGAAACCCACATGTTTTGGTGAGACGTCTGGTATGAGTGCTTCAGGCCAGGGTTAGAATGTCTGTGGAATCCTCAGGAAAAACACATTTGCTCAGTCTGCATCTTGTGATTTATCTGTTAGTTATCAAACATTTGAAAATGTGTTGTAAAACAGACTTGCACATTTGGGGCTTTTATTAGTTTTAAACTATTTACAGACGTGAACCTTGCAAACCTTACATAATGGTCATTCTATTTAAATTATATTTACTACATTATGGCAAATGTCTGGGTTAAGGTTTAGGAGTTACAGCTTCATGCATTCTCTATGGCAGTGGTGCCCAAAGTGGGGCCCAGGGGCCAAATTTAGCACGCCAGGAGGTTCAATTTGGCCTGCAAAAGTGTTGTCAGGTTTGTTAGGAAAAACTATTTTTATTCAGTTTTGTGTTAAAAAGATTAACAAATGACAATTTAATCTTCGTATCTTCTAAAAAAAAATAAAATAAAATTTTAAATGCAAAACAAAAATTATGTTTGACCCTCAGCATGCTTCAATGTAATGTATTTTTTCCACCTCTACAAAAACAAAATATAAAATTGTAATGATTAACTATGTCATCTTCTTTTGTCTGTGCAGAGTGGAACGCTATATGCAGCAGAGAGAAAAGAGGTGAGCAGCCTAAATATTTTGATATACTTGTGATTCATAATTCCATTTTTTTTTTAATCCAGTTTGGACTTTTGTTTTGTTGTTGCTGCTGCATGTTTGTTTGTTCTGGATAATTACTTCAAACTGCTGGTTTGGGCTGAGACGAGTTAGACAACATTCACTGCCAAAACTAATGCCTAATGAAATGTATATTAATGTTGTTTGTACAAGGCACATAGTTATTAGTGTTTAGATTGTCATTATTGTAAACATTTTTGAAAGCTATGTTTTTGGCTGAACAATATCGGAATGGATGAGTTATTACTCAGGCAAGTAGTTCAGTCAGTTAATTAGTTCATGGTCTTTTAATCGGAAACACTTTTAGTTATGAACTTATTGGGTCATTTTATTGAGAAAAGAAAAATTTTAATTGACCAACGCGAATAAGGAAAAGCCATGAAACGATATGCTCAAGATTTAGGTTTAGTTTACACAGCATCAAGTCTTAACAATACTTTACAAAGCGTTTTCCACTCCATCTGTATGTCAGGTGGAGCACAGCGCTATTTTGCTGGACAAGTGCGTGTATTGCAGCTAAAATGGTTTCCCTCAACTCATTTGCTTCTAAATGTAGATTCTTTTATGTGAGGACACTTTGTAAACAAGTCTTTACTTTACATACCTCTCTTGACTTTAGTTTGTTGTGTAGTTTTGACTCTTGTTTACGTCATGGTTGCTAACGTGTCGTAATGGAACTCAACACTTCCACCCACTTTAAAAATCCTTGGTTTCGTAACTTTTTGTAGGGCCCCACCGATATATCGGTTGGCCGATATGAGTACCTATAAGCCTATCGGTTATCAGCCAAAAATATAGCCGATATACCGTCGATATTTAGAACATGTTGTACCTCATTTTAAAGCTTAGATCTTCCAGAATACAACCATTCTATTCAATCACCAATCAGATCAATATTTGGCGACTGCACCTGAGCGCAGCACCAGGCTGATACATTGACATGTAAATTAGTCATGAAAAGAGGTGTTAATGGTCGGCATTTACGCATATTAATTGGGGCGATGTCGTGCATATTAATGAGGCTAACCGCACTTTAACTGTATGTTAAAAAGTTTAAGTCCAAAAATAAGACTTACAATAAGCTCATTACGTACTTACCACAAAGCTGTTTAGCCCCAAGGCTCATCTATATTCTATATTTCTGAATTGTTATTGTAATTTATAATAGAACGAGGAGGTCTTCTCAAAAACAAACTTTTACTAATAATTTGACGAACCGTAACTATACAGACTTCAAATTTGCTCTTGATCCAAAACATCTAAAGACGTTTTCTTAAATCAAAGCATTCTCATATGAATATGTTGATTAGCAGTGAAGTGTTGGCTTTGTAAACTGACTCGGTCCAGGCTTTTATTTCAGAATTAATCACACTACTTTACAAGCTTCATCAAGATACAAGAAACTGCATGTTTTTAATACATGATCTTTTGTCTCTTTCAGATCCCAAAAAAGTAGTATGGTACAACCCGATTAAGGACAACCCGGCTTAACAGTGAAAAAAACCCAAGTCTAGCCCACCTGAAGCACATAAAAACTACAAAAAAAGCGAGAAACTTACCAATGGACAGATTTTCTAAGCCCTTCCACTGTCACAACCACACGGACACTTTTTTTGGACAATGGACTTTTTTAACGCCTTACAAAAAAACCTGCCTTAATCAAATCCATTTCTTCATTTTCTTTCAACTTTTAAAGCTTGTATGAGTTCGTAAAGATGTTTTTTAAATCTCAAAGTAGCTGTAAGTTAATTTTTCACATTATAGTGTTGCAAAGCTGTAGTTTTAACAAATATTTTTTTCTGTAAAGCGAGTGGTCAATCAAGCACTTTGTTATAAAATATATATTGATACAACCAATTTGTCCCAATTTTTTTATGATTTGGAAAAATGTCTAAAAGTTTATATATTAAAGTGTATACATAGGTTTACAAAAGGGTAAAGCACAAACAAATCGCCCTTTGTCTCATGTTAATGTGATTTTTCCTGCTTGTTTCCCTTCATTTGAGCGAGAGTTGTACGAGAGGGATTTTACCATGTTCAGTATATGTTGTGTTTTTTGCCCGGAAAGAATTTATTGATGAGTAATAAAATTTACACTGGAGAAGGAATGTAAGAACAGTATTGCTTAATAAAAGGAATAAACTTGAAAATGCTTTTTTGTTTTTTTAAATTGTTTCTACTGTGAATCACACGCAAACCTGTGTTGAAAAGACCTAAAGTGAAAGTAAACTTCTAAAATCTGCTCGCAACCACCTTCCAACAGTCAAACTGGGCAGTGCTGGAGAGCTAAAATTGAGAGAAGGTGGAGTCTAAGATTGGAACAGATAACTGAAGCAGGTTTTTGTAGTTGGGCAAACTTGGCTGTAATCGGGGCAGTCCAACATCATTTCACTACTGCTTCTGGGTGGCCCGTTCCAGTGACTTTAGACCATAGAGAGGGAATATTCTGGACAGTGGTTAACTAGATTCACTCATTCACTCAGTTGCTAGTGTTGCAAAAGTTTACCTATGTATTTATTTTGAAGTGGCAGAAAACCACGGAACTCATAACAAGCAGAAAATGCAAACAAAACATGACATGTTGACTTTGACTCTGGATTTCAACCTACAATCTCCTCTTATCACTCAGGTATCATGCACCCCTAGCCAGGCTGCTGCCACCTAGTGCCTCCACTATTTCATTTCACTCCAGCTACTATGTCAGGTATAGCAGAACTGACTGTTCCCAAAAGGCAGGTTGTCCAAAAAACGAGAAGGAGCATAGTGGTGCGTTAGCCAGAACCAACCCAAGTTGAGATAACAGCCTGTATATGTTCTCCTCCTTTGACCTTGTGTCAAATATTAACTTAAAAAAATATTTTGTACCTTTTAATTCGCAAGTTTACCACATAGAAACCGTAACAATCACTGACAACCGTTTATGCTCTACTTCCAGGACGACAAAATGACCAAAAAGCAGCGATTGGTTAAACTTTAAAAAGTCCTTGCCTCTTATGAGGCGAACCTCAATGTTGTGATGTCACACGGTTTTCACAAAGTTAAATGAAATCAGGTGATGCATCAGGTTAATACACTCCATGATGTCACACATAAATGTCATTCGCCACGGCAATGAACACAGCATAGCACAGCTCAAAAGTTGCAAATTTGCATCGTTTACTCAGAAAAATGTAAATGTACACAAAGGATATTTAAAAACCCCTTCTCATTCCGGCCTTTTTTCCCTCTGACTAAAACGGTTCCTGAACCCTTTGGAGCTCAGCCAAATGGCTGGAGTCTTTTTAAAGCTGTAACCCTGTAGTTTTTGCTTCTGATGTCCAACAGGCTCTCATCAGAAGTGGGAACTTTCTCCAAGCAAAAGAAAAACAAAATCTAAAATCCACCTACATTTTTTGGTAGATCTGAGGATGTTGAAAGCTGAGACATAAATGACACTAGATTTGGCATATTTTGGGTTTTGACAATTTCTCTGTAAAAGCTGAAGGTAATTGACGTAAAAATGAGTTTTAGGGACCCAAAATTACTCAAAAAATCTAGGCGGAGCCAATACAAAAGTCCTATTAAAATTTTTGAGTTTTTGGGGACTTTTTTCATTTGGAGGTTTACAGTAGAAATCTGAGTCTGGATCATCCCAGAGGCTGATTCTGCTCTAAATAAAAGGGAAACAATGGGATTTTTATATTTAACCTTTCCAGGTTCTTCATAGTATGCATTTTTAAGACACTGAACAAAATACAATTTTTGAAGAAAAAGTGGGACGGCCCCTGGAATGTAAAATGTACAATATGACAGATTACTGCAGATTATCTTTTATTGTGCCACTTGATCCCTATGAAGTCTCTAGCCCACAACCTTCTTGCTGATGCGAGACTGCAAGCCAAATACATAGATGGAGTCCAGTTTGACTGATTAAGTCAACATTTACTTTACAAAAAATATATACTTTTATTACAAACATGCTTATACTGTTGATGTTGTTTTTTGTCAGATGAGACTACATTAAGATTATTTTCCATCTGAGGTGATTGTGGTCTGAAGAGTCAAACAGATTTCACTGTGTGGCTACATTTTAGTCAATGAGCCAAAACTGGAGTCTCTTTCCAGACATAGAAAACCAAGCACCAAGTAATTTTTGACAAAAAAGTCTGTAAAATGAAACTGTAGCACTGCCTCCAATGCTCAGTCTCTCCACGTGACTTCCACCTCATCTGTTCTAAACCTGAAATGAAAATAAACACAAATCATCAAATTTGTGTAGAAGTACAAATAAAAGACAAAGGGTGAGAGAGAGACATTGGAGGCTGGTCAGCTGTGATTTTTATATAAAAAACATGATACATTTATAATAACAACATTTACCTCTGAGTGATCCATGAGTCCTGAAGCTCTGTGACTTGCCCCGATCGAAACATTTCCCAGCCGGCTTGAGCAATCATGGCCCCATTGTCAATGCAGAATCTGTGGAGTTTAGTTAACAAAAGATTTATCTATAAGGAGTACAATGAGCCAGATTTCACCAACAAAGGCTTGGTGCAAAGCAACAGCCTCACGGAACAATGTTGTAACACATTTTAGCAACATAACGTTGGAAATCACCATTGGAAATGCGGTGCAAACTGCTTAATTGCAGTTTCAACACACACTTGGTCCGCTACCTCCCCATCTTCATGGAGATGTTAGTTACTCTTTCCCGGGAATGTTCCACAGTATACCAGTTATTTATGTCTATGGAGATTGGCAGGTAAGATTTAAGTTGTCTATGATGAAATACATTACAATTACATTTTAATTATTCTACCCTTTTACTTTCAAACCATATTCTAACAGACAAGAAGAAGCTCAGTCCACTTGACAGAATGCAACTTTTTTTGTTTGCTATGGTTCCAACCAAACTCGACAACTAAAGAATTACAGCTTAATTCTAGTTGTCGAGTTTTGTTTTACAGAACATCTAAGAAGAAGTCAGGCATTAATATCTAAATGTACAGTTCCTGTTTACCAGTAAAAAGGCTTGTTTTCACACTGCCAGTAGTTAGATGTAAATCAGCATTTACTCTTGAGTGTGATTGGACCAGTGTGAACACTACGTCGCAGACTGGAGCAGTAAAACAGTCTCAACAAGAGAATTTACCAGAGGTACTCAGAGACATTTCAGAGTGCAGCACAGTGCACAATATTGAAACTTACCGCTCATCAGTGGCAAAGAGTTTGGCTCCTCTCTCTTCACACATCACTCCCATCATCTCCTGCAGACGGAGGTTACCTGCTCAGGGGACACAGTCAGGACGTGTATTGTGCAGATACCAGAATCAGAGGTGATAAGAGCATCCTTATACTTAAGTCACTTCAGTAACTTTTAAGTACAAATTTACTATTTTTGCGATACAGTAAGCCTACTTCTTCTGCAATGACAAAACGTCATGTTCACAATATTCAAGGTTTTGATAATATTCATGTTTTTCACAGTCATCATCATTTAGATTTCCTCATGTTTGTCCATCCTTTGAAAAATAGATCTGCGCTGTGCATACTCCATGTATATTTAGCTTTTTCAACACTCTATGTATTGTTGCCAGATTGGATGGGTTTCTGCCCAATTAGGCTCCTTTTGTTGCATGTATATTTTGGCTAGTTTTAGATGTCTGAGTTGGGATTTTGAAAATACAAAATAACTGACTGATAATAACTGAGTGTTTGTACTGTTTTCACTTGATAAAGTCATTGCTTTAACTCACAGCCGACTCCTCCAACAATTAAAACCTCCTGTGAGCCACAATGAGCCATGGCCCTCTCTGTGATCTCCACCAGCATCGAGAACAGTGTCTCCTACAAAACATGTCACACAGAGACAAATTACACAAATTTGTGTTTTCATAAAAAATAGGGACAAAAAAAACACATGAAGATGATTATGAGCAAAAGAAAAATCTTTGTGATTTGCTAGGTAGACACCAACAGATGTGTCTGGAGAATATAAAAAACTCAAGTTGGCACAAAACATTAAGATAAAAAAAAAACAATTGAAGTTTATGCTATAGGGCAAAATCTTCCAGATTAAAAAAGCAATGGACATGATGTTCATTTGTTGATGTTTGCATTTGGTCTTTTGGTTCTAAGGAGGATTTCCAATCAGAAAGCAGAATGAGTGTCACATCTCTCATTTGGGTTGCCAGTGTGGTTTTGATTTTGGATCGAGAAAATATGATTGAACTGATGTTGCACCATGACACAGACAGAAGGTTGTGAAAGGTTCAGTTCTTTCCATACAGTTCTCATTAGGCTCCACCCACATTGTGTAGGAATATAATTCTTTGGAGCGAACCTGGCAAAGAGTCTAAGTGACTGATTGGTCAGTAGCGTCTCATCTTCAACTAGTGACCATTTACACTCTGTGATTGTATATCTTTATTAAACCACTAAGTTGTGCATTTTGCAGATGATTACTTTAAATTAGTTTGTGAAATCAGAAGCTGACCTGTATTATTTGCTTTGTATAATGCTACTGACCTGCAGAGAGAAGCACAGATCCTCTGCTGTGCACTGACCGGAACTTAACATCTTATTGGCAGCTTCCTACAAAAGCACATACAGTTTACACAGTGACTGTATAAAAATATTATAATAACTCCCTCACTCACTTCTATGTAAGATAAAATGCCTGAAAATGACACATCCATCCCTTTCACTGTGTATGGCAGTTCCACATATTGAGATCCCTGTAAACAAAGACAGAAACATTTTACACATGACAAAAATGTGCAACCATTTTTTATGATGAATACTTACTTCTTGGCCATTTGCTCTATGTTGTAGCCTGGGCTTGGATCATTGGAGATCTAAGCACATGAAACATTGTCTATATTTTATATCAGATTTATAAAGAAACTGCGTTGCTGACATAGTACATGAACATTTTCAGTTTGTCATAAGTTAAATCATAAACACATAATATAAAAGAAGATAAGCTCAAAAGTATTCACATATGCTTTTTCTAAATAAGTGCTTGTTACCTTAATAACTCTGGCAAATCGGTCAAGACAGTTGCCAACTGCAATATCAATGGTCTCCCCAAATATTCTGTAACGCCGCTCGGAGTAAGCGATGACCTGCAGAATAAAAAGAAAAGAAAAAATAAATAAAACTGACGAATTTTGTTACAACATTACAACATAAAGAAAGATATCAGCTATTCACAGACTCAAAAAGTTTCAACCTCCATTCATTTCTCTCACATAGATGCCCTGGGGAAGACTGACAGAGAGCCTATCTTAACAGCCTATTCAACTATGACTAATCAGAGAGTCACACATGTACATGGCATTGAAATACACAACAAAACAACTGTCACACATTTCATTTAAAAAAATCTAATATTCCCATGTTTTCACCTGTGTGTTTCCTCCACTGACGTAAAGCACAGTTGGGTTGTTGGCTTTGGTGATAAGGCGTCCCATCTCGATGTGTCCGATGCAGTGATTCACTCCCAGCAGAGGTTTGTCCCAAAGTTGAGCCACAGTTCGAGCCACGAGAGCCACAGTAACTAAAGGAGCCCCATCCCAGGACCTGGACAGTAATGAGTAGTATGAGTGAGAAGGAAATTACAGATTTTGTTAAATAACACAGACATTACAAATACAGACAACAAACACAATAGACGACAAGATAATTATGAAATTGGTTTTGTAACTAACTTTTTTAGTAGCAGAATAGTCAAACACATTTTCTATTAACTTATATGGAGACTGAAGCTTTGAAATTTTTAGACTTCATGAAATATCATTGTTTTGCTTAGAACTATATACAGTAATATGAAACGTTGCTGTCACCATAAAGACAAGCAAGTCGTGCCAAGTTACAGACCAGATTTGTGGCTAAAAACACCTGTAATTGAATAAATAGATAAAGAGACAGATTATGTTTCACCATGGAAAATTTCTGGCAAAAACAAAATCTCTATAGAGACAAACAGACCCTGTATGAAAAAATTTAACCATGTGTTTTTCATTATTGTATTAACACATGATTTAATAGATTATGTGTGTGCAAATAGCAAAACTTGATTCAGACACTTGGTTTGAAGTTGCAAAAGGTAGAATTTGGAATTATTGAACTAAACTATGAATGAATTTCGGATATGGATTGTTCTTTAATGGGTTTTGTTACCTTTAGTGTAGGCCACACAGTCTATTTCCTGAGGCTTGATTCCTGCTTCATCCAAAGCCTCTTTTAAGACCGTGAGGATGACAGCTCGGTGATGTCGGGCCGTGTCACTGGGCATAAAACCTAAAGAAGAAAATAAGAATAGTCAAACTATCAGCAAACAATCAACACAAAAAAAGTGTAAAATCAGATTTGTATATACCTTGTCCAGGAGGAGTGATGTAAGTTCTCCTCGGGTTAGAAAGCACCTCTCCATCTCTGATAATGCCTATGCCAATTTTATTGGCACTGCCTTCGAACCCAATTACTATCGTCATGGCAAACTGTGAACAAGAATATAAAAATATGAATGAAAGGTAAAGAAGTTTCAGATTTGTAGAAAAAAGCACAATAATGTAAATTGTTCTGCATAATTTAGGAATCTATAGTTTGAAGACCAAATAAAAATAAGTGCCCATAGGAAATATACAACAGACCTTTTAAACATTCTAAATTTTAGATTTAAAGAAAAGTGAATGCTATTTTGTAGTGTTTGTTATGATGATAAGAACCTAGCATTAATTATGGGGTAGAGTGGAGTGCACCACGTAGGCGTAGCCAATCAGTGATATTCGGCTCGTGATAAGAACTAAAATGCTTTATTTTTCAATTCAGATAGTACGCAGTTTTCTAAACACATTTACACCTGCACTTTGCAACATTTATTTAATATGATATTCTTTCTGACAGAGGAAATCATCTATAGATAATTCAGTTAAAATAAGTATGCCCTTTGTTTACAAATCCATTCCATATTTCACCAGAAAATATCCTTGTATAAATTATTAATTTGTTATTAGTAATATTTTCAGAAGAAACACTGTCATTTAGATCGAATGTCAATTGATTACTGAAAAGCACTACATAATTTTACCAATTTAAGTAGAAAAAAATGATATATTTGGCATTTAAAACAGTAAGCTACTATTTAATGTCTGCATTATGATTACTACAGCTGAATGTTCACCTTCTGACTGTCCACTGGACTAGCTGATGGTTTATTACTTGTTACATTCTCAGTGAAATCTAGTAGCATTACTCTTTCAGCAAACACAATACACAAAAATAACGCAATTCTACTAAATAAATTGTTAATCTTTCAATGCACAGTACTAACCACGGACAAAACAAATCATGCGTTCAATATGTTTTCTCACATTTCATAGGTAATTGCCAGCTACTTGGAAAAATCTTCTGTTAACTTTTGGCTAACATGCTAACAACCATAGCTAACAACATGCTACTGTGGGATTTTAGGACCCATACCAAGGCCGCGATGGATATCGCCTGACAAAAAAACAACACAAATTATTTTAAAACCCTAAATGATGATAGCTATTATACAATAGAACCTACTTGGATTGTAATTCTTCTATAACTTGTTTCCTATGCACAAATAAGATATGCCTAGAAATATTTTATGCTGTATTTTCTAATAGGCGCTAATTAAGCAATGCAAACACATGGCTTGATTCTTCTGCGTTTTGGTTTTGTGCTTGGGGGAGTGACTGAGGGAAATCACTTGCTTCTTCGCATCCTGTTGCAAAAGTGCACGTACGTATAGTTTTCATTTGCATGTTAACGCATGGCTGATTCAGAGCTAATTCAACTCAGTGTGTTTTGCATTGATAAGTTGTTGAATAGGAGTCGTTTTCATGTTGCATGGTTCATTCATTCTCTGAGCACAACAGGCCTCCGCGGCTGCTGCAGCTGCTACGGTCTTTGTCAGGGATGCAAAAGCTAGTGGTGCTTAGCATGGCCTTTACTTTTTGTGTTTCCATCAACTCATGAAGCAGTGTGCTGTATGTGCTTGCAAAGAGATGATACTCATCTAAATATAAAATGAAAACATGAAACAACTTTATCAACTCGATCAATACTTGAATCAACATTTTTATACATAAAAACGTAAACAGGAAAACAATGCACTCTCTGACTACAAGAAATTTTAGAGATAGGCATGATGATTCGTTTTTTGAATTGATGGAATATTTTAAAAACAAGATGAAATGGAACGATCAATATGTTTTGTAAAATTGGTATATATAGCATACCCTACGTTTTGTTTTTTGGAATAAATTATGTGTGATTAATAAATGTGTAATCAATTCTGTTTAATGAATAAACTGTATGTATTTTAAATGTTTGTCAAGTTGATAGTGTTGTTGTATTTTTGTGGTTATTGATGACAGGATGTATTTCAAAACAAAATTTTAACACTTTGCTGTCTTGTTCCAGCGTCTTGTGTGTGTGTTGTGTGTGCGTGGGGTGCGATTGTTTGGAGTCAAAGCCAGGTCTAACATGAAGAGAAGCAAGAAAGAAGATGCAGCTGCTGAGGGAGAGAACGGTAGGACACTCCACACACTACATTTTGAGTTGTTTGGTGATAATAGTAAAGCAATGCTTAACTTTATGTGCTTCTACAGGTGCAACAAAGAAAGCCAAGCCAGCAAAAGAGCCTGAAGCCCCTATTCTGTATGATGACCCTCCAGACAAACTGAGCAGTAAAGATGGCAAAGATGCCAACCTGAAGATCACCTCCTGGAACGTGGACGGACTCAGGGCCTGGGTCAAGAAGAAGGGCCTGGATGTTAGTTTCAAATAAGATATTCTTGTCCAACAATAGGGAAATTGCTTAGCTGCAACATACAGTTCAAGAACAGCAAAGGAATAGAAACATCATAGAAACAATCAAACAAGATAATTTTAAAATAGAAGTAGCAAAAAAATATAAAATTATATCAAAGTAAAACTCTTATGTACAGTAAGTTGCCGTTGTGGTTGAGCACAGTGGAGTATATGCCATAATAAATGGATAAAGTGGCACTAATACATTACAGTAGTATGGACAATAGGAATAAAAATGAAATCTTTTTATGGTAGGTGGAAAGCCAAGTGCATTTGCTTCAAAAATCATTACATTGAAAATGTTGCTTTTACAATTCATATCATTTGCATTCATATTCCTATTTTGCCGGTTAAATAATTGAGGCAACAGAATGTAATTCTGACGTACTGATTTTGTCTCTCAGTGGGTGCGTGAGGAGTCCCCAGACATCTTGTGCCTTCAAGAGACCAAATGTGCCGAGAAGGACCTGCCCAAAGACATAACATCGATGGAGGAGTATCCGCACAAGTACTGGGCCACCTCTGAAGAAAACACAGGCTACAGTGGTGTGGCCATGCTCTGCAAAAACGAGCCCATTAAAGTCACATATGGCATCGGTGAGTTTGCTTTGTGCAAGAAACGTTCTTTAGACCACAAATGCACATGCATTTGATTTGAGAAAAGTATGTCCTTTGCAACTGTACAAGTATGTCCTCTCCCATCTCTCTTGCATTAACATCTAACCTGTCTTGCATGTAAAAAGATTAAGCCATTCACATTGCTGCATTCAGTGACAAGTCCTAATCCAGTGAATCACAATCTTAGCGTCACAGTACATCCGCTTTTAAAAGTATTCACATATTACGTTTTATAATATCGTTATTTGTAATAAATGTAAAAATGTACTATTTTAATCAACAAGGTTGATATAGCAAGACCACACATAGACCACATGTACTATACTATACCAAATTCAACCTTGCCGAAAGCTATTTTAACCCTGGTTGGCAGTATGTTGCCAGATGGTGGGTGAGAGAGAGGGTGTTTTTTCTATTACGATTGCACTTTGCCATTTTTAAAGTCTGTGTTAAAATAATTCAACTCTAAACTAAGTGAAACAAAACAATTTCTCCAGGTAAAGAGGAGCACGACAAAGAGGGCCGGGTCATTACTGCAGAGTTTCCAAACTACTTCCTGGTCACAGCTTACGTCCCAAATGCCGGAAAGGGTTTGGTTCGTCTCGATTACCGCAAAACGTGGGATGAGGACTTCAAGGCTTACCTGAGCGACCTGGACAAGCAAAAGCCTCTGATCCTGTGTGGAGATCTCAACGTGGCTCACCAAGAAATCGACATCAAGAACCCAAAAGGAAACAAGAAAAATGCCGGTTTCACACCAGAAGAAAGAGAAGGGTTCAGCCAGTTGTTAGAAGCCGGGTTTGTGGATAGTTTTCGAGAGCTGTACCCAGAACAGCAGTATGCATACACATTTTGGACGTATATGATGAATGCCAGAGGTAAAAATGTTGGTTGGCGTTTGGATTATTTTGTGTTGTCATCAGCATTACTGCCAAATCTGTGCGACAGTAAGATACGAAGCAAGGCCATGGGAAGTGATCACTGCCCCATTACTTTGCACCTAGCCATTTAGGACAGCACAGACAGCCAGTCTTTGATAGTTTTTGTAAGTTCAAAAAGTTGAAAAGTTAGTCCCAAAGTTATATACTCAAGCTGAATTGGCAGTAAATAGTTTATTCTTTGTGGTATATTGCCTTTTTTTAACTTCCAAACTACCATAAACTAAAAAGATTTACAAAAGATTACAAGCAAAGCCACAATGTTGTTGTGACTTATTTGCACATTTAGAATCATTTAGATCAGACCTACATTTTTGGGCATACATTTTATAGTCAAATTTGTGCATTAGCAAAAATATTCATGCTCCTTCTAGGGTTTTACCTTTTGAACCCAGAATCCATACTAAACCTCAAAACATATTTTGTGTGTAAATGGTATAACTTTCCCAACACTAAACGAGTTAAAACGTGTAAGCTATGTGTCAGTTTGGTCTGTACTACTGAAGTATAATTGAATGTGATTTCAACTTTCATATCTGTGTTACCCAAAGGTGCTTTTCTGTGTCAAAATAATGTTTCTGTAGAAAAAAATAAAGACTGGATTTTGGTAAAAAAAAAAAAAATTAAAAGTCTTGTCATTTCAAATTAATACAAATGTGTTTGTAAAAATGTCTATATCCTGAAGTATCAAAACATTTAACATTCATCCTTTTATTTACTTTAATAATTGCGTTACATTTATAATTTAAAAGACGTATCCTTGGAGACCCATGTTCAAAATGCACCTATAAATTAGAAATGTTAAGCAAAATCAACTTAAATGAGCTTTCAACCTTAGTACAACTGCTTATGCATTATTACTGCAATTTGGTGCAAACTGCTAATTTGTATCTTTCAGACTCTTCAATTCTCATTTTTAGTTCTCTTGCACTGAAACGGTGTCTGTAGGGTCTTTAAAAAATCTAAATAGAATAATTGTAATTCAAAGCCTTAAAAAATCTTAAATTTGTGGTAGGTTTTCAATTTTCTTAAGCAATTTCTGTTATATTTCCCCATCTATTTCACAATGCTTTAGCTTTGTTGGAAAATTCTCAAAAATATAACACAACTGGTATCTTTGTCTGATGCATACAATAGATGGTAAAATTTTTTTTTTAATTGCGTTGTTTTAGGTAATTCATTGGATTTTTTTTTTTGTAGCAAAATTAAATATCTTAAAGAAGCTCTCTAAAAAACGACATTAAAAATGTCTTAAGTCTTAAATTTGACCTCTCAACGCTTGCAGAACCCTGTTGACAGCTCTGTTTGTAATGTGGTCTTAAATGGAGCTTAACAGTGGAAGATCGTCCTCTCGTAGGGATTTCAAAAAGTCAAATGTTAAAAAGTGTATAACCTGGGTTGGTCAGCTTTGTGCTAACTCATATCTGTATCCAAAAAGCACATACCAGTAAATAACCTAAACACGCAAAAAAAATCTTAATAACTTTGTTTTTACAAAGCTGCAAAAACAGATTTTAAATTAAAATGTAGGTCTTCTGCTCATGATTCACCACATAGCTGATTAGCTCCACAGACGTTTTCAAATTTTATTTTATTTTAATTTATTTTCAATTTGGTGGGAGGTCACTGTTGAGCTAGTACCAACAGATCAAAACCCTATATTAGGGTTTAAAATTATGCTGAAAGGGTCTATAACAATGTCAACCATAGGCAGTTGGATATGACTTCAAGTGCCACCAGTGATACATGTGCCAGTTTGCAAAACACAGGTTTATGGGATTGAATCTGAACCAATTTGGTCGCTACTGCAAAACTATTTTTTTATCTATCATTTCAAAACAAAAACATTTTTCCATGACAAAGTACATTTTTAAATCTTCACATAGTCTTCAGTCAGTGATTTTGTATTACAACACCTTTCTATGTCTACATCAAGCTTATAGCATGTGTTCTTTGGTGCATTTTGAGATGATACGACTGCCGGAATCCTTTTCCACACTCGACGCATAGATAAGGCCTTTCTCCCGTGTGCGTCCTCTGGTGCCTCTTCGCCTGTTCGCACTCAGAAAACTTTTATCACAATCTTCACATGAGTACGGTTTCACTCCCGTGTGATAGCGTAAATGTATTGTCAAATAACACGACTGGGTGAACTTTTTCCCACAGTGCGGACACTCAAACGGCTTGTGTCCCGTATGAAATCGCTCATGTTTTAGCAGCTCAGCATGTGAGAAAAAACCTTTACCACAATCAGAGCACAAGTACGGCCTTTCACCAGAATGCGTCAATTCGTGTCTTGTTAGTGTAGCTTTATAGACAAAACTTTTATCACACTTGGAGCATTTAAAAACATCCTCTCTCGTGTGGCAGCGTTCATGCTTTTTCATGTTGCGTTCACGCTTAAAACCTTTCCCGCAATATGAACATGTGAACGGCACTTCTTGCGAGTGGATTTTCAAATGTGTAAGCAGACCTCCTCGATATAAAAATCCCTTTCCACATTGATCGCAAACATGTGGTTTATCTTTTTTGTGTGTGCGCTGATGAGAAGTTAGCGCTGCTTTGTAAGCAAATGTTTTACCGCAAATGCATACGTGCAGTTTGGCTTCATGTTGCGACTGAATGTGGGTTTTTAAAGCGCTACTAGCATCAAAATCTAACTCACAATGTGGACATTTACGCTTATTTTTACCTGCTTTAGAGCAAAACATCCTTAAGTGTCTCACAAACGCAGACTTCCACGCAAATCCTTTACCGCATTTACTGCAAAGATATTTGCCGTTTTGCTTATGTGAGCTTGTATGAGCTTTATAATCCACCAAAGACATAAAAAGCTCACTACAAATTGTGCATTTATAGCTGCAGTTAGTCTTATGTAATAATTTGTGCCTTTCTAGAGATTGCTTGAATGTAAAGCGTCGATCACATTGACTGCAAAAGTACGGTTGTTCACCGGTGTGGATCCGCAGGTGAGCGGTGAGAAGAGAGTGAAATTTGAACGTTTTGGAGCAGTAAGAGCAACTATAACGTGCTTCTTTACTTTCCGACATTGCTTCTTGGGTAGTTGTTTCCAAATCTGGTTGGGTAACATTAGAATCTTTTATCTGTTGTTCAAGTTGACCCTCTTCTGAATGGCCCAAAGCAGCATCCTCTGTCTCAGCACCTTTATAAAAACAAAAATACAACATTTACTGAGCTGAAGTTAAAGATGCATGAATAATAGATTTGAAGCGGCTCATGAGAATTTGGGGATAACGTTTCCAGATTGAGAAGTTTGAATGTGTTTACTTTGGAGTCTGAAACCATTTTACCACAATGTTCCCTCATCTTTACCTTACTCAAGTTGTATTTAGATTAATTCCTGCATGTTTGGGTAGTTAAGTTTTGTAAGTATTGTCCTGCTGCTGATGCTCCAGTGCGCAGAAAATTCTTGTTTTTACCTACCACCCATCCCACTCACTTCTCTGTATTTACCGTAATTTCTGCCCTATTGAGCGCAACTGAATATAAGCCACACCAACAAGATTTAAATAAGTAAATTGATAACGTACATATATAGGCTGCACTTGTTAATAGTAAGACAATGAGAGTTCAAAGCTTGAAAAAATAGTAGCGGCTTAGAGCACTTAAAACTAATTACTTTCAGCTTTGGAGAGGAATTGTAAAAACCCAAAATATGCCCCAAAAAATAGTATCATTCAAGTCATTCTCCAGACACCGGTTTCATGGCTCCTTATTTTATTCTGACTTTTTGCTGTGCAGTTTGTTCTTGCTTATAAAGTCAGTCAACAATGGACAAAACTACAAAATCTCAGCTGCACAAAGTCCAATTATTTGCTTTAGGTACAAAGGTTAAAAAACACATTAGTTTGAATTGCTGAAAGAGTTAGTGGTTTGGGAAAATAGGCTGGATTCAGAAGTAGTATGTTTATTTTTATGGGCGCAAGCAACTAAAAAAAAAGATTGTTTTGTTATTCGATTCTTTCAATTAATCGATTCATTGTTTAGATTTTGAATAGATTTTTTGCAAAGTTTGAGCTGAGTTAATGTTGCTTGAGGATGTCCTGGAGATGTAGATTTTAGGGTTGTCAAAAGTATCTATAAAGTCTGATTCTAATCAATACTAAAGCTGGTATCAAAACTAGGTACTCATTTGAATAATATTCATAAGGAATACCATTAACGTGAAAAAATGAATATTTTCTGATGAGTTTTAGAATAATAGTTTTGTCAAAACTAACTTAAAACCAAAATGTTTAGTTAAAAATGTATTTGTATTTTCTCCCGTAAAAAGAGCATTTTTAATGAACATTGTGGTATCATAATTAGGTTAAATCAAAATGGAGTCTATTTCTTATTATTAAAACTGAGTATGAAATTTAGCATCATAAAAACACTTGGCTCATGCAAACTAGTTTTTACAATAAACACAAAATGTACATCATTTTCATGTAATTTCTGTTAAATCTGATGGTTTCAACAGCTCATGGATGTTTAGAACCTGCATAAAGACCAGTTAATGATTATTTGATTACTAAATTAGTTCGATTAGAATCGATTAACTTGTTGCAGCCCTAATTATTTTTGTTAAATCCTTTTTCCCCCCAAAGAATAGAGAAAATGTAATATGTGATTTATACATAAAAAAAAATCTAAATTTAAAACTACCTTCTTTTGTTGTTCAATAATAACATTTTAAGTTACCTTCATCTTCTTTGAAGTAGTTGTAGTTGCTCCATATGAGTGCTCAGAACTAAAAAAACAATAAAGATTCGGATTTATACTAAATTATTGAAGAGGAACTTTTGGATCTTCACAGTTTAATTTCAGAGTTACCTTTTCAACAGCTGCGCAGTCTTCATTTCTTCATGTTCCTCTTCTTGTTTGCGTCTTTTATTCGACTTCTGTAAATAACTCATCTGCACCTTCATCGTGGGCTTGCGTTTCTTGCACTCGTTCTCACTTTGACCAAAGAAATCACTTCATTCATAAGCCTTGCATTGATAACTGCATTTCCAGACATGACAGATTCAATATTTCTACTTGTGCTTTGCTCCTCAGTTCTTTCAGATGAATTTTCTTCCATCTCTTCTTTCTTAGCTTTGACCACTTCTTGTACAAGCTCACTTTCCACAGTCTCTTCATTTGCGTTGTAATCTTTATGCATTTTCACGTGTTTTTCAAATTCTTGCTCTTGATTAAACGTTTTGTCGCACTGTCGGCAGTTAAACTCCTTCATATGAATTTGCTTGTGCACGTTTCGATCCGCTATTGATGAAAATTTCTCACAACACGTCGCACATTCGTAGATTTTAACTTTTTTGTGCGTGTGCCGGTGCCTTTCTAGAGATTGTCTGAAAGAGAAGCTGCGTCCGCATTCAGAGCATTGGTGAGGTTTTTCTCCGGTGTGAATAACTCTGTGTGCGACCAAAAAATAAGCAAATTTAAACTTTTTACCGCAATCAGGACAAGCATGACGCCCTGAAACTGTTTGAGGTTGAGAGATTTTTAAATCTTCTTCTAAAATTGTTTTTTTCTCCACAGTAGCTTCACTTTCTGCAACATTTTTGGTAACAGTTTCTGATTGCACATTTATGTTTTCCGTGTCTGTCTCTGTTATGTGATTTGTCTCCTCTATAACGACTTCAGCGTCAGAATTCGTCGTCAATTCAACCTCGGCACATTCAGTCACAGTGACAATTTCCATCGCAACGTCTTCAACAAATGATATTGGACATTGCAGATCTTCATTTAGGTTGTGAAAGTGATCAGATTCTGGGGCAAAGCTGCATTTGACTTCCTGGTTTGTTGCTTTCTTTTGTATTGCAGTTGAAAGGCAGGGAAAGATGTGGTCACCCAGACTAGAAGGAGAAACTGAGAAAGAAAAAAAGTTTGAATTTCATTAGGAATATTGACTTGTACATTGATATTATGATAAACGTAATCTTTTGTTAATAATTCAAATAGTCTTTGGAAAATAAAGCTATTCAACTAAAATATCAAACATACATTAAATACATAATATAAGCTTCCAGAATTCTTTCAATTTGAAACTTATTTTGTAGCCTAATTTTAAAATGCAAATGTATTTAGGAAGACTAGCGACCACAATGTGAAAGCTGATGGGGATCCGAATAGATAAAGATTAGAATAAAATTTACTAACATATAGGGAAAAAAGCAATAAAATGGTCGATTGTGTGACATAATTGAAACATGAATATCTGAAAAACTGATAAAACCAGGTTTAAATTCCTTGCATCCTTTTGTTGACTTAAAGTTTAGATACAGAGAGGAATTTGGACATTATGTTTATTATCTGAATAAAGTACATCTTAACCTTTAAGCGCCAAAGTAGTAATTCTGCACCAAGCAATTTGAGCCTCTCTGTATGCTATCAGATTCTGTTTTGATAACTTTCAGAAGCTTGAAAAATACCAAAGGCAGCTCTGTATAAACTAATACAGAAAAATATTAGCTTTGATCCTCCAAGTAAAACTTTTAAGATTTTATTTATTCCAGAAATTTATTTCAACTGAAAAACCAAAAAGATTAAAACTGGCATAATACAATACATTTTTTTGGATAATTTTAAAAATCAGGCTTAAAAATGACGTCTTAACATAAATCCAAATAAAGTTAATTGAACTACTATTGAACTACTACATTTTAGGGACAAATTAATTGACCTTTATTTAACCAGGGAAGTCCCACTGAGATTCAGAATCTCTTTTGCAGGGAGCCCTGGGGGAAGGGTCAGGAGAGGGATTATGGACATGTTTTTAGACAATGTTCTTTCTTTCAGGAAAAACTTGAGAGTTTTGCGTGTAGTGCAAAATAAATCATACCGTGTTGCGCTAAATGTCCCAGATGTTTGTGATGTTGGAGCAGATCTTTCATGTGCGTCGGCTCAGACAGAGACTGCACAAAGTCTTCAAAAACACAACTTTCTCCGAGCCAGGAAATAGTCTGATGGAGGATAAAGGCTTACGGTTAGGAGGAATTAAATTAACTATTAATCTACATTTTTTTCAAACAAACAAGTTTATCAGGAACAAACAAATGTGTTGCACAAGCCAGACAGTTACTAGCCTCATCTGTGAAAGGGGTAAACTGACAGCTGGTTTACAGTGTGCAAGTAAACCATAAAAGGACAATTTAACATTTAATATGGGAAATAAACTAATAATATAGCAAGGCTGGATGATATCACTGAAACAAGTACAGACTTTAAAAAGACACTGGAGGTAAAAAAAAAAAAAAAGTCACCTAAATAGTTAAATGGAAATGGAAAGAGAGCTAAATCCATACTTCCAACATTCTAAATAGGGATAAATAATGTATTTGGTAAGTCAGCTCAAAGCAAAGACACACATGTAACATTTGTTTAGTGACACAAAGGGATCTGAATGACAAAACATGCATTTTATTGAGTTGAATTTTGCGTCAAAAGTAACACTGTGGGCCTTTAAATACACACTATGTACTTGCATATTTTCCTTTATTTTGAGGCCATGTGGAGCTCAATTTCAATTTCAAATATTAAGACTTTGAAGGCAAATCAGTCGTAGGTAAATCAGCCTAACCATAACATAGTTGCTTACTCATCACAGAGTAATCGACACCATTCATCACCTACCATCAGAGCGGATTAGAATTTTCAAATTTATAATAATATTTGGGGAATCAGTACTTCTGGAACCAAAGGGTAGGTGTACCATTAAGCCCGGCACTAACAACAATACTGAGTCTGTCATTTTGCAAGATTGTTGGGCGCATAGTCTCTCATGTCAGATCTTGTCCCACAACCACTTGAAATCTACAGATCTACAGCCTTTCTCACCTGATCCAGCTCTGGTGTAGGCAGCAGCTGATTAAATCGACAGAGAAACTCCCAAAACAGCATTTGCAGATCACTGTTAAACAGAGCTCTAGACTCCTCACTCCAAACTTCCTACAAACCGCAGAAGTACACAAGTTAATCAAGAATGTATTTTTAGATGTAGTGAAATAAAAATGCATTCAGGCAAACAAAAACGAATGCGCTTACTTGAAAAAATGTTTGTTTGTCTTGACTCTCCACAAGAAAAGTATGAATCAACTCAGCAAAGTCGCTCACAACTTTCTTCTCATCTGACGCCTAAAAATGTGTGAATAAATATAAATAGTTGCATTTAACACAAACTTTGCAAATAATATTTATTGTAACATTTTGACACTTGCTTCTCTGAGTTGAGTTGACGGCTGTGTTTTGATCTTTTCCAGGTGAGACTGAATTAACTTCTCACCTTCTCCTTTTTCACACAACTCAAGAATGAACTGGATTGAGACAAAAAATATACATCGGTACAGATTATTAAAAATAAGTATTCACTGCCATCATCAAGCATGTAAGTACAATAATGTGTATTTCTCTCAGATCCAACAAAAATACGCTTTGTATATCATGAGATGAATGAATGATACCTTTAGAGATAATACAGAGACAGTCAAATAGGTCTAATTAGTAGCACAAAAATCTCCAAAAAGACATATTAAGCACTCGGGGAACAAAAAAACTCTCTTTAATATTATATATGAGCAGTTTCTTCATTTTGGCAGCACTAAAGCTGAGGGAAAAAACTGTGTGTTTCAGTATGCTGCCTGCTGCAACAATAAGGTTGGAACACAATCATAATGAAGACTACACAGACTTTGCCTCATTTCAGTATAGATTGTTATCAAGCACATTTATGTAATTTTACAAAACTATGTATATGCTTGTCAGGGCATTTTAAAAGGACAAATTTACCTAAATATTGCACTGGGAGTTCTGTTTTATGTCATATTCCTATTTACCGCTCTTGCGCCCCATTCACTTAGAAAGAAAAGTCCATATTGAATAAAGTAAGTTGATGTAAAATGTAAAATTCAAGAACATGAACACAATCTATTGACAGTACAAACCTGAGCTCTGAGGCCTAGAATGAGCTGTGTCCAGTGTTTGAACAGAAGCAGCTCCGGGACCGACTCCATCACAAACGACACAAAGTCAGACACTTTCCAGTAGCTCTGTATGTCCTTTTTCTTCACAATCTGCCACATCGAAGCAGCCAGCAGCTGAACAGGAGGAACCAGGAGGTGCAGAGAGGCCAGAGGGAGGGCAGCTAAGAAACAACACAACACAAAAATAATAGAATGCATACTTGTCAAATCAATGTGAATGAAAGACTATTAAAGGTTTTATGTTACACACAGTGTTGCCAGATTGAGTTCTGACGGGGAAACAATGACTTGGGCGGGTGCTTATATTTTGGGATCGTTTTCTCAGGCGGAAAGTTGAAATTATAAATTGTATTCTAAATAAATATCTGTGTATTACTCATTGATTTGTTGAATAAAATGCATGTATTAATTTAAATACTGGTCCGCTAATAGTGACATTGGTTGTGCTGGTTATCAGTCATATAAATGTAGTTTTGTTATTAATGACATCACAAGGTGGAACAGAAATGTTTTTAATCTTAAAAGAACGCAGGCTAAATAAGCGGGACTTGTGTGTGCGCCAAGCACGAGTGAATGAAAGTGTGTCTTGGATAAGTAAACAATAACTTAAAGGGGACAAATTACAATTGAGTTTTAGAGTTTTTAATGTTGCTCTAAAATTGCTTCCTCATCACAAACTGTTAAAGTTACCCTTTTAATGGTTCCTGATCTGTGATGTCATAGATAGATCTGTAAGATCTTCTGCACTGTTTTTAAGTCTATGAATCATCCAGACATGTTTTGAGCATTTCTGCAGCTGCAGCAAATCAGGCAATATCGATTTGTTTACCCTGTGTAAATTCCTTTGAAGTCAGTAGATAGAGCTCTAACACAATACTTTATGTGGGAAACACATGACTTTCATTTCTGATTTATTACACTGTTTTTAGTGGATGCATGGGATTCCAAATTGGAGAGGCTCAGTAACACATACAAAAAGGATCATATTTGTCCTTTATGTGAGTAACACACAGGCCCTTTAAAACAAATGTTATAAGTGAAAAAAGGATTTTTGAGTCCCCCTCTCAACCTCTTACCCACCGCGGCTGTAGTTTCATATTATGCTCTTTTTGGAAAGCTGAATTTTGTTTTCTTGAATGCATAAGAACATTGCTGCTGTTGAACATACAGTCAGTCGGCTTGAAAGGCTGCATTCAAAACACTAACTGTTATGATAGCTATGATTTTCATGGCAAATTACAATCAACTAACGTTAACTAACGTTAACACACGGGAGATTTATGTAATCTTTCGCTCATTTAATCATTTCAGATCATGGGTCTATTGTCTAAAACCAACCTTTTGCAGAATCTAAGTCCGTCTTCTGCAGCGCCATGTTGAAGTTTATGCTTGGGCGCAGTGTGGCGAGTAACTACAGCACTAGAGGAATCATCGTCATGGCAACATATACTGTACCATTTAGTCACTACTATCACGTCTTGCTTTCCTGGTATTTCTTCATTTTCGAGGACTTTTTTGACATGCATTAGATTATTTTCTATGATTCTTACCCACCAACTATAACAAACTGCTTCAGGTAATCCTAAAGATAAAAACAAATAAATTCTGCCATGAATCAGACTCAGTTTGTGCTTAACAAAAAGAGTAGCTCCTAAAGGTTCCTAAAACTTGTTTTTAGTTACGTATATCACCTTCACCTTTTGAAGACGATGACCAAATATGCCCAATATCACAGAGACCAGTGTTTGTGAGAAAAAATTCGGAGGCAAATTCTTTCACACAGGTAACACTTCTTGCATGTTAGATCCACAACAGTTGCAGCGTATGAGTAAAATTTCACAAATGAAGTTTAAAATGGTTGATAGAAGAGCCAATCTCTAAAACAGAAACATTCCACCTGTATCATCAAACAAAATTTTGGTATCACGTTCACTACGTAGCAAAAGTTTTTACAAACACAAGATGGCCGCTGCAAACTTAAAAAGTTTCTCTAGCGCTTTTGCACAGATGCACCTAGCTAGTCAGCTAAAGACAAAAATAAAGTAGTCTAAATGATCTATAGATATTATAGTCGGTGTTTAAGCACATGTTCTCCCAAGGAAACGACGAAGAGTGTCTATTAGCATTTTGTGAATGTATTTGGCAAAATCAAACGTTTAAAGTATAAATATTTGTTAGCTCTTTTTTAGGTGGGCGCGTGGACGCTTACCAGCGTTTGCACGCCCTCTGCTGGGCAAACGATATATCTGCAAATCTGCAACATTCAAACTCAGGACAGGAGTGGACATGTAAAGACATAAAAATAGCAATGTTGATTAATTTTATTGGCAGAAAGACTAAACTATGAGACTATGAAAGTACAGCTTACATACATTTTATTGTTTGCAATGATTACCCCCATGATGAAAAAACAAATCAATTGAAAAAAAGAGCACAGGCTCTCAACCTAAATGATTTTTTTAGGCCCTATTTCTGTGAAAGATCTTCACAGGATTAGTTGTTAGTGACGTGTAAACCTTGTGATTACAATGGTATTAGCCAAACTCCACGGCGCACTTCATATTAGTGAAGTATTGAAGATGGAGAGGCCAAGACCTACGGCTCTGGAGCGACTAAACTTCCATCATCCGGCTTTGAAGCGGCTCCCCGTGGACCAGGACTCAGCCGCAGGCTCCCGGACAGTCCCCGGTGCGTGCTTCTCCCTCCTCCGGGGTCTGCAGCCTTTGCCCGGGCCGGAGCTGGTGGCAGTGTCAAGGCCAGCAATCGCTCTGCTCGGTTTGACCCCGCAACAGGTGAGCGGAGACCCTCGAGCGGCGGATTATCTCAGCGGATCGTTACTTCTGCCCGGAGCGAAGGTGAGACAGACTTTTTCAAGTAAAAATGTGTCAACATTGCATGCTTCTTCGTCACATGCTAAGTTCTGTCAGTGAGATAAAGATATTTTTTTCTTTCAAAGTCTCAGAAAATGTATTAAATTAATTTCAAAATGTATGATGTCATAGTAGTTCTCTTAGATCTTATCTTCGTTTGGAGAATTTCTAAAACGACCTAGGCGTAGAACAAGATTTAAAATACAAAAAAGTGCATCTTATTAAGGTTCTATTCTAAATTAAGATAATGAGCATATTATTGCTAATATTTCGACTAAAAGTAATATTATGTTGGTGGTTGTAGCTATAGAGCCAAAAATAAAGGAAAAAATGATCTTTTATGTCAAAGTATGCACCAAATTTTTTTTTTTTTAATCTCTCCTATCTGAAAGTATGACATCATCAATACAAATCTTCACATATCTCTTCTAAACATAAAACTTTTGTCTCTTGACTACTTTAATCTCTGAGTTCAGCCGGCGGCACACTGCTACAGTGGGCATCAGTTTGGGCTGTTTGCTGGGCAGCTCGGCGATGGAGCGGTCATGTATTTGGGAGAAGTTCAGGAGGACAACCAGAGCTGGGAGATACAGCTAAAGGGAGCAGGATCCACGCCATACTCCAGGTAAAGTTATCAATACAATCAATACTCAAACCATCAAAAAATAAGTGGTAAAATTCTAAAATCCACTTGCCACAACCACATTTCAGATAAGTCTAGTCGTAGGAGTAGTATGACTGGTCCAAGTCTCAACCTCTACTAGAGCTGCAACATTAATCAATTGATTGCAACTAATCAATTATTGATCTTTTTAAAGCTTCAAAAAGAAGTTTTATACTTCAAGTCGAAAATCAACGGCATGTAAATTTTAAAGCTTGTGTTTTTGATGGAAAAATTAGTTTTGGTAACACAACACCTCCAGGACCCCAAAGCGACGTCGTTTCCGCTTCATCTGCTTACATTAACTTTTGAAATTACTGAAAGAATAACTGCTCAACTAAATAAGATAACTGTTACAGCCCTTAATTTCATCCTTGCAGCAGGTATTTGTAATCAGAAATCACAATATGCTAGGAATTACAGTAATGTCAGTCTAGTGAGCAACAGTCGAATTTGCCCAAAGGCCATTTAGAAAAATTGACATTAAAAACAGAGCATAGTTAAAAAATAATAATTAGCCTATGAATTTGTGAAATGAAATTATTTTCTTGTTTCAGAAAAACAAAACAAAAAAACAAATACATATTTTAATCCTAAACATATTTTCTAATCCAATTAAATGGATTGAGTCAGAAATGCACCGATCCAAAAAGGGCTAATATAGGAAGAAAGTTTTCCACTCCAATACGCTTGCTTGAAATGAAAAACTAATACAGACAGAGAACTTGAACATCACAAGCCGTAAACGTAAAAAATTAAATTAACCCCACACTGGTCACACATTAGTGACTTGGGTTTGATAAGTTACTTCTTTTACCCCAGGTTTATTTCTTGCAACAACAGCCATGTGATTCATGTAGAAGCTCCTTATGTGATTAACAGCTTTGCAGCATCAGACATCTATTGTTGAGCTGCAGGAAACATATCAGAGCTGCTTCTCAAACTCTCAGTCTCTATGGACAACCAAAACAGACCACCTTTTTGTGTATCTAAGCTTTGTATTGCAATCAACGTCACATTTTAAGTTTGTTTATTTATGTTTGTTTGTTTTCCGTTTTATCCAATAAAACGGATACAATACCTTGCATTTTGAATCGTTATACAGCTGTAATTTTTTTTTTTCTGAACTGAAATGCAAAATGTACTTTTCTACAGTAATGACCAGAGTGACGACCTGCCTTAATATTAGGAATTCAAGAACAAATTTTGACAAAGATATATTAGTAAAAATGACTACTTGAAAGGGTAATTCATGCTTTTATCAGCTCGAGACTTGACTATTGCAACACTCTTTATGTTGGTGTCTCACAATCTGCACTTAGTCGTCTCCAGCTCGTTCAAAATGCTGCAGCTTGTTTTTTAACGAACACATCCAGATATCAGCACATTACCCCGGTTCTTTTTAATCTTCATTGGCTTCCAGTTTCTTTTAGAATTGATTTTAAAATTGTAATTTTTGTTTTTAAAACTCTTAATGGCCTTGCGCCCTCTTACCTGAGCTTCTCTTAGTTCGAAATTCAAGCTGGTCGCTAAGGTCGACGAATCAACTTTTGTTGGAAGTTCCCAGAGCCAGGCACAAGCACCTGGCTGATGGAGCTTTCTCTGTGGCTGGTCCCCGGCTGTGGAACACACTGCCTCCTGACATGCGCATGATCACAGATCTGGAACTTTTTAAATCCAGACTTAAAACACATTTATTCAGACTGACTTTCAACACTGTAATGTTGTGACATAATTTGCTGTCTTATTGTCGTATTGTTTTTATGCTTTGTTTTTGTATTTGGAAAGCATTTTGGTCACTTGAGTGTTGTAAAGGACTTTATAAATGAAGCTTGATTGATTGATACTTAAGTGTGAACAAATTTTCATCTGAAAACACAGATTTGTGCTGATTGGTTAACTGATAAGTGATAATAAAAAAATCAGACGCCTTTAAGTGCAAGAAAAAGTGCAAAAAACTTTTATTATTATAGAAAATCAAGAAACTTTAAATCGGGTTCAAATTAAGGAGGGCTGCATTGCAAAAATGATTTGACTTGTTACTGAAATTATTGTTAACCGTCTGCATGGTGGCATAGTGGCTAGCACTCTTGTCTCACAGCAAAATGGTTGCAGGTTTGACTCA
Organism: Mugilogobius chulae; assembly: GCA_038363315.1. NCBI lineage: Eukaryota > Metazoa > Chordata > Actinopteri > Gobiiformes > Gobiidae > Mugilogobius > Mugilogobius chulae. The sequence goes on along the minus strand of CM076406.1, from coordinate 15,288,975 downwards.
CGCATGGTTCCGGCCTTTCTGTGTGAAGTTTGTCTGATTCTAACCATGTCTAGATGCTCCCGTTTCACTTTATTGACAGTAAAAACATATTTTTAAAAAATGAATGTATTTGGATATTAAACATGCTGAAAATAATTAAATATCTGTCTCCAGATTTGCAGCATCAAAATCAATTACACCCCCCCCCCCCCTCCGTTAATCTAGTAATCTTTGTCTGATTTATAGACACAGGAGATTAGAAATCTTTTGTGTTTTCAAACAAAGCGGTGTTTTGAAAAGAACTGAAAATGTGAAATGAAAAAGTTCTTTCAACTGTATATACTGTTCTCGGCCAGGTTGTTAGTTGCTGCCGTAAACCACCTTCAAGTCCCTTTCCTTTGTGTTGTGTTTCAGAGATGGAGATGGGAGGAAAGTGCTAAGGTCCAGTGTGCGTGAGTTCCTTTGCAGTGAAGCCATGTCCGCTCTCGGGATCCCCACCACTCGAGCCGCCTCCATTGTGACCTCTGACCTCTACATACGCAGAGACCCACACAAAGATGGCCGTCGTGTGTCTGAACGCTGCTCCGTCATCCTGAGACTGGCTCCCTCTTTTATCAGGTATCTTTTACCCTCATATATTTTTCAAATACATTATTTAGTTTACAATCTAATTATTTTACATGCGTAATAATTCAGTTTTACAAATTGCAAATTGTCCTGTGATTTATGTTTTTAATAACAGAAATTGGTTTAAAGTATAAAAATCAAAATTGTTGTGTTTAGGAAAATACACAAAATGAAATGTTAGTGAACTGACAAATGAATAATGTGAGCTATTTAAAAACATTTTTGTACAGATGATATTAAAAACAATTTGCTAATTGCGTAGTAATAATACATGTTAATATTTATTAATTATTAATAATAAATAAACATAATAAAACTTCAATTTTTAGAAATATGGTTAGGCGTGTCAAATTTACTGCATAATAAAAAATTAAATAAAAGTATTTAAATCTTTTATTTATTTATTTACTTTCTGATTTTCTCTCTTCTCCACAGATTTGGTTCTTTCGAGATCTTTCTTCCTCGTGATGAGTTCTCAGGTCTTGCAGGTCCCAGTGCAGGTCGCCATGACCTCAGAGCACAACTTCTGGATTATGTCATCGAACTGTTTTACCCCAAAATTCACCAAATCAGCGACCGCAAACAGAGAAACATGGCTTTCTTCAGAGAGGTAGTGCACACAGACACAATACAGAAAAACAGCTCAAAAAGAAATATTTATGTTTAAGCCAAACAGCTTAAAAAGTAAAATGTACACAAGTTAGAATGTCTTGAATAAAGAACATATTCTGTAACTTGTCAAGTAAACTTATGAATCTATGAAACATTTTATTTGTTCTTAAATTAGGTAACATTCTTTGTTATTTATCGTTTTTTTTAATATTAAGAACAAGATGTAATTTTTTTATGTAGAAAAGTTACATACCATTGGTAAAAAATTTTGCTTAAAAAATGAAATCCCCTCTACTCAAGACCATATGTTCATAATTTACTACTTTTAATTTGTTCAGATAATATTTTTTGCAGTGAATGCCATGATTTGAAACCTGTGGGAACAATGTAAAAGCTATTTTTACTTTTTATATTTTGAATAAACCAGTGATACAGAGACTCTATTCAGTGTTGTGAATCGCTTGAGGAGATTGAAGAATTTTGTAGCAATTGTTGCTTTAAAGATATGCAAAATGAAACTATTAAGGTTAACATATGAAAAATTATTTGTTTTAAGAAAAACCGACAAACACTGGATTTTTTATTTATTTATTTATTTACCTTAAAATAAAACTTATAATGACTGAAATGACTGAAAATGAAAAATTCTCTTTTTAATTATTCAATACTCAGGAGTGATATTCAGCAGTTTATATCTAATGTAAGTTCATGTGAATGCAGCCTGTATAAATGTTAGTTCCAACTTAATGTAACTAACTCTGTGCTGCAGGTGATGGAGAGGACGGCGCGGCTTGTGGCTCAGTGGCAGAGTGTAGGCTTCTGTCATGGTGTTTTAAACACAGACAACATGAGCATCCTTGGACTCACTCTGGACTATGGACCCTTCGCTTTCATGGACAGGTCTGTCTATTTATTTATTTGAAAGGGACAATGCACATCTAATTCTACATCTAATTACACCTATTAGATTTGTTTAAGAGAGTGGTTAGGACTTCTTTCTCTTAAACACTTATTTTGTGTGTGTGTGTGTGTGTGTGTGTGCTATTCATAATAAAAAGCAATTCAAAATGCATCACAGAATTAAAAACATTTTAGTCATTAGCACAGTAAAATAGAGATTGTTTAAGCTTAGATTTGAACAGTGTCCAACTACAGGCCAGTCTCATGACCTCTGAAAGGCTGCACCAGAATTTTGCACTGTAAAACTGAAACGCTGAGTCAACATTTTTAGTCATGAATGAAGACAAGTTTTTGAGTCTGAGATTATTCATAAGGCATCAACATGTCAAATATATATACCTAGAAGGTAGGCCATGGAGAGATTTAAATACAAATTGATCTATTTTCTGAGCCACAGGATGCCAGTGCAGAGACCTGAGCACAAGGCTTATATGCTCATACTTCTTGGTTCGAGTCAGCAGCGTTCTGGATATACTGTAGTTGTTTTGCAATTTGTTTGGATAAGCCATTGAAAAGGCCAGGGACTTTTCCATGTCTGAGTAGGTTTTTTACAGGTGCTCCAGCTTCCTCTACCAATACACATGTTCAAATGTGCCTCCCTTCTTCTCTTCTCTGGTAAGAGTCTAGGCTAAGATTGTGATCCTTAAAATAAACAAATAATTAAATAAACAGATAGAACCTCAACCACTCAACTCGCGTGTGTAAAAAACTGAAGCTTGGAGGAGTGGCTTGCTTTCAAACTGAGCTGGGAGTCTGATAATGTTGTTCATGTAACTTTTCCAGGTATGACCCAGACTTTGTGTCTAATGCTTCAGACACTAGGGGGCGCTACTCCTTCTCCTCACAGCCATCTGTGTGTCGATGGAACTTGGCTCGACTGGCAGAGGCGCTGGGGACAGAGCTGATTCCTCCAGAGGCAGGGGACATTCTGGATGAGTTCATGCCCACTTATGAAACCTTTTACCTGGGGAACATGAGGAGCAAGCTGGGCCTGAGGAGAGAGAAGCCAGAGGACGCAGAGCTTATCTCAGACCTGCTGAAGCTAATGCACAACACTGGTAAACATTGTTACCTGAGACCAAAAAGCAATTAAGTCTTTCAAAGAAGAAAAAAGTACTGTAAATAAATAAAAATAATAAAATAATCAGCGCAACATTAAAACCCAGCATCAACGCTATGGGAAGTTTTTTGAATCAGGCTTGTTTGGCCGCTGTTGATTTTTAAAGTTTCCACATACAGTATCTAATGAGGCTGCTACCTCTGGAGCCACATGCTGAATTTGGCTAAAACTAACCTAGAAGATCAGTAGAATGTTCAGTTGACCTAAGCCAACAGAGATTCTAAATACAGAAAATAGCATTAATAAAAGCATATTCTGACACTACAAAGTATTTGCCCAGCAGTTTAAGTTGTTCAACTGCAGTTTTGTTTACTTTTTTGGCTAATATATTCCTATGGATATTTTGCAAACCTTCCAAAAAACAAATTTTGGTATTATTTCCATAGTAACCATGGTCTTTTGATGTTGCTTCACAAGCTCTGCTAGGCTAATCACTTTATCTTGGGTATTGTAGCAGCTTGTAGCTTGGGTAAAGTTTAACTTACAATCTTACTTTAAACTTACTTTTCTTTCTGTGAGACTATCTATTGTTTGAATAATTGTGATTTAAATTCTGATTTAAATAACCATGAATATTTTTTCATCATAATCAAACAGCCCTAAAACAAGTGAAGACCTTTTTAATTGAGGAGCGGCCATTGGTTGTCTATCCATTATATAGGTCATTGCTCCAGGCACTGTCATATTTAGCAGATGTGATTGAAATGTGATTGCGATCAGAAATTAATAGTTTAGCGTCACTTACTTTATGAAATGGTGTTTTATTAGGAGCGGACTTTACCAACACTTTCTGTTTGATGAGCCTGGTGCCTTGGCCTGAGCCGGACCAGAGTCAGAAGCTCCCAGAGGAAAGAGAGCAGCCAGGGGATACAGTGGACTCTGTGGTGGAGAAGATTCTTCAGCAGTGCGCATCCATCGAGGAGCTAAAGGTGTCAAACCAGCCCACTATGAACCAACGGTGAGAGTGAATGGTGAAGCTCTAGCAATAATTTGATTGAGTGATGTTTTTTCACAAATAATTTATTGTTTTTTCTCATAAATGTAAAAGATTAAACACACTTATTATTATCGTTTTCAATTTTTTATGATAACGGGCTACTCACCATTCACTTAACTTTTTATAGTTAATCTTTTTTGCCTAGATCATAAAAACTGTTGCATGCTTTATACTTGCAAGCATTTTGGACACAAGACTTACCAAGACAACATGTAAGTCACTGAAGCACAACCGCACAGTCTTTAAAGGTGCTATTCTGCTCAACAGTGACCGCTCACTTCCTGATTCAACACTCACTGGCTCCAATTTAAATCTAAGTTTAAAAACGTCCTCAGGGCTAATCAGCTATGTAGTGTGCCATAAGTTATAAGACCTACAATTTTGTTTAAAATCTGTTTCTGCAGCTTTATAAACTATGACATTACTTAGACATTTTGCAGAATTTTTAAGTAGAAGTGCTTTTTAGACTAAAAACAACCGCACTGTGGATCAGAGTTTACACATAGCTGGATAGCCCCTGACATGTCTTTAAACTCTTAATATTTTAAAAGCCTTTAGCACTTTACATGGGATAATTCAGCCTGTTCTCACAGATAAGTGTGTTAATATCACGCAATTTGAAACATATGAACGCAATTTCTATTTTTTGCATGTGTCTTTCACGCTTTTCTGTCCTAACCTTAACCAACTCCAAGCCTCAGACCTAAACTTACCCATTTTTGTAACTTCAGACCTAAACTTAGCCGTTAACCCCCAAAAAACCTCCTGTTTGTCCTCAACCACATTGCGTGTCCAGACCACGCCAGAAAAACAGACGTGTAATTGCACGCCAAAACAGGCAGAGGACGTCGCCATGCCACGCAATTTGTTATGTTGTGGTATTTACACGAAATCCATGAGAACACGTTGGATAATTTACTTCCGAAACCATGACGATCTTCCACTGTTGAGCTCCATTGACCCTTTTAATTTATTGATCATCTTTAGCAGGGCAAAATGTGTGGATAGGAGTGCCCAGTCAGACCTGTAGGCTGTTAGGATCGAAGCTACAGAAACATTGGTCTATGGAGATGTTGTGTAACATAGTCTGTACATACATATTCTTGCCTTGTGGACACATCAACTTTTCTATAGTCAATCTTATAGAATTGAGCACCAGCAGCCGCTTTTATGTTCCATTTCTCTATTATCTGTAGGATATCCTTCTCATTTATCCTATAGCCTGAACTGGAAAAGCCTCTCCCTTTGCTCTGCCTCTTTCTACTTCCTCTAGTGGCTTTGGCTATAGAAATGGCAAAAGAAAATAATTTATCTTCAAAGAATGCTTTTAAGTGTTTTAGCTTTCTATTTCCATTGGATAGGTGTAGATACATTCTGTGCTTTTAAAAAATGTATATTATTCTTGTTTGTAGTGAACTGGCCATGATTCTGTCCCTGGCACAGTCCAACCCGATGATGTTTTCAATGGTCGCTGAGCAGCCGGAAGTTTGTGAGCAGCTGAAGAGGATGTGGAGACTAAAAGAGCTCCTGGAGACAGAAGAAAGTGAGCTGAAGGAAAAACAACGAGAGGACTGGACTCGCTGGATCCACAAATACAGGTCTGAAGGGACCGAGACACATTTTTAAGTTAAAGGAGCTATACTTATTAAATAACTAAATATCATTGTCTACCTTGCACAGATATCCTGTTAATGTATCTATTCAGGTGAAAATGAGTCCACACTGTCCTGTCTACATCTAATAATGTCCACTTTGTTCACTAAACTCCACTAAGTTTGTCTTTTGCTGTTGTTAGCATTAAGCAGCTATATAAAAAAAAAAAAGCTTAAAACACATTGTGGTGAACAATTCGGTGGCTCAGAATGCATTAGGCATGCGAGGAACACAGACTGATGAAGGGAGATTAAAATGTATTTCTTCTGTTTAGTTACATTTTAAGGAAGCAAAAAATCCGGTATCCTTTGAGATATAGGCTACAGTAGGTCATATCAGTATATTAATTTAAAAAGTGTTAAAAGCCAGTGAAAAGGGTTTTAAGTAAAGTTTTAAAATTCTTCAATAGATTATGCAGCACTAATGTGAGGAGAGAAGTTTGAGGAAATATTGAGAGCTGCAACTGAAAAAGCTGTCTCTTCTGCTTGCAAACCTGGAGCGAGACACCTCCAGTAGCAGCTGGACAACAGCGCTCTGGTAGAGGTGTAAGAATGGAACAGTTCAGACAACTAAAGTGGTGCAGTGCCATTCATACATTTAAAAACAATCAACAAACTTTGAAATATATTCTTAAATTGACTGGACAGCAGCTAGTACAGTGGTTATGTGACATTATGGCTATGTAATATTTTAACAATGTGTTTTAATAATTTAACTAATAATAATAGTTTGTGTTTGTTGTAACAGGAAGCGTTTGGCTCAAGAGCACAATGATACAGTGGAAGACAGACTGCGGATGATGAAGAAGTCAAACCCTTGTGTGGTTCTCAGAAACTACATTTGCCATAGAGCGATTCAGCAGGCTGAGAGAGGAGACTACTCTGAGGTCAGTTATGAGTGTTCAGGATCTACGGGCGCAGACGGAAAAATTTGTTAATTAACTTGAGTACAATTATTGTGAGTCTGATATTTGTACTTTCTACTACTGTTTATTTACTGAAGATGTTATTACTTAGCAAACGAATGTAGCTGTTTTGATTGATTGAAAAACTTATTTTACACTTTTTCTTTTTTAAAGGTAAATGTAAATTTTAAATCGAAATTGGAATTCTAAATTTAGTCTTTCTTAAACCTAGCAACAACATAGTACACTATTAGCACATTTCTCCTAATATCTGTACTAAGACAATTTATTATTTTGTGTTTCAGGTGAACAGGGTGATGCACATGTTGGAGGATCCTTTCTCAGACTGTTTAGATTACGACTGTAAACCTCCATCGTGGGCTCAGAACATAAAGGTCACATGATCCTCATAGCCCCGCCCCCCAGATTTCTTTAAAGAACAAATACTATGTAACATGTTACAGCGATGGTAGATGGGAGAAAAGGTTGGAGAGTTCTGATCTATTGCCGCTTTTAATAGATATAAACAGGATTTCTAAAATATGAGATGCCAAACTAAAGATACTCAAGAGCAAGAATACCAAGAACACAATAATATAATAATAACAATGCATAATATTTGTTCTTTAAGAGGCTGGTGTGGCTTTGTGCAGTGAAACCCAGAGCTCATTATTGGTCACACAGAAGTCCGTTTTGTAGTTTTGTGTGTGAATGATGGCAAATGAAGGCACAGATTTCCAGTCACTTCGACCTATCTGAGCCTGAAGACACTGGGAGACACTTACACTCTTATATTATCCAGTACTTTCAAAGTAAGCCATGTTTTCAAATTAATTTGTATTAATCTTTCGACAAAATTTGGAGAAAATAAAAAGTTTACAAAAAAGATTCTTGGAATTTGGTTTGAGTGTGAATCCTACTCTCACAATGACAAGGAGCCGCACAAGCTTGAGCGTTCTATATGTGGTACTGATGTGGGACAATATAAGGAGAAGGATTTCATATATAGGTAATCTCTACTGAACTCAAAGATTAAATTAGATGAGATCAGATTCAACTATTGTCATTACACGTATTAAGACATTAAAATTATGCTTTAGTGTCTTATGCTTGTATACTGTAAAGTTGTTCAGTTCATGATAAATATGTCTTAGCTTGTATATTTAATTTTTGAGCAGTGTGAATGTAGGCTTCATACTTGTCACTTCAAAATGTGGTTTACAATTTGCAATTCAAGCCCTGACTCCAATGTGAGAGTCCTTTATGGACTCTATATAGGCCATGTTTCTGGGTGGTATTACCACGGAACCCTCTTATACACAGGATTTCTTCTACTGTTAACAATAACAACAATGGACTTACTGCTAATAGCTAATAATAGTCTTGGTCATGTGTTTTTCAGACCTGAACCTTCCTGCCTTGTTTAGTCTGCCTCTGCATTATTGACCAATGACGCTTTCATTGTTGGATTTTCTTGCATTTCTGTTCGCTTAATCAAAATAGGTGACTGTTGTTGTGGATATGGGCACTACAAAAACAAATATGCTAACAAAACCTAGTAGTACAAAGACGAGCAACTTTAGGTAAGCAAACCAATTGACTTTCCAAGCAAATGCAAAATTCATGCATACAGTATCAGATGCTTTCACTGTATACTATTCCAGAATATGTTTGACAGTTTCAGTTTAATGCAGTAGTTGCTTCTTGGTGCAGTTTAACCTATGGGAAGGACTAAAAACCAGAGTTTACTCAGCAGGACCTGACTCAAACCCAAACACCCGAAGAAGCAGCACTAAGAAAAATGTATGGAAGGCTCATAAACATTCTCATATTTTATCCTTTGGTGCTAAGTGCCCCTAAAGTTTGAGGTCTAGAATTACCTCTAAAACTGTTGGGGTCTGATTCCATGAAGATCAGTTATTTTGGCCTTTATCGCTTGAATGGCAAACATTAAGTTTTTTACAAACATTCATGTTTATTCAGACTCAGTTCACTCCCGTCTCTTCTTGAACTGAGTGTGCGCCTGCGCTTTGACGTCTTCCCATGTCCTCTTTTGCCCTCCTGAACTCAGCTCAGTGGAAAACGCAGCAGCATATCATGCATCAGAAAGTCCTAATCGGAGCTATATTTTTGGACAAAATAAATGGCGACAGTGACAGTTCCAGAACTCATCTTAGCCACTTTGGAGGAGTTAGAATCTGAGCAGTTAAGTAAATTTCAATGGTTTCTTTATACTACTCCACCTGAAAATTATCCACATGTGCCTCAAACGAGTCTTGAAGAAGCAAGCAGGACAAAAACAGTAAACATTTTGTTGAACACACATTTTATTTACTTTATTTTACTTTATTTATTTAAAGGACAATGTGCAGTTACATTAAAAAGATGGCTGCACCAGAGTTAGCACAGAGCTACTTTCCATCTGTAGTCCTTCACAAACAACAGTTACATACAATAAGAAAACATAAAATAAAAGCCTTTAAGAAAATGTACAACAAAATTACACCCATATTCAGTAAAAGTTCCATTAGAGGTTACAATATAGCAAAAATTAATCCTTAATTCTTCTTAATCCTTCTTAATTGGAGAAGATGATGCTATTAAAGTCACGTTGGATGTTCTTACAAGAATGAATTTCAGAAAGAGAGCTAAGTTACTGAAAGAAGATTATTCAAAAGGTAGGAATATTTTTATATAGCCATTATAAGTTGATAAAATGTGTTATTCAAATGCGAATGTCAATGTTACATACTTTCATGTGTGTTTTATCAGTGAAAACCAGTCAAGCTCAAAGGAAAGGTAAGATCATTAAGATATAGCCACAATTCTTCGCACCACTGTCACAAAGACAAGGCAAGGCAAGGCAAGGCAAGTTTATTTGTATAGCACAATTCATACACAAAGCAATTCACAGTGCTTTACAAGGCAGGAAAATGCATCAAAATTACAATAATTAAATAATCAGCATAAAATTTACTTTAAAAAGAAGTAAAGAAATAAAGAGTGCAGACAAAGTATTTCAGTCATATGCACAGATAAAAAGACATGTTTTCAGCCTAGATTTAAACACTGTCACAGTGGAGGCCTGTCTTACCTCATCTGGAAGACTGTTCCAGATCTTAGCTGCATAAAACTGAAACGCTGATTCCCCATGTTTAGTCCTGACTCTGGGCACCAGCAGGAGGCCGGTCCCTGAGGTCCTCAGAGTGCGAGATGGTTCATAACGCACTAACATGTCAGAGATGTACTTTGGTGCTAGTCCATGGAGAGACTTAAACACAAGCAGAGCTGTTTTAAAGTCTATTCTCTGAGCCACTGGAAGCCAGTGCAAAGACCTAAGCACAGGACTAATGTGATCGTACTTCCTGGTTCTGGTCAGGACTCGAGCAGCAGCGTTCTGGATGTACTGCAGCTGTTTTACAGCCTGTTTGGATAGGCCGGTGAGCAGGCCGTTACAATAGTCTAACCTACTGGAGACAAATGCATGGATAAGCCTCTCCAGGTCAGGCTTTGACACTATACTTTTGATTTTGGCAATGTTTTTTAGATGGTAAAAAGCTGCTGATGTTATTGACTTAATGTGGCTGTTAAAGTTCAAGTCTGAGTCCATTATTACCCCCAGATTTCTAACTTGACTTGAAGGTTTCAGAGAGAGAGACTGAAGGTGACTGCTGACAACCTCTCTTTGTTTCTGTGGGCCAAAGATGATAACTTCAGTCTTGTCTGAGTTAAGCTGGAGAAAGTTGTTTTGCATCCACACACTGATCTGTTGGATGCAGTGACAGAGTGAATCCACAGGCCCATATTCAAGACAAGCAGTAATAATATGAAGTATGCATTTAAATGGCCTCAATCTACTTTTTTAAAAACATCTGCATGCATAGAATGAGCTCAAGATTACCGTATCAAAAATCTCTATATATATTTGATGTAGTTACATGTATTTGATGAAGTAAATTTTGGATGTACCTCTAAAAACTGCAAAATACAATCCTATTGCTTTTATATTCTTTGGGAAAAAGTACCATTATTTGCTTAAAGTGGTGCATTCATGTATTCTATTTTGGAAAATGTAATGTGCAAATCTTACCTGACTTTATAGGAAACAACATAAGCCAGTTCACGCTTCTTGCGTGACTGGGTTAAATAACGTTTTAAAACAAGACAAGTGCTGATTCTTCTTTCTCAGGCCGCCCACTGCAGCCTTCTTCAGTGTGGTTTACAGCTCACCACTTCTACTTTTATACACAGTGACATAATCATATTCACAGCATACGTTTTCCAAGTTTCCTCTATACATTCTCACTCTGCTTAGACCAAGACTGTCCTCTATTCACCTTTTTTTGCCCCGCCCAATTTTGCTGACAGCAAACTTCTAGTTTAGCTGCAGTTCCATTAATTATTAACATAGACATTTATTTCATTTTGTAGTCATATCTATTTGAGATTGCCCAAAAAGCCAAACAGGCTAACATGTGAATTACCTTACCAGAGCTAAACAGGAAGTGCAATGCCCAAAAAAGTGGGCGGGGCAGAATAAGGTCTATAATAAAATAATAATAAAGATCTACATAAGAGTAGATATTCATAATCATTAGCAACTTTTAGTAACATAATAGTTATCAAATTTACAGAAATATTCTGAGTGGATCAAATTGGTGCACTGTGTAACTTTCTGGAGGTGAAAAGTGAGCTACACAATTTTGTAAAAATAGAAAGTTAAAAGCATATTTTGGGACATTCTGAATGGGGATTAATACATTTTATTACGTGAAAAAAATCTGACCTAAAAATTAAATTAGCAGCTAGAATAATCATTCATTTTGTGGCCATGCAAGCCTGCTTAAACTAAAGACTGAGATTTTTATTGTGTATTTACTGCAGTAAAGAAATCTCAACAACAAAAACAAGCTTTTTTTTTCAAGTTTGTTTTTGGTCAAACAGTTACACAGTGCACCTTTAATAAAATTACGCACATACCAAAACAATGATATTAGATGTTTGATGAAAAAGTAGTTATACTTATTTTATATATTCTGTTTTAATACAAAGGTGAGTCAGCAGTACACAGACCATCCAGGCATCCAGCAACAAAAAGTGTCAAACCAGCCCGTTATGGACCAACGGTGAGGCTGAACGGTGAAGTGCTAAAGTTTATAGATTATAAAGGTGAGGTGCCTGATATTTTTAGTTGTGCAGAGCAAAAAAAAAAATCTGATCGTTGTGTACTGTCTAAATTGCATAATAAAGTATTTTAGCTCTCATCAACTGAAAGCAAAGCTCTGATTGGCTTTGCGCTGCTGTCTGTAAAACGTTTTTTTAAGTCATTGTTCAAAAATGACTTCATTTGGACAGGGGCGGAGCTAGCCTTCTGGGGGCCCTAGGCGAACTTAAGTTTGTGGCCCCCCCAATCGGACTAAAGAGTAATTTTGCTTTTGCTTTTTCCCCTCAAATATTTATTATTTGTCTGTTTTGCTTCCTTTTTGCTTGAAATTACATACTTGATCATTACTTGTCAGAGTGTGGAGCTTCAGCAACATTTTATACAAGTGAATATCTCAAACTTAAATATGTGGGGGGGGGGTCTGGGGGTCCTCCCCAGGAGATTTTGGCTAAAATAGATGTAATTTCCTGCAATTTGGGGTGTATTGGTTCTATTTTCAGCAGTTTTTAATGAATTAATAAACTTATTTAAAGTGCCTATGACAGGTTGAATTACTCATTTCACTAAAACAAAATGTTAAGATCATAATATTGAAGATTTCACTAAATAGGTTTTCAAAGTTAATCCCAGTTTTGCAATTCTTTTGAATAACAAATGTACTTATACACCTCTAATGTAACAGCTTTTCACTTCTTGAGACATGAAAATACACAACACGCTCATTTTGTTATATTTTTGTTTTTATGGTCCTTAAAATGTTTATTGTGAAAAAATTTAAAATGTCTTCATCCCTCTAGTGTGATGTCATCAGTCTCTGCTCAACTTCCTGTTATTTTCAAACTTTTCTTCACAAACCTGTTCTTGATTCATATAAAACTATCATTTATATTTACTAGTGTTAATCTACTAAATTCAATTGAAATGGGAAATTCGCACAAACTTGTCTCACGCATTTTAAAACTAAGCTATGAATTACTGTAATAGCTCACATTTGTGGCCTTCTAGAAAAAGGCCTACTTTGAACCAGTGACTGTCTCAGTGGCCTTCAGGCTGTAGGTCTGCAGACAGACTCCTTCACACCAGCTGCAGTCTCACGCTGCAGGTGCTCGTAACTGCAGCCTGCAGGTTTGCAGACAGACTCCTTGCCTGTGATATGCAGCCTCACACTGCGGCCCTGAAACTGTTGCCTGCAGGTTTGCAGACAGACTTTTTCGCGCAGCTCGTCTGTGGTTTGTGAATGAAGCCACAGACAAAAATTATGGGTCTAAAACTTTTTTGTTGCTGGATACCTGGACTTGTTTATTGTGTTGCTTTCAACGTCTCTTTTCCAAGAAACGCACCGCGCATCGCCGCCGTTAACTCCGCTACGAAACTTGCAGAGGTAGGCCTATTATTTTACCAGCTGTTTTACTCATAACTTTGACAATATAAGGCGGATTGTCAAAAGATAAAAACTGACTAAAAGCTTACACTGTGTAGAGCAGAGATATGGATTCAAAATTGTTCTATCAGTGTTTCGTTTTGCCCTACTGGCTCTTAATGACTTGACTTATTAATTCCAGGGAGAGGGGAAGTCTTCCTCTCGTTTAACGCCTTTAACACTTTGGCAATGGTTTATTTTAGTGTTTTAAAGCACAGGCTGCGTGTGGGTCACTAATTCCACGGCAGCGGTTACTGAAGGGACAGGGAAGATGCAGAGCACAAGAGCAAGCAAAGACGCACAGCGCAGGCAGAGGAGGGCCAGCGAGAGGGAAAGAGAGAGAGAGTGGAGAGAGAAGAGAGAGGCAGCAGCGTCATTCTTCGGTAGTGAGCATTTGTTTTGAACAGTTTGCAACATTTGTACATTAACCAGAACACTTAGTCTATGCCAAAGGAGCAGGTGCTTCTGCACCACCAGGGCTCCATCTGTGCGTGCCCTAAGTATGAGGCTGCATCACGAATGACTCGGGACGATGCGAGGCCCTATCAGACTCGAGGCCCTAGGCGGCTGCCTACACTTGCCTAATGGCAGCGCCGCCTATGCATTTGGATATAAACCTAGGGCTGAAGGATGTGTGAGAGTGCGGAAGCAGTTGGACAATTTAATACTTCCTGTTTTGTTGTGGTACCTCACCTTTATTTAACATTTCTTCATTGTAATGCATTATTTATCTCTACAGCGGTCAAAATATGTAAGCTTTAGTAAACTGTTGTTATAAAGTTTGACACTTATTTCTATTTTGTAGAAAATATTTTATTCTCTTTGCCTTCAGCTTATAAAACAAGAGCAAAAACAGATAGAAAGAGGCTCATCCAGCAGAGGGGCTAAATTTGGACCTAATTTTGTCCAGAGTGGTTGTTGCGAGGTCCCCAGTCCGAGCCACTTGCCAAAAACGGTTAAAAATGTTTGTCAATTGTAACCTTAGATCGCCTATCATATGAGATTAGAAAGTTTAATACCGTTTATTTTTGTGAAAGCTTCTGGGCATGCGCATGTCAACTTTTGACTCAAATTTGGTGCTGACTCCAATTGGGGAATGACAGGGACAACAGATAATCTGCAATGAACAAGCTATACAGACTAGTGAATGAATATTACTAGAAGAGGTTGGAAATTATTTTATACAACAAAGCATTTGTCCAAATATGGTTTTATGTTGACCCAACGCACAGTGATTCAGAAGAAATTGATAGAAACTATTTAGTTATTATACACATTACAACATATATTATGGTTTGCTACCATTCTATCACTTATAGACACAGCTTATTTACTGTGTAGGAGCAAATTTGATTAAAATGGCTAAGCAATTACACAGGAATTGTATTTTAATGGATATAAATATTATTATTATCATTATTAAAATTTGTCATGATTTTGTGCAATGTAAAGTCCTACCAATTTATATTTAGATCATTTTGTGTCTGTTTTTCTTGTTAACTAAATACATTCTCTATAACGAAATTTAACAGTCCTTTTCTTTATGACATGAGCAACTTATTGCGTTTCTGACATTAACTGATAACACCATGTGCGTTTGAATGTGCAGGG
This sequence comes from Mugilogobius chulae, assembly GCA_038363315.1. Classification (NCBI taxonomy): domain Eukaryota; kingdom Metazoa; phylum Chordata; class Actinopteri; order Gobiiformes; family Gobiidae; genus Mugilogobius; species Mugilogobius chulae. The sequence goes on along the minus strand of CM076406.1, from coordinate 15,273,928 downwards.
GATTTCCTGTAAGGCTGCGACAGATAAGTGTCAAACTTGAGGTGGTAGAGAGAGGAGAGCGCGAGAATTCTAATTACTTAATATATAGTCCCTAATTTTTATCTCAGATGCATGGAATTCATTCTTCTCTGCCTGAACCTGCTTTTCTCTGTTGAGAATGTAAACATGCTTACTGATGACAGAGATAGTCAGCTGTAGCAACAGGGATGTAGCTGCAAATGTTTAACCAACCAGGAAGTCTTTTACCACTAATGGTTTAAATATATCAGGTTGCATAGTGAAACAGAACTGCTTTTTCATTTCATACGACTGTTGCAAAGACTATGGAGACTGTTCCTCTATAAGAGCTACATTTTTGATCAAACTAAATGGCGACAGTCCCAGAAATCATCTTAGCCACTTTGGAGGAGCTAAAATCCGAGCAGTTAAGTAAATTTCATTGGTTTCTTTATACTAAGGCTGTTAAAAATTACCCACATGTGCCTCGATCGAGTCTTGAAGGAGCGAGCCGGACAGAAACTGTAGATATTTTGGTGGACACATATGGAGAAGATGATGCTATTGAAGTCACGTTGGATGTTCTTACAAGAATGAAACTTAAATACAGAGCTGACTTACTTAAAGAAGAGTACTCAAAAGGTATGGGAGTTGATTTTACATAGAGAAAAGCGCAAATCAAAAGCAGGTCCAATAATCAAACTTTTATGTGTGTTTTATCAGTGACAGTAAGCCAAGCTCAAGGCAAAGGTAAGCACTCACTTCTGCAAATTAGTGACTGTAAAAGAAAAGCTATTCTGTTTGACTGAAGTAGCCTTTCTTACGCCTCTGTCACAGACACAGAAAAGGCATTTAACTTTACATTCTTACACCTCTTTGTTTCTAAAAGCATTTACATTTTAGGTATATTTAAATCTCATGGTCTTCAGTTGAGCGTTTTTATAAAATATTTTAAAGGCATCTGCTAATTTGTCTTTCCCACGCAACTCACAGTAAAATGTCTTCAGACTTCCCCTTTTATGCCACAAAATTATCACAGCACAAAAGGCTACGTTTGCATTGCAGAAGAAATTATGGTTCCCACAAGTTTTGTTTCTTTGTGATATTGCAAGATCACTACCTATTTAATATTTACTAGAAGTTCAAACACTAAAATATTAAAGTAACTAAAGGAAGCAGTGCATAACTACAGAGGCTTATTGCATTCATTTCAATTAAAACAGTTTCTGTTTTTACGAGGAAAGTTTCTGCTTTAACATGAAAAGTTTCTGTTTTAATGTCAAAGGTTTCTGTTTTAACAAGTAAAGTGTCTGTTTTAAGATGGAAAGTATTGTCAAGAACAGAAGTGATGGGGAAATCTGCTTATTCAACTCCAAACTTTAACTAGCTAAAATGTCTGAGTTACTCCATTTATTTTTATTTTACATTGAACTTAAGGCATTGGGAGATTTTGTTCTCTTTGAGTTCAATAGATGGCAAGCTTGTCAAATAGGCAGGGAAGAAATCTCACTGCGCTTGTTCAGACGTAAAGTCTAACCTGCAGGACACCGCCACGTTTCTCCCAAAGCATACCCGTTCTCCTTATTTTAATAATTATTGGATCCTCATGGAGTAGCCTACAATCAGAGTACAAACTGCGTTGCAGAAATCCCCTTTTCTGTGAAACAGAAACTTTCCACATTAAAACAGAAACTTTTCATGTTAAAACAGAAACTTGTCACGGTAAACAGAAACTTTTCTCGTTAAAACAGAGATTATGTTTATTCAAATGAATGCAGTACGTCGCCGTACATAACTAATCTGTGGACTTCTTTCAGATGATCTCTCTGGAATCAGGGAAAAACTCAAATCTACACTGAAGAAAAAGTACCAAAACATTTATGAAGGCAACATGGAGGAAGGATACAGCATTTACTTGAAGAAGATCTACACTGAGCTGCACATGATCGAAGGAGGCTTGAACGAAAACTCTATAGAGGCTAATGATATTTTTAAGTTTATGAAAGACCAGGACAAGCAAACGCGAACTGTGCTAACTCTTGGAATACCTGGGGTTGGCAAAACTGTGTGTGCACAAAAGTTTGCTTTAAGTTGGGCAGAAGGAGAAGACAACCAAGACATAGGTTTACTTTTTCCAATCCCTTTTCGTGAGCTAAATCCGATTAGCAATGAAAGCTACAGTTTGATGCAACTTCTCCATCAGTTTTTCCCTGAAACTAAGTCCATGTTAACACTAGGAACAGACCTAAAAGTGCTGTTCATATTTGACGGATTGGATGAAACTAGTTTACCGTTGGATTTCAAGAACAACAAAGTGCTAAGAGATGATACTGAGGTAGCATCTCTAGATGTACTTTTCACAAATTTGATAACAGGAGATTTGCTAAGCAATGCATTGATTTGGATAACGTCACGACCTACAGCAGCTAATGCTATACCGAGAAAACATGTGCAACAGTGGACTGAAATCAAAGGTTTCACTACAGACAAAATGGAGGAGTATTTTAAAAGGAGATTAGTAGATGAGAGCAGTGCTAATAAGCTAATTAGCCATGTTAAATCATCCAAAAGTCTTTACGCTATGTGCCAAATTCCTGTATTTTGTTCAATAACAGTTACAGTAGCCACAAACCCACATGCAAACTTAAACAAAGGCTTTCCGAGCACATTAACAGAGATGTACGTGCAGCTTTTGCGATGCCAAACAGACAAACTGCGAGACAGGAGTGATTTGAACAATGTTAGCTGTACCATTTTAAAGCTAGCAGAGTTAGCATTCCGTCAGCTAGAAAAAGACAATGTGATCTTCTATGAATCAGATTTAAAGGAATGCAAGATTGACATAAAGGAGGCTGCTGTTTATTCAGGCGTTTGCACTGAAGTTTTCAAAATGGAGGGACGAAGAAGAAGAGAAATTTTTACATTTGTGCATTTAACCGTGCAAGAGTTTTTAGCAGCTTTGTTTGCACACTATTCTTACACGCAAAGAAAAGAAAATGTACTCCTTGGTTTCTTTAAAAGGATATCAACCAAATTTCTACCTAAATCGATGTTTAGCTTTCACAAAAGTGCGATCGAAAAGGCGCTGTTAAGATCAGACGGCCATTGGGATCTATTTCTTCGATTTTTGCTGGGTTTGTCTTTAACTTCAAATCAAGAACTCCTGGTTGGGATTTTGGATTTATGTCAAGATAACAGCGAAACAAGTCGTACTATTGACTTCATAAAGGAAAAAATCAAAGAGGATCCGGAGGTGAATACAAACCTCTTTCAGTGCCTGGGAGAGCTGAAGGATGAGTCTTTGGTGCAGGAAATTCAAAGTTTGGTGAATTCGGGAAGGTTAGCGGCTAAAGGGCTAACGCCGATGCAATGGTCATCCTTGAACTTTGAACTCATGACGTCAGAGGCGACAGAGGAGTTTGATTTGAAGAAGTATGTTAGATCTGAAGAGGGAGTGGTCAATTTGAAAACAACTATCACCTCATCCACAAGAGCTCTGTAAGTATCTGTGTGGAGGCCAGTTTGCTTTAGAAAAAAAAAAGTAACTTGTCTACAATTTTAGACAAAAAGAAAAAAAAGTATTTTTTTATATACCTTTTTTTTTCTTTTGAATTTCTGCTAACCACCTATTTCCTGTTCTTCCTGATAGTTTTTCACTTTCTGCTGGTCCTTTTATCATACAGCACCAGTAAATTCTTTCAAATTTTTGTTACGTATAATTTTTTTCTAAACCTATTTTTACATTTTCAATTGGTAAAGTAAATTTTACTGTACGCTATATATAAAACTTTAACAACTACTTTATTCACTGGGCTATTTTTTGAAAAACAACTTTAGGTCTGAAATAGATTCCTCGTGTGCTTAAAGGAGACCTATTGTAATTTTTCTCTATATTTAGGAAGAAACTTTGCATAATAGATCAATAATTTACATTTTGTTCATTGCAAAACACAAAAAGGATCTTAAACGGCTTAGAAATAGAAACAGGTAAAATGACTTCCTCAAAACTGCAGAACTTATAAGCCCCGCCTCCTCATTGTAAAATTTACTTTAATAAGCCCCCGATTTAAAATGTATAATTTTTTTGTTGTTGAAAGTGGCTACATGACAGTTTGAACCCTACATGTTTTACTTTTAATCCTAATTTTAGAATAATTGCAAGGAAATACAGACAAATGGGTGGGGATAGGTGACAGGTGAGGACAGAGATTTTCTAATCACTGGAGCATCAGCTGCAGGACAATACAAGATTACTCAAACATGCAGGAATCAATCCAATTTTGGGTAAACTAATGAGGAGAGGACACTGCTATAACATGGTTAAAAACCCAGAAAAGTAGATTTTTCATAATAGGTCTCCTTTAATTACAATCTTAACTTTAGTATAAAACATTCAAAATTTTTACTGTAACTGTAACTGCTTGAAACATAGCCTATACTTTTTTCTATTTTATGTTTTTTTTCAATCATGCTTTAGTTTCAAACCGTTTTTGTGCTTTGTTGTCTGCAGCCTGGATCGCTGTAATCTGACGGAATCATGTTGTGCTGCTTTGGCCTCAGCTCTTTCCTCCTCGGCCTCTCGTGTGAAGGACTGAACCTAAGTGAAAACCCTATCAAAGACTCAGGGCTGGTTCTTTTGAGTGACGGGCTGAAGAGCCCTAACTGCAAACTGGAACTACTCAGGTCCTGAGAACACTCCACATAGGTAGATTTTCATGAACTTGTGATCCAATAGTAACTTCTGTCTCACTGTCTCAGATTGCAGAAGTGTAAGTTGACAGCAGGATGTGGTGAAGCGCTGGCAGAAGTCTTCAGTCTGGACTGGACAAGGATCAGACTCTTAGACCTGGGTCTGAACGAGCTCCATGAGTCTGGATTAAAGGCTCTGCGTGCAGGACTGACACAGCAGCACTGTGCACTACAAACGCTCAGGTACACGGCCCCCTCAGTGTTCTAAGTTCAAATGCTGAGTTTCAGATGACATCACAACATTCTACAGGCCAATGTTATTTCAATCAGATTGGGTGCAGCTAAAATGAATATTGTTTAAATTGAGTTTTTTTTTTCCATTATAACAGTTTAATGGGTCTATTCACTCTAGAAATGATCACTTTTTATAGACTTTTTTTTTTATTATTCCATGGCAAAGCACAGTGTTATTAATACGAAAAACTGCCTCTTGCCCCCAACCTGGTTTATAACTGCCATGAATTCTAGATTGTGAAACCCAGCAACAGTTATTTGCTAAAAATGTTGAAATGAAAGTAGCTTTCGATAAGGATTTGAAAATCTGTCAAGTGTTCATTGTGAATTTTTGAACAACATAAATATATTCTCAAGAGGCTATTCCTCCTAAATGGTAATAAATAAATGAATTTAGTGCAAAAGACTCTACATTTTTAACTTGTCATCATTTGCTGTTGTGCTTTGGAATTACTTTTCATGTTTTTTCATATTTGCTGGAGTATGTGTGTTTAACTTCCCTCATAGCAACAGTTTATTTTACAGACTGAACCAGTGCAAGTTAAACGAAAGATGTGGAGCAGATTTGGCCTTGATTTTACTTTCTCCAAATCTAAAAGAGCTGGACTTGAGCCACAACAGTCTGAAGGACAATGGATGACTCAACTCAGCTCTGCTCTGACCAATCCAACCTGCAAAGTGGAAATACTCAGTGAGAGCATTTATGTGTAAATGAGGTTATTGTAATATATAGGCATATGTGCTTTCTAAGGTTGTAGAAATCCAAATTGTTGTTTAAAATATAAAATATGTTTTCCAGGTGAGTGGTTGTAATCTGACTCAGAAATCTGTGCTGTGATTGGCTCAGCTCTGGGTTCTGACTCTACCCTTTGAAGGAACTGGACCTGAGTGGGAACAACATCCAAACATCCATCTTCTGTGCGAAGGGCTCAAGAGTCCGCTCTGCAAATTACACTCTCTTAGGTACTCTTCTTGGAATGGACATTATCATAAAAAAATGTGGTCATCTAAAACTAAATACATTGCTGTTGTTCCTTGAATGCCGCAGGTTAAATGAATGTAATCTTCCTGAATGTTGTGAGGATCTGGCCTCTGTTTCAGCAGTGGCTTTTCTGAGCTTAAGGAATTGGATCTGAGTGAGAATGACCTGCTGGACCTCGAAATCGGGCTTCTCTGTGAAAGACTCTCAAACCAACCATGCAAACTGGAGGTGCTCAGGTAATACAATTATATTATTTAACAATAATTATTTTTACAAATATTATAACTAACATTTTTTTCGTTGTTTGCTATTTGCACATCTGTCTTTTAATTGAAGTGGTCACACCTGATTTTACCATCTTAATACATATTTTATTTTAAGTTGTTATATAATATGCTCATCTTTGAAAGGCATTTTAATCCTTCTACTTATTCACCACATTTCCCTCAAAATCTTCAGAAGAAACCACATTTGCCATCACAAGCAAAAACTAATTTTATCCAAATAAATCTGCTTATTATTTTTACATTTACATTTAAGAAAATTTTCAGCCATTTTAAAGGACAAATATTATGCATTATGAAGCTTTTTTTTGTTTGTTTGTTTGTTTGTTTGTTTTGTTTTACAAGCATTCTCTTTGAGGACTTTTATTTCAGCTTTTTATGTACTGTGTTACAAAAAAGAGTAGTAAAGCATGCAGCTATGTTTTTCTCACATCAGAAATTTAGTAAGGTAAGGTAAGGTATACTTTATTGCCCCGTAGGGAAATTTGTCCTCTGCATTTGACCCATCCTTCAATGCCTCTGGGGCATCTCCTCAGGAGCAGTGATCGCTGCAGTGCAGCGCTCGGGGACCCATCTCCAGATGTTGCTAGGCTTGGTCAGGACTACTGTAGCTGGAGGATATTACCCTAACATGCATGTTATTGGTTGGTGGGGTGCTCCATACTGGTTTACAATGAAATTGCACAGTGTAAAAAATGAATCCAATCTTATTCAAATGCTTCAAACTGACTGAAGGATTAATGGACTTAAAACAGTGCATAGGAGTGTTTTGTTTGTTTGTTTTTGCTCTTGTTTTAGCATCTTGCTTCCTCATCAAAACACAACTAAATTTGTGTCTAAAATCTTTGTCTGAGAAATATTTGTTGTCTTCCAAAAGTTAGTAAAACCAACCTTGCAGGTGTAAAATAGTTTTTAATTTCTCAAATGCACTCTGAAGTTGCATTCATCATCTTCCTAAACATACATTTTCTCAAAACAAATGTCAAACTAAACAACTTTTTTCCTGTATTTGTTTTTCTCTCTCTGTTTTTTCAGGTTGTCCTTCTGTGGCTTGACTGGACAAAGCTGTACTTTCTTGTCACCAGTGCTGAGTTCTGATTTTCCCAGCTGGAACAACTGGACCTGAGCTACAACCACCTCCAGGACTCCAGCGAGCTTCTGTCTGTCCATCTGCGGGCACAACCAGTAAACTCAACACACTACGGTCTGCAAACACACTATTCATATCAGTAGTATCTTGTTACTTTTGTCTGGACGCATTTCACCTCATTAAAATGTTTCTCAAGCTTTGTATTTTTGTCCATGTCTTTGCAGTGTTGAGCCTGGTGGGGAATGCTACATGAAATCAGCTTTGAAAAAGTGTATGTTTTTGTGAATATGTTTATGAATTTTGTCATGTCCTACTCTCTGCTTTATACATTTTAGATAAAAGATTTAAGAATTAAGAACTAACTAATCCACAATGTATCTTTTATTTTAGAGCATATTTTAATGACTTTTCAACCTTTTACATGTCTAGTTTTGGTCCTAAATAGTATTTGGTGTAAAAAGTTAAAAACCACTGTTTTATTGATTTAGTTTGGTGTAAAACGTTTGCACCATATAGTAGTATATTAGTAACAAAAATGCAACAACAAAAAAATACATGTGAAAAAATATATAATCTTTTTCTCCCCTCCTTTAGATGCGTGTGACTTAAGCTTAAATGTCGACACTGCTCATAAATCTTTGCTCGTGTTGGAGAGCGGCCGCAGAGTGACTTGGCTCAGGGAATCTCAGCCGTATTCAGACCATCCTGACCGGTTTGAGACAGTCGGACAAGTCCTGTGTCACCAGGCTCTGACTCACAAGCACTACTGGGAGGTAAGGCATCCCACCACAGCTGAAAGGAAGTGTAAGTGTACTGCTCATGCCTTGAACCTTGAGAAGGGCAATAACCACGGTATTAAAATATAGTCAGAATCACAAAGGACTATGATATAGTTACGCAGACAAAACATCAACATTTTGTGACTTAGAAATTACGTTTATCATATTTTTATCCTTTGTTGCTTGTATGCTTCATTCACAAAAGTACATTTGTTATGAGCAGTCATAAAAACTCTGTTGTCAATGTTTTTTTTCCCTAACAGATTACAGCTGTCTCCTCTACTGTTTCTTTTATTTTTTAATAGACGGTTCAAACTGCTACCAGCAGAGGGCAGAAAAACATAAAGTAAAACTCACTTGCTTTTTGGTTTCCAAACATTTACAGTAAAAGGGTGACCTGGCCTTTTGTCTATGTGTATCAGTCTAGCCAGGGAGGCCCAGACTTCCCTCACCCCAGACACTTCTATAGTAGCTTTTCTGGGGGGATCTCGAGGCGTTTCCAGGCCACAGAGGCACCCTCCTGTATGTCCGGAGACTTCCCTCGGGCCTCCTCCTGGCATCCAGCACAGATGAGCCCCTGTCTAAAATCTGTCCCAAACTTTGGAAGACTTTCCCTTCACAAAGACGTTTCCATATCTATTGTTTTTGTTTGTTTGTTTGTTTTTTTTTTTTTTCATTTTATTGTACAACTGGTGGTATAGCAGACTTCAAAGACTTTGTGTTAGTAGCTATTGAAAACTAAACTGAATTGGATATATCCAAAATATTTTACATACTCAACATTTGGTGCCCCAACCTTATTCTGTCCAAATCAGTGATTATGGGTGTTAGATGGCTCTCATATCTATAGCACACAAAAACACAATGTATGCATATACTCTAATAATGTTATTGTATGACCTCTCCCTAGGTGGAGTGGAGGGGCCGCTGGGTGGACATCGCTGTGGCTCAGAGGGGATCAGCAGGCGGGCTGGCTATACCGGAGCAGCTTTGGGTACACAGATCAGTCCTGGAGGCTGTATGCTGTGATGACCACTACACCGCCCAACATGATGGGCAGAGCGAGACCATTCCAGCCCAAAGAGCAGCGTCTCGTAGAGTGGCTGTGTATCTGGACTGGCCTGCCGGTACTCTGTCCTTCTACAGTGAACGTTCAGGGACACTCAGGCATCTGTACACCTTTAACAACACATTCACTGAACCACTTTACCCTGGGTTTGGCATGGAAGAGGACGACTGCTCAGCTACTATAGTCAGTCTGCTAGAGAGAGAATGAGCATTATGCAGTTAGTATGACTGATTAGTGCAGAAACAGACAAAAATCTATTATAGTATCATTATTATATTATAGAATGCCGAATAATGAGTCTGTAAACTTTTAAATTGGGAGATTTTGATGTATTCCGGACACATGCTCCACCTGGACCTGACTGTGATACCTGAGATGATATAAGTAGGTCAGTCTGTAATCATTCATGTATGCACAACACATAACTTGACCATTGGTTGACACGCTGTTCATCAGAATCATTATTGTGAGTCAGACAGAGACAGATGTGTTTTTTCAGTCCAGGATTGATCCCAAAAGCCTGTGCGGTGCTTTATTTGTCAGTTCTCACTGTGACTTTGTGAAATAACCTTCAGACTGCTGCAGAAGGAGCAGAGCTGCTGCGGCACAGAGCAAAAGCAGGCCCAGTGCCAATCAACGTCACAGCCAAGGGATGTGTTTTTAGGGCAGAGGAAAGCAAAATGCAGTGCTAAGCTTTCATATGAGATGTGTTTACATGTCCTTACAATTCATTTACAAATAATTAGCTAAAGATATATGTTATTCTGATTGCATTTTTAATCATGCATTGTTTTCTCATCACAAACACAGCTAAAGTTCTGTCTGATAATTGTTTTACATTTGGAGATCTTGTTAACATTATTTTGTTATCAATGTTACTTTTACTATTTTGATCATTCTTTCACTGCAGAAATAATCAATTTGGTTTTTTTTGGTGTTCATTCTATAACATAGTCAAAGAGTAAAATGTTTTGGAGATGCTTCATTTGTCCTGCAGGGGGCAATAGTAGTGCATAGACTAGTCATTGTTCAGTATTCATAAATAATCCTTGTACAACTTGTGTCACAAGTGAGAATCCAAAAGAAAATGCACAAAAGTTGCATTGCTTCTGCTTGGGTCTTATTAGTTTTATGATCCATTCACAATTATTTTTTTTTCTCAAACAAAACATGTACTGACCTTTTTTTGTCTGTTCCTGGTGCATTGTGAAAGCATTTTCTAAATATTTAATATCTAAGTATTGATTTAGTAATGTTATTGTTAAACATTGAGAGCACTTTTAGGAACTATATTACTTCAGTCTTAACTGAAAAACTGTTTATAGTGAACATGTAGCACCACGTTTGCACTAAGACTGAAAATATCTTGTTCTGGCTTAAATTTAAACTTTTACATTCTTGTTTTGTTCAACACTTTGGTCTTATGTAACTTGAAGCATTATAAACATTTTATTGAAGGTCCTTTATTAGGCTGTGACAAAGTAATGTACTTAGATAAAATTTTAAAAAGTAATTATTTATTACTAACAAATTACTTTTTTGAAAAACCTTTCCAACACAAAATATTGTAGAAAAAAAAGTAGGAGATATACATTTTGGTCATTGTCCCTTTATGGTGCTTCTTAAAAGCTGCACTGTAGTGAACTGGACTTGTGTTGTAGCACTGAGGTCACTGTAGAGTCACAAATACCAAGCAGACAATATAAGCATGTATTTGTCGTCCATGAGCTCTGTGATCTCTGAAAAATGTGAGGAATGAAGCCTCAGTCTGTGTCACAGCGAGGCGTTCAGGGACCCTGGGATTACTACAGAACTCGTCTTTGACAGAATCGGAAATGTACAAAAAGAGATTCAGATACACTGTGTTTGCAGAAAGCCTCTTCTTTGTCTGACCATTTCAGATTTCGGATTCTCATGGTTATAGTTTCAATGTTTTATTCATCCCGGAATTGGTAGATGAGGCTTGAATGGTTTGATTTGGACAGTGATGGAAAGGGCAGATGCCTAAATTGTTCTTGAGGAAAATAAGAAAGTAAAGTTCATGAGGACATGTAATGAGCTCATTTTAAGGCGGGACTACATCTTTTTTTCTCACTGTTTTCGGTTTTGGTCAGTTTGCTTTCTCACTTTCATGGAGGAAAATAAATAAGGGTCTTCGAAAGATGCTTAATTATGCATTTGCTTTTCATCTGGGCAGCCCCTAAAGTAACTCCTACACACACCGAACATGCATAATCTTGGACGGAACAAGATTTTGAAGGTTTTTGCGATTTGTTCATATTAAATTTATGCAGGTATGCTAGTTCTGATTTGCTTCAAATCTGTGGATTGTCTCTTTTATTGTCTCTTCTATTCCATTTACAGTATTCCCTAGAGAAATGTGCTAAAACAATTAAATATTTATTCAACAAGCAGACACTTTACAGTTAGATAATCATTTGTAACATGTTAAGATCTTCACATATGAGGTACCCACCAGGGAAAACAAAGCTAGTCTCAAAATTAATGTTAATTTATATTGTTAACACTACAAACTGAACTAGCATTCAGCAAAAAAAAAAAAAAAGTTGGTCTGGCATTTATGTTTTATTTGTCATAACGATCAAAATAAAGCTAAAACTTAAATTTTTCTTATCAACTTTCCAACTTGCAGTCTGCAGCTTTGCCTTCTTCTCATTAGCTGTTCTCTAAATCTTTGGCATGAAAAAAAGACTTTGTTGAAATCTGACAGAAATCCTGTGATTTGCTACAGTTTTTAATTAGGTCGACTCAGAAACACCCCTTTACAAAGAGAGGATTAACCCACCAACACTAACAATGGAGCTGTTCTTTTAAATTACAGAGCATGGTGATGCCATTAAAACCAAAGTCTATTTGGGTCGTTAGCATTGTGTCAGAAATAGCACGAATTAGGTGGAAATGTGTTGTATAACTAAAAACGAAAGGATTTCACACAAAGGTTAAGTTGGAATATTTATACTGCCATTGCTCCTGAAGTTTACTGCAGTAGTGCTCTTCAGGTAATTTCTTGGATTACACTACATCAATTTAAAAATAATTAAGATCTAACAAAGGATAGTTGTATGTCACTGAAATTGAAAGATGTGGGATTCAGTTTTTGCTGTTTAAAATGTAAACAACAGAACTGAGACTATTCAGTGACAGTCACATGTTTACTCACTTAAAGGCACATATTGTATTCACAACTTTTGTAAACACAAATTGAAGTCAGGGACAAAAAGTCTCATAGGTAGATGGGACACTGCAAACTAACTTTATACTCGAAAAGCTTTGTCAGCAGCAATGAAAATAATAATGATAATAATATAATCTATAAAGTAAATGTTTATAGGGACTTTAAAAGCATTACATTTAGGAAGAACACTTCACTAAACACTTAGGTTATAATAAAAGAAATGTTTGTAACCAACACTAAGCTTATATTAAAGTGCATTGTACAACTTTTGATAGGTGAATGTCTTAACTCTTAGCATGAAATTAAATTATGTGGAAATTGAATGAGCATAGTAAATTAATTTTTGCAAATATAAAAAAAAAACATGGTTTTCTGCAACAGTAGTTGTTAGCTCTAACCAATAATAGACTTTTTGTGGCCATTGGACCACGGTTAATAAAACTGATTTTTATGAATTATTAATCTAACAAAGCCATCTAAATACAAAACTGTGCATTATTCCAATTTATTTTTCTCCAAAAAGTCGCCGGTCACCTTAACAATTAAAATCACCTTAACTGACGCTCTAATGCACAACTCCAACTAGATTTGTATATTTGTCTCTGCATCTGCTACTCTCCTCATTTCACAACTGATGAGCTTTTGTTTGAATTTTTTTATTATTTTGCATTATTTAATGCTTAAGATGCTCTTTAAGAACAAAAAAATATGATATTGATTATTATTTATTGTTCTATTAAAACAGGACATTTGAAAGACTGAAGTATGAACCAAACAACTTCAGAAGTCTGAATTAAGATGTCACATGGAGGCTTCATTTGTACTTAATCACACTAAGTACAGGGATGTGGGCGGGGATACGTGCTAAGTGAAAACAAGACTTTTCTGAGCAGGACAAAGGTTACTCAAACATGCTTGAATCAATCCAAATACAACTTTGATGATGAGAAACGCTGCTGCTTTTAACAGCAGAGCTTTGCCAAAGATTAATGTAGTAACTTTCAGTCTAAATACCGTTCTTTAAATCTTGTTCACTAAATGACATTTCAGCCGTTTGCTCTTTGTTACAGACACTGCCTCCAGCTCAGATTCTCTTCAACCAGCTCAACTAATCCAGGCTTACTCTGAAATCCGGTCTGCGCCTAAAGGAAGATTACATCCAGTATCATTTACATATTTCAGATTTATAAAGTTGTTCTGTCTGTACTTTAACAGCTGACATTTGACAGTACTTTAAAAGTCTTTTTATATGACGGTTACTTTTTAAGAGATGAGGACATATGACACAAGTGTATTTCATTTTGAAATAAGACACTGATTTTGCAGATGGAAATTTATTCTAATTTCAAGCCATTGCAAATCTAAATTTGATTTCATCCCTGAAAAGCATGATTCATTCTTTTCAGAGTGAAGCAGCAGCAGCTTTGGCTCATTTTCTAAATTGTATCATGTTATTAATCTTTTGTACACCTTTGAACTCATTATAAAAGGACAAAACTATTCTAAATGTTTTAGAAAGTAGACCCTGTGAACAAAATCAAAACTTGTTGTAAAAAGGATAGAATGTTGTTGAATTGTTAATCAAAACCATAACCTTTTCATCAAAACACTGCCCTTAAAACTACAACACTTGATATTTATTTTGTGAGAGATAGAAATTCTGTTCATTTAAGAGGTCATTTTCTTGCAGGCATTGAGCTCTAAGTCAATTTCTCATGTGGGAAACACTGCTTTATTAGACTTACTAGATGAATGCTAAAGTAACTACAGACACGGCTTAAAAAAACAGAACAATGCAGAGGCCTTACATAATGTCTACTTCAGTGTCTTGATTTCGATTGGTTCATGACGACATATCATTCCTGTTATATGACAGGTCGGACAAGTGTTTACTTTTTGTAATTTTTCATTAAGAGATTTGGCTTAGACCTGTTTTACTTTTGGTCAAATGTATCATCTACACTAAGAGGAATCAAGTCTTAACTCTCATGTATGTTTGCGTAGGTCAAAAATCTAATTTATGTTAACGCTCTATCAGGAAAAAATAGTTATTACATTTGCAGAAAAAATCTAAACACGAAGATATGATGTGTTGCTAGACTTAGGTAAAGATGAACACCTTGCTGCTTTCATTAAAGACAGTACGTTCTGTTGTGTTGGCAGCAAGACATTTATAAACCCTTTGGCACACCACTAGTTTCACATGAGTTTGGAAACGGTTTTAAGACACAAAGTGAATCAGACTTCCAATGAGTACATAGCTCTTGAAAAGATAAACAATTACCTGAGAGAGACAAGTCTGATTTTTAACATTTTATTGTTTAAAAACAAAAAGCAAAAGAATTAATTTAATGATTGAGAGAAAAAGGGGAATCCCTTTAAGTTGTTTTAGGTTCAAAAATTAGTTTAACTATGACACAAGATCAGGTAATATCATACAATGGAACTTTATATGAACTTTAGGCTAAACTTTTTTTTTGCTGTCGTATGGATTTATTTAAAATGGAAAACAAGTATATACATAAAGTATATATCAAGCACTGAAGAAAATCAGAGCATTTATAATCTTAAACAGTAGTGTAACCCTTTTCTTACTGCAGAAATGGGAAAAAACACACAGTGCAGTATAAGGGAAAGTGTAATGAAATGTGAGAAATATGATGAAGCTATAGTGGAACACAGCGTTCAAAGCAGAGCGATATAGAACAGGATAATGAAGGCAATTTAAAGAGAACCTGCGGAGAAGTCCCACTGTGATAAGTCTGTGAGGTGCAAACTCGTGACTATGGAGCAGGTCAGTCGTGAACAAAGAGCTGGAGAAATGAAGTGAAAGAAATGAGGAGGTAATGCCAGAGTGGTAGAATAGTTCTGTTGTCTACAAATAAAATCCTTCAAATGTGGTGCAAGAAGTTAAGTAAGAGGAAAAAAGTGTCTAGGAAAATGTGTAAAAAGGTTGTATGGAGGATTTTCAAAAAATGTTTGTGGTCAAAATGTTCTGGTCAAAAACAGTTGCATAGATTTGTTTATTTAAATATATAAAGTGTGGACATGATGAGACCAGTAAAATGTTGACCAATAGATAATGAGGTACCTTGTTATCTATTGATCTGTAACCTGTCAAACAAACCCTCAGGTGTTTCTAAGTAACTCATGGTCCAGTTGCAGTGAAGGGCGTGGCCCTGGGAGGAAAACGTGTGCATCGTTTGAAAAACAGCAAGCAGTTGTTCCATACAATCTTTAATTAAGCAAGACCAACCACAAACATCACACAAATTTTACAGAGTCAGCGTTGAAAGTTTTTTACATGTATTTTATAGGTGAATAAAGAAAAACAAAACTCTCAAGCTTTAACCAAACCAATAGCAAAACAAATTTTATATCACATGATTTGAGATGCATTTTTGGAAATTACACAAGTATCTACTCAATCAGATTTTATATTTTATTATTTTATTTTATTTTATTTTTTGCCAAGAGTAAATTTATTATGCCATAAAGGGTAAAATATTAAAAATGTGTTATATATTTCAAGAAGACGTTTCTTTGAATCTGAGTTTTTAAAAAGAAAAAAACAATGTATGTAATTTTCTGGCTGTTTAGAGTAAGGCACAGAAAAAGAATGTGATCTCCCACAACAGAAAAACTAAAACATAAAAATAATCATTTTCTGATGATTTTGATGTTCCAATACAGTTAAGTTTTTTAATGGCACCAAGAACTAAAAAATAAAAAAGTATTTATATATTAAACGTATTTGTTATGTAGGTTACACAGCAAGAATATGTAGCTCTATAAATAAACAACAATAATAAATAAGGATTTTATGGGTTTCTGGTGGGGGTGCAGTAAATGTCCTCTATTCATAAGAGTTTTAAAGGGTGATGTTAAAATTTCCTATTAGTTGCAAAGTCTCGCCTTTACATCTCAATAAAGTCGGCACATGGATCACTCCTGGACAAATGAGGATTGCACCAAAAATTTAGCGCCAAAGAGTCGTTCCAGGCTTTTAGTCTCAGATTTTAGAGTGAATTTAGAATTATTATGGCCTAGTTATTCTCAAGTTGCACTGCCTGCATCTATTTCTCACTTTTAAAAGAAAAATGTTTACGCTGATGAAAAGAGTCACTTTCTCTTCCCACTTTCTTTTATTCTATTGTTTTATCCTATTGTTTGTGCTTTACTTAGTGAGCCACCAAACCTGTTACTGAAACTAAATAAACAAACCTGGACAAATCAGAACCAAACAAGTCTCATCAGGACTAAACTGAGCTGAAATTAGGACAAACTGGTGTGACGTAAACACACCACAGTGTCCAAACAGCTCTACATTTTTAAATTCACATTTCTGAACTTCGGAGTTGACTTTGTGAAACCCTCTTCACAGACTGTTTTCTCTTCCCTCCTGCAGGATGTTTCCAGACTCCACATCTTTCATTCTCTTTCCCTTCTGCTCTGTGCCCTCTGCCTCCTCTCCACTGCCGGATTCAAACTCGTCCAAACCCAAACAGCCAAGATTGCACGCAACTCACTTTTATATGAGATGACAAGACACACCAGGAAGATACGAGAGATTGATAACAAAGTTTTTAAATAAATGCTCAATTGCACATGAGCCAATTTTTGAAGTGAAATTACCATTTTTATATGTGCATCTAATAATTGATTATTTATTTATTTAGAGTTGATCCACCTTACATGTGGAGATTTAAGATGCTATAAACTAGGCTGTGGATTTGAGTAAGGATTGCTTTGGCTGAAACAGATTTGTATTGTCTAACTGATGAAACACCAAAAATAGCTATAATGAGAATGAAAATGATAGGGGGTTTACACAACGGTTTAAGTTTTCAGAAATCTACAGCGTTCTGATAATCCTCATTCATTCTGCACTCTATTGAACACTGTGACATGGGGGGCATTTTGAGCTAATACTGATATTTATTCATAGTGAATGTTTTTTAGACAACACAATCTTGATCTGTGCTGTGATTGGCTCTGCAGGCATCACAAAAAATGTGACCCATGTTAGCAAAATACAACACTTTCAGGCCTCTGGGAATGGTTACACATGCTTGTCTGTTCTATCTCTTTGTCAAAGCCTGATCTTGTCGATTTCTAAAGCTAAGCATGATAGGATCTTGTCAGTACTGGATGGGAGACTGCTGGAACACCTGGTGCCACCACGGTGGATGGCAAGAGAGCGTCATTGTTGTATTCTTGGGCAAGACATTTAACCCACTTTTCCAGTGAGTAAATCTGTGATGGTAGAGTACTTTGAGTGTCTTGTGAGGAGGAAAAGCGCTATATAAGTAAGATCATTTACTATGTGTTCTATGCACTGCAGATAATATTGTGTTTTTCTTATCTGGTGGTTTGTGTCTAAGTGCAAATTGAATTAGGCTAAAATGGTGTTTTTCTAACCACAGTTATCATATAAGAAGGGCTTTAAAGTTGGAAATCAAACCACATACTAGCCCACTACAAAAGCGTTATGCTGAAACTTGCCATAAACCGTATGTTTTTGTGTATGTCCTTCTTTAAAATTCAAGCCAGTGCCCTGGTCCCTTTCCACCGCATGAATCTGCAGATCAGAGTTGTGCTGATGGTGCAAAATCTCCAAAGCTTTTCACTTTGGAGCAGATTCACCTCTGTCTCCGTCTGACACAATGATAAAAGAGTGTTCCCACTCATGCAATTACCACATGTTGAACTCATCTTTTACCGCTTTAGACCACAAAATGAAAAATATATGAGAATCTAATACAGGCAGAGCTGGACAGAAGCCAAAATCGAAATGATATTAGTGGGCTACAATATGAAACCTATTACTGTGACGTCATCCAAAAATAATCATGTTTTTACTTTTGAAAATTGTGGATATTATAAAAGTTTTTTAAGAGACTGATTATATTTTTTTATCTGCTTAGTTATAAACAATTACTCTTGTAGAATTTTACTATAACAAGCAGCAGATTTTGTTTGTTTTGAAAATGGCTCCATGATCATTTTAATACTGACTTTTCTAACTAAATGGTGATATAGGTGAAAGGTGAAAACAGGGCTGCAGGATAATAAAGATTACTCAAACATGCACGACTCAGTCCAAATACAAATAAACTTATGATTGTCACAAACTCAAAAAAGTATATTTTACATAAAACATCTCCTTTAAATGTTTTACTAATCATGTGTCACTCTTTTCTGCTTCCTCTGAGAGGTCAGTGCTAACTCAGATGTGACAACAGAGCCTCTGTCCAGCTTCTCCTCTAATGACCCCAGACTGTGAAATTCTCTTCACAGCCACATAACTGCAGATTGACCTTAACATCTTTAATAGACACCAGATACTGTGGCTAGAACTCAGCCAGAGCTGTACATATGATAACTCTCTTTAAACAATACATCCAGTTTGTTTGTCCCTCAATTAAAAAAAAAAGAAAAAAGTGTAATTTTTAAGTACTCCAGTCCAAAATATAGATAAAGTTTAAGCAAATTATCAAATAAGTAAAACTGTGGACCCAATATTTAAACAATAAACAAAGAAAGTATGACAATGTTTCTGTTTAGATCAGGGGTGTCAAACTCATTTTCATCTAGAGCCACATTGACATTATGGTTTTCATAAAAAGGCCAATGGTTACTGGAATAAACCTCACTACTCATGACAAACTATTAATAGCACATTTGATTTTGCATATTTATTGTTAAAAATATTGCATGTACATTGCGTGACCAGCCAGTCCCACACACTTTGACAGACAACTTTACAAAGACGTGAGGGTCTGGGTTTCAATTTTGAGAACGGGCTTTCTCTGCGCTGGGTCAACCAATCACAGAAAAGTCGGAAATTACAACAAAACAAGATAAACCAGATGTTATCATAAATATGTAGCACAATGATTTTTGTCAGCATGATGGCTTTCAACACGGTTTGCTGCTCAAGTTTCAAGGAATTGATATGTTTTCAAAACTGAAGTAAGAGGCGGTCGTTTAAGATTTAATCGTCCTAATTTTGAACGATGAAGTGATTGGCTCTGTCTTTGGTTGGTCAGGAAATATGTACATCTACACAAATCTATAATTATTGTTTCTATTTCAGACAATGTGTTAAAACTTTAAGACACATTATTCCTAGTGGTAAATAAAGAATTTAAAAAATCTAACGAGACCTTAGAGACCACATAAATGTATGTGGTCTGCCTTGTGTTTGACACATGTGGATAATGATATGGAGTGAATGGGTTATTATAGTAAAATGTCCTCTTCACTTTAACATTGACAGTGTGTTTGTACATTACTTTTGTTGTTCTCTGCTCTATTTTTTTTTCCGTTTTTTTTTTTTTTTTTTTTTTTTAGAACCTTTTATTGTTTACTGTCATTGCTATGAGATTTGATTGATTCTCTGATCTGCGTTATAAATAAAATGCATTATTATTATTATTTTCTAGAAATTTCAATACAGAGCAGCCCTAATGCCATAAATTCCCCAAAAAACTTCAACTAAAACGTTACTTTAAATCAGTAACGGCAAATATGTTTAATGCCATATTCCAGGAAATGCATAGGATTCTGTAATAAGGTGACATAATATACTTTTTCACAAACTTATATTGAACTATCATATTGACCTATTTTGTCCGCCCACTTTTCTAGGATTTGCACTTCCTGTTTAGCTCTGTTACAGTAGTTACATGTTTGTCTGCCTCTCTTGTGGGGCTATTTCAAACATATGTAATGACAGTTAAAAAAAAAAAAACATTGTCTGAAGACTACAGGCTAAATGCAGCTAAACAGGAAGTACAATTCCTAGAAAAGTGGGCGGGACAAAATAGGGTCAATAGGTAGCTCATAATTAGCATGCTAACTGTAAAAGAATACTGTTATAAAATGGCCTAATAACAAACACTGACATTGACTTTGGTCCAAAACTAAAAAACAGATAATCAAACACAATAACAATCACAAGTAGAGTTTGCATAACATACACAAGAGTCAGGCTCACAAAAGTTACAAAAACCTTGTATCGAACTGTATTTTTCTTTTGCCGCGCCAAAAATCTGCAGCTTAGCATATTTTATTTCTGTTTATGCACTCATTTCCCCTGTGGACAGTCTAAGTTCAG
This sequence comes from Mugilogobius chulae, assembly GCA_038363315.1. Classification (NCBI taxonomy): domain Eukaryota; kingdom Metazoa; phylum Chordata; class Actinopteri; order Gobiiformes; family Gobiidae; genus Mugilogobius; species Mugilogobius chulae. The sequence goes on along the minus strand of CM076406.1, from coordinate 15,253,426 downwards.
TTTGTATGTATGTATGGTACAGCTGAATTCCTTCCAGCCACAGCAGCAGATGTAATGCCAGAGGAGTTTGTGAAGGTGCCAATTTTCTCTGCTTATTTAGGAGCACGCAACACATTTAAGCATACTTTGAACTGAACATGCTGTTGGGTTTGTTTTTGTGGCCAATGCAACATGTAACTTTGGCTGTGGTTAGAGTTTGGCTTTGTTTTATTTAGGGAAACCACACACATACACAAAAAACTTTGGACATAGGGTCACTAAGCTCTATCTAAGTGTATGTCTCTAATGGTAACTCATATTACAAAAGTAACTGTATTCCCCTTTCAGCAACTATAGTGTAGCCAGAACTGTACACAGGATTTTGATAGTACTGAGCCTATTGTAATAAAAAACAATAGCATTGCTGCATGGCTTTGACACCTCAGAGACGGAATTGATTCTGCTCTTCTAATAGATCCACGGTGCTCGTGCGTAAATTGCGCATGGGACACCGTGACGCAGCAGGGAGACCACGTGACCACGCTGGTGTCTCCAAAAGCTCGTGCTTGGCTGAGACTGTCCCAGAGCAGAGACCACTACCACGCTACAAAGCTTCACAAACCCGAAGTGTAGGGCACGTTACGTGCATGCACCGTGCGTCAGCAGCAGCTTTTACAGGGGTCCATCATGCTTTGCGGCGTCCCACTTCTGCTCCAGTGTCATTTATGAGTCGTGCCGAGTGAGACGGGAGAAAGCAAGGAGAGCCCCCGTGTCGTTCTGTTTACATCCGAGGAACACGCTAGGATCGACGCAAAATAAAGTCCGACTTACGACGATCGGATTCTAGACCAACGCCGAGACCGAAACCAACACTTTTGATTTACCCATAGAAAGGTAACGTAAACAATCTGTGCATGTTATGAAGTTGATGCAATCTCTTTTTATGCAATGCTGATAGTGCCATATAGTAGAAAAATGCCATATACATGTACATACAAACTGGTTAGTTCTAAGAGTACTACTATGCAGTGGTAAGACTAATAACCTATCTGTGTAATTAGTGTTTTCTCCATGTCAGCAAAAAAGAACATGTGAAATTGTTTTTATTTTTTTTATTTTTTTTTTAACTTCTCTTCATTAAAATTATGTTTATATATTTGAATACCAGACTACAATTTTCACACCATATCTCCACAATGTATCAGGAAGACTGTAATAGTGTATTGCTGAGATTGAAGTAGCCTTTTACAAAAAACGTGAATAGATCATATTAACTTCAAAATAGCAGAAATGCTTACTTATGTACAGGTATTGCCCATACAAAACTCTATTATTAAAGAAAATACTCAAATCATAATATTTATGATAAATGTCACATTGTGTTATGTTTTTGATTATATTACTTTAGTAGTGATGCGTTCTCAAATGAATGTCTAGTTTCAATATTAGTTTTAGATATGATTAGTATAGGTTGATTTTCAATAATTACCCTTTTTGCACCCATTAGATAAATGATCGCCATACTCTCAAACATTCCATTCAAAACAACAATCTAAGCTATTTTTAGGTGTCTGAACTGGACCTAAAGTGAATCTAAACACCAAAGTGCCTTTCTTTTAACTTCTAAATGGTGTACTTGATGTTTAAAGATCATTAATTGTTCATTTAAGATGTAGTGCAAACTGAACAAAATAGCAGGTCAAAATAGTCACAAACTGACTGTGCCTCTGCAATGACACATGTAATTCCCACTAGGCCTATAGTCACTCTCCTTTCATCTTCTCCTAATGCTTTTCCAGCTGCCAGCTCTGTTTGAAAAGTGTTTGTGGGTGGAGTTTAGAGGCTTAGCTTCTCTTTAAACAACTTCAGCAACAGGTTCAGGTTATAACAGGAAGTAAATCAGCTGAAAACGCTTCAATACATAAAACAACTATTACTAATGTAAAACTAGTACTAACTGGTTCACTTTGTTTTTGTAAGATTGAACAAAGAGTACCGTACTTTTCTAACAAATCAAAACCAAAAAAAGCTTACCTCCTCATAGTGATTAAGCCTGCATCGTTTTTTATCAAACATGTTTTATACAGATACAGCACATTAGATCTTTGCTTACACTTTATTAAAGCTAATTAAAGTGTTACTAGTTATTGTAAAGTGTCAAAGCCAACACAAACGAGCTTCACCGCTGCATTATCCTGCTGTTTGTGGTCAGTGGGACGACCGTGGAGCTCATATGACTGAGTGGTGGAGCTGCTGCCAATGATGAATCTCCTAATAGAGTCGAAGTATAAGTGCCCCGTCAGCAGCGCTTTTAATCAGACTGCCTCTCTCTCTCTTTCTCGCACACACAGACCTGGACCGGAGTGAGTGGAGGCTGAGGGGGGAGACGGAGTCCTTGGTGCACATGTGTGATGGAGACAAGGGCAAAGCAGCCGACAAGTGTGAACACAGAGGAACAAATACTGAAGGAAATCAACATTAAAGACACAGAGCTATAAAGGTATGTGTTAAAGTTGTTTTTTAAAGTCCTAGGCCTTGATCAGTCCCACGTAAAAATGTTTTTTGTTTTCCATTATACCAAAATAATTGTACTGAAGAGACGTATTAACAATGATAATTAGTTGCAATTGTCTTTTCATTTGGAAGTGTTAGGAATACAGTTGCAAATCAGAGGAATACATTTTGGTATTTCAATGTACATGTAAGGTTTATTCTTTTTGAAAATAGTGAGAAAACTAGAGACACAATGACACAAAAGTGAAGTGACTTGCTCTCAACCCAAAGAGTCAAATAGTGACTCACTTTACAAGTTCGAAAAGACAGAACTTTTAAAAGAGATTTGGTTTTGCTTTGTATTATATGACACTGAATGTAGCACTGTTATAGTGGCTGTAAAACTGAATTTCCAAAATGCAGAAATGATTACGTTACACACTTTACAAAGTATGTTTCCTTTTTCTTGTAGATATTCTTTTTCTATAGATTTGTTTGTTTGTTTTAATCTAAAATATATACTTGATATTTTTTTTACATGCCTTCAAAACAACTTTCACAATAAATAGTATAATACAATATTACCTACTTGTACTGTATACGGTTCTCCAAATTTTAAGTAATGGATTGCCCTCATTGACTTTGCATGAGCCCTTGTGCTGGCTACTGCATATTTACTGTATAGTCCATGCCACTGCTGTCTTGTTAGTGGAAAAGTATATTTCACAGGTGCTCTGTATAAATGGAGTCGCAGCGTCCCGTGTTGGACTAAGCTGCGGGTCTTAAAGGGTTAAAATCAGCTTAGCCACTTCACAAGCTGATTAACTTTTGAAACAGCAGGTTCCATGCTCTGACAGTTTGTATGGCTAATATAAAGTCATATTATATGTAGTCATTATGTTGAATAATACAGTAAAAAACATATAATTTATTAAGTGGAGTAAATTAGTAATTAGCAATGGCTAGGTTTTCATTTTCTTTTGAATTCATTTATACATAAAGTGCTTTATAGAACCAGAAAATGCTTTAAAATCACAAAACGTTATGAAATTTAAAAGAGCTGAGGGCTATTTAGAATATTTTAGTTAAAGCCTAAACACAATTTTTTTTTAGTAAACCAATTAATATTCAAGTCAATACTTATCAAAGTTAAAAAATCAAAAAAGCGGTTAAAATAATATTTAAGTATTTTCAAAAAGGCAAAAAAACAAAAAAAAACAACAACCTTATACACTGTTTCTAAGACCATGAATCATCCACATTCACGTTTCTGCAGCATTAGCAAATCAGGCAAGATCACTTTGATTATTTCACTTGTGTAATTTTGTTTGAGCCGTAGATGGAGCTTTCCCACTTAATTCCTGATGTGAGAAACACAAGACTGTTGTTGAATCTGTGAGATCTAATACATGCTGTCAGGATGTGCTTTTCACAGCTCTTTTATTACACATGTACATGACACTGCATATGATTTTACCCTAATAGATACAAGATATCTGTGCTGGTACAAAGCTGATTTTCAGTTACTTTACAGTACATAAAAGTTTTATCCTTAAGAATAGCTTGTACAACATATTGTTTAGTAATGTACAGTTGGACTTCTCCTTTTCCCTGCTGTAAATGTAAGATTAATGGATTGTCAGAGTTAGCCGTTTGGCTCTGATGACTGCAGTCTTATTGTAGAGTTTGCTAAACCTTCCTCCACACTGCACCCAGGAGCTGACAAAGTCCATTCGGAAGTAATCGCTAAAAACGGTTTCCATCGAGCAGCCGGCAATGCATTCAACAAAACACAGCTTAAACATGGAGGAGACTGAATACAATAAGTAGAAGCCATGTTACAATTTTACACGTTTGATATATGAACGTTCTTCAAGTCCTTAAAAATGTAATTCAATTTTCATTTTTAATAACAGATGTGTATTATTCAACTATTCTTATCTCTGTAATTACTCAGGCTTTTTGCGAGAAACTATTACTGGTACTAAGTTCAATGTATCCGCTGTAATTAAATAAATGTGACATATATATTTTCACAATTTATAGAAAGTAGGTACTAATATTCTACTGCAAAAACATGTTTTTGCCAGTTAAAAGAACGTTAAAAATGCGATTAAAATGACAACGCGTGGAGCCAAATTTGCACAAACAATGAGATATTTTGCAGATAAACTTTTTGGATTTGTCTTCCAAGCATAATTCTCTCATAGAATAATGTTACTTATATGAGATTATGAGATAATTCTTGAAAGAGAACACAACCTATTTTCTACGATATACTGTATTAGCAGATTTTGTGTTGTGGGTGGAGAAATACATCATGATACTGGAACTTGCCAGTAAACTGTATTTACTCTCTGACTGGTCCAGGTTTGGAGTTGGGATGCAGCAGCTGCAGGATTTGGTCCTCTTCTAGGTCTTTGTAATTCTGGTTGTTTAGTTCTAGGCACCAGGCCACACATGAGTTCGGAATTCCACATCTGTAAATTTTTCTTTAGGACATAAAAATATGTAGAGCAGTACTGACTTTACCTGAGAAAAAGCATTGTTATGGCTTTATTAAAACTCTGCAACACTCATTATAGGAATGCACGTTTCTCATATAACAAAAACTGTACTGATACATTTTTAATGTCAAATTTCAGCCAATCAATAAACAAAATAAAGGTCCTATACCTGGACTATTTTTTTAAGTGTTGAGTGTAAATATTAAAAAGTTATTTATTTACTTATTTACTGTAATTACAATTTATAGTAACTTAGTAGTGTAATGGAATAATGTGAAAATACAATAAAAAAAAAACAGTTAGTAACAAGATACTCACTTAAAGGTGCACTATGTAATATTGTGTAGGTGAAAAGTCGATTCACAATTCAGTAGGAACAGAAAGTTAAACCCATACTTTCGTGTTTCTACTTCTCATATCCATTGTTGATTTTTTTTTAGCAACTCACACATCGTTTACTTCTGTTTGAATACAAATAGTAAAACACAAACTAATCCCAAAGTAATGTAAGTTTTTGGCGCAGTAATAACTAGAATAATTTTGCCTTGCACCTGCTTGTCTCTATAGTGATAACCTATAAATAACTTAACTTACCGGACAAACTAAACTTTTTTCCTGTTTCCGTCCCTCCCCAAACCTCCCACAGTGCGAGAAACACCCCTCAGTCAAGCCGTGTGTAATTGTGAAGTCCACTTTCCCAGACCCTGCCTGTCCTATCAATGCAGTCATCTGTGAGGGTCCCGGGACAAAGCCAGAGCCCCGTTACCATGGCGAGGGATTGTTTGCACCCAGTCATGCTTTTAGCTGTTAGCTTTAGCATGTGAGCACTTTTTCTCCCTCCCTATTTCTCTGTGGCTTGTTCCTGTCACGACCTCCTGTTCCTCTCCAAACATTGTGAGCTGGTTGCATCATCAGCTGTTGTTTTGTTTGGTGAGAGGCTGCAGTCGGAAACAACAGGCTGGGTTAGAAGGGGAAGACCAGGCTTCCAAATACAAATCAGAGCTGAGGAAAAAGTAGTTTCCGGGAGGCACTAAAAGAAATAACAAAAATGGTGACAATTTTTGTTGGAAAGGCTAACCAGCTTATTTCTGTGTTTTGCATTTCTGTGAGGTGAGTGAAGTTAGATTTTGTTTGATATGCATCATGCAAATAAATTAATCTTGCTGCATTGATTTGGTTTTGAGAGAGCACGGTGACCAGACCCACTCTTTATAAATGATTGCAGAAGCATAGGCTCTGGCTCTCAGGTAATGATTTTACCTGGGGCAATCCCAGATTTGAGCTCTGTACCTCATATCTGCTGATGTGTCCAAAATAACTGATATGTCCCACTTTATAAAAGCCATGTCCCACTTGTCTCGTATTTTTGCCGATCCAGCCTTTCCAGCCTTTCCAATTTCAGTAATCATATTGATATTACTGCTTTAATCATATCAATTATTTAACAATTTCAGCAATGGATCAAAATGTGCTATGCACAGCGTATTTATAGAGGGCTTTTCGGTCGATGTGACTTTCTGCCCTACTTCGCATGCGTTATACAGAAAGACCCGCTCTTCGTCTGGTTAGCTGGGGAAACTTCTTTGAAAAAACAACGAAACAGGTCAAGCGCTAACTGTTTTGATCAGGAATGAATCGGTATGCTGAAGTGTTTTTCTCGTTTTTTTCCCTCAACTGAATGTAACTTTTAAGGGTCGAAAGATCAAATTTCATTCACAAATGTTGATTTTGCAGCCTCACTTTTGTTTTCGCACAGTGATAAACTATTGTAGTTTGCTGAGAATGATGCTTTTGCGAGGTTGACTCATGTCAGAGCCAGTCTTGTTCAATTAAAGTCTATACAAATTTTGACATTAGTGCATCTTATACCAATAATAGTTTAACATTTCTTTATTAAAAAAAAGAAACTATGCTTGAAAATAGGACTGGACAATATGGTTATAAAAATCTGATCGTGAGCTCATCTCTTTGACAACGCTTTGATAACTGTCAGTTCAAATACAGACTATTTTTTCCAACTACTTAGATTGTCAGTCTTAGTCATACTCATGTCATGAGTGAGTGACAGCTAGATTTAGCCATTCAAGTCATTTCAATTGTGAACTTTTTTTTTTTTTTTTGTAACCTGGTTCCAAGAAAATTGTGATATGTGATTATCTGTGATCTCTAACTGAGGAATGGTTTTACTTACTACTTACTATGAGCAGTAAGTAATACATTGTAGTACCTACAATGTGCTCAATCTGGTCACTCTATGTTGTGTACTCTATTGGGGTTCAGATATTTATTTTTAAATGTCTTAAACTTAGTGTGTTAGATTTCTAAATATTTTTGCACAAATAAAAGTACGGTGCTAGAAAAGTACTCTGAAAAGTACAATTTATTTAAAAAGTTACTCAAGTATATGTAACTGAGTCCATGCAGGTGTCTTCTCTTCTGTCAGTCCACAGCAGAGGTGTGTCTCCCTGGTGCTTCTTAGATATCCTGAGAATGAGACTGAGCAGTGACTCTAAGATTAGCTCTGAGTTTCTCTAGACACTTGGCCCTTGTCTGAAACCAGAGTAGGCAGAAGAACTGGGTTGTAGGAGCAAGAGTTCAACTGCCATGTTTATAGTCAAAGAAGGGGCTTTAGAAAACATTACTACTCGTATACCACAAAACAAATACTAATCGAAAAATAGTATATCTAAAGAAAAACCAAACAAACAAACAAACAAACAAACAAACATGAAAGTAACAAGAAATTTAGCATATCCCAATAAAGCAACAACCGTGGTCCTTATCAATCGCAGTTATTGTTTGTAATGCTGAAGAAACTGCCTTTCTTTTTCTTGAAAATTTTATTAGACATAATTATGAATCAATTAAGTTATGATTAATTAGACAATATTGTCTGTGTAGTTGAGGAATTACACTGAACAAAAATATAAAGTCAGCACTTTACTTTTGCTCCCATTTTATTTTCCAAGATTTACACAAAGATGTTCTTCAAAACGTGTCTAATGTGTTTTAGTGAGCACTTTTCCTTTGCTGAGATAGTCCATTCAACCTCTTATCACAGTTGATGCTTATGAAGATGCAGATTAGCGGCTGCAATGATTTTCACTCCATCTTTTGTCCAGCATCAAATATTCTTTTCTTTACTAAAAGCTATCTCCATTTCCGAGAATTTAGTAGTTCATCCAACTGCATGTGCTGCAAGTTTATATTTTTGTTCAGCGAATGAGGAGTTCATTGAGTTTGTGCTGCCTTTTTTACACATGAATACTACATGAATAGTTACTTTTGCTTGAAATCCTGTGAGCCTGTGCTCTTCTGAGTGCAGTTTTGATCAGATAACAAGGATTCTAAATCGTGTTTTAGAGCTTTTGCTTATAGGGCATGTATAGTCAACCAAAAACAGAAGTATACTGATGAAGTTGATACTACTGTATTCTACTAGCTCTAAGTACATAATAGGTGATAGGTTGCTACTGAGTATTTACTGTCAAATCAGATAATCTCTTGGCTACTAAATCTAGTCAAGAAATGGCAATTCACAAAATACAGCGCTGCTCCTTTTTCTGGATGAACCTAGTAGCCTTGTGCTATCTATGAAGCAGCCAGCTTCTAAAAATAGCTCTATACAGTATACTGAGAATGAACGTGGCTCGAAATAGCTGCTCACATGTGGCAGTGGCACATGAGGAGTAATTGGAACATGCTTCATTGCCATGTAGTCTCAATGATTTATTTATTTTTTTATCTTTGGAACAGAGAACATCAAAGACACTATCATTCAAAGTGTATAAATATACAGTATAACTGAATATATAATGCCACTGTCAGAAAATCTACTGGTTACGTACTGCTCCAAGTAGTTGTTCATTCAATGATTGTTGGGATCAATCTATGACACAGCAAGTATCCATTTTAACTTTGTTTTGATTATGAAAAAAAAAAACTGGCACTTTAAAATCTAGTGAGATTTTTGTGAAAGAAAGTAACCAGTTACATTTTCTAGGATTTTGAGAGACATCCGGACATTTATTATCAGTTTAGAAAGATGTTTTGCAGACCTGTATGTCCACTGTGACTTTAGTTGGATGCTGAAATGTAATATCTAGCCTCCCGAATGGAGAGTCCAAGATGTTGTAGTTTAAAAAGCCTGATTCGTGCCCAGTATATGTTTGTGTTTGTGCAGAGAGTAAGAGAGAAACATCTAAACATCTGGTCTCACACAGCTGCTGCAGTTCTCTTTAATACATGCTAACACCTGCTAGCGTATGGTAATGTGTGTGTCAAGAGACCAAACATGTGAGTCCTGCTAAAAGATACATCTGCATGAAAGATCTGGCAAAGAGCATGGAGTAGTTTGTTATTTTTAGTGAGGATTAGAACTCAACTGTAGGAATATATCTGGCAAGTTTCTGTTTGGTTCAGAGATTTATTCAAATATTGCACACTATCTGGATTGAGCTTGGTAAATAATTTTGTATTTGCTGCAGTAGGTCAGATCCAGGTCCAAAAGTTTTAGGTTTATATAAGCCCAAATAATGAGATCAGCTGATTGCTTGAGCATGAATGACTAGGTTACTACATCTCTTTCCTGGGCAGATTCCAAGATGATGATAGTAGACCAAGTAAGACTTCCTTCTCCTGGAGAACAGTGAAAGTGCAGGCTGAGTAATGAAAAGTTGGCACTACCTAGCAGTTAACAACCCAAAAAGAATTGGAGTCTTTTCTGTTCTACTCTACAAAAAAAAGGAAAAAGAAAATGGTGCAGGTAAACAGAAATTGAATTACCATAATGGTGCATTGCCTTCTGTCTTTGGAGGTTGGATTTTCAAAGCTCTGAATTTAAATTGGAACACGCTCAGATATTCAGAATTCCTACAAAAAACCCTCATAAAACATTTAAGTAAAAATACCGTACACATTTGTATGTGATGCAATATATGACATTTGTAATTTAGCTTTCTTATTCCAACCAAATAATACAAATATAAGAATATGTATGAGTTTTAAATGTATTTTTGTGATATACTTTGACGGATATTTTGAGTCCTTGTAAAGGAAGATCTGGTTTTACAGGGCTGTGTGAGATGAGACTGGCCCCTCTATAAAACCATAGAGTAAAATCTTGTCTCCAGCGTCATGCACTAAGACATGACAGCATTTTAGCTGCAGATGTGAAAATAAAGGGACCACAACAACATTGACTTTACTCTTGTTATTTTCTGTGACTTGTATCATGGATCATGTAGAGTTGTATTCACTGTTTGATGGAAAAAGTGTGGTGCATAATTATTCTGGGTAGATTGTTTATTTGGTACTTAAGAAAACATGTTCAACATCTAAGATATATTGCGATTTTGAAAGTACATGATTCAAAAGTCAGATTATTGTCCCCTTGTGTGTTCACAGGTAGTGTGCAACCAGTTTAAGGGCTCAAATGAAACACATTTGCATTTTGTACAGTCTTAGCTTGTAATGTCCATGTCATTTCTCTTTTCTTTCTTGTTTTTCCAATTCTCTGTTAGTTTGGGTTCAACTCACCTCCTGTTTCCACTGAGCCGTTTTCATCCTCAGGCTAATTTACTGCGCTGTAAAATACAACTGATCCAGCTGCATCCTGCATTATCTGTTACATACAATCTATTTTAACAGAGCAAGGGCTGGATGACAAAAATGAATATCTCAATTTTTTTTCCGGCATACTTCAATTACAATATTCAGACATATTAACTTTTGATATTAAGTCTTAAGCTTAAAAAAATGGCAAGCTTAAGACAAGTCCTATACATTCAAACAGTTCACCAAAAGCTCTCCAACTTTACAAAACCAATGTGAGTCTCAGTGATTTAAATATTTGACCCTAACTGCACTGACAAGACAACAGGCTCTGGTTTCCTTGTCAATTTTTTTTTCTCAAAGAAAAACAACAGGCAAATAAAAATTTTGTAAAAAAAAAAAACAAAAAAAAAAAAACAGAAACAGCAGACCTAATACAAATTTTGGCTGATAAGACGTAAAGAAATGTGAAAAGTTTACAACAGACAGCTCTTTTCAAAGCAGTTATTACTACAATATATGCTAAAATCAAATTGTTTGCATAATAAAGCAACATTCACAATATTATCAAAAAGTCGATGCATTGGCCACCTCTACACAGAACAGAGAAAACCCTCTCATTGCAGTTAAACAATCTAATGTGCTGTCTCTAGGCCTGTAAAAGCCCAGAAGGATGTAATGTTTAAACTGCTGTGATGGAGATGGAGAGACTCTAAATCGAAGCAGCTCTGGGAGGTCTGGTCTGGTCAGGGATGAGAGGGGAGCTGATGGAGCAGAGAGCAGAAGAACAGAGGAGATGGGAATTCTTTTAGCACGAAATATTAGTACTAGTTTCTAAGAATGAACTCAATTTAGTTTCCTCTTACTACAAACAAATAAAAATGCCTTCAGTTCATTTCCTGACCATAAACAATAATCACTGCCATATGCGGTACACCACACCAAAAGCAATTCTTCCTCCTAAGTCTTTACTCCAAAACATCCTTTCGCTGAGTATTCGTCTTCATTTGAAACATACAAGTGCTGAAGAATAAGGAGGACTAATCTCCAATGAAATTACATAGTTATTTTTTTTAGTATTTGATATTATTCAGTAAAGTTCTCAAGTTTCACAATATTTGTAAAGGCATTTCATTGAACTAGATGTTTGGGTTTTCTAGTGGAGTTTGTTAAATAATCTTTTTCTCACTGTATAATGCTTTCTAATGGGGCTCTGATCATCTACTTGTGAAATCAAGGTGCTGTCATTCTCCAAAACAGACCAGTTTTTTCACTGTGTGATCAAATTGCATAGATTAGTTATAGAAAATGTCTAAGACCAGTAAAACAGTACCAGTCTTTAGGATGCAGATGTTCTGTTCACAAATGCTGGAAAAAGGTCTGCATTACTCGTTTTGCAAAGCTGTAACACGTCGCTTAAATACATTTGTTTACCTTTTTTAATTGTGTTTGCTCATGTGTTTTCAGTCCATTGTGGCCTCAAACAGTGTCATTTCAAATGTATTTACAGTACATCAAACTTGATATAGGGCTAGGCATTGAGACAATAAAAATCAATTGAATGTGACAATCTGCCTTTATGATGAAGTCATATCTTTATTTGATGCGTGTGTCTGTTCAAATACAGTTTATTCCCATCTACTTCTCTTACTAGTCAGCTTTTGCTGTGCTGTGATTAACAGTTGAGTTTAACCAATCACAGTCCGTGTGAATTTTCTGAAAAAGCAGTTGATTATCAAAAGTAATTGGATAAATCATAATAATTTGCTTCCCTATGGCATACACATTGCTTATAAACTAGCTTAGAAACTAAAGTGATCTTACATGTGAAGTATGACTTTATTCAGCTCTTCTTCGTTTGATCAGTTGAACATTTATCAACTGATGAACGTATGTTTTATCTGTCAAAGAGCTAAGAAAAAACAGTACCTCAAGGGGTAATTCTAAAAAAAACAATCTCAAGATTTATCCTCAGTATGATTACTTCAGCAAGTTCAGTACTTGGGTCAAAGTATCTGGGCATGCACAGTTTGAAGAAACGTGCATCAAGTAGAGCTGGGCGATATCCATTTTTCACTATCGTCATATCGTCTTAATATAGTATCGTGATAGACGATATTATCGCTGCCCACTAATTAAGGCAAAAACGGCTCAAAATTGAGCTTTAGTTGGATTTTTCTGGTAATTTCTCACACACACGCACAGACACGGTGTGTATTATAGATACAATAATGCTCTTTCGCTATAGAACATTGCTAGGTTTGTGAATTTAATGTAAAAACCTTAGTACTTTGTCAAAGCCTTAGTAATTTGTCTCACTCCTCCGCGCCCCCGCGCCACGCTACCTCGTTTTGCTTTATTGACAATTTTAAGATACACAACACAGGGTAAATGTGTAAACTTGTGACGGTAAACGTGGTGGAGATTTATATTATCGACTATATTGCACAAATACACATTTAGAAAAAGACTTTCTTGAGACGCACCGCGGCACCATGTCTGCGCGCGTCACAACCACACGAACAAAAGCACGTAGACATCCAAGCACGCAAGTGGGCTAACCATAAAGTTTAGACCACAACAGGATTAAACCCACTGACACGTACAAACACGATTTGAACTGATATTGAGAAGACTCTCCGCTGTGTTAAGTTCACATTTAAAACATAGCCAACACTATTAGTTCAAACGGCTGATATGTAGGACAAAAACTGAAGGCCAAGCACCTTATTAAGCTAAATACATGCACATCTACGGTAACAAGTGATTTATGTCTCTTCTTTGTCACTAAAGTTGTACCAAATAGATGAGAGAAAGTAGCCTAGCTGTATCCATAAGTAGCTATTACGCACGGACTCGTCTCGGCGCCTGATGGATCAGTAAAGAAAACACGATACTCTTCTCCGACAGTTTATAAAGTTAGTTTGCTCACCTCTGTCCAGTTCAAGTGAATCCTCTTCTGTCCATCGCGGACACGAAGAAAAGAAAACATCCAAACAGAAACGGTAGCCTACATCCAAAGTTGTTATCGCAGGTGCTTCATGACGACGCACAACTTTGACCAAGTCCTGATTCCAGCTCCACTTGGCCCACAAACACTGCTCCACACGTCCTGCTCTGTCCGGGTCCTCCGTCCAGGTCCACGGTGTTAAAAAAGTCCTCTTCATCTCGGTATTAGAGCGTGCTGTCTGAGCCTGCTCTGTTTTCATATGCACGTGTTGGTGGCGTGAGGATGCGTTCAGGGACGCTGCGTAACTTTTAAAACTGCGATGCCAAGTTTTTTCTGCTTTTGTGGACTTGTCAATTATTAAAAAAAAGCTACTATGAAAACAAAATAGTGGTTGAATATTTGTCAAATGATCGAGAATATGCATATAACAGAGTGAGATTGTTTGCTGCAGCATTGATTAAAAACTTTGCACGTTCTAGGAGGATACAGACGATTACAGACGATAGTGAAGTGCTATCGTCAAAATGTTTTACTTTCACGATAGACGATATAATCGTCTTATCGCCCATCTCTAGCATCAAGAAATAACTTTAAAAATATACTGTAATTGTAAAACAATGACATCCCGCTTAGACTGGTCCTTCTCCCCCTCTCCCCTCTCTCTCTCCTCCTGATGTGCACTGTTGCATTGGCTCTCCGTTATGGCCTTGCCAGGTTAGTAATGACTGGAGCCAAACAGTTGGTGTCAGCACTTTAAAAGCCTCTTGTTCTACGCGCCCTCCGCTTCACTCCCCCGTTTGCTGCTGACACCACATCAGCAAATAAAAAATATATTGGACGACCATGTTGGCGGTTACAGGAAGTGCACAACAAGTGATCCAGCATCCATCAGTAAGCAGCATAATGGCCATCAGAGGAGCAGGTTTTAGCATGTAAGAATATTTTATAGCTCTCTGCTTTACGAAGAACAGTTATCAAATATAAAGATGAATATAAGCATTTGAATATTTGAAGCTATGATTTCCCCTCTTAACTGCATGAAGGTTATACGTTTATTCTTGTTGGCTGTAGGTTGTGTTGTAATAATGTGCACAGTGCGCTATGAAGGATTTTTCAAATGTCAAGCTATCAATTTAAGCTATGATATAATCTTTATTTGTCACACAATGGGGAAGGTCCAGTATTGCAGTGTACAGTTCAAGGACAGCAGGAGAAAAGAAATATTGATTTAAAACAAGATAATATCTTAAAACATACACTTAGATTTAGTGTTGTTTTAAATATATCTAGAAGTTGATTATCAAGCATATTTTTTAGCATAAAATTTGATTTAAAAAATGTGACTAAAAGAGCTATTATTACAAATAATGCTGTAGTTTTTCAACTTAAAGTGAACATGCAGTCGGAGATTTACTCCACAGCTGAACTCCAAACAGGCTCGCAAAAGTGGGAGTTGCCTGGAGGCCTTTTAAGGAACGCCCAGTGGGTGTGAACAGGCGTTGATTGACAGCACAAAATATGGACAGCGAGCTTGGCAAGTGATGCAAGTTTTGTGTTGGAGCGATCCTTACATGCAGTGAGGTTTGCAGGTGGTGAGGTTGTACAGCACAGGTGCTTACGTCCACTTTTAATTAACTTTGCATAATTATGTATGAAACTTTTGCTTTACAGAAGCACATGAGCTCATGTGAGTTTTTTGTCCAAAATTGAAAATGACTAACTATTTTTCCGCTCCAGCACCAACTTGCTACAGCCATGTGTCAGAAGGAGGAGTTTTTTTAGTCCACCTGGGCGGCTTGGCTGTGGCGTCAACTCGATGTGATTGGTGTGGACTGAAAATGCACTGACATGGTTTGACCATTGTGGCAGTACAGTCATGTATTTTGTGCACATAACTGCAAAATGAGTTTGCAAAACAAAAATGTCACAAAAATGTTCCGGAAACAGTAGATAATTAAATTTGAACTCATACACGCAATTTGACAGTGAAAAAAGTTGACTCTGCGTTTAGCTTCTCTAATGAAGTAGAAAAGAAGAGTTTGAAATTTTAAATTTGAATTACTGCAAAAATTGGAATTTACGCAAATTCATCTCTGGCTTTGTTTAAACTGGAAGCAACTGCACTGTACTCACTGTAAACCGCAGTTCTACTTGGGCAGTTACTTCTTAGCAGCAGGTTTGTAACCTTATTTAGTCTGCATGTCTCTGGTCTAGTCTGTTGCTCTTTCTGTAAGTGAAAATTGTGTCATTTGCTGTTTTTGGTGCAGTTGTATGTTATACTTCCAAAAATAACTGAAGGCAAAAGTAAGTAAATAGGACTTTACTTACTCAACTCAGCTTTTATGCAACTAACCTTTAACTGAAGCGGGTCTGAGTAATCTACTTATCTTAACACTGAGCTCAACAAATGACCAGTTCAGCTACTGCAGTTCACCATAGCCCCATTCACTTTTCACTACACACGTCTATTTATTACATAGTCATTTGTGGTTTCTTATCTTTCAGGATGGACAGTGAAAGCCTTTTGTCGCCCACGGGTGCTGTAGAAGAATAAGAGCATCTGGATGAAGGCCATGGAGCTCAAAGTTTGGGTGGACGGCGTGCAGCGCATCGTGTGTGGGGTTACAGAGTTCACCACATGTCAGGAGGTCGTCATAGCTCTGGCCCAAGCCATAGGTGAGTGCAGAAAGATGATTCTTAAGAAGCTTTTTGTTTTATTAGGAGTCAGACAGACAGTGTTCATAATCAAGGTGAGTGGCAAGGGAAAAAGTTAACTCTTTAGTTTGTCTTTGATGGTGTTAATGTGATTATTAGCTTGCTTAAACTTCACTGATAATACTTGTTTATCCCATTGAGACAAAAGGAAAAAGGCTGATAGTTTCCAAACAAATAACAAAACATGGATATGGCTCAGTAAAAATTGTGTAAATTACTGTAACACTTCTAAAAGGATGTAAAACTGTGACATTGGTCGTGTTTACATTCAGCTGATAAACTTTTCATATATCTTTCAGATTCAGACCACAAATATTAGCAATAACCAACTATGCACAACCACAAACCAACAAAAACAGAAGATGCTCATATTCTGTTTTTTTTTTTTTCAAACTCCTTATCTGTCTACTGAGCTTTTTCTTTTCAAACAAAAAAAAATCCATCAAAACATGATATTGCTGTTTTCACTCAGCAAACACGGAATGCTATGTTTTGGAGTGGACGAGAGAGGACACACGGAGAGACAGGAAAGGACCATAATAGAAGCTTTGTAAAGTTCACTTGTAAGCACTTCCTCTGATCATTTTGTCATCTTAACTGCAAATGCAAAAAGTGTATTTGTATTTGCCAGATCAGTCCAATGCGCATTGAGAATACAATACATAGACTCCAAGACTTTGTTTTAAGACCTTTGCACTCTAGAATCTTGTTTCATAACTTGTTGTTTTCAGAATCCTTTAATGCCTGCTTCAGTGTGGATGATACATGACTTAAACAGTAACATATCATAAAATATCATAAATGGTTTATTTAAGGTTCATTAAAGAAAAACTATTCATGTCATTATAATCATGACTACACATTTCATTCATTGTTTTGCAGCTGTGTGTTCACTCTTGCAATGCGTTATTGTGTTTCTTATTTTTTATTTCACATTTCTTTCTTTTTTTTCTTTCTTTATTGTTTTATAGTGACATTGAAATAATTGTAATTAACTGTAAAATGTTAACACTGTTGCTTGTTGTGACATCCTTAACCAGCTGTTTTGACCCAAAAAAGAAATTTAACGCAAAGTAGTAATGCTTGTAATTAGTAAATTTGACTACAATTAGAATGACATGAGTTTTAGCTTCATAAGACTTACAAATATTCAGATTGTGCATTCCTTTGTGTATTGTCACTAAAATGCATGCTTGATGACAAAAAAGCTTTACAAACACAAAAACACTATTAAAGCAAAGTTGCATTTTCCTGAAGCCTTAAACCACAGAAAACTAAATTAATAGGCAATGAAATCCTTCTTCCAATGACTCCAACTATTCTTCTTAACTTCTTCTGTTTTCCCACGGGAGATCCAGGCTTGCTCATACTTTAGGTTGTGTCCTATATTGCCCTGGTGTCTGTCAGGAGCACTGTAGTTGTGATAAATTGCAGTAAAATGAAAAGTGATTTGAGGACACAGGTTTTTTTCACCAGACCCAAGCTGGCATGAAACTAGATGAGTCATGCTGCGGATTTATTGACATGTTGTGCTTTTGCAGAGACGAGCTGCTTTACTTTGTCAATGTTGGGGATTAATTAGACATATTGTGTAAGCAGTGAAATCTATTATAGGGCAAGTTCATTGTTTGTCAATAATACTGTTTTTAACACTGTTTAGGATCTGTAAGCTGCATGGTTAATACTTTCATGAAGGAAGTAGTGGCTCAATTTAGTCTGTTAGTTATAAAATACATCAGTCTGCATGTTTTGCTCACTTATCTAATGCAGTCTAAACCTCGGAAAATGTTCTGCACCATGTGTTTTAAGCTTTTTTCACAGCTGTTAGGAACGAGACAAGCCACAATGACAACAACAACAACAACAACAACAACAACAACAACAACAACAGCAACAACAACAAAAATGTGTTGCAATTTAGTGAACAAACAGAGCATTATTAAACACATGACATTGCAGACTCATTTCCAAGAACAGGTATTTGCAACAGGTGTTTAGAATCAATCTAATAAGTAGCCTTTAGATATGGTACACTAGTGTGGTAGGCCTATTGTGTTTGCTCTTGTTGTTGAGCTGTGGAGCAGAGCTGCTGTTTTACATTAAAATGAGCGGATGGCTTCTCACAGACTGGTTAGTTCTCAATCTCTTAAATGCGGACTGTTAACAATAACATTAATCTTATGTGGATAAAATAAGTCTTGAGACATTTTTTAAATAAATGCATATGTATGCATTCATACAACATGCATTAATTTAGTCTTTAAACTTGCAGCACATGAAACCTAATATAATACCTAATGCACTGAATTGAGATTTTTGTGGTTTAAAACTTGGTGAAACATTATTCCCTAATCAAAAACATACTCTCATGCCTAAACCCCTCTATAAGCTGTCTTTCTTTGAGGTACAGAAAACGCTCCATGCGCACAGATCATTCATTATGATGGAATGTCGTGAGGCTGCATTTGCATGCTTGGGGACAAGCTTGCAAATGCATGTCTTTATCTCCTTTTTGTATTTGGAGTTCTAACTCAGTTGCTTTCATTGCTTTCATTTCTCTTTTTGCATTAAATGTTAAAGCACTCAAGACCTTGTTGAAAGCACAATAATAATATTACAAATGCATTGTACTCAACTCATTTTAGTGCAATAAAGATAAATATCCAACAGAAACAGTCTAAAAACATTTATTGCCTATATTATGTCAGTGCTAAAATGCCATAGCAGCTAAATTTCCCACAATTCAACAGTGCTTTTTACATGGAGCTAAAGCAGGAGTTATAGCTGTCCACTGTCCTTTGTGCTGTCCCTCTCTTTTGTCCTAGCTGAGACACTTTGATGGGAATGGCTGTAGGGAACAATTGCCTTCTTTTACAGCCTCCGTGCTGGAAATGTGTGGGTCTGACTCCCACTTTTCTCTTATCTTTATGTGTACAGGACAAAAACACATATATTCACTCATGAGGCCATGAACCACTAACCCTGGCTTTTACGTGGTACAATCTGCATTTGTGGAGTTGCACTTTCCCACTTTTGAGGTGGAGGACTAGAAAAGAAGCTTGGATCATGAGTAGGAGATAGCACGAAGAATTTAGCTTAGAGGTTTTTTTTTTAGTGATGCAAGTCATTCTGAGTTCATTTTTCAGAAGATTCACGGTTTGTTATGGCGTTCTCTTGCAGAAATGGTTCCAAAGAATTCAAGCAATTTGATGCTGTAGAATTGATCAATTGTTTCAAACCAGGCAGTCCTCTGTTGGTTTTCTTTTGGATTATTTCTTGGTTGGAAGTACTGTGCAAATGATGTAGTCCTATTTTTTCATGATGGTTTTGTGAGATGTGTGCCCGTTTTTAGATCGAGTATTGATGTGGTGTGTTCACATCATGTGTATCAGTATTCTAGGTTTTCTCTTGTTCATCATCATCATCGTCAATGTCATGTCCTGCTCTCTGTGTTTGTGACGTTTTTTTTTAGTTTAGTTTTCTGGACTTATTATTTGCAATTTTTATAATGTAACAAAAAAATATAATTGCACAGTTTTGCATTTTGGGTCTTTTGTTTTGTGATACGGTGGTACTCAGAAAGCCAAAGGTTTTCTTATGTTGTTCCCGCCTGCAACACACAGCCTATTACAAGGACACGAAAAAAAAAAACCTTGTGATATCACCTGAAACACATCTTCTGTTTTCCAGGGCGGACCGGGCGCTACACTCTGATCGAGAAATGGCGGGACACAGAGCGCCACTTGTCGCCTCAGGAGTATCCTGTTGTATCGTTGAACAAGTGGGGCCATTACGCCAGCGATGTGCAGCTTATCCTGCAGAGGACCGGACCCTCCCTCAGCGAGCGACCCACATCTGATGGCACCACCAGGTCAGAAGAGACTTATTGATAATATTGAATTCACCAACTCTTGAGAATCCATCTGGTTCTCCTGTGCTGTACTGTTCAAATGGCAAGCAATTCATAAATGTCTAAAATGCCAGTGGTGTCAGAGTTTTGCGCCCCTTAACTTATGCTTGCTTCATTGACGCTCTGTGACGCTCTATCTACAGTTCGAGCTTAAGATGGAGTTTGTTCTTCCATATCCCACCACATTTAATAATATTTTTGTACAATTTGGTTGACCACCTTGAGTCACTGAGAAAGGAAATATTTTATGTAAAGCTCTTTATGTAACCCTCCTTGACTTGTGTATTACCATATTTCTGAATTTGCCTAATGATATTCAGTGGATTTATATTGAAATCACAGTTGTAAACTTAAAGATTGTGTTGTGGATTATTTCAGGGTGCCAGAAAGAGGCTTTTATCGCCAGAGTCTGCCCCCGTTCGCTAAGCTCCGCCCCTTCGCCACAGATCGTTCTCTCAGACGGAAAGAGCCCAAACGTAAATCCCTCACCTTCAGTGGAGGCGCTCGGGGGCTCAGGGAGATCTTTGGGAGGAGCAAAGATCCAGAAGGTACACAAATCAGCCAGACAGACCAGACAAATGTATGTTTTATGAGATAGATTTTATTTATTTATTTAGTCCAACTGAGTTAATCTTACCTTACTTTGCTTTACATATCCATAAATATCAAAGTGATTAAAAATATGTCGGCGACTAATGGTGAAGATAATGTAAAAGTTAACACTCATTAAAGTTGATTTAGCATTATAGTATGTCCCCTTTGATAAAGTGTCTTTCTATCTTCCATCTGTTTCAGCCAAGCAGACGCAGCAGCGCGGAGTGAACCTGAACTTGAGCCGGGTGCTGGGGGGCAGTGGGGTATCATCAGCTCCTGTCAGCCCCTGTCGGGAGCTGAGTGGGCTGGTGCAGCAGCAGAGGGACAGGCTGCAGGTGCTGGAGAACCGCCTGGAGGGCTGTGAGGAGGAGCTGAGAGACTGGGAGGAGGCTGTCGCAGAGGGAACCCAGGTCAGGGTCCATTTCTCATCACTGTTATATGTCATAACAAATGATTAGTTAAAAGTTGCCTAAAGGATTTTCCAAGGAAAAACAAACCCAGAAACTGTTTATGTTTTGTCAAATGATGTACATCTGTTACACTGCATGTGTCGCCTTCTCCACTGTTCATGGACCAGTGAGCTACGTAGGAACATAGTGAGTTTGACTGACAGACTAAAAGGCCAAAGGGTAACGAGTCTAGTTTTCTTTATAGTTTAGTCTATACAACTAGAGATTTATTGCAAGTAATCGATTATAGAAACAATTGTCAGCTTATTTTGTAATTGACAAAACAGTTGTTTGTACTGTATATGTTACAGGCAAAGTTGATAATTCAGGCATTCTATAGAATGGAATAATGTATGCCAACTTTTTGTTTTTGATAAAAACACAATTTCCTCTGTAAATGTAATCCTTATGAATCTTATAAAGATCTCTTCAGTTTTGTGTGAATCAAGTTTTGGAAAAATCTTGTAATCACATCTAATGCAACTAAAAAATTAAATAATCAAGTAATCAATTACCAATATGATTGGTAGTTGCATCCTTATATACAACTGTTTTTGACTGAGTTTGACAAAAAATAAATAAAATAAAATCCTCCATACAATTTTTTTTTGTATGAGCACTTATTAACTTTCTCAATCCTTTGTTCTCATTTTTTTAATTTAAAAGTTAAAAGTGAAAATATTGCTGTTTTTCAGAAGGAGAACCTGGAGGAGGAGCTGTCCCTCCTCGAGCAACAGCTGAGGAGCACCACAGTGGAGCTGGAGGAAGAGTACCTGTGGGAGCATGAGTTTCAGATGGAGCAGGAAACAGAACAGAAGCTCAGGGTCCAGCTCACGGAGCTCCAGAGTCGAGTGAAAGAGTGTGAGGCCAAGCTGATGGAGTACCTCACTCACATACAGGTGAGTGTGTTTTACCTCACTGAAGGGATCGCTATCGAATGTTATGAGGTAAACTCACCAAGAGAGTCCTGGACAATGGCACAGAAAATGATCTACCTTCTAGCTGTGAGGCCCTGGCCTGCCACTGTAAAAAATATTTAAAATTCAAGTAATATAGCCTGAGAGTATCTTTTAAAGACTAAACAAGAAAGGAAAGAAGAAGCAAATCTGCCATTATTGTGACGCATATTTGTGTGATATGCACTAGAATTATACTTCTTCAGTGTTCTAAAGCAGCCTATGCAATTTTCTGATTCATGTAGCTTCACTAAGAAGCTGCACCGGAATGGTTACATTTCTTGTACCTACATTTCTTACATGTCTTTTTCCTCTGCTTTTAGACTTTGGAGACGAGCGTTGAAAAAGAGCGTCAGCAACACGAAGCTGAACTCAATCAGAAAATCAATGAAGAAGAGGTAACAACTAATTTTTTAGTTGCATATTATAAGCAAGATTACTCAGGTCACCAAAAAGGAATAATTGTGACTCTGCTAAAGAACAATCTCTGTCTGATTTTTAACACCCTAAAAGTTTAAATAAACAGAACTATTTAATTAAAATTGTTTGCTGGAGCTTACTGAACATGTTTGGCTCAAATACCCAATTTATTTTAAGCTTCAAAATCACCACCATCAATATATATGCGCTATTCATAACTTTTAGAGTAAACTTAGCCACAATGAGTACATTCCTGGTTTAAAGAAACTAAAATTATTAGACCTTGACATAAGACTACTGGTATTATTCACCTAACTAGATACTTTTAAGTTTAAATTGAGTGCAGTGCCTTTAAAGGGACAATGTCACTACAAAATGCAGAAAACGCACCTTTTATGTTCAGGCATGTTCACCTTATGTCAACTCTTACGCCTAACATTATGATTACTCTGTTTAGTTTTTAGAAATCCATTATTTTGTTTCTGTGAACATAGGCTTTGTCAAACACCATCAGGAGTTCTCTACGCACTCATCAGCCTTTGAATAATTTATCTCTCTTCAAACAGACAATAATCAGTGCTCTCCAAGTTTAAGCTTTACTTTGCAGGGTTCTCATCAAACATTTATTTAATCTTTGTGCAGTGAAAGTGCTTCTAACCTCAATGGCCCTCTAAAGCCCCTGCAATCACATCTCAAGCTTTTCTCTTGTTTTCATATTTGTGGGACAGAGATGGATTTGTAGCTATAAGATGTAGTAAAACTCCACAGGCTCTGATAAAATATGTCGTTATCAAACTTAACATTACATACTGTAGGCTGCCCATATTTAGATCTTTATTTCCATTGTCAATATTAATTTATAACACACGCAGAAGCAGATTTGACTTTTTTCCTCATCATTATTTTTTGATTGATTCATGCACGTTTGAGTAACCTTGTGTTGTCCTACAGCTGATGCTCCAGTGCTTTCACTTTGTATAAAATCTGGATTCTTTTTTTCCAAATCTCGCTTACCTTCCTCAGGCCCAGCTGCAGTTGGAGAAGGTACGCTCTGAGCTGGAGGTGCAGAATCAGAATTCGTCCAGACTGGAAAGCAGTTGCAGAGCCCTGGAGAGCTCCCTCATGCAGGCCAATAGGAGAATACAGGTGTGAACATACAATATGTGGTCTGCTGCATTCTAAAATTGCTCTCTGCTTTATTGTTTCCCTCTTTTAAATTATGTCCTGGCGAATTAGGTGTATTCCATGCACAATTCATTCAAGTCAAGTAACAACTAAATCTTATTTGAAGTTGCTAATATAGCTCGATATCAGAAAAGTAGCCTCAGTTAGCACTCAGCCCTCAGCAGGCTTTAGCTTTGTTGGATATGATGACAAATTTGGACTCACATTATTCATCTCCTCAGGCCTGTATTTGGCACAGTATTTATCCTTAAGTTCGTATTTGCTCTTGTGGTTGTAGAACAGTGAATGAGAAGCTGCGTTCCATCAAAACAAATTGTTTTCCCACACAGAAGACCGTTTTTGGATGTTCCCTCAGATGAATCTGTGTGGGACTATTGTACTAGTTTTCATGTGGAAATTAAAACAAAAAAATGTTGAAAGTACAGATAGTGCAAAGATAGTGTAAAAAGAGAAAAAATAGCCTTTAGGAACTGTTCAACTCAGTCAGGTGCGGATAGTTAAAACCGGTATCAACCGCCGCACCACTGGCGACCACCCAGAACTCCATTTTAAGTTAGATTTCAAACTTTCAAGAATATGAATTTTGGCTGAAATATTCTGCCAGTAAAAGATTTATTAAAGAGCTCAAAAGAGGAGTTGAAAGTTGTTTTTCTGGCTGCCTCTTCACAGAGGAAACAGAGAAAGCTGAGCACAAGTAAGGCTTTAATCAGCTGCTGCTGCTGATGAGAGGACGGTGCCTACCGGTACTTGGCAGTGTGAATGCCTACTTCCAAAACACATTTAGGATATCTACCTGAATTTGTCTTTTACTGTGTTTGCTCCCTATTTTGCACAAAGATGGATGACTCAATTGTATTACTTAAGCTCAGATACAGAAGCTAAAAAGTACAAGAATCACAGAAATATTGATAGAACACAGAATATGAAAAACAGGCTTTTTTTTTTTTTTTTAATCCTGCTTATAACATTGTTTCTTCATTGCTTTGCATCTTAGGAGAAGGAGCAGGAGCTGGAGCAGTTGACCAAAGAGCTACGACAGGTGAACCTCCAGCAGTTCATCCAGCAGACAGGGACCAAGGTGACGGTGCTTCCCGCTCAGAGTGCCCCGAGACGGGTAATGACAAATGCACACCGACACATCCTCTAATATTAAAGGAGACCTTTGTGTTTTTCTATGTATTTACATATGACATATATATTGGTCAGCAGTTAACATTTTGTTCATTGTAAAACTCATAATTGATATAGGACTGAAAAGCTCCGCCTCTTCATTCAATTGACCAACAAGCAGAAGGTTTTAACTTACTTTACTTGTTTTCATTATTATTTAATTATGAATCTCGCGTTTTACTTGGAATCTGATTTTTTTCAGTAATTTCAAGTGAATACAGACAATTGACAGAGATATAATAGTAGGTGAAAACATGACTTTTCTGAGCACTCGGGCATCAGCTGCAGCAGGACAATACAAGGCTACTCAAAGATAAATCAGTCCAAATACAGCTTGTGGATTTTGCATAATATATCCCTTTTAAATAGTCACACACTAATGTTTAACTTTACTGGTCCACAGTACTGTGTTATAATACAAACATTTTAATCTTATGCCAGATGAAGGACCAGAGTCGTTTTCCTATTAATAACATTGTACTTGGCATGAGATATAGTATCTATAAAACAATTTTATTATTTTAGTCTGGTAATTTCTATTAGTAAAATGCATTAGAACAAAACCTGAACTTAACATTGTTCATTTTAGATGCCAAACATGTTTATATTAGATATTAATTCATGGAGAATACAATCGCCATCTATGCTAAAGAAAAAGCTTACTGTACCAATTCAGAAACTACCCTAGTAAAAAATGTATATACAATATATATAATATATACATTCAATAACCTGGCTCACACCAGATGGATATGTGTTGAACTGTGAGTTCTTCCACAGTATCCATCTGGATCTTTACTAGCTGAAAAATGTTTTGGAGTTTTGGAAAAGGTAGGACGTTTAATGAAATGCGTCGAGACGGGGTGTGCGGCCTACCTTATTTGTGCCTAACCAATCACAGCAACAAATTGTAATGGCGCGTCCAATGTCTGAATAGAACTCTGCTCTTCTTTCAAAAAGGAAATATTCTGTATTTCTGCTAAAACAAAATCAATAATTGCAGAAACCTTACATCCACGGGAGCGGCCATCTTTGTTTTGATTCGGGCATTACTTGCTTTTGTCTTTGCTAACAACCCGCCACTCCCCTGATGCAATGTGACTGGACTGCTAAACCACTAGTTTGTACTCAGAACCAAACAGGTGAGTGGAAGGCCAGATGGATTTCTCTCAAGTTTGTGTATATCACGAGAGAATCAATCTGGCTGGCCAGGTTATACAGTCATATTTTAAACACCAAACATTTTTCTATTCTATCTCTTTTCTAGTTATTTATATAGAGTTTTACTAACCTTTTCAAGGCATTCCAAAGTGCTTCATATATAAGATTCAACATTCTTTGTATCATTTTGTGGTTTTATGCAAGTTTTGATAAAGTTCAACATCTTTCTTACATAGTTAAAATTGTGGCCTTTTATGTGTGTTTTTTTTCCAGCCGTTTCACATTTTCTTTAAAGACCCATAAATGCGCAGTGTACTTATTCTTCAAAGGTCGCTATTTAACTATTCTGGTCGAAGATCCATCATCTGCTCGTTTCCATGGAGATGTTATGCATGAACCGTTCCACCACATGGGATAAGACTTATTTATATATGATGCAGCACAAGAAACACAAATCTTCATATATTTAAAGGGCCTGCATTATCCTATCATTTTCTCTATATATTTTTTCTTTATCAAAGCATATCTGAAGCATGTTTTGCCTCATATACATGTTTAACACACAGATCCTACACTGTTCTGCTCTCAAATTGAGAACACTCTGTTGCACCTTGTGATGTCACTAAGCTGTATTACTTAAAGTGCTGCACTGTGTTTTGAAACTTCCCACACATTCACTAGAATCATTTCTCAGCACAACAAAGGCAATTTTAAAATGTTAGTTATATTCTCAGCTAAACAAAATATTTACCAAAAATATGACAACTGAAAGTTATTCTATTGCTTTGTAAAACTGTTAAATTGAGCCTAAAATAGTACCCTAATAATTAAATGAAATCCTTTGAGCTTTGGAACAGCAGATAGACATGCAGGATTACTTAGTGTCAATAAAAAAATATGCCTTTGGTGATATTCCAACAATCTATTGTGGCTAAATGCTAACAGAAGTCAAATTTGCTGACATAGAACCTTTAATAGTTTGTATTCATGTTTTGCAATGCTATGTCATCATAGAGGGCAAAGCAAACTTTATAATCTAAAAGCTAGTTTGACACTTCATTTTCAATCTAATGTTTTGCCTTGTTTTTTTTTTTTTTTACAAAAAATCTTTAGTTCTTGAACTAAAGATTTAGTGTCTGGAACCAATTCAGAGAAGTCATTATTCTTTACCAAAGTTACTCAAGTAAATACAGTATAAGGGAGTGCTGTCAACCCATACACTCTCTCACGTTCACCACTGTGGCCATTGCTGGTGGGTTTTCCACAGTGCCCCCTTGTGGTGGTTTAGAGACAGACGACAGTAGTTACATGTTCCTTCTTTTCTGAATCAAACAAAACAAGGACTTTTGCCTCTTCAGTTAGGAGAATATTAAATTGTTCTGCTACATTAACTGTGAAAGAAATAAACAACAATACCCCACAATTTAATAAGTACTTATAAATGCCACATTATACAACCAACAGCAGTGAAATTCTTAATGTCTAGCAAATTAGTATTAGTATAGTAGTAGTAGTAGTAGTAGTAAGTAGTATGACAAGAAACAGTGTGTATTAAATTAAGTTTTTGGATTTTAAATTGAAATAAAAAAGTGAGGTACTATTTTTTCCTTACAAATGTTTAAAATCTCTTTGTACCTTTAAAGTTTATGGTAAAAGTAACATATCTTGGGGGAAAAAATCAGACAACAAAATGGTGATTTACTCTAATTAAAAAAAAAAGTGAGTATATGGATACTGACTGGCTGTGCAACAGTGATCCACTCTGCTTCACATTTGTGTTTTAAAAAAGCTATCTGAAATTGTGCTTGTGACATAAGCAGTATTTGTAAGAGGAAGGAAAAGGGTAGATTGACTTAAAAGTTTTTTTGTCTACCATTGTTTAAAATTAGGCATTACAGCATTTTTTTCTTTTTATTTATTTATTCATTTATTTTTATTTTTTGCAGCAAAACACCAAAATCACCTTGTTTTATCTTGTACTAAAAATCCTTCTCTTCTTATTCTCAGATGAGGAGTGTGTCTCTCTGAAGCGCCTGGGCTCATCTCGTCTCCTGCCCAGCGACCTGCGGACACTTCAGAACCTCACATCCACCAGCTTCAACCCTGAGGGCATCTACGTCTGACCTGCTCCTGTCCACGGAAGCACCTTTAGGCGTTTGGGGCGTCACACTGCTCCCCTCTCTGTTCTGTGCCAATGAAAGCCTTTTTAGACTCTACTCTATCTCCTCTAATGTTCAGAGCAAAGACTGTGGGATAAACAACTTCTGAAAAATATCCCGAGGAAGGTGGAAGAGACTACGACCTCATGTTGTTGAGCCTAAAGGAGATTTGTGCAAAGAGTGAAACTCACAGAGACTGTACACTTTGTTCGTATTTGGAAAGATCTCAGCATTTGACCCATTCCTCAAAACCTCTGAGTCAAAAAAAAGGATAATCTTTATATGCATGATTTAGGTGATGAGAGAAACTGACTTTACCTTTAAAAGACACATATTATGCAAACTGTATTAAATACTGTCAAGCCACTTAATCAATCTCAATTTTTTTATTAGATTCTCTTTCCTTATATAGAAAGCTTAGACACTTTGAGGTAAAAAAAATGGAGGTAAGCGTTAGACAGGTTCTCTGTACAATATTAAAGGTGCGCTGCATAAGTTAAAATGTTCAAAGTTTTGATATATATCAAATTACAGTACATTCACAGTTATGTTTTGTAAATTCTCTGAGGTTGCCTCTATAAGCGCAGACAGTTACATAAATGTGAGTGGCTCGGGCTGAATTATCCCACGCTGGTGACTGCATTATTATAAATATTTTTATTTGTTGTACACTGAGTGTTTTGCAAAAAGCTTCTGGCAATACCAAGTAAATACCTCCATCCAGCGTTGCAAACTGTGCAACACATAGAAGAAGGATCATAAAATAACAAGTGCTGCTAAAAAGAAAGAGTAAGGCTCTAGGACATGCTTTTGAGAAATGGAGGAATCTCTGATCTGTGGGACGCTCATCTGATGATTATTTTTGATTAGACGATAAGACAGACACTCAATTATAAATGCAGTGCCACTAAATGCCAAAGATGGCACTCTTGTTCTAAAAATTTATGAAGAATCACTTCAAGTATTTCTGCAGAAAGATTGATTTAATTATTTCCCATATGTAATTTCATTTGCAGCCAGTTGATGGAGCTGTATCTCAAGTCTGCCATGTAGGCTTTATTTTTATTTGTTATTTCTAATACATAAAATGCCAAAGTAAAGGTTCAAGAGACAAGAACAGTGCAAACAATACATTATATTTGTTTTCTCCAAAATTTTAATAGCATAATATGTGTCTTTTAAAAATGCCACCCAGAAGCAGGGAGATTGTCCAAACTCCACGTAGAAGAGTTCCATGTAATACAGGAGTCAAACCTGGAACCTTCTCACTGTGTGGCAAAAGTCGTACCCGTTAAGCCACCTTGATGTCAGAAATCATGTTTGAACATTATTGTGGACAAGTTTTTGACTTCTAAAACCAGCATTCATCTGTTTGTTTACTTTGAGCGATGCAATGGAGCAACTTTACATTGAAAGGTGCACTATGTCACTTTCTACTAGTTCACCACCTGCTTGTTTCCATGGAGATGTTTTGGAATATTCTACAGTATATACTTTTTTTTTAAATGGGTTTATTGACTGAAAATTGTACTTTCCTCTGACCTGTGGATATGTTTAACGTAACAATGTGAAACATACCAGACAAAGCAAAATCATCTCCATGGTAATGAGCCGGTAGCATACCCTCCACAGGGATATGATGGGCAGAGCAGTAACAATTCTACATGTATATGTATACTGACAGAGGTAGTCATGTTTTTGTTTTGGAGGTGAAATGGATTGCATTCTGCATTCATGCTCTAGAATGTGATGATGTCATAAGGCCAGATGATGAGCTTAATATTGGGAATATTTAATAACACTGTCCTTACAATGAAATAACTAAAAGATTTTACTATTTTTCCATCTTCATTTTTCTTAGTGGCTGAACTAATTATGTTTTTGTTTTTTTTACAACAGAAACTGTACTTAAACAATATACATTATACCTGCCCTTCATCTGTATGAAATAGTGTTGGTCTAGAATGTTGTCATGTTATGTATGTGCACACAACCATTAAACTAATGATCCTCAGACATGCTAAGCCAGCCAAGTATTTTAAAAGTAGTTTTTAAGCTCATTTATATACTTCTTACATTAGTTCAAGATTGAGTGGAGAGAAATAATGACTCTATTATCAGATAATTGATGTTCAAAATATCAGTACAACAGTAACAGCACTTTTGGCAATACACGATACAAGCAGACAAATCGTCTAGTTTGGAAAGTTCGGTAGACATTAACCTTTCAACTCCTGTGCTGCATTAAAGCTAAAATGTATTTTTTGTTGTTGTGAAGATTACATTTTTATACGTTTTATTATTCTGCATACTCAAAACAGAGCATTTTTAGCAGTGGTTTTAAGGGATAACCATGTATTAAGACCTGTATCATAGCAACCCTCTGCCTGGGTATTTATTGTATCATGAACTATTTGACATAAATCAGTCCTACTTGCGATTGTAGAATGAATTGAAATAACAATTACTAATTTTGCCCATCATTACTAGAAAAGTTTGGTAGTGCACCTTTGAGAACTGTAATCTGTTATGCAAAAGTATGTATGGAATTCATGTGCATGACCATAGCCATATGCAAATGCCTTACTGGTGTCAAAGCCAGATGTTGACCGTGGATTATCTCAATAATGAAACTTACACCGTGCTAAAAGTGTGTTTGAATATATTGGTTTAAGTTAGGAAATATAAAGTAAAAATAAATCACATAGTGCAGTAAAATTTATGATTCAGTTGTTTGAATACATTGTCAGCACTGTATGTCTTTATAGTTTTTAATTTCTAAATAATGCAGGCTTAAGTACTGATTCAAATTACTTCACTAAGTCTCCTATTGCAATGTTTGTTTGTTTGTCTATTACTCAAACATGCATGAGCGAACAATACTTGAATTTTGAATTATTTAGTTTTTCAACCATCAGTCTGAGTGAAATGAATCTGCTTTGAAATAACATTTTTGTTCATTTAAATCCAAAAATATTTTAATCAATATCGTCTAATATTAATTTGTTTTCTGTATGCATTCATTTTTTTTTGTTAACTTTTCAGGTGTATCCTATATCCATATATCTTAGCTCTGGTTCAGCACTTTTATGAGTTCAACATCGATTTGGAGACAAAACAAATTTGTCACAAGTTTCCACAGACACAAATGGGAAAATCCTCCATATTTCAAACAGGAGACACAACACAGGAAATGGACCGAGACGTCTTTAGCGCCATAACTCTCGCTTTACGCTTCACGGTTTCTCCAAAATGCTTTGAAATGTGAGCAATGAGTCATCCATGTTGGGGAAAACCGTCAGTGCAGAACTTTGCATCACCACTTGGGGGCAACATGACATAAAACTGTGACAGAGCTTATTTTTAAACATAATTCTAGGTTATCTACACTGTAAAAGAGATATATGAGTTTTAAATTACCCAATGTTGCCCAATATTGTTTTGCTTGTTAATTTACGTGAAAGTGTAAAACGAAACTTGATTTTTACAATAGACATTTTAAAAGGAAAAGCCATTTCTAATAAAGAGCCATTAATTAAAAAGGAATTACAAAAATATCCAGGAAAGATCCCACCTTTACCTTTATGTGTCTTAAAAGTAATAGTAATCAAACATTATTCACAAATCATCTGTTATTGATCTGTTTTTCTGTAAAGTCTTGTATATTTTTGGCATTTCACTGTGTCCTCAAGCAGGGATTTCTCAAATATCTGTGTTTGAAAAGATGTCTCATATGAACCAAAGCTAGTCCTAGTTTTTGTAGCTCAATGAAAGACTTGTATGCAAAACTCAGAACTGATGTCGTTTCAATAGAGCTCATTAAGTTTTGAATGGAAAGTAACATTCTTATTTGATCATTGTAAATTGGAAGTGTACTGTATATTTTTCTTTTTATGCCATTTTGAGGGAGAAAAGGGAAAGATTGATTGTGTTATCTTGGACATATGTTTGCAATTAATTACTTGCAAGTCCGGACTTGAGTTACTGTTTTGATGACTTGAGACCAGAGTTGTGCAGAGCAGCCAAATTGAATAACAATAAAGGTACTTTGATTAATATTATTATTCAAAACGTCAAAGTAGTGATGTTAAAAAAATAATAAAGTAGCATTTGGGGAAACCAATGATCAAGTAATATGACTAACTGAGAAGAAGAACCAAAACTTTACTCAAGTAAGAGTTCTGTTAATCTGACTCATCCCAGATGGATCTGTGTTGAATACGATTTGAGTTCCTCCACATTATCCATCTGGAACTTGATTCGCTGAAAGCATTCAAGAAAAAGTGAAATGTTTAGTGAAATGCTTCGAGCTGATTGGGTGAGCGCCCGACGTTATTTGTGCTTAGCCAATCACAGCAACAACTTGTAATAATAGTCGTGTTCAAGATGGTCAAGGCGGTGCAGTCGGCTCGAGGCGTTAAGGGGGGTTGGGTCAGATGACAGCGCAAGAGATCAATCAGCACTAAGGACAGTGCTGTCGTCAGACCCGACCCCCTTAACGCCTCGAGCCGACTGCACCGACTTGACCATCTTGAACACGACTAGTGTATCCAATGTCCGCGTGACATAGTACGTGTCACACATACTGCTCTTCTTTTGAAAATAAACTACTCCGTATTCTGCTAAAACTGCACGCATCAAAAGCTGCAGACGACACGTACATCCACAGAAGCCATCTTTGTTAGATTGAATTAGACTCGGCGGCGGCGCTGAGGCACTAGCCCTTGTTAGCGGCCCTGCTACAATGTCATTGGGCCTCAAAACCACACTGCTGTGATGTTGGCCAAACCGCCAACTCACATCACACATCACATCACACCGCTGTTTCGGACTCTCAAACCAATCGAGCTGCTGGAAGGCCAGATGGTTCTGTTACTTCACAGAAAATGTATTTCTGAAGTAGTGAATAAAAGTATGGTGCCAAAAAGTGCTTTAGTCTAAAATACTTGCAAAAATTATTAACTAATTAACTAATAACTATACCCAGATCTTAGACAGATTTAACCTGATAAAATGGACAAAGGCTTGGGACTAGACATACAGTGGATTTACACTAAGTGCAACTTGGATGCGAGTCACGCAGAACTTAGAAAGTGCTTAAAACCTATGCGTTGATTTACACCGTGCTCCGACATGTCCGACGCGAGTGCGAGAGTCGTGCGACTCTGCGGAAAGAATCCGCATGAAGTCTATTTTTCCCGGAGACCGCAGCGGTCTGGTGCGGCTTTCATTCATTATACAAGCGTTCTCGCGGAATCTACGTGACTCCACGTGGCTTTGGACGAAACCGGACCGCAGTTGACAGCATCTGGTGTAACAGGCACTTAGCAAGAAACCCGCACGTGTCCCGACCCGCACCCGCCTCGCAGTCTGTGTAAATCCAGCGTTAGACCTTTGAGTACTGATTTAGGACTTATCTTCCATTTACCTTGGACTTGACTTGGATTTAAAGGTGGGGTAGATTTTCACACTGCAAACACAATTAATGTTTTAAATCTGACAATGTCACACATAAATCCTTCAGCTTATTGTTAAAATCACTATGTATTCATTTTTTGGTTGCAATTTCAGCCTTTAAAGAACTAAAATTCTTTATTTTTCAATTCAGACACTACACAGTGGTCTCATTTTTTTCATAAAATGCTGCATTTCACTGAGACTTTTTGATGGAAGACAAAAAGGTTACTTATTTACAACAACAAAAAGCTGACAAGTCTTTATCAAACTTCTAGCTTGCCCTCACTTTCTAAAAGGAGCAATATTTTTGTTTTAGAAATATTTTTAATGAGTGACAATGATGACAATTTATGGTCTTAAGACAGCTGGAGACTTTTCAAGATTTCTACTCTGATATTTTAATTTGAAATCGGATGTTGTTGTGAGGCTGAGAGGAGAGAAGATGAGCTCATAAACAAAGTGCAATGAGTGGATAATGCTATTACAAGTTTAAACACTGAAAATGTAACTTAATCTTTACAATACTGAAGCTAAAATGCACAAAACTAGATTTGAAAAGCAAACATGCATAAAATTGAATTATACTGCAAAGAAAAAGGTGTTGATATGTGCAACAGTGACACCACAATTACACAAGTGTAATTTGGTTTGTGTTGAGCCATTATCTGCATATCCAAATAAGATGATTTGTCCATTTATAGCCGTGTGAGGAGAAAGAGGACAGAGTGAAGTGGGTTCAAAGTCATTACCGATAAATGCGTTCTCCTGATGACGGCCATTTGACAAGTTAAATCATTGTGTCTCTTTCTCCGTTGAAACAGCAGCATTATGAGGAGCTGGACGTGTGTTGAAAGCAGCTGAAATTCTCTGATCCAAATGGGTTCGTTTGAGTGTTTTTGCTTTGTCTTTTTGCTTGTTTACAACATCATTTTGTTAACAAGCTGCTGACTAATGCCACTGTATTTAAAGTAATTAGGCTGAATAAAGGTTTGATAATCTTGGTTTAAAATTCTGTTTTTAAACTAACTTATCTTTTCTGTCAAGTTCTTGTCTTGCTTTGAATGTTTCACACTAGGGCATTTTCTTGCTGTTTTAATGAAATTAGTTTTTATTGTTCAAAAACGTCCAAACATTGTTAGTGTGTACAGGCTCCATTTCTCCACAGATCTGACTAGTATCTTTGCCTAGTGACTGGCTGCTTGTCTTTATTGAGATTGCAAAGTGTAGTGTCGTATGGAACATTACAGGCAATGTCTCCTAGAGTCAAGCAGGTGGCAGAAAAAAATGTTGGGCTTTTTTATTTTCAAACCATTTTTTCCAGAATCCACAGACATTGTAAAAGTCTAGTTAAAATTATTAAAAACATTGATGAATCATGATTTCTTGTTGTTATTTTTAAATAAATGTAGCATTTTTGCCAGTGCCGATCATAGCCTTTTTGGCACCCTAAGCAAGATTTCATATGGGCCACTATCTCCCATTTTTCCTGTTTATAAATCTGCATATACGCTAATATTATCTATTAGTACTGAAGGCTATATTCTGAAGTCTTTTAGTTCAATACATGCATCTTTTACAATGATTCACTTGCACTAAAATGTATTGTTTGCGTCCCCAAACTGTAGTGTGGCTTCAGCCCTCTGCTCTCCCTTCTCCCCTTCACCACTGTTCCCACTCCAGTGCGCTGAGCACAGCTTCATCCTCGCACAGCTTCATCCTCGCACAGCTTCATCCTCGACAGCTTCATCCTCGCACAGCTTCATCCTCACAGCTTCATCCACTCACAGCTTCATCCACTCACAGCTTCATCCACTCACAGCTTCATCCACCACAGCTTCATCCCCACAGCTTCATCCCGCACAGCTTCATCCACGCACAGCTTCATCCTCGCACAGCTTCATCCACGCACAGCTTCATCCACGCACAGCTTCATCCTCGCACAGCTTCATCCTCGCACAGCTTCATCCTCGCACAGCTTCATCCTCGCACAGCTTCATCCTCGCACAGCTTCATCCTCACGCATCTTTATCCTCACACAGCTTCATCCTCGCACAGCTTCATCCTCACACATCTTCATCCTCGCACAGCTTCATCCTCGCACAGCTTCATCCTGGTCCAATGACTTTCTGTTAAAAACTGCAGAAATGATAGGCTCCGCCTTATCAATGTAAAATTTTACCATGACAAGCAGCAATGTTTGGTGTTGAAGGAAAGTGGTTACACATTTGAGTGAATGTTCTGTTTTTGTTACTGCAAGTGGGCAGGATAGGACTCTCTGATCATTCGAGCATCAGTTGCAGGACAACACAAAATCATATATACACACTGTATGTATGATTCGATCCAAATACAACTATGATGAGAAAACATGTTATGGCTACAAACTAAAAAAAGTAGACTTTACATAATATGTCCCTTTCAACAATTCAGGCAAACCAAAAAAGTAGCAGAATGTGTCTTTAAGCACATTGTGTCTAATTCTTGCCTAAAGAAGCTCAGTGTCTAAAAATGGTGTACATTTTCTGTGCCCCCATTGAACCACACGATGCACACCTGTTTTAGCCTCAGGCACCCTTTGCCAATCACTGAAGTGGAAGTAGTTACACCAACAGGGGTCACTGTTTGGTTTGCTTTCTTAATTGGCAGGAAGTTGTTGCAGAAGCTGATGTAAGAGGCACTCAAGCAGGAAGTGAGCTCCTAATGGTGTTCACGCTCCACAGGATGAAGGATAGTCACACTGCGATGCCGATGGATCTGAATCTGAAGAAAGAGGCGAGGTGAGCCAGGGCTTTGGGTTTTCAAGATATTTTTATATTTATATATTTTTCTGCATCTTTATAAACTACAAAGTTATTAAGACATTTTGCTGAATTTTAAGTGATATACTGTATGTGCTTTTTAGACTAAAAACAATCATTCTATAGATCTGACTTGGCACATAGCTGGTTGGCTCGCGACACCCGTCTTTAAACTCTTAATATTTGAACGAAAGGGCAATGGCACTTTACGATAAGGCAATTTACTTCCTGAACAAGGGCGATCTTCCACTGTTGAGCTCCATTGTTTGTACTTACAGGCTACAATAAATGGGTTTAAAAAGATTTTTTGTTTTTGTTTGTTTTGTATAATAAGCTTTGTGTAGATTCCGTAATTTACATTTTGTTCATTGTAAAACACAAAATGTATCTAAATTTTCTTACAAATTTAAATGGATCTATTGACTTAGCCTGTTGCTCAAAGACACTGTTAAAATAGGATTACCTACTCCAATATACTGTATTAATATATTAATTTGAATTGATATGTGCACTTTAACAAGGTTTTTGGACTGATATTCAATCATCTGAATATGATAAAATATATTATATGTTAAAAATATCAAGCTATTGGTAAATGGTCTCTGTTTATATTTTGCTTTTCCACCTTAGAAGGCACTCAAAGCGCTATTCATTTTTTCAATATAGCCCAGACCTACAGTCCCAGAAATTAGACTTTTTTTTAAAATAGCTGTTACTGATGACAGTTGCAATGCTGATTGTTGTTAAAATAAATACATTTAAGATTATGGACAATTTGTTGATGCCTGTGTATTAGAAGTATAAATACTAGCTTTGACACATGTGAAATGTGTTTTGTATGTCTAAACATATTTAGCCAAAACTGATTCTTTTCTATTCCAGTCATATTTGGAGTGTAGACATTTTTGGCCTCTTTCCTGAAGCCCAAATGTAAAAGTTAGTGTGCTCAGTGGAGCAGAGTGAAGGAGAGCTGTTTGGAGGAGACACCGGGCCTTGGGGAGCAGCAGGAGTGTGTCTGCAGCAGATATGGATCCAGCCGGCCTCGTGACGCTGCTGCAGGATGTCACACAGATGAAGGAAAGTCAACAACAAGTGCTGATAAAAGCTGTGAGTAAAACAAATGGATCACAGAGGATTCGGGGGAGAGGACAGTGTTTAGTCCAGAGACACCTGCTGCATGATGTGAACAAAATCAATAAATTAAAAAGCAAAATAAAGTGCACAGACATTCTAAAGAAGGCACATATAGACAGACAGACTTAGCTATAGATAGATAGGCTATAGATAAAGATATAAATAAAGATATAGATAAAGATGCAGATATACCATAATTTCCAATTGAGCGCACCTGAATATAAGCCGCATCAATGAGATTTATATAAGAAAAATCATAAAGTACCTAAGCCGCATTTGTTAATAGTAAGTCTATGAGAATCTGTAATTTTGCTGCATTTTTGTATAAGCCGCACAGTTTAAAACTTGTGAAAAAAGTAGCGGCTTATAGCCCAGAAAGTACAGTAGATATAGATATAGATATAAATATAGATATAGATACAGCATAGCTATAGAGAGATATATGTTTTCAGGTCAGTCACCACATATAATGGTAACTGAACCAGCTTTTATCTTTGACTG
Organism: Mugilogobius chulae; assembly: GCA_038363315.1. NCBI lineage: Eukaryota > Metazoa > Chordata > Actinopteri > Gobiiformes > Gobiidae > Mugilogobius > Mugilogobius chulae. The sequence continues at coordinate 15,215,335 of CM076406.1, read as the reverse complement.
TGTGCTGTGTTGACTGTGGACTTTAAAAATATAAAAATAAGAATGTAGTGGACCAACAGTAGATCATTTGGAGCCCAAATTATCACTAAAAAGTGGAAAGTTCACTCTGCACTTTGGGCAACCTAGATTCTGTGTCTTTCCACTCTTAGACCTTGATTTTTTAAAAATGTACTTTCATCTGAAAACTAAATTTTGAAGTACTGAGCAGCGGCTCAGGGTCAAAGAGAGAGGCCATACTTAAAATGGTTTCAGATAGGAAAATAAAGTGAAGTTTAACAACATCTGAATTTAAAATGTGGTATTAGTTGTGAATTTTGAACAGTTTTAGACAATTTTGGAACAAAAATTTTATTAGAACGGTATGGAATTAATTGAAAATTTGCAACTAGAAAACCCATTTCCCCCAAACCCCAATTTAGCAACCTCACAATGTGGGACAAAAAGGTTGAGAGCCACTGGCTTAAAGATGTGGTAGCTGATTTTCATACTGCAAACACAATGTAGGCAAACACACATGGTTTATATTGACATGTATTCATTTTGGCTGCAATCATGGCTTTTAAACGTGTTTTTACAAACCTCAAAGTGAAACTGGAGAGGACCACCCAGGCACAGCCAGTCAGAGCGCTGAATTCAGCTCCTGAGCCTCCTGACAAGAGTAACATTCTTTATTATTACATTTTTTCACAAAGTGTTGCATTTGTCATTTACTTTTAAGTAGAAAACACTAAAAAGTGTAGTAATTTACAATTATTAAATTTACCTCAACTTTAAATAACTAGAGCTCATATGCTTAGCCTGCTAGAGTCCCTGACTTTTTTTTAATAGCAAATGAACAAACTGTCTTCTCCACAATAAAGTACAGTATAAACACATGACTTCGTGACAAAATCAAACTGCTGTGTATTGTAAAACGTACTGCGAAATGAATTGTAAGGTATTTTATTTCTCATAACTTTGCTGTAAGATGTTGTGAACCATAATTACAGCCAAAACTGAATACATGTAGATATAAGATTTGTGAGAGCGAGGAAGTAATTGGACAGATTTAAAATCAACTTCCTGTTTTGTAGTTAGAAAATACCCAAGCTATAACTTTGAAACTTTATTTTAAAGTGTTACTGAACAATTACAGATTTGCGAATAAATTATCTATTAATCTTAATGCTTTTTCCACAAACTGAACCAACAAGTCAGCTCATTTCTGACAGATAAACTTTGATTTTCCATATATTTGTATCCCTAAAATCCCTCCAGTGCATTCCCACATCAGTTTGCTGTCAGCCCTTTCTCCTTCCCTGTCATATTTCTGCTTGTACACTGGTAAAAGTTTCCACACTGTCTGCCACACTTTGGGATGAGCACTTTTGATAAGTTTGAGGAGAACTTGGCTTATCTCATTCTGGGGGCTGTACAAGTCATTTGTCTGTGGCACCCCTGGAGTATTCGCCTTGTGATGCTTTTAAATGGGGCTCCGGGCTGGGTCAGGCAGGACTGATTACATCTCTGACCTCCTCACACCAGAATCATACTTAAGATCCACAGGTCTAAACATCCACAACAAACTGCAATGTCCTCGTCTGTCCAAGATAGATTTATTTGTCAATCAATATTTAATATTATAGAACTTTTCAAAGTACATTTTAAAGTTCTTAGTTGTAATGGATGAGATAAATCTATTCAAATACTAGAATGAGGATTATAATGTTTAAGAACAACTTGTCAACTGACTAGCAGCAGTGTCCTGGTGTGAGTTTTCATTTTATTATTATTTTATTTATTTGTCTATTTTAAAACTATTGTTTCAGGTAATTACTAACTGATATCTGGTTGAAGTTTCTGATGTTGTGTGCTTCTGGTAGGAATCAAGTGACACTAATCCTCATTTACATGTTACTGTTGAAAGCAGAAAAGTTGTAAATACTTTAATATGGGGATTGTCTTCACCATTCATTTGAGCTAGTGAAGACCATCAGCTAGTCAAGTGACAACAAGCAGAACAAAAAGATTGTGTCTATGGATATCCAAACAGAAAACAACAATAGAAATGACACAAACATGCCAAATGGGAAAAGAAACGGTAAAACACTTTGTACAATCTTAACCTTAATTATTTCATCACGTTTTGTCAAAGTTTTTTTATTTTAAAACCCACTTTAAAAGCAATTTTTATGTTTGTATTTGTTTAATTTGTTAGAAGAGGCTTTAAAGGATGTCATCAAGATCGAGATGCTTTGACTTTCCTCCAAAAGTAATTTTCAATCTAATGGAAGCTGTTTTCGACTGAGCTTTGCCCTGCTCCTTGAGAGGAGTTGCATGAGTAATACGACCTAATAACAATAGGCTTGGGATCGACTGCTGATTGGGATCGACTGCTGATTGAGGATCGACTGCTGATTGACTCAAGATCTACAGTGTTGAGAACTTACCTGGAAAACAATATATAAAAAATATATTGCCTTTTTTTGATTAATTAGACAGATTAATTAGCCAGTCAGGGACACGCATTGTCTCCTGTATGAAAACCAAAATGGCTGCTTATGATGAAAAAAAAAAAAAATGAATAAAACATCTGGAAAAATTTGAAAAAATATATTATGTGCAACTGAAAAATATTGCAGATTTTTGCAGAATCAATGAGTGAAGTGAAAATGATTATAATGCAAATAAACTAACCTGATTGCACTGTACGTTGTGGAGTTGATCTGAAACATCGGCGGGGAGAGTGGTGACCAGACCCACTCTTCTGGAGGTGTGGGCTTTGGATCCCAGGCAAGTCAAGAAGAGAAATGAATTAATTTAATTCATTCAGTCATAGTACCCCAAAGACATGATAAGTGACTTAGCAAATAATACTCAAGCCACGCCTCCCCAGAGACACATCCAACTTAATATCGGGGCAAAATCTCCTTTACTGTTCAATATTATGTAATTATATAGTAGGCTAGTTATTGTTTAATGTATTATCAATATTGTAAACAAATGTGTATTGACTTAATATGGACTATGCTACTTATCCTGACCTGCATGTAACACCCTGACAAAGATTATTTGACCTAAATTACTGAAAATGCACTTTTTACTCTCCACTAAGCAAACACCAACATAGCTTCATTGGCTTGGTTAAAAACAAACAAAAAAAAACATTTTTAAGGGGGAAAATACACTTTTTTTGTGCCTGCTTTACTTCTTAATCTGCAGTCATTTATAGATCCCAAAAAAAGTTTTGACACCACTATAGTTTCTAAGTTAACCAACAAAAGACTTGGACTTTTAATGGAACTGTCTCTTTCTATTTCTTGTCTTTTCTGATCCGAGCCGAGGTAAAATGGTGTCTTTGTGATGTTCTATTGTAAATTGTCAGCTGTTTTCTGCTCCTACACGCCCTTGTTTGTGTCTCTTTTATCTGCTCACCGCTGATTCAATCACCCACAGCTCGACAATATCACAGCCAGTTACTGTTTTCTGAAAATATCTGCACCGCCCAGGTGTGCCACATTAGATTTTATTTGGGGGAAAAGCTATTTTCTGGGAGATACTGTTTTGCTCTGTAAACAAGATCTTGGTTTAAAAATAAAGTATTTTTAAAGCCTGATTTTTATTAAAAATAGATTTTGTCTTTGTCATTGTGTATTACACATGTACACATAACTTTTCAAAATGAACATGGTTAGACTTCTTGAACATGAGGCTCCATACTCATATTCTTTCATAATTGTGAAGGCATCCCTGGGTTTTTGTTCTCATTTGTCCATAGCTGAACATTTTCTCTCAAATCAAAAGAGCTATTTCTCTCATATATTGTCCACAAATGTTTCTAATTTTGTGTGAGCACTTTTTCTGAGATAATCCATCTCACTTCACAGCTGTGGCTTTTCTATCAGGCTGGCCACAAGAAAAGGACACTCAAAATGTTCAGTTTTAGGAGAGAACACAATAGATGTTGAGGGAGCATGCATTTTAGACCAGATTCTTTCTTTTTCATTAAACCAGTGGTGTTATACTTTGACATGTTTTGACTTTGAAAAAGCTGAATCCTTAGCTACATATTGGTGCAAATTTAGCTTGAAGTGATTTTTTAAAACTCAGTTGACACTAGATCAAGTCAAGTAAGGCAGAAAGATCGGTTTAATTAGTCAAAACAGTTGGAAGATGTAGGACTTTTGAGAGCAGTGAGCTATGTTCTTAGCTTTCCTCCCTTATTCCTTAACTTCAAATCTCTACATTATGATGTAAATGCTGTGCAGTAGAAAGATTAAACACTTAGTGTTTGGGATGACTTAAAGTTTGGTGAAAATGGATGGCACTGTCTCTTTCTTCTCTTTCTCTCACTTTTTCTTTCTCTTTGTCTGTCTCTTCTCTCTCTCTCTCTCTTACCCATAAATTAGCACCGTTTCTCTGTCTTTCAAATTCTTCATCTACCTAAGGTTCATTTATGAAGGCTTCTTGATAGTTATTAAATCTTAAATGTTTATTCATTTTTGACATTTTATTAGATTGATCTCTCTGTCTCTTCTCACTTTCTTTCTTCTATCCCTTTCTCTCATCTCTCTTGTCTCACCCTTCTCCCTCTTTCTCTCTTACTTCTTTCACTGCCCTTCTCTTTCCCTCTCTTTCTTTTCGTCTCTCTTCCTCCCTCTCCTCCCCCTTTCTCTCTCTCTCTCTCTCTACATGCCTGCTATGTTTCTGTCATTAACTGGCCCCTTGGCCCTGCTCCTGCATTTGTTTACTCTGCGCTGGGCACGGGAGTGGGTGGGAGAGCAGATGGGCACACATGAATTATGGAAATGTCGGACTTTGATTAAGCGGCACACGCACGATTGGATAAAAGTGGAGGTGCTGGTGCCAAAACTCTGGAGCGCTGGGCTCTGCTGCCACTCAAACATGTGACGGACTGAAGACTGCTAGAGCGCACAGGGAACACTCACGCTTCACTTAAGTTCACTGCAAATCAAATACAAGATGTACATATGTTTAATGAATTTTTAATATTAATGTCATTTTTTATTTTTGTAGCTGACCAAATTATAGATGATTCCACTCTAGATATTCAAAAGTAGCCAGTTCTAGTGTTCAGTAGAGTAAGAACTGGATTAGTGGAAGGAGGTATGCAACGGTACTAAACCTTCTTGAAAGTTATGGAACCTTTTTATTGCTAAAAAACAGCCATAATGGGATGAATCAGACTCAATAATAAATATTAATACCTTCAACTCATTTTAGCTCATTTACCTTCAGCCTATGAGAAGGATTTAAATTATGCTCAAACAGGTCCTAACTGTAAATGCCATCTTTACTGTTCTGCAACTTTACCAAAGACAAGTTAGGTGAAAATTTGACTTTTTCTTTTCATCAGAAGCAAAAATTGTCAGTCATCAGCTTCACAAAATGTTTTCAGACAGCTGCATTAAATAGAGAAAGACTGAATCAGCAGTGTCACAGGTATGAACTCAAAATTAGCTTTTTATCACACATTGTCCAACCCATCTATAGACCCTGGTAAGATGGAAACTGTGGTCAAGAAACCGGCCCAGTCTTCAAAGAAAATGTATAGATGTACAACAAAACGCAACATTTTAACACCTATTTTTTTTGTCAATATGTTGCGAAAAGCCAAAACGTATACTGCCTCAGATTTTGGTTGAAGTCACGTGGCGACATTTTCTTTGGGTTAAACGAGCCCGATCTCACAAGAAAGCGTACATTCACCACAACATTACACAATAATGTAAATTAGGTATGATTAGCACGAGTTCACGGCCGTCCTGCGTAATAATAGTACGCGTCACATCCCCATTCATTTCAATGGTGGTTGTTAAGACGTGTTCTTATTTATGAATTTAATGAAATCCAGATTCTAATCTTAACCTGCCCCAACCAGACCTAATCTACCATTTTAGTAACTTTATGCCTAAACTTACCCGTTTCACTTGAAAAAAATGTCCCACGTGGCTGCAACCAAAATGTCCTATTTTGATGCTGTGAAATCTCTTGTCATTTTTACGCTTTTCATATCGTGCTAAATGCACGGCGTAACATAAGTACTAAAAATAGTTGTGAACTCTGGTCAAAATACGCTGTTTTTGTGTCGTGGTAAAAGTACACCATCTAGTGAGACTGTGTTGGTTAAACAGGTAAATCTCAAGCCCCAGCCTTAAACTTACCCATTTTAGTAACAAGAAACCTAAACTTACTGTTATTTTACATTTTAGCTTTAAAAAAAAAAAAAAAAGCTGTGAAACGTGCTCATTGTAGACTTTGACATTTCGTTGTACATCTATGTTGTACATGTTTTTAGAAGCAAATGCCCGTGACATAAAATCCCACTTTTCACGTTGAGATATTTTCTTACAGTTTTTAAAGAAGTGCTTTACTGGAACATTGGGCAGTCAAGTAAAAGTATTTGTTTTTAGTATTGATTTTGTGTAGATTTAAATGCATAAGACCTGACAGTGTTATACTTTGTGATTGTGGTCAATCGTGATGACTGTACGCAGAAAATCATAGTGTGAAAAAAATAAATAAAATGTTTTTCCTGTATTTATGAGCTCAGAACGGCCTCCCATGTCCATCTAAACTATCTCTGCCATTGAATAAACCTCATAGCTCGTTGTCATACAAGAGAAAACAATCTAACATCAAAACATTGCAGATATGTAAAAGCCTGTTGCTGTATGAACTAGTTCTTATGCTTATTTTGTGTTTAGGTGTACAGTCTCCGAAAGCAGACCATCCATAACCACAGAAACTAGTCGAGCTCATCCGAGGACATGGTGTTGCTACTTTGGCAGTAATTTAAGACTATATTCCCAAGTAAGTCGACTGTATGTCCTTGGTTACTTTTCCCTCTCACACTCTACACACTTTCTAGTCGTCTGCTCATTTCTTCACTGTCAAAATTATAAATAGCCCCCATAATGACCCTATATCTTCTCGTCTTATTTATCTCATCTAAGACTAGAAAAAAAAAAAACAGGACATTGTAATTCCGCCGCACAGTGGAGGACAATTAATCACCTCTATCATCGCTGTTTAGCAACTTTTATTACCATGAAGTGTTCTGAAGTGCTTAATCAAAGCTCGGTTTAAAACTATTTATTCAAAATGCGACCAATTATCTTAAGTTTTGGCCTCGTCTGCTCCTCTGTCTCCTTTCCATTCACAAATACACACACCACACACACACATACCGGCACGTTATTATAAATCCAGGAGCCATCCGAAGTGGCTGCAATATCAGTCCACTTTTCTAAATGAAGAGAGACAGCCTTATTCCAGGAGCAGACGCCGGAAAAGCAATTAAAAGAGAATTAAGGGTGTGGAGGGGAGAAATTGGATATGATACCAGACGCCTATTGTAAATGTCAGCGATATTACTGTGTTGTTGTTTTGGCCATTCCTTTGGACGGCGAGTGACAAGGCGAGACGGCCCGGTTTAATAATGAAGCTGTCTGTGCCGCCGAGACAAGAGAGTGGAGCTATGGAAAGTAGGATTTGTGCTGGATGAGTATGGTCACTTCAAGATAATGGCTCTCCAAGTGATTACATAAATATTCAAAATAATAATAAAAGAAACTTAAAGAGGGGTATAGAAAATCTGCTTTTTGGAAGGTATAACATTATTCATTCGTCAAAAAGTTCTATGGAGCTGCACAAACTCATAGTAACTCGAAAAAGGTGGAGCAGAAAGAACAATATGACAAGCTGCAGAGGCTGAACTGATATGTTTTTCTTACCTGGGAGGACTAACATGAGCTTCTCTGGATAAGCTGTTCTACAAGATAGATTCACAGCTCTAGATTTTTTTCAATGAACTGTACCATTCACACAGCAGAACAGCTCATCAATCAGAACAATCGAGATACAGACTTCAGACATGAGAAAATGTCAGTCATGATCACAGAATATAAATAGAAAATCAAAGTGAAAGGAAACATGCATGGGCCAAAATGACTCTAGCCGAGACAAGGCTGGGACACAGCCGAGAACCTACAATAAGGATTATGTTGTGGTCGTTGAATCTGCAAGGGAATATTGTCCAGCAGGCTGTCCGCTGGGAAAACTTGTTGTTTATTTCTCATTGCCAACATACAGAAAGAAAAATAAAATGGTCGAACAATAAGATTTATGAACTGCTAGAAACAAAACATTACCTCCAAAGTCGATGGGTGCAAGACAGCTTAATTATAGAACACCACATAATAAGCTTTTTTAATAGAAAGATTATTTCCTTATCAATATATTGCTGCTAAAAGAAACTCTATGGAAATCATCTTAAAGTGCTCCAACTTTCTAAAGAATGAAAACAACTACACCTTCAATTGACTTAGAAAGTTAAAACCATAATTCGGAACATTACTTTTCCATGGAAGAGGAGGCCCTCTTCCAGGTCAAAGAATAGTACATTTTGTGGTCATACAAGCTTGTCCAGTGTAAAAACACAGATTTTTATTTTTTATTCTTGGCATCAAAGATATCTAATTCACAAAAACATGCTTTTAAGTGTTTATTTTTCCATTTTAACATGGTGGACCTTTATTGACCCATAAGGTGAGTAAACAATGTTCCAAGTTGTTTTTTTTGCGTTGGCAGTGATGTAGGGCAAAAGCCCTTCTAACAAATATCATTATTTAACTAGCGTTCAACTCAATGGTTTAAGGATAAAACTACTGTCAGTCTTCTTTGTGTGGATATGCATTTGACAAAAGGCATCTAACTAATGGAATGTGAGTTTACCTTTACACCTTTAAAATCCTCATTAAACCAGCCTGACCAGTGCAGAGAAAGAAGCTAATTTACCACACAGCGCTATAGGGCTACATGATAGACTGCCCAATTGGCTATACACCCAGCTAACATGGCGCTAACAGGACGCTAACAGCTCTTCTCTCTCTCTCTCTCTGGGGCCAGTGACTGGGCCTGACTTTACCTAATGGTGTGTCTGATAAACAAACAGCCAGGAGCCGCTCCCATTGACATTATTATGGCGAGTTTCCACACTGACTGCGGATAATGTCACAGGGAAACGGCGGAGCAGTGAAGAGAAATGGCACATGCACCACTGACAAACAGAATGAGGTGGTTATAATGGTGACGAAGAAAAATACTCATAAATGTCAAATGTCTACATAAAGCCATTTAAATAAATATAATAGTTAAAGCTAGGAGCAACAATCTATCTTCAGATGTTATGTGTTAATCTTTAGATTTCCTTTTGAATTGAATTACTTATGAAGCATGTGTCCACACTTGTATTCTTAGAAATACCATGATAAATAGACTCAATAATAGATTAAAAAGCCTATATTTTGAAGCAATTTGCTACACCAATGATTGGTGTCCGGCCCCTGCACCACTTGTCAGGATTCGAGAAAATGAGTCTTGATGAAAAATGCTGTAACTGATCACCCCTATTATCTTTTGGGTGGATTGGAAAATCAGAAAATTCACCCAGAAAACAAGAGCTGAATGCTGCCAAATGTTTTGTTTCTTTCCCAATTGGGAAAATGTCACTATTGAAGCAAATCTGCCATAGAAGTGCAAATAAGAAATCTAGTATTAAATAAGACAAAAAGTTTTTAGCAATGTTAGAGCAGTGTTCTTTTACTCAAGTGATTGGATGATCATCCATGTTTAATTGTCTGTCTCAGCTGATGCTCCAATGCTCAGAAAATCCATGTTTTCATTTCCCACTATCCTTGCCCACTTGTCTGTATTTACAATTACCAAAAACACAGAGAAATAAATTACATTCTGAGTAAAACATGTATCAGAACAACTATTTAACTATAATGTTTTTACTAGATAAACACAAAATACACCAAAAACAACAATGTTCTGTCACCTAAAAACAGGAATAAAGATTTATCAAACAACAATCAAACTTGAAATTCAAACTAAGATTAAACTTATCAACATTTGGATTATGTCAGACATCAGCCACATTTTGAATAAAACTCGACCACAAAATCTGAACTGGGACTTAAACCAGGACTAGGTCGAAACTCGAAACAATAACTGTGAAACCTTTAACAGCTAAAAGACCTTTTGCGTGATTCAAACCCAATTAAAGTCAGAAAGAGCTGCAACTTTCATTAGTTGAGGACGTTTAGGTAAATTTACACAAAAAGTGTGCACCAAGAACAACAGTGCACTAGACTTTATGAAATATGGTCTGGTCAATGGTCTACTTTTTTATGCTGGGCCGTAACATACTCCTTAGTGGGCCACATTTGAATAGCAATGCATTATGTCCTAAATTCTGTAAAAGTATCCTTTTCTCTTCTCTTGCGGCATTTTAGATTCAAGTAAGACTTGATCCGTAAAAAGGTTTCTAAAGGCACTCATTTTGACCTGTGCATGATACAAATATAATACGTGACAAGATGAACTGTGAACAGACAAAATATATGCTTGGTGTCAGAAAAATCCTGTTTAATTCTCTGACTTTTAATGTGTTAGTTAAAAGTATTTGTCAAATCAATTCCAACCCAGCACATCTTATTTATCTGAGCCCTAATCCTGGCCCATTCTCTCAGGTTAACTCTGAATTTCTCATTCTAATCAGTCACGGATTATTCACTCAAACAGATAACGTCTCGAAATGGGACTTTGGCGACAAGCAATTTCAATTTTGCGTTTAGGCTGTCAGAGGAAAGGCATAACTGGAGATGGCGATAGGAAAAGGCATTACTGTACGATTGGTGCGCACGCCTGGCTGTACCTGTAATGTGCAAATGTCCTGTTTTATCACAATTTAATTCCCCATAAGACACATATACTTCTCTCCTGCCACCCGCACTTAAACGCTTTGGCATTTCCAGTTAGATTCTGATTTGAAAATGCCCTTCGCTGGATTGCTCAGGCCTCAGTGGTTCTGGCTCCGGTGTGTCCACTCGAGCAAGCTGATTTAAATGGATTTCTGAAGACATATGGGGGTTTTGGAATGAAATACCTTGATGAGGTGAAACAAAAATAATAACATTAAGCATTTAAAAAAAATTCGACATTCGGCAAATTGCCGAGTAAAGTCTAACCATGTTATGTTCACCACCTTTAGTGAAAATGTGTTCTCTAACTAGGTATGTTTAAAGGCAAATGGCACAGGAAATAAATTATTTGAATAAGTATAATTGCAGTGTAATGTTTATTTCAGTAAATCTAAGGTCACAGGTGGAAGCTGTCTAGCTATAATCTGGTGCAGAACATCTTTGTTTTTTTTTAACGTAAAAGGAACATATTGTGTAAAATTGAGTTTTTAATCCTATTCTAAATCGCTTCCTCTTCAAAAAATCTTCAGAAGTTTTGTCTGTGAGATATCTTTCATTCACCAAAAATACAGTTCTGAATGCCCCTGGTCTGTGATTTCATAGAACTCTTCTTCACTGTTTTAAGTATTTTGAGCATTTTTGTAGCATTAATATATCAAGCAAGATTGGTGCGATTGTTTACCCAGTGTTGGTAATTGCCTTTCTAGTAGATAGAGGTCTAACTCAGTTTTTGATGTGGGAAACACATGCTGTCATTTGTGATTTATTACACAGTTTTTAGTGGTTTTGGTGCCTGGGATTTCAAATTGGAGATGTTCAGAAGCCTGTTGAGGAATAAAAAAACAACAACACAAAAACAACAACAACAACAACAACAATCATATTTGTTCTTTAAGTCTCTGTAGATTGTCTTCAAATAAGGACTAAACTAAACTAAACAAGCCCACACACTGTCTACAAATCTGCAGTTTTAATAAGACAGACAATGTTTCGATTCACACGGATCTTTTTCAGGTCAACAGTTTCCTATTGTATGTCACTGCCCAAACCACCGACGTCACAAACACAACACAAGCAAACAATTTTTCATACTCATATGTCCATTGCCCTGGTAAATTCCTTATTCACATTTGGAGATAGTGTGCAGACATTCCTTTTTTCTGTATTTACTACAACAGCCAGGCACTTTTTGAGTGATGTGCATGTACATATTCTTTTTGTAAAGGTAAAAACCAGTACAAACAGCCTAATGCACAATATGAGTCTTACCAAAGACATGTTTTTCTGTGCATTTTGTAACACCAACATAGATCAGTAAATTACATTCTGCGCTTTGTAAACACCAAATTTAACTAAAACCATTTAGAAACATAAACAAATCAAGTGACTTCATGTTCAAAACTGCAGACTGGTAATCCTCTTCTGAGTTAGTTTTGGCTATTTAGTGCAAACTAATCAAATTATCAAGTTCACTGTGTTTCACTAGAAAGGCGACTGTCATTTCCAGAATCTAGGTGACCTAAGCATTGACTGACTGATTACACACACCAGTTGTCAAACCAATCACACTGCCTCCCCCACCTTTCCTTTTACCTTTTCTTATGCTTTTGTATCAGTTTGAAATGTGTGTGTAGGAAGGTTAAGCTTCACTTTAGTTAACTATCAGCAAATTTTAACATACTCTTTTCTGAGCACTGGAGCACCAGCGACAAAACAATACAAGATTACTCATGCATGAATCAATCCAAATAACCTTAGAAAATCCAAATCCTACCATCCAGTCTAGTTAGTGTGTATGTGTTGTCAAGTTGGTCAGCCCTGAGCAGGTGAGTGTAGTGTATTCTGAACATGTTTAGCTCCATATGCAGCTCCTCTTTGTTCTGAGAGGCTGTATAATGGAGAAGGTGACAGCTTGTCTGAAGTCAGCTGATCAAAGACATCATTTACAAGTGTTTGCTCCTCTCTCTCTCTCATACTCTTGTTCTCGATCCTTTTATTTGCCAAGATTCCTCATGCTTTTCTTTTTCTTTCCATCTTTTCTCTTTTCTTTTTGCTCTCTCCCTCTCTTCGCTCATATTTTTCTTTTCTACTGTATCACACTTAATTTTCTGTCCACTTTCTTGCCCTAGCTGTCTCTCTCACCCAACTCTAGATATATTTTTAAAGATGCATCATGTAACTTTTCTGTGGTAGATGAGCCATTTTGCATCTTCATAGACGTAGCAATGTTCCACAATATGGCATTAATTGTATCTGTCATATGTAAAACTAATTTATGTCAATAGGCAAAGTAACCCAGGCTAAGACTGCATGCAATTCAGCTCTGGTGCTATGCCACAGGTTTTCTGTAGCATTAAAAGTGCAAGAGGAACTGCAGTGCCCCAGATTCTTTCTGTTGGGCTGAACTTTCAACGCACCTTTTCACTGCACAAAGTAGCAAGAACATGTGGCCAAGTGCCATGATTAAAATTGCTAAAAGCATCAACACTTCAAGGCCACTGGGCTGAATAGGAGCTATATTCTCCATAGAGAACTGCTTTAACCTAGTAGCAGGAGCTGGACCAAGTGCAGTCTGAACCTAAGGTTGTAGATTAGATATGTGAGAATGCCTTTTTTTTTTTTGAAGGTATTTTTGAGCAACAAGCATGTTATGAAGTAAATGAAAGATGAATATGTTTGCTGCTTAGTGTGGGACATTCTAGGAAAAATCATTATGCAACCCAAAAGTTGCATAGTGCATCTTTAAGCTACACAATCTCTGAAGAAAAGATGTACAATGAAATGTCAAAAACGTACAAATGAAAAGCCAAAATGTAAAATAACCACAAATTTTGGTTGAAACCACGTGGTGACATTTTCTTTGGGTTTAACAGGTAAGTTATGCTTCAAGTTACTGAAAAGTTAAGGGTTGGGGCCTGGGGTAAATTAAGATTTACCTGTTAAACCCAAAGAAAATGTCATAACTTGCTTTATCGACACGGTGGTGCAATGGTTAGCGCTCTGGCCTCATAGCAAGAAGGTCCTGGGTTCGAACCCTTTCTATGTGGAGTTTGCATGTTCTCCCCGTGTCTGGGTAGGTTTCTTCCGAGTACTCAGGTTTCCTCCTACAACTAAAAACATGTCCAATGTGCCTCCCCTTCCCCTCCCAGGACTACAGATGGAAATTAGCTGTAAACTACAATCTGGTACAAGCATGTCTGCCTTTGTGCTAAATGCAAAAATTGTACATTGTCCTTAATAAACATTCCTTTAACCAAAATTCAAGTTTTTTTTTTTTTTTTTCATAACATATTGATGTAAAAAAAAAGATGTGAAAAAGTGCCTATAGTACATTTTTGACATTTTGTTGTATATCTACATTTTCTTCAGAGACTTTGATGCCTTTAAGTGAGAGTCAAAATCGAATGAAAAGCTCAAACAAGTCCATTTTCCCATAGTGTATGTATCCTTTAAAGTGGAAATATTAACTGGCTGAAAATATTAATTTTATCTTACCTCGTCTGTGTCCTGTTCAGCACAAGAAGAAAAATGTAGGCCTACTTCTTCCACATAATATAAATCCAGTGTAGAGGGTGCTTTAATGGAACAGTCAGGGATTTTCATAATCATGCAATTTAAGAGTGAGTCGGCTTCAGAAAAGTCTTCACAAAGTGTATTATGCTTAACATGGATTTATAGAATTAGCATTATTGCTGCGGAAAAGCTGAAATGAAAGAATAAAAACTTGACAGAGCTACTTTTGCAGCTAATCTTTTAATCTAATATTGCCGAGTGAAAAAACTGTTTTGTCAGTGTATTTAGCAAAGTTAAAACTTGTAATAAATGCAACATAGATCAAGCTTAATGAAAAATTGTCGAATCTGCTTTTGATGACATCTTCATGGACACAAGCAAGTGACGAACATTACTTAGAAAAAAATGTAAAAGGTTTGGACTGACCCTGATATTCCACAGCAGTCACTAATTTTACATGAATAGAGAAATCTGATTTGGTTAAAAAAAAAAAGTCCCATCAAACCAGTCAAACCAATTTTGCTCTATAGTTTACATGCAAGAGAAAGACTTGGAGAAATGCCCAGATGATGGTCCTGCAGCTCCAGGCTGCATTATGTTGAGTTTGTAATAATTATTAATTTCCCAAACATTTCTAGCGGAGACACCAGAATTAGAAATAGCTTTTGGAAATTCAAAATAGTTTACCTCCATAGTGCATCAAATTTTATTTTGCTCAAGCTATGTCAGGTTTCGCAAAACTTCAGACGGTTTCCCAAAACCAGGAAGTGCAATTGGATAGTCAACGAAGAGGAGCGAAGCAGTGTGCTGTTCAGAACAAACCAGAGTTGAAATACCTGACTGTATGCATTCTCCTTTGACCTTGTGTCAAATATTAAGTTAAAATGTGTAACTTTGTAACACTGAAGTGACAAGAAACACAAAAAAACTAAAAAGCAGTGATTGGTTAAAGCAAAAAAAACAAAAACAAGCCATGGATTTTTCTCTTGAATGGAATGAAACCGACTGATGCATCAAGCTAGTTTATTGTATTATATGACCGAAGTGTTCTCCAATCTAATGTTTTGAGAATTAATATATAATATATCTTCATTCTGTCATTTTGTGGCTGAGCCTAAAGATAAGCTCACCTCCTAAACTCCACCCACAAACACATTTCAAACACAGCAGACTCTTGAAAAGCATTGAGAAAAGGATAAGGCCTTAGAGTGGAGAGCAGCAGTGTGATTGGACTGACAGCAGGTGTCTGCCAATAGTGCTAAATTTTGAGTGGAAAATTCACAATGTCAAGAACAGATACTGGCCACAGCGGAGAGACAGCCAGTTTGTGACTATTTTAACCTGAAACTTGCAAATTTGTTCAGTTTGCACCAAACAAAGTCTAAAAATTACTCAAAACAGTCAGCAATGCAATTCAAAACCAATATACACAGTTTACCAAACAAAACAAGTTGTTTTAAGGTTTAGCTTCTCTTTAAGAATGTTTTTTATGTCAGAATGAAAGAGCAAGTGCCTAACAAACACTTTATACTGTTTGAAATTGAACAAGCAGCACACTTCAGTTATGTAACATTTCTGAGACCCTTGCAGTGCTTAGTTTACTCAAACCTTGGATATTTGGACCCCGGTCTTAAAGCCGACACCTGATTCAAAATTAGGCTGAGTATACCGATCCACCCTAAAGCCAACCAGTGGAAACAATCCTACAGAGTAAATTTAAATTCTGTGAAATCAGCTCTTCTTACAAATCTGGTAGTAAAACTAATTCTTGCTCCAATTATCTTCCCCGCATCGCCCTGCAGGTACACCAGTGTTGTTGTAATCCTTCTCCACTCTGCTTCTTGTGAGTGAAACCTAGTCCGTGTCAAAGCCCACTGCCCTGTCTGCGTGCCCTTGAGCAGTAATTGGTCCAATCCCCAGAATCTCACTTCAGGCACACAGAAATCCACCGCTCGCCCAATCAACCCGCCGTCAATCATCCTGCCAACCGAACGAATGCCATGGACAACTAACACACCCACATTGGGAATTTCGACTTGGAGAGACATAAATCTTTGTGACAAGTTTGTGTTGGCCAGGTGTAGTAGTTTTAGAAGTAGAGATGGAACTCAAATGAAGGATAGGACTGAACGAGGATTTCAACCAGGTCTACACTAAAGTCAGGACTTATGGATGGGATGGATTCACTTCTGGCTCTCTCACCTCATAGCAAGAGGTCCCCTGTAAATAATGCAATCAGGGTAGTGTATATTTTAATAACAATGCAAAATAGACTTCTAAGAATTTATGTCATGACATCAGAAATAAGACTGAGCTGTTTTAAGCTTAATTTATGCTTGTTTGAAAAATCGTGCATACAGTTATGTTCTATAGCCCATTTCTTAGCTTGTCAACAACACACATTTTCCCAGATTTGTGCTGTTACATGCGTTGCTGCTGTTTATTTCTGTTTTCAAATAAAAAAACTTCATTTTTGCATTAACAGGTTCGAGGAAGCTATAACATTTATCTTTATCTCTCCATACAATTTATTTAAAAAAAGATCTATTAAAAAGACATGATGAGTTTCCCAAACTTGGTAATTTCCTCTTTCTGACAATAGGTTAAGTGCCAGATTAAATCTTGATGAAGGAACATTGAACTCATAGAAAGTCCTTTATGACATGCTAAAAAATGGAATAAGTATTTCCTCATCAAAAACACAGCTGGAGTTTTGTCAACAAGATACAATTCTTTCGCCTTTGAGCTTCAGAAAACACTGTTCCATAATTCCCAGATCTGTGATACCATATCTCTGAGATCATCTGCACAAGTCCGTATACTGTAAATCATCCAGACTCATTTGGAGCATTTCTGCACCATTAGCATATTATAGCAAGATTGGTTTTATTATTTATTATGTAATTTTCTTTGCCATTTAAGCAAGCTGTAACTTAGTTCCTGATGTGGGAAACACCATGTGCACAAGATGGTAAAGAGTTTAAAGTTTGAGTAATAAACTTTTTCACTTGTAAATTAGTAAACTTTGTTTTTTTCCAAAAAAAAAAAAAAAATGAATACATGTTGATATGAACCATGTGTAGAAGGATTTTTGAGAGAAAGTTGTTATATTTAAAACCTAAATTGTGTTTGCAGCGTGAAAATGAGCTCCATCAAAAAACAAGAGCAATACATCATAGTTGCCTTTCAGTGCTAGAAAAGTAAGTCCTAAAATATTAAAGATGTAACATATTGGAAATTATTGCAATCTGCATCAGAACTGTTGTCCAGTAACATTTTTGTAATATTGCACTTTATTCAATTTATTTAGATTTCAATTATTTTCCAAGCAAAGCAATATCCTCCCAGTGGACTCCTCCATCAGAAAAGTGTCGTACCTTCAATACACATGGGCACCGGTAAAACTCTTGCCTACAGCCAATTTTCCCCCTCAAGGGAAACCTGCTAAGAGATTGGAGAATTTTGACTTGGAGAGGCATAAATCTTGCAGACACCTTTGCTTGGTCCAGGTGTAGTAGTTTTATGAGCAGGGCGAGCACCAAATTGGATGATAGTGAGGATTTCAACATCTCGGCTGTATGAGAAGGGGAAGCCACAATCCAATTTGGCTGTCATGGAGACGAGCGAATGAGAATATGTGGTTTCTTGTTTCAAAATACAGTGCGACCAAGTCCATACAAGACCCTATTTACAAGTCATCTCTTATGCAACCTACTTTTGATAAAAAATATGCCAAATAGTTGTGTTCTCATGCATTAACAGTCATTTGACAATTTATAAAAAATATTGTATTTGCATTTTTTAAAGTGACAGTTTCTGAAGGTGAAAATCAAATTCATAATCCCATAGAAACACAAAGTTAAAAGCTTAGGACATTCAGTTTCATGTCATACTGAGGAATATCACAGCTAAAGAACGAACAAAAAAGAAAAAGTTTTACATATTCAACTTAAATAAGTTTAAAATACAATAAACACTATATGAATGTCTCTTCATGGGTTTCAACAAAATACATAAATAAATAAAAGTTTGAAAACGTCCTTGGGGCTAATCAGCTATGTGGTGAGTCAAAAGGACAAGGCCTACACTTTTGCTTAAAATTCGCTTTTGCAGCTTTATAAACTATGACGTTTTTAAGATATTTTGCCAATTTTTTAAGTCATGGATGTGCTTTTTAGACTGAAAACAACCACATTGGATCTAGTTAGCATAGCTGGCTGGCCCGCAGAATGTCTTTAAAGTTTGGAGATGAGCTGGTTCCATTTAGCCAATAACATCAATGGCTACTTAAAGAGATTGACGATTAGTTTAACCAATCAGAAGCAGCCCTAGGTGGGTCTAAGATACGCATTGGTTCAGATACCACCAGCGCTGTAGTGTCTTTCCAATGCAGGTGCACGGAAAAATACAAAAAAAAGTGGATGATAGAAATACATCTTCGTTTTTTGTGATGGAAGAAAACACAGACAGCAACAAAGGAAAAGTCACGTGTGTTTCGAGTTTACAGATCGTAAAAAGACACGAGTCAGGCGAGTGTGGTGAAAGTTTCTCTTCTCGTGTAAGTCCAACTCTATTTTAATGTCTATTTGGCAGTTTTATAAGTGTACGAGTGCAGTTATGTAGCGTCTATTTAGTCTCCAAATAATAGTGTGAGTTTGGTAAAGACATGACTGACATGTATCTGTGCACTAAGGTGAACATAGCTGTGTTTTGTGAGCTGTGTGGAACTGAAAAGCATTTTACTAACGCTGATTACTGACTGTGAACTTTTAGGATAAATAAGCTACACTCAGTTACACTCACTTACTGTAAGTGTTTGTCCAATTGGTCGTAATTATTAGTATTTTTAAATTAATTAAGTTAACATTTATGATGAGGCTCCCCTGCCCAAATTGTGACAGCCGTCACTAACTGGATTTAGCGCAAAATATGATCAGAATCCTGATTCTTCAAGCTAAGCTAAACCAGATCCAAGCGTGAACCAATAATGCACATAGCAATTCACACCCACCACCAGTACGTACATTTTCCCCCCTGACAACATTTGACAATTGTGCATGATATTTCTTTACATCAGCAGGAGGTGTCGACTGCAGTGAAGCAAAGTGAGACCACAATCTTTTCCACCTCATTCAAATGTAAAAGGACCAGTAGCATTTAAAAGAACACGGACAGCACTGTGGGTTTGTCACAGCACAATAAAAGAACAGGATATCATTCTGTTTTTCTGCACATTCTGTAAACTTTAAGGACATTTCATTTTGCTGTGAAGCATTATACGGCCTATTATTAAGGTCCAGAAAGAAGGCGGTTTGGACTTGATTGCCTGAAATTGCACATAAGCTGTTGTGCTCTCTGAGGCTGACAAAACATCAATTGTAAAGCTGTTTACTTCCCTTTATATTTGTTCAGAATTTCCACTGTCACATTAGTTGATGAACAGCAAACATACAGATACAGTAAGCTTTTTCACACCAATAAAATAACTTAAAATTAGTTTCACCTCAGCACAGCTATAGTGACAACTATTTAGTCTGGTAGAAATCAGTTCAGTGTGCTATCTATATCTAATAATAGAAATCTGCTTGTTGTTGTTAGCATGACTGTCTCTCTTGTTATTTTAGCTAGTTTAAATAAGTGTAATTTCAATTAAAACTACATAGTCTGTCCCCATTGGTCAGCAAATATATACTTTCTTGGTGTCAGTCATACTCAAGAGGTAAATGTACAAATGGACTAAATGACAGATAGAACAATACAAAGCTGCAGGGAACTGGCAGAAGCTTCTATATGTGTCTCAAATGTAGAGAACAAAAAATTAGGCTAACTGTGGAGAGCCAGGACTGTATGCTGATTTAGAAGAATTTGCTGATACACCTCATCCACACAGAACTCAGATCAGAGGCGGGCAGACTAGAACAGTGTGAACTTGACTTTATTGAAGGAGCACATGTGATTTTGTCTTTACATTCATGTTCTGGCATCTGAAATAACAAAAACATAGAATTAGAAGGAGTGCTAACTTTATAGACATGTTGGCTAAAACATGGGTAGCCATTAGCAAGGCTGTTCACATAAAAAACACAAAATAAACAACTGATATTAGCTTTAACTAGCACCAAAAATATCGCGCCTCATTTGCATATGAATAAACGATCATAAACACATCATTAAAACCCACCTTTATCACAAACTCAGACATTCAATGCAAAGGGACAAATGTTCGAGCCTTTTTAGCTGCCTAACGAAATGCCTGCTATAAAAACACTAAATTAAGGACCCCTTAGCTGTCCAACTAAATGCCTTACGTAGCTAAACAAATACTGAGCAGTTCTATCCAAAAACGTAGCATTAACTAGGATTTTTATAACAAATGGAGCTTAGTTGTCTATAAACTCTGCACGTGCTTCGGTGTCTACTGCGTTCTCTCACTTCCGCCTTCCTTTAACTGGACTCGTGTTTTCCGAAGGGCCAGGTAAAGAGATTTAACAATGCTTCACACATGGACTGGATTGCTAGCACTAAAGTCGCAAATGAATACTTATGTCCGTTGTTAGATCCACACATCGCACCCTTTGCATGGGTTTATTGTGGCGCAGGCTAGTGAGACGGGGGTATGACGACTGTCAGATGTGCAGGTGCCATTTCAGGCGTGGCTAGGCTGGAATTGGATTCTTGGCTTGTCTGAGTGTGTCCGAGTCCGAGATGTTATATTTAAAGGGTTCAAAACATAAAATAACTAATAGTCATTATATATGTTCTGCTTAATTTATTTCCTGCATCAGTGTAAGCATTGGATTCTTTCATTAATGTGAACTGAAAAGGAAACTGAACAACATGCATTCTCACAGTTCAATCAAACTAAAAATAACTTCTGAATAAAAGAAATGGAATTATAATGGTACGCGGTTTAATCAAATTTGTGTTGCTGTTTGTTCAGCTTCGTTTTTTTCCCCTATTTTTCTGACATTAGCCTAGAATTTGTTGTCATTGATGGATTTTTTGCCATTGTGACAGATAATATGCCACGGTGGTGACACAAAGCAAAACCTAAAGCTTAAATCATAAAAACAGGGAGAAGTGTAGCAACAGAGGAGATACTGTAGTAGATAATGCACAAGTTGTAATGTTGTAATGCTTTATGTTACTCAACCATCACCATCTTGGCACACAGGAGTGTGCATTTAGGGCTGCAACAAGTTAATCAATTAATTGAACTAAATGATTTTTTTATTGTCAACTAATTTATATTGTCAACTAATTTAGTAATCGAATAATTGTTAACAGATACCAAGGAATGTACTCCATTCTCGATACTTAATATAGGTTTCGAAACAGTTGAGAAAACGCTCAGACTGAACAGCAGTACTGACAATGAAAAAAAAAAACTGTGTAATTTGAGAGTTTTTTGACTAATTTTAATCTGCAGAACGTTCTTAAGTGATGTTATCATGGCTCAAAATTTGCAAAAACTTTGTATCCAAGAGATTTTTGCATTCTAAGCAACTCATCAATTAATCGAAAGAATAATCGACCAACTAATTGATTACCAAAATAATTGTTTGTTCCAGCCTGGCAGAAGAGGCGATAGTGAGACATGCATACAAGCGGACACATGCATGTGCCTGTGTTGTTTTCTTATTTTTACTGCATTGTCTCTTCATCACTGATTGTAAAGAATGGACATACAAATACACTTCTATACCTCTATAACAGCATAGGAAGACTTTATAATAGGAGTGTGATCGGTTGTTTGCGTTTAAAGCCCCACAGAAACAATGCAACATGCTGTAAAAATCTACTGATACATAAAAATATCTCCAGACAGAGTTTTTGTCTGATTGTGCAATTGTGACATAAAAAGATTGGAATAGATATGACCTGGAGCATGCGCAGAAAAGGTGTAAATTGTGATTGTGATAAAAGATAGATATGAAATCCACCGAAGAGACGAGGCGTATAATGATGAGGTTATGAGACAGCAAAGCCATCTCTCTTGTTCTGACTTCACTGCAACACCAAATTACACTTGAATGCATATTGAATCTATTATAATATTCAATGTGCTTACAGAGTGAACAAAGTAGCAGCAGATTGGAAGACATCTGCATTTATTGGATTAAGTGTGTAGTAGGGTGCGGATGCTCACAAACATGCAATATTAAACAGTGTCCTCCGCAGAGTCTGCAGAAGACTAATAAAGTGCTTTTTATTTGCTGCAGGAGGTGTGGATTTATCTGGTGTTTCCTTTGGCACAACAAAAGCAGCAGAGGGTGAGGGAGAAGGTGAGTGTCAGAAAGAGGGAGGGGGAGGTTGGAGCTTGGGTTACTAAGACATCTTTTCAATCAGTGGAACATAAGGTGTTTTTGCACATTAACGTACCAAGAACTAAGACCTTCTATCCCTCTAGTTTTTATTTAGTCAAAGTAACCACTCCTGTTTTTGTTCACCCAGAGAGAATGACTGAAAGTTGGTCTACTGGCTTTAGCATTCTCTTTAGCTTGAAATATTTAAACAAGCAATTATGTGGAGTTTTTTCCATTGAACAGAAAACAACAAAAAAGCTTGTTTTACCAAAGCGCCCTTGGTTTCACTAGTAAGTAGAGCAGAGCGAATTTTAGATGTTGTTTTGTAGTTATGCAAAAAGTAAATATCAATCATTTTAGTAAAAAAAAAGTAACAAAAAATGATTGAAAACTTTTAAATAACTATAGAAAGCCAATACATTTTTTTCCCTATTTAATGGGGTTATTAAAATTTAGTGGGGTCTATGTCGGGCAAAATGTGTATTCTTTTACTGGGATGAAAAGGATTTGAAAGCACAATGCAAAATTATTACTTTTTAACATTTCAAAATCTCATTTACCTTAATTTTTTCTGTCCAAATAGTTATTTAAAATAGATATTTCGTCAAATCATTGAAATGATTCTAGTTTTGCTCGCTCTTATATCCAATATAGTCATGTTTGATAATTAAACTTGAATTAATATGTTTAAAAGCATGTTTTGAACATTTTCTTGTTGTATTGACATAATACATCTGAACATTGTGATCGGGATATGCCAAAAAATGATTGAGATATCCATTTTTATCAATATCACCCAGCCCTAGAAAGTAGTTCCTGACAGGATAGTAGAAGGAGCTAAGTATGCCTAGTATGCCAGTGCGTAGATTTTACTCAGTGAGCAGTTTTCAAATGATCTGGAACTAAAAAAAAGGTAAAACACCGAACCAAAACTCAAGTAACGGCTAAAAAAACAGCTCTAGGTCTAAAGCTATAGTAAAAAAAAACAACAAAAAACTAACTTGGACCAGAACTCTTCGGCCCTGTCCTAACTTTAGACCTGATAGCCTGCCAGTGATTTTTGCTCATTTTAACCATTCTTCACAATTTCACATAATGTACAGCAAAAAAAAAAAATCTGTTATACATTGATCCATTCCTTTTACATTTGAAAACTCTCTGGACTAATCCGGGGCTAAACAAACGTATACTGTATCTTTCTCTCCTCTCTAGTTGTTCTTCACTCCTCACAGCCAGTGTTAATCCTCTTAGTCTCTCCATCTCACCCCTCTATCCTTTGTCCACTCTCCCTTTTTTTATCTTTCTCTCTCTCTCTTCTCAGCTCATGTCTAAATCCGAATTGCCCTGTTGCACTTGTGAATTCCTCTGCACACCCAGTCGCATTTTGTACTCGCATTCCTCGACTCCCTGCTTTCTCGCTCCATCCTGCTCTTTCCTTTCGTTTCTTGTTCTTGCTAGTTCTCTTTTTTCATTCTCTTTTTGCGACCATCTATCTCTAGTCGCATTTCTCTCTTCTCTGAAGTTCCCTTCTTTAGTTGTTCACCCCTTTTTCTTTTAAAATCTCAATTCTGCTTTCATCTTCTTTTATTCTTCTTCTTTTACTCCTTTTCCCCCTCTTTCCTTTTTAGCTGTGTTTTTACCTCTCTTTCCTCTGACGCTCCTTCCTCTGTCTTTCTTCTATCGCTGTTTTCAGCTTCTCCTCTCCCCCTCGCTTTCTTCTTCTTCTTCTCTCTGCAAATATCTGCCCCCTTTCTCTGTTTTTTTTTTTACCCCTTCCTTTCTTCTCTCCTCTTATCTCACTCTCTCTGTTTTACTCTATCCCCACACACCTGCTTTTTTCTCTTTTCCTCCCCCTCTTCTTTCTGTCTCTCTCTCTCTCTCCTCCACATAGACAGAGCCCTCTGCTGCTGCCTCTGCCCCTGTTTCCATAGTGACACTCTTTCCCCTCTTCCTCGCGGAGCTTTTGGGGGTTGGAGGGCTTCAGATGTCTGCTCATGTGTGCATCTACAGCCAGAGACCACGATGTGATGATAAGAGGCCAAACACGCTTCGATAGCAAATCAACAATAAACATCAGCACGCCCAGTTTGTCAGCGATGAAAATAACTTGATTTCATATTACTCACAAGTTTAAACAGCTGCAATAAAAACGAAATACTCCCATAATATCATGGAGTTTATCTGCTATAGTTTATGACTTGTTTGTCGTTGTTGCTGTTTTGATGATGTCATTCTATGTTCTAGGCATGGAGATTGTATGAACCAGTGCTGAAGATTACAGCTGGTAAGGTACAGTGCACTCACAAGTCTAGTTGCTTACTTACACATCAAGATTCTTTTGTTTTACTTTGCATGTAAGAGAAACATTTTCATTACACAAGCATATACTTAATCTCATATGAGTTTTTTGTCAACACGCAAAATTAAAGATAAGAAAAAATAAATACTCTCTCAATTATCCAATTGAGCCATTTGAGTAATGATGTCTCCACCGTGCGGGAGATCTAATAAGGACCTCTAACTATGCTGGATTTGTGAACAGAATATGAAGACTTTTTGGTTTACTGGTGTAAAATATTTGATTTATTGATGATTTATATAGTTGTTTAAAGCTCTGTCAAGACTTAAACTTAGCATATTTTTAGAGAGCCTCAATCAGAAGCAGAGCTCTGAGGCAAACAGAGGCTTTCCTCACCTTGACTTTGTGCAAACTCTATTTAGTGTTAAATTAACTCACGAAAAGCGCTCACGCTTGCATGTTATTCTCCTTCTTGACGATTAGAAGACACTCAAACACTCAAAAAAGAACATCTACAAATACATTTGATCACTTTATGTGTAGAAACAGTGAGCGCACATGCTGAAAGAACGTGCTTTGTTCATTGTGTATGTAGTTTTGCAGGTTGGAGTGAGGCGAGTCTATAGCATTGTAGATCTGCGGTATATCGGCTAGTCCTGGGAGAATTGGAGATTTCATACCACAAAAATTGCAAGAAATCAACTACATATGACGAATACGAAACATATAAAAATATGTGATTCCATTTGTTTTTTTTTCCCCCATGGTCTGGTGAGGCACTACCTCACTTGCCTCCCCTGACCCCACTTCACTGAGTCTGTCCGCAAAGTGAGTTTAATTATCGGCTTCTTCACTGAACTGCAACAAGAAAAAATCTCCATATGCCGCTGCATTTTTCTGTACTTCAAATTGCTTGTGTTCAAATGACAACAGTTTTCACAAAGGTGAGATTTTTAAGTAATTCCTCTTCATTTCAGAACATAAAATTTGGCTACCATTGGACTGATTATATAGAATTAATCATGCTGTCATAGCCCCATGCGCCAGTGAGCACAAGCCTTAGAAAACAACACAATGTCGTGTTAATTTCATCTACAACACATTGCTTAGCGAATTTTTACAAATCTGCAATGTTTTGATGTCAGTGTGTGGCTTCAGACAGAATCCAACAGAAAAGAGCAGAATTCTGTTGTTTTTCTCTACAGTAATTTGCATGATTAGTTCTGCAGAGGTTTTCATCAGCTGTTTGTCATCATAACTCGGTCAATACATGTTCTATTGAGACAAAATAGCTTAAGAGCTTATGGAACAGTTTCCAGAGTATATTAACCTTCCCTTGTAATTTCTGTTTTCTGACCCTCTTCTGGCTGAGAAACCCTAGCTCTTTGATGTTTTTATTTAGCTTTTATTTTGTTTCGTTTTAGTTTAGTGTATTTACCCACGGAAGCTAGGGGGAGCACTACAGCTGAAGTTGCCCTTCCCTTTGCTCTATTAAAATCACTGTTTGACATTTTTCCAGATAGTGCAGCTCTGGTTCAGAGAAGATGCTCTGCTGCTCCTGGCTAAACCCTCCGCATATGGCTGAAACAATTATCTCAGCCATCACACCACTGGATAGCCTCTTGTGCTGGTGACAAAGCTCCCACCAGAGCCCAAATGAATTATGGGAAAGACTTGATCAATGTGAATTTTAATGCAGAGGCGCAGCATGAGTGTGGAGCTGAGCCGAGGAGGTAAAGAGTTTTCAGAGCGAAGACAATATGCACAGGAACAAGAGAAACATGGCTGGAAGGAACAATAGGGGAGTGAGAAAAGATAGAATACAGAGAATTGAAATGGGCCTTTAGGGACTGCCAGGTACAGGACTTCGGGGATTCACTGAAATAATCATTGTGTAGTGCAAACCCAATATTATTTTCTGAAAGCATTTTTATCACATCAACATTTCTTTGCTAAACAGAATCTTATTGATACACTTCAACCACAAGAACATTAAGTTATCATCTTTTAAAAATACTCCTTTACCCGAAAAATCTAATCTATAATCTATAATGCACACACATAATGCACAACAACAAAAGCTAGCTTGCCGTATCAAAACATCCAAGTGATGATGTCAAAAGTCTAGATAGTGGGCAAGTTTCTGTGAGGTACATTGCATTTTCCCATGAAATATCTAAAAAGTAATTTCACACATTTTCAATTCTGTAATTTCTATAAGTGATGACTATACGCTTTCACAATTACAACAAATTGTATTTAAACAATATCAGTTTTACCTGCTTTTGCATTAGTTGTAAATAAGGATGGGACGATATTAGAATTTGCACTCACGATTATTGTGACCAAAATAATCGCGATTAATGATATTATCACAATAATTTACTAAACATACAGGTGTACGGTTTAAAAGGCTCTAAAACATTTATTACTGCACAATATGCATGTGTTTGTACAACTACTTATTGTATTTTGGTCTAAGTTAAATCAAAGTGATTTAAAGTGAACAAATGTGAAGCAAAATCATTTAACTTTGTCTCAGAGTCTGTGATTAAAATTTCACGATTATATAATTGCAGCCTTTATTATCGCGATAACGATATCTTGTGTATCGTCCCATACCCTAGTTGCAAATATAGCCTTTATGTTGTGATGTCTTGTGAATGCATACTGGGTTTGGGGGAGATATGTGTGTTCGTTTGTTTACTTTTCTTATGAACTAACCTGTTTATTAATATTTGTTAACAGTTTAACTGGAGTATTTTTTTCTATTTCAGCTTCCTTTTTACCATTTTGTCTGTTATTTTCTATGAACTACTTGCAATTGTTTTAGAAAATAAAGATGGTGATGATGACAACTATGAAAACAATGTTACGTTAAGGCAGGTATATTATTAGCGCAATGTGAGCTTTGCTTTTTTCAATATCAAAACATCCACAGCTGGTAGACACTGGTGCAAATGTGTGTGTGAACGAGTGAGTGATTCTTGATCCAGAGCTCTCTGGGCCTTTGAAAAAGTAGAACGTTTTGCACTGGCTTGTACTGGATAGTTTTTGATACAGCACATTTGATTCGTGCATGTGTCTCTATTTAAACACTATTACATGTACGACTGCTGCACACGTTTCCACTGGGACACTTTAGTGATGGATTAGCTTATATTCAGGCATTTAAACAACTTCTTTCTTAGTGTATTATTTATGTACATGGCACACTTGTAAACACCTAAAACTGTAACACAAATTAGCGTTAAAAAAAACAGGTAGTACATTTTATATTGTATCATGTATATATTTTGTGCATTTTTATTCTACTGAGCAAAACTTGTTACTGTCTCTTCTCCAGATGTTAATTGTGTCTTCACACATCACTTCTGCTTCTCTCCTTCTATTCCACTTGTTCCTCAGAATTTACCAAAACCGTAAAGCCTTTTCTCTTTTCTTTTCTGCCCAGCCGCGCACGGGGATTTACTCATGTAGGAGGAGACGTCAGGTTCGGAGAAGTGGGCGGAGCTACAGCAGAGGAGGAGAGAGGGAGGAGGGCATGATAGTGAAAGAGGCTGAGACAGTCGCGGAGCAGCACCAGAGCAGCCCAGACTGATGAAGACTCAGCATCCAGACGCAGCCGGCACGGGACAAGCCAACACACTCACTCAAGACATCCAAGGTATTTCATCTCTGTCACTCCCGTTGTTTCCGTTTCTTCAGCTTTTGCAGAGTTTTATGTTCAGCAGGGTGATTGGTATGCCAGAGAGAAGAGAGAGTGCGTAAAGGAGGCGTAGTGTGAATCTGCAAACCCACAGGCTGCACTCTTAAGAACCGCGCTCAGGTGGTCCCGTCTGGTCACTTTTTGGGTAAAGTGGCATTTATCTGTTTTTGTAGATGAACGCCTTGATAAGATCCATAATTAATGAGTTACTTGTTTTTAATCCAAAACTTGAAAATGTTGATTTATGAGGCGTTAATAAACAGACAACACATTATGAGAGGGGATGTTTGATACAATTTTAGTGATACAAAGTTGAAAAAAAGAAATACAATAAATACAGATCTCAAACCAAACAATAAAAACTTACACTTTTGGTTAAATTTCTTGTAACAACCCTTCTGAGAGACAATATAAAATGAATTAAAAAAAATAAAAAAATAAATAAAAATAAGTTAAAAAAGATAATTTACCCATCTATAATTTTCTTTAGATTTTATGCTAAGTAGACTCAATTTTGCTTCTCAAATGGTCACAGTTGATATTATTTTTAGTTCTGACCAGTACAATGGGATCTGCATTAATGATTATTAAATAACCCAATAAACTTGACATTCCTAAATCTAAAAGAAATGCTAATAAGAATGACTGCAGTCAGGATTTTGAATGAAACGCCCCTCATGTCCTCTGAATATTTTGTTCGGGTTTGGATCAGCAATTATTTTTTTCCTGCAAATTTCCCAATTTGATTATGATTATGTTAAGGATTATACAGAGGTCCAAGATTTTTTTTTTTTTTGTCAATTCTCATACTTTTGTGAATGTTTCTTCTAAAAGAACTCAGAAGCAGAAGAGACATGTTTCAGTTTGCCCATTGAAAATGAAAGCCGATGTATTTGTATGAAAATATGTACATTTTGTTTCCCCTTCAGAAAGTTTATTGTCAAACCAAAACTTCAACCAGAGCCATGTGAGTCATTATATGACTTTTTAGGATGCGAGCTGATTGGCTGTGCAGGGTGTGGTAAGCCTGCTTCACTTTTGTGTCTGAAAAAAAGTGTTTTAAAGCTCTGTTAGTAGACCACAAAAAATCAACGCATGTGAGATGATGACTGATGTGTCAAGGCTTTGAGAGTTAGAATGATTTAAATATCATAGTCATTTTTCCCATAGAAGCTTTAAGCACTGAAAACTGACCTGAATGTTTTATCAAGTTGTCTCGACTCATTTTGTCAAGTAAAATTTCCAATCCTCCATGCCTCTGGGATTAGAGTTAGGATTAGAAACCGTTAATCTGGTCAAGGTTAAGGCTCTGGCAACGCTAGTCTCGCCCCGAAACAAAATGCAGAGCCTCTGGGGGAAAAAATAAATAATTCATCATCCAATTATGGAGAAGAAGATGTGACATGTAAGAGCGGTCCTTGACAGCGCCGACTCCGGGTTTGCAGATATACTTCTTTACCCAGATGAGAAGAAATTTTGTCTGAAATGTCAGTCGTGGTCAGGCAGAAGTGCGTTAGTGCACAAATATCACATTCAAAAGACTTAATCCTGGTTAAGTGAGCACAGGTGTCATAAAGGATAGAAGAGGCACACAGTTTTCCTGTTCTTTCTCTGCTTGTTAGAATCACAAATAGATGTTTAGCTCAGTTTCATTTGATTTTCTGTCCATAATGTGAGATTTTTGCACAAGGGTCAAGAAACAAGTGGGAGATTAAAAAAATAATAATTTGTGAATGTAAAGAAATTAACTCACAGAGCTCACAGTAGTCAGTACAGTTGTAAAACCACCAAAATTGTTCAAAATCAGGTTTAGAATTAGATATTAACAAAATGTTCTCTAAAAACCTTCTAAATCTTCTTCAGTCCCAGACTGTGTGCAGTTTGGTGTGTGTAGAAGCTACTTTAGTGGTTGATCTTGCTGCACCCATGTCCAAGAGAGAAAAACTGTAGTGTCTTATCATTGCATGTGCATTATTTTATTTATTTTTTTTTTACCTTTGCACATTGTTCAAAAGCAGTACTTTGTGGTGAAATGAGACTGTGGTGTGTTGTTGAATTGTGACGAGAGCTGTATCTGTTGCTATGTAAGGCATTGGTTGCATTTTGGCGTTTTCACTTCTCTTCTTGTAAACCTGTTTTAAACCTGCGTAATCCAGTTGAAATTAAAAAAAAGTTCAAAACTTTAGATTTAAGAATATTGCTGCTAAGGAAAAACATTTCCCTTGGATACAGACCCTCTTCCACAACATATTTAAAAGTCATTTTTTTGAGAAATGGCAAACATTTTGTTAAATATGAGGTAACTAACTTTTTTGGTGTTTTTTGGTTTAAGGTAAATGCAGCACTTTGTGAAAAAAATAGTCTACTGAGTACTGTCTGAAATGGTTAATAAATCATTTTAGTTTTAAGCAGGAGCCGAATGCAGCTCTCTGATTGGTTGTGCTTGGAATTGATGGTTCGCTCCAGTTTCACTTTGCTGTTTGTTAGAAGTGTTTTTTAAGCCAAAATTTCAACCCAAAAGAATGTATGTCGATGTTAACGATGTTGTTGAAGGGTTTAGCTGTGGAAGTTTTCATATTTAAAACCTAAATTGTGTTTGCAGTGTAAAAGTCAGCATCTTTATCGTGATAAGCCCTGAATCTTCTTATGCTGTGACAGCAACAAGCTTTTAACTTTTCATTTTTAGTTGGGAAGTGGCTGCAGGACAGTTTTTTAAATACTGTTATGTCATTGTTACAAAAGTGGATTATCCGAGGCATGTTTAATGCGTTTTTGTTCACTATAAGATTAGGGAACGTTAGTGATGGTCGGAGGTTGAGGTGCCAGATGTTTAGGTAAATTTGCTTCGGCTCACAGTAACAATGTTCCAACTGTGTTCAAATTGTTGTGTGATATTGCAATGCTTTGTGCCTAAAATGTAGAAGTATTTGGACAAAAACTGTGTACACAAAGGTCCATTCCATTTTAGTCTCCATTTGATAATTTTTTTGCCAATGTCCACAGCCAGTGTAATAAGAAATCCCTTTAGTGTGTTGAATAGCTCTCTTAGACTCCTTCACTCCTGTATTTATCAGCGCCGCCTCTTCATTAGTGTCATTAAGGTGGACCTAATGTTATCAGACACAACGGCAATATCGATCTTCAACCTGCTGCTCCCTCGACGGCAACCGCGCTCCCGACAAGCTCCAGCACTTAATCTAACGCTGGACATCTCCCACTGTAGCACAAGCAAAGCAAGAAACCGTTAGTGAAGATGAGGAGGGACAGAGAGCAGTCATAAAATCAATCTGGAATGCAAAAGGAGCGGCAAATTCCAACTTTGAATTGGCAAGGCTGGGAAATCAATAGTTTTTAATATATATTGTGGTTATAGAAGGGGGGGTGGTCAAAAATGGATAGTATTGTATTGTTGGTTTTAGAAATGCAAAATTAGAACATTATTAAACATGGAAAAATTATGGCAAGAACACTTATAGTGTAATAATATACACATGACTTCGTGTTAAACTTAGTTTAATTTACTGGCTGCAGAGGGAATTACACAGATACAATAATCAAACCAATCTTTCCTGATATGCTAGTGCTGGAGAATTGCTCAAAATGAGACTTGACTTACAAACAGTGTAGAGATGTATCTATGACATCACAAATGGGACATTCAGAACGATGTTTCTGAGGCTCAGAAGAAGACAGAACTCTAGCAGTGCTTATGATATAAAAGCAACAAAAAAAATAACTTTTAATTTTGAAAAAAAAAAATAATAATAAAAATCTTTAGCTTCTGCATCTAAAACCACTTATAATCAAAATATTTACATTCAATGACACTTTACATTTTTTCAGTGTAAGAAAAAAAATGCAGATGCAACAAAAAAAGATGGTGGAAATCATATATCACAATATTAAACATATTAAGATGTTCTTCAATAATACATGATGTAATATTTATTTAGAACCAGAAGACTGTAATCTTTAGCTGTTTAAAAATAACAAACTCAAGCATTATTTCTGTTGCAATCATGTTTCAAGTGGTCTCAATAGTACTAATGAAGTAAAATGCATGAACAATTAAAATAGTCAAAATCAGCCAAGTACAGGCTGCTTTCTGCCTCTGTAAACCACATGCAAAGCTTTTACCAGGAATAAAGAGAACAGCATAAAAGCGCTAAAGTGATATATTGCTTTATGCTGATTTCCTTTGAGTACTTATGGCTATATGCACCACTTTCACACTCCGCACAAAGCATTGTTTCTGTCTATAGACCTCTTACAAAGCAGCTCAATTTACTGCGTGTGGCATAGTCTCTATAGTAGTGTAGTAGTGTCATCGTATTGTGTTGCCCACTGGGAATTTTTACCCGGGACGTAATAATTATACAACAAAAAAGAAAAAAAGAAGAAGGAAAGAAAAAAAAACAGACAACCACTATTCCAAGTCTTCTCAGGCCTTCAGTTCTCGTGCTCTTCCTCACTTTACCACATCCCACCACTGCAGCTTTCTTCTATTATTTATCAAACACCTCAATGTCTGGTCGGTTTGACAGTCTGTATCTGGAATTTCCACTGGATCTTGCTCGGTCATTCACTAGCAACTTTGGAGGTGTTTTATTTTGACCTTGAGATTATGTAACTACAGTTAAATGTTTCGATGCTCACTGACGAACAGATCGATCAGGCTGATCACATCCCTATCAGGTCTATAAGACTGACCACCCACCCCCCCAACCATGACCCTGACCACACTGCCCTGTCAGAACTATAAGCTGAACATGTGTGTGCATTTCTCAAAGCCCAGTTGCCTTGCGTTGGTCTGATCTGGGCGTGGCAAGGTAGGCTATTGCCTGGCTATTTTACCTTTAAGGTACAATGATCCCTTCAGGAGAAAAAAAACAACTTAATAGCCTAATACCTATACCTAATTTCTTAAATAAATAAAATAAGATTAATAGGGACTGACGTCAAAATGGCGATCACGTGACGCGTTGGTTGGCAGAAGTAGTTAAAACGTATT
Organism: Mugilogobius chulae; assembly: GCA_038363315.1. Lineage (NCBI taxonomy): Eukaryota > Metazoa > Chordata > Actinopteri > Gobiiformes > Gobiidae > Mugilogobius > Mugilogobius chulae. The sequence continues at coordinate 15,181,728 of CM076406.1, read as the reverse complement.
GGCGGCAAGCTGAACAAACACGAAAAAAGGCTGTGTTTGTGTCTTGCTGTGTGACTCGGTGTGCTAACAGGTTTGATAAGAGCAATCCATAGAGCTCCTACCGTGTTCAGAAAAAGCCTACACCAAAAAGAAAGCTTTAATTTCTTTAATGGAAAAGCAATAAGAACTAGCCGGAAGCTAGCTGGTTTTGCCAACCAATTTGACGTCATCTGTCGGCTCGGCGAACATCCCTATATGTCCTTTTTCAGAACATGCACCCCTCTGTCTGATCTGATGCTTAATTATGAACACTTGATGCACATGGTCCCTGTTCAGTATGAACTATAAGGATGTAACAATATTGATGATATTGTGATATTGCAATACCAAAATTGTAACAATTTGTTATCGTTTTCACCTGAAAATATTAAACAGCATGACTTGCATTAAAAATAGTTTATGCACAAAACAACAACAACAAAAAAAACACTTTTTAGCCCATATGGTGAGAGAGCAATTTAGTCTGAAAATATGAATTTGCACAAATAAAAGAATCATTGAATGGTAAAAAAAAAAAAAAATAAATAATGATTGGAACATTGAATTTTAATATTCTATATTGTTAGCATCATAGACATATAAGAAGTAGACACCGCATGACCATTAAATCCTATGGACGTTGACGAGAAATGCGATGGCCATCCTGGCGTAGTCGCCCGTTCTCTTCAGCTTAATGTATTTCAATGGCGCTATAAAAGGTTCCGCGTGTTTAATCAACCATAACTCTTGAAAACAAAATGGATTTTCACACGAATTGTTTTTGTTGCGCACACATGTATGCTAGACATATATATATATATATTGATTGAGCGCACCTAAATATAAGCCGCACCCACTAGATTTAAGTAAGAAAAATGATAAAGTACATATAGGCCGCACTTGTTAATAGTAAATCTATGAGAATCTATAATTTTGCTGCATTGCCTTATAAGCCGCATAGTTCAAAGCTCATGAAAAAAGTAGCGGCTTATAATCCAGAAATTACGGTAATTATATTTTGTGTATTATATGAATTATATGTCCTGTATCATAGCTACATGTGTGACGTGTGCAACAAAAATCTGTGTGAAAATCCGTTTTGTTTTCACAGAGTTATGATTGATAAAAGACACAGAAATTACATAGTGCCATTCAAGTACATAGCACTCAGTAGAGCGGGTGAACGCAGCAAGATGACCGCCGCATTCCTCGCTCTCAGGAGTCAATGACGTCTGCTATATATATGTCTATGGTTAGAATAACCTCAATAATGTTGAGAAGGTGCTTACAAAAGCATAACAATAGCATAATCGCAACCATGTCCCTGTTCGTTCTACAAAGCTAACAACGCTCCCTGACCACACCTCATTCAGGTCTATCAGCCTGACCACGCATCCACTTGAGTAATATGATCTTGAATCTTGAATATGATCTTACTTTATTTTGGCCTCTGGTTCCACGTATGCATTCCCTGACAGCATCTTACAGAACAAGTTGAGTCCGTAAAAACAGCATCAAACAACAACAACATAGCATGCTATCTATAAAGTATGTCAACTTTATGCTGATTATCTTACATACGGGTTATGATCTGAGCGTGAACTCTCTCTTCTCACATCTGTACATGTATATATATGTACTATATATGTGCGCGTGTGTCTGTATATTTGTGCAAGTGTGAGAAAACTGCAGAGATCAATGGCAGCAGCTGTTCTCTTGACACTTCAAACAGTCCTGTGTTGTTGGCAACGCTCCGGCACGGTTCGGCAAAGCTCCGGCAGCCGTACGCACACGCCTGGATCAAAGGCTAATGAGACAGCAGAGCCATGAATATTGATATACGTATAGGGCAGATAAAGGGAGAAAGAGATAGGGAGAGAAGGCAAGCGAGCAGAGAAGGGGAGAGAGAGAGAGAGAGAGAGAGAGAAGGCAAAACTGAGAGAAAGCAGGGAGAGAGAGAAGAGAGCAAGAAGGGGGGAGAGAAGAAAAGAGAGTACAGATAAAGACAAAGACAAAGGGGGGAGACGAAGATGCAGATAAAGATAAATGGAGAGCGAATATAAAGGGAGAAAAAGAGAAGGAGAGAGAGAAAATGAGGAGAGAAAAGCTCAAACAAGGGGAGACAGAGTAAAGAATGGAGAGAGCAGAGAAAGAGACAGAAATTAGCAAAGGGACAGAGCAAATATGATTACGGTACATACATATTCATTGAAAAAGTAAAGACCATGTAATTATTGGTAAAATGCTCTAGCTTTCTCTCAGTGATGCTGGTCTCAAAAGGTTTACGGTGCTTCACTCTGACTTTGAAGTCTAACATGAGTAAATTATTCCCTTTTAATTCCTAATCCCCATCAGAAAAGGGCTCATACTTCCATGAAAAACTCACTAAATAAACTCTCAAAGACTGAAAATTGTTGTCAATAATTTACACTCTGCTTAGCTTAGTTGAAATTCCATTAACCATTCATTTCATTTTAAAACACCAATTATGGAGACTTGCATATCAAAGTATCAATATATCTTTTTTATTTTATTTTATTATATAGATTTTGAGTATTGATTTGTTAAAGATACATGCACATTTTAGATTTGGCATTAGTTTTTTTTATAAAAACATATACTGCTAATAACTAATAAAATGAATAGAGTCTTGTATTAAATAATTACTGTCTCCCAAAGTTTTGGGTGCAACATTTTGTTATCAATGTGATATTGACGATCTAGATTTTGGATTAAAGTGCCCTGCTGCTACGTGCGCTATGCTGAACTTGAAGACTTTTGGACTGTTTTGGGCTTGATTTTTCTATTTTTACCTGGGCTTTGTAACTTATCGGTCATTTAAAGTGTTTGCGCTCCAAACCCACTGCACGCCTCAGTACATGTCCTCTAGGGTTGTCAAAAAAAATCGATACCGTCCCTTATACGAATCAATACTAAAACTGGTATAAATACTCAATACTCATTTGAACGAGTATCAATACTTTTTAACTTCAGCGGCGCAGTTCCAACACAGAAACCTTCCCATTTCAGACTACAACCTCACCCCATCCTGCTGCACTGAACCATTGGAAATATGAATATCAAATGTGTCTGATACTAGAAAAAGCCAAGTCTTAATGTAAAGGTTCATGAATCAAGTAAATCATAAACTAATACTCTATTATAATACTATTGTTTTTATAATCACAACGAAAAGACAAACATAAATGAAAAAAAGAAAAAGAAAATTAAAGAAGAATATAATAACAAAATAAAGTTTTCTACTATAGCATTATATATTTAAGTTGTATAAATCTGTATTGAGTATCAAGCTTTTTTTAAGTATCAAAAAGAGTTTGACATTTTAATCTCATGACAAACTTATGTACCCACACACACAGAGATACAGCTGAGCTGCTGTGTCCTCGCTTCGTTGCTCACAGTGTAACCAGTAGCCTAACTGCACAGTCTTGGATTAAGTCTCATACAGGAAATGAGCAGTAGCGGTTTATGCTTGAATTATCCCCGATCTTACCTGTTCACCTCCACCCCATTCCAAAAATATATCCTCGGTGGTCTCAACCAAAGCTGCTGTATCGTTGTCAAGACATGTATATATGCATGACATGGTAGATAGATGCATTCCATGAGAACACATCGTACTAACTAGAGTCAGTCAGACATCAGAGAGCATCAGAGGGCAAAACTACAAAGCCTCAGCTTCACAAAGACTCTGACCATTTGTTTGTGCCTCAAAGGCTCAGAACAGCTTGAATTAGAGACAGTTTTATTCTTGCATAAGGGAAAATAGGCCAAGATCCATATTATACCATATTGTGGAACAAATTAGAAAAAAGGACATTTCTATGGTAACAAACCATGTAGTGAACCCTCCAACATTAAACAGAGAAATTCTTTGACACTTTATTTATGTTCCAACTCAAAATATGAAATAAACCCACCCTTTCTCTGACACAAATCTTACCACACCAAATACTTTCACCCGCGTCGATCTTACTTGTTGCTCAGTGGTGCATTTTACTCCCTCGAGATACGCTGTTTTCCTGTGAACATACATGAAAAATCCATTAGCTCAGAAAATCTCCAAAGTGTCAGTAAACTTATTCAACAAGCTTCATTTTTGCTTTGTCATTTTGTGTTGTTGAAAAGCTGCCGGGCTGATTTGCATGCTCTGTGTGCGATCTCTCATGGACGAGATTAGTCAGAGATTGAGCACAGTGTCTGTTGAATTTGAATGTAAGCCTTTGAATGGTGTTTTCTGGTTGTTTTAAGCCTCTGGGGACCGAGCGTTTCCCAGCATGCATCACTAGCCTGCTGCATTGTGGGATTGACTTGAATTCACAATGACACACAGATAGTTCTGAAGTTTTTCTGGTGATATTTGAGGTTGCGGCACTGCGGACAGAAGGGAATGTTGGTCATTTTTCCTTGAATACAGTAATTACCCACTCAGTAATGACTTAAAAATATATGTATGTTGATTTGATTAGATTTTTCTAGAAAGCGTGTCTCATGATAATACATGAGTTTATATTTTTTGTTTTTTACTATGGCTTGATCTTATATCATAGTTTCAATCCCATTTGGTTCAATTCTATATCAAGGCCTCAAAATTGGACAGTTTTTTATTGAAATTGGTAACATTGCTTGAGAATATGTGACCTTGGCCTGTGGGGTTTCATAAGGATATCTTGGGATCCCTTGTGCTCAGTTTGCGCATGCTACCTTTGCTAAACTTAATACACAGTAGTAATGTGTCCTTTGATTACTTTCTGAAGCTAAACTCAGCCATCTTTGACACCAAGAGAAAATGCATGTCTTATCTAAAAATCTTTTTGAAAAAATAAATACATACATTATTTTCAGAACTCTATTGTGAAACATTTTGGTTATAATTTAGAAATGGAAGTCAATTCCCAAGTTCCATTTTACTCAAAGTTCATCTGAGTTAAACAATCACTGAAAAGTTAAATAAGGCTTGAAAAAACTCCTGACAGTTTGTTCACTTGGAAGTTAGACATATGTAAGCTGTGGTCACATTCTAAAATGTGAGGACCTTATTAGCGCTGTTCTTTTTACATGAATTTGACACTTGCTCTTGTCGTTGTCCACACTTTAGACACTGGAGCAGGAGCCAGACCAAGTGGATCTGAACTGAAACTAATGCGTACAGATTTGGAAAGTTATTGGTCACCACTAATAATTTAGTTTATTTACATGACACAAGAATCAAAGGAGAGACAGAGAGTCTGGAATAAGAGAATTGCTATTTTGGTCTTAAACACACATTAGAATGTCACATGAATACAGCAGCTTATAGTGACTGTTACTCATCCACGGACCACATTCAAACACATGAGTTGTTGCGCTCACCTGTTAAGATTAGTCTCTTGAGTAATATTCTCACTACTTGTGCAGCAATGATCTGAACACTTTAGAAGAAAAGAAGTATCTTTTTTTTAAAACATTTGAAATCTCGATGCATGCATACGTTGTGAGTAAATGACCGGTTTGGTTGTACATGTATCCTGAGGACGGACAGACAGCTGAACACCACCAGAACATCCAGTGAACCCCTGGGCCCCACAAAAACCATTCTCTCTCAATCGATGCAGACAAAGACAATACAAGAGACAGGAGCCGGAACAGGAGTAGACTGAAGATACGGCCCGGAGGGAAGGAGTGATTTACGAGCGCACGTCAACATGGAGGCTCCGTCGCCCACGTTCCCTGCACTGCCTCTGTGCCTATAGGTGCCATCAGCCATCTCCTGCCTCGTCTGTTTCCCCCGACAGCAGCGTTAGAGGCCCCAATGACACACCACCCACAAATGGAGGCTCTTGCTCTTGTCACTTCATGCTTGGTTTGACTTTTTTCCCACAAACTTAGCCTGAGGGAGATGTACGATGTCACACAGTGCAATAGACGAGGCTCATTTTAAAATGTTTACAAATTG